>CM035838.1:428404442-429057641 GCA_020510985.1 Pholidichthys leucotaenia | reverse complement strand
TTTGGGGCCCCTTGTGAGCAGCACACCTTTGTGTAGTGGGGCAGAGCTCAAACAGAACTTTCTTTGAGGACTCAATCCACTCAGAGTCAAAAGTATTAGAGGCCAATAAGACGATCTCATCCTGACTCAGAGTCTTAATTTTCACTGCAAGGAAATTTAGCAGCTCATCCTCAACAATTATTTTCCCCTCAGTAGTCTTATATACTTCAGGTTTTAAACGAGATCGCTTTAACTCAGGAGCCAACACAGAGCCATTCCAACCATGATGCGTGGGTTCCGCCATCTTGTTAGATGGATTAATAATAATATTAATATTATAGATTAATATTTAATCTTTAATATTAAATATTTAATATTAAAGATTAAATTTATTTGACTTGATTCTTTTTGCGGCAGCTTCTGAGGACTTGAGCTCTGATCCCTGTTGAGCTGGATCCACCAGCTACACTGTGCTGGTGTCTGCATTCATGTACTGTAAAAAAAGACATTGCAATAAAAACTCTTAACATTTGTGTGTAAATATGTTGAAGTGCCCCAGGATCCAGGTGAGAGGGTTTAAGTCAGAAGTCTTTTTTTTTTAATTTTTTACTTTTTTTACCTTTCAACTTGGCATTTGTTTGGAGAGCAAAGTAAGAATTTCATTGCTCAGGAAATGTAGCATTTCTCAACTGTGCACATGATAATAAAGCCTTTGAATCTTGAATCTTAATTATACAAGTATATACTGTACATAAACATTGTTTTCCAGGATAACATTAAGTAATTACAATATTGAAAAGAAAAATTAAGGTAAAAGTGAGGATATATACCAATACAAATGTCATGACCCGAGTGCTGATCTCGTCTGCGCTCGGGCTATGCATCATCTCTGCCGGCCTTGACAGCTGTGGATTACATTCTGGCTCCACCGGGCTCTTATTGTGACAGCGCTCGGTGGGGTTTCCGGCTGTCAAGGCCGATCAGCTGTTCGGCATCACCGCTTGTTAGGTGCGGCTTTATTAGCTGGTGCTGACAGCTGGTTGATGCTGGAGTATTGTCTAACATTCCTCGTCAAAACATCCTGAGAGATTCCTGGTGTGTCAGCACGCTCATGTCAGGTTCGTGTGCTTGTTCATGTCTTAGTTAAGGTCGTAGTGGCTGGGGTTAGCCCTACGATCCTCCTGTACCCTGTAGTGTGTGTTTTGCCCTCAGTGGCTCATAGCTTTGTGTTCTCGTCTTGTCCTGTTAAATAAACATCTAATGCAAAACTCACTGGCAACTTTTGGTGTCTTATGGTGGCCCGCGAGGGTCACCGCATGATAACAAACAAATGATAAAAAAAAAAGCAGTTGTTCAGATGAAATTGATCAAAAACACAGTTTGTTCTGATTGCCTTCTTGTTTAAGGTCTTTCAGTGTGATGCTGTACTGTAGAAGTTTATTCTGAAATGTTCAAAGTTTGGTTTGGAGTCTGTCCATCTGTTTTTATGAATGTGAAATTTTCCCAGGAGCAGCATCAGTTGAATAACGAAGACGGTGTCTTTGTTCATGTCCTTTTTTTCAAAATATATTATCATGATCCCAGCCCCCGACCAACAGTGATCTGTGAAGAGTTTGCATGTTCTCCCCGTGTCTGCGTGGGTTTACTCTGGGATTTCTCTGGTTTCCTCCCACATGCCAAAAACATGCAAGTTAGGTTAATTGGCCTCAAACTGGGGATTCTAAACTGTCCTTAGGTATGACTATGAGAGTGAATGGTTGTCTGTCTCTCTGTGTTGGCCCTGCGATGGACTGGTGATCTGTCCAGGGTGGACCCTGCCTCTCGCCCAAAGATGCTGGGATAGGCTCCAGCCCCCCTGCGACCCAAAAAGGATTAAGTGGAAGAAGATGAATGAATGAATGAATGAATATTATAACATCTTTTTCTTGGAGTTGAACTGGTTGCTGACATTTCCTTCTGATAAAAAGTTCCACATCAGTTCAAAACATTCTGGTATGCATACAGTGAGAAAACAAATGACAAATTGTTTCCACGTTAATCCCACAAAAGGTACAGGAATATTCAATGTCAAGTCTCAATCTCTCCAGAGTTTTTTTTAACCAAATACATATTGTACAGTATTTTATAAGACACTTCTTTAACTTTATTGTTCACACAGAATTTCCCTCCATTTAACCAAGTTTTGTCCCACTTAATTTCTCCATCCAAAGAAGACCAGAAAGACGTCCCACAGGGCAGGGTCACCATCTGTAGTAATGTTCTAACAGATTTATTGGAAAACTTCTTTTTGGTAATGTCCACTTCACCAATGAATATGCCACTATTAAGAGGGTCATTATCTTGCAGGTTGGCTGTTGTGCCTCTAAAAAGCTGCAGCACATCTCTTGGTAAAGCATCAAATACCACTGCATATTCTTTGGAGGGAATAGGTCAACTAAATTTGGATAGGAATCAGTATAGGCTAATAGGAGCCCATCAGTATTAAAAAGCGTTTTAAACCAAGAGGATGCCATTATCTGCCCATTTCTTGGAATAGAGAGATTTATTCTTGTACTGAATATTCCTATTATTCCATATATAATAATAAATCAGATTATGTAGCACTTTATCATAGATGCTTTACAAAAAGACACATTATTCATTCCTCCAGACAGACAATAGTAGTGGTAAGCTACTACTGTACCACAGCTGCCCTGGGGCCAGGCTGATGGAAACATGCTGCCAATCTGTGCCAACGGCCTCTCTGACCACCACCGAACATTTATACACATTCATACCCAGTGTTATGAACACTGGAGGCAAGGTGGGTAAAGTGTCTTGCCCAGGGACACAACGGCAGGATATATGGGGAGAGCAGGATTCAAACCGCCAACACATCCGGTTATTAGACAACCTGCTCTACCTCCTGAGCCACCTGCTGCCCCTATATAATAATTAGTTGGGGAAAAATTATGTTTGTAGATGAGTTTCCATGTCAGCAGAGCTTGTTTATGAAAACTGGACAGCTTTGCAGGTTTTCAACTGCATAATCACATTTAAGCAATAATTTAGCCCCGTCCATCAAATTAAAAATATGTTGGGGAAGGGATTCCAAATAGAATCTTTCCCATTAATTTGGTCAATTAACCATTTTATTTTAAATGACTTAACATTTCAAAACTTAAAACTTCCAGACCCCCATATTTTTTAGCATTACACAATATTTCCTTTTTTAAATAATGGTTTTTATTCCTCCATAGGAAATTAAGATTTTATTGTTTTATATTTCTGTAGGCATTTCTAGTGATAAGGACACATAAACAGATCTGGATGTTCCTTCAGCTTTAGATAACAGGACTCTACCATTTAGAGACAGATCTCTCATCAACCACATATTAAATTTTTTGGTTATTTGTTCTATTATAGGGTAGAAATTGGAAAGGCTGCGTAATCGCTCATTTTTTCCAATAATCACTCCCAAATATGTTACCTTGTCTTTTACAGGAATGTCATTGATTTCTAATAAGTTGCAGCCTTTTAGCAGAAACAAAACTGATTTATTTAGATTTATTTTCAATCCTGAAACATCTGGGAATTCCTGAATGCAGTCAACTGCCTTGCTCACCGCATCTTTATTAGATATAAAAATTGTAGTGTCATCTGCCAGTTGAGATAATTTGAATTCTTCGTCCAAGGCCTGAACACCCAAAAATGTCTTTTTTTAAAGTGTGTTGCTATAACTTGTGTAACAAGAAGGAGCAGAAAGGGACTCAGAGGGCAGCCTTGTGTAATTCTGCGGCCAATCTCAAATCTCTGTGTCGCACTGTGGGCCAACTGAACCGAGCTGTTGCTGCCCTTGGACAAGGTAGAGACGGCTTCTGAAAATAGCTTCCAAATCCAAAGTGTTGAATGGTCTGAAACTTTAATCTATGACTTATGGTATTGAATGCTTTATAAAAATCAACAAATAGGATAAAACTCTCATTCAAGATATATTCATTATAATCATATCTAATACCAATCGAATGTTATTCCATATATTTCTCCCTGACATAAAACCAGATTGTTCCTCATCAATGACATCATTTAATCCTGATTTTAACCTTTTGGTGAAAACAAGTGCAAATATTTTGGCATCATTATTCAAAAGACTAACTGGTCTCCAATTTTCAATACTTAATCGATCTTTTTTTGGTTTGGGAATTAATTTTATTAAGCCTTGGTGGAGAATGGCTGGTAATTCTTCTTTCTGTATAGCTTCTTCAAACAGAACCTTAAGAAAGGGGGATAATGTCTCAGCAAAGGATTTATAAAACTCACTCGCTAAGCCGTCATTTCCAGGAGATTTGTTATCCTTCAGAGAACTGATGGCTTCTTGAATTTTAATCATATTTATTTCCTGATCACAAACTGACTTATAGTTGTCGTTTATACTGTTGGCGTAATTTCCTTCTTCACTAAGAAATGTGTCCATAGTCTCTTCAGTTTCTGAATTGGCCATATATAATTTTTGGTAAAAATTTGTCACATAATTTGAAATAATCTTTTCATCTTCACATATTAAATTGTTTATCCCGTTTACTGATGGAAGACTGCTCTAAATACCTCTTCTCTAGACTGAAAAAATATTTAGTCCATTATCACCTTGGTCTAGCCATTTCTGTCATGGTCTGAGCGCTGATTCTGACCGCGCTCAGGCTGTCCGGTATTTTCCCCGTTCTGTGTTATATGGCCTTCCTGGGCTTTTATTGTGACAGCGTCATGGCGGGACTTCCGGCTGTCAGAGCCGAGCTGCGCCCTGACAGCTGGATCACATCTCCTTGATTACATTCTCCTTTCCTGATTAGTCCTCAGGTACTATTTAAGGGAACAGCTGAGGCTTACTCCTCACTGCGACCCCACACAACGTTGGACCCACACAACATTTGGCTGGAGTCTCTAACCCCGACTCCAGTCTTCCTTAGATTCTCCTTTCTCATCATTCTCAGTGTTATTCCTCCTCAGAGTTTGTTGTCCCGTATCTTAGCCTAGTGTCTCAATAATGGCCCGCGAGGGCCATCCCTGACAGTAGGTCGCAGCCAGAACGAGACGCCGGTCACCGTGAGTTTGTGTTTTTGGGCTTGAGTTTTTCCCCTTCTCTGGGTCCCAGTATTTTTGATGAACTATGTTAGCATTCGAGCGTGGGTTTTACCCTGAGTGGTTGTGGGAGGTCGGTGGTTACCTGGCCAGCCCCCGTCTGCTTATGCCCACCCACTCTGCATATGAACACCTGGATCTTGCAACAGGACTCTTGCTTTTTGATAATTTTCTTTTTATTTGGCTTCTCATGTTCTGCTGAATGCTGCTATACTCAACCTTTGTCTCTATTTTCTCAGCTGTTTAAGTGCATAGAACTATTTTTGTCTCCAGATGATCTAATGAAGATGATTCTAATGAGGATTATGATGTCAGTGACTATGATGGTGGTGGTTCAGCGTGCTTCTCCGTGGGGCTCTGTGTTGTCGGTGCAGTGTGTCTGCTGAGAGAAGATGAGGACCCTGGTGGACCATCAGCACCCAGAGTGACGGTGCTTCACTGAGCCTGCAGCTCACTCTGAGGACCACTGGAGTCCAACTCACGTTGGAGCCACTTCAGAGAGGGACGGTGCTCCAGCAGGAGGCGCTGTCTCACCTAGGAAAGCAAAGACACACAACAGAGGTGGATGAACATGGAGCTTCTGATGGAGCTGCACGATCACTTCAGTGTCACATCAGACACACAATATAGTCAAAGACAGTTTATCAGGGAAGAACAGGTGTCAGAAAGTCCTTTGTTGTGCTCAGAGACACTTGAAGAGAATTTTGGCCAAATAAAACAGAGCCACAGAACAGGTTTCATCCTTAATAACTGAGGTAGTCAACAACAGGGATCAGTTTTTACACTTAAATACTGAACCTTTTATATTGTTTGATCTTTTTCTTGGCATATTCAACATTTTTTCTCCTAAATGTGTACATTTTCTCACATGCTACTTTCCCCTGTAGCCATCACTTTTTTGATCTTTTTAATTTGCTTTTATTCTCTAAATTAGGCTGTTATTTCCATTATTTCCAGAACTTTCTCACTTTTTTCCAGTAAGTTTGTTTTAATTTTTGATGTACAACTTTATTCTTGTATATTTGTGACTTTTGTTCTTATAATTTTAATTTTGTTTTTGTGTGTATTTGCAGGTTTAGTCTTTGGAACTGATAAATTATTTCTCCAAACTGTTAATCTTAAATGTGTGTAATTCTTTGTAGTTTCAAATCAAAGCCACAGGGAGCCGCTGGTTATGACCAAAAATCCATCTGTGGCTCCAGAACCACAGGTTGCAGAGCCCTGGTGGAGCAGAATCAGCAGCTTCCATTCAGATCATTGAGGTCTGCACAGTTGGCACTAAAATGTCTCCAGTGTGACAGAGAAATGCTGACTGAGTGTGAAGGATCAGATGAATGAAGGATCAGAGCTTCATGGTGCAGCCCTGCCCAGAAACTCCATGAAGTGTCCTCCTGCTGAGGTCAGTGTGAGCTCTGCTGCTTCCTGTCATTTAGTCACATGAAGCATCACTGAGATCAGCTGGAGCCTCTCGAACTTCATCTTCTTCCTCCAGCAGTGACTAAGCTGCACCGACACCACTGAGTGGTCGTCTCTTCGTAGGGACTCTCTCTCTTCTCCTCTCCCTCTGTTTCCAGCCTGATTCCATCATTTCTCTGCTGTCTCATCTCTCTACTTTCCCTTTGTCTCTTTGTCTTTCTTCTGTAGAATAATATTAATCCTCTAGTTCTCGGATTCTTCACATTATTGCTCTGTTCTCTTACTGCTACACGTCTTTCTCTGACTTCAAGACAATGTGTTCAGCTGTTCTCAATAAAATGACAGTTTCAATAGAACAGTCAGAGTCCTTCTGTGTTTCCACACATCAAACTGCAGCGTGGCTTTGATGGTTTTATTGACAGAAATAAAGCAGCAGATCAGTTCACTCATGTTCAGAATCAGAATCAGGTTTATTGCCATTGTTCATGTAGTACACAAACTAGGAATTTGTCTCAGTACAATGCTGCAACATTAAACATGATAAGATAAGAAATAAACTATACATGTAATAAAGTGTAGGATAAGATTAAGTGATACTGGTCAACAGTTAAAATATATATTAGCCAGCAGCAGATACTGTGGAGAACTATATAGTGCAGTCGGTAATGCAGGAAGAAAACAGTGATGATTGACATGAGTCTGGTTGAGCTGCTGTACATAGTGCACGAGAGTCAATAAGTCACTTAGTGTTCAGCAGTCTAATGGCAGAGGCTGTTCATGTGACGGGAGGTTTTAGTCTGGATGGACCGAAGTCTTCTACCAGAGGGGAGGGGGGCAAACAGTACGTGACCAGGGTGTGAGGGATCGGCTATGATCCGGCCAGCACGCCTCCGGGTCCTGGAGATGTACAGATCCAGGAGAGATGGGAGCTTGCAGCCGATCACCTTCTCAGCAGTGCGCACGACGCGCTGCAGCCTTAGTCTGTCCCTGGCAGTGGCTCCTGCGTACCACACGGTTATGGAGGTGGTGAGGATGGACTCGATGATGGCTGTGTAGAACTGCACTAACATCTTGGTGGGTAGCTTGAGCTTCCTCAGCTGCCGCAGGAAGAACATCCTCTGCTGGGCTTTTTTGATGAGTGAGCTGATGGTCAGCTCCCATTTGAGGTCCCTGGTGATGGTAGTGCCTAGGAAGCGGAAGGAATCAGCAGTGGTGATGGGAGAGCCTGAGAGGGTGAGGGGGGGCAGAGGAGTAGAGACTTTCCTGAAGTCTACAATCATCTCCACTGTCTTCAGAGCGTTCAGCTGCAGGTTGTTATTGCTGCACTAGGACGCCAGCTGGGCCACCTCTCTCCTGTAGGCGGACTCGTCGCCGTTGGAGATGAGCCCGATGAGGGTGGTGTCATCCGCAAACTTGATCAACTTGACAGACTGGTGGCTGGAGGTGCAGGAGTTGGTGTAACTCCTGCACCTGTTTCTGAGACTTTGATGAGATTTGATCAAAAACAGCAAATCCACCGTTAATGAGACTAAATGCTGAATGTGCTGATGTGTTGTTTCACATCTGACACATGAAGTTTAGTGAAAAACTCTGAAACAAGCAGCAGCTCCAACTGAAGAAACCATGAGGAAATAAATGCTGATCTTCAATCACTGAAATACACTTTAATCCTTCAATATGACACCAAGAAGTTAGACTCAAAAATATTGACAAATCAGTGTTGTGGAGTTTTGATCAAGACAAGAATTTAAGATTCTGTATAAAATAATCAATTTCCTCAGTTTTTAAAGTTCCACAAGCAGGTTTGTGTGGAAAAAAAATGAACAGTACAAATGTCAGACAAATAAAATGTGAATTATTACATCAATATCCATAATGATCCATTCTCAATAATAATATGAACATTATCAACAAGAATATTTACTCCAGAAATATATTCCACTGAATGGAAGTTTGAAACTAAAAATAAGTGTCAAAAATGTCACTTTGTTTTAAAAAAATAAAACATTTTAACATTCAAGTAATTTTTTGTAAATATTTAAAAATATAACAAATTCACCCATTAATTATTAGAATAAAAGCTGTTATTGATTTTGTAAATGAAAAAAAAAATAAAATGATGACTCCATTTTCTTCATTTCATTGTTTATCATCAATGCTTTCTTGTTAGAATCCATTTTGTTTAAGTTTAACAATTTCCAGTATCAGAAAATCAGGAGAAGTAAAGGAATTTTTTGTTCATAAACCAGTAAAATAGCCACAAATGTTCACCAGTAAAATTAAATCACTTTGACCTTCCTCAACTTTACAATCAAATCTCAGTTTTACAGATTTTGATATCAGAGGTTTTGGCATCTTTAGCTTTTCCAACACTGAAATATGGGAACATTTTCTCAGTGAAAGTGTCTTTGTGAGTGTAGATGTGAGTCATGTCTTCAGGGTGGTAGAAGAACACCTCCCCCCTGTCATAGTCCAGCTGGACTCTGATCCTCTGGAGACTCTTCTTCACTGAGACACGCTGACCAGCACCATTAGTGTATTTTCCACTGCGATGACATAAACACCAGATTCCATATTTTGGTATAAGAAAAAGCTTTCCCTTCCTGTTAACTGACTCTTTAACTAAACCCACATTCCACATAGGAAGATCTCCCACCTCCACCTCCCAGCTGTGTTTCCCTGAGCTGAAGCCCTCAGACCCAAAAACATTGGCATACTTAGTGTTTCTCTCTGGATTATCAGGAAGTTTCTGCTTTGTGTCTCCTTGTCTGATGAAGATGGCGCCCACAGCGGCCGCCGTGGTGTATCGCTGCCCTTTAATTTTTATAATTTGTCTGTTTTTGTTCACTGATTGTGCATCTGCCGGTTCATACACCCGTGAAGAACTACTAAATATCAGGACTCTCACCCCCATGGACCTTCTTCCAGTTTTTTTAGCTCCTGCCGCTGATCTGATCCATTGTTTGGCCAAAAAAGCAAGACGGCGGAAAAAGAGGGAAGAGAGGAGGGATTCTCGCTCGGCTACGAAAAAGAGGCTCGCGAACAGCCTTGCCTGGCATATTTCTATCCAATGCCAATTCTCTCCTGAACAAGGTAGAAGAATTAAGACTGCTGATGCGTTTCAAGGACCTCGCTTCCTCGTCTGTCATCTGCTTCTCTGAGACCTGGCTTAATGAGAACATTCCAGATAGCGCGATCAGCCTCGAGGGTTTCCAGCTGATTCGTGCTGACCGCGTCACAGAGCTCTCCGGTAAGTCTATCGGAGGAGGAGTGTGCTTCTATATTAACAACAGCTGGTGCTCTGATGTAACGGTGATTTCCAAACACTGTTCTCCCGCCCTGGAATTTCTTTTCATTAACTGCAAGCCATTTTATTCCCCGCGGGAGTTTGCCTCATTCATTCTCGTCGCTGTGTACGCCCCTCCTGACGCGGACACGCGCGAAGCTCAGCGCGTGCTCGCAGATCACATCCAACTTACGGAGCGGAACTTTCCAGACTCCCTGGTTATCGTGGTGGGCGATTTTAACCAGAGCAATCTGAGTCACGAGCTCCCCCGCTACAAACAGTGTATTAAATGTCCAACCAGAGGAAATAACACGCTAGATCACTGTTATACTTCAGTAAAGGACGCATATCGCGCTGTTCCCCGCGCTGCGTCTATCTGATCACGTGATGGTTCACCTCATCCCCACATACAAACAAAGACTGAAACTCACTAAACCTGTTGTGACCACCACAAAGAAATTGACCAGTGAAGCTGGAGAGAAACTGAACACATGCATGGAAATAACTGACTGGGGCATGTTTAAAAGAGCCACATGATCTTAATGAGTACACAGACACTGTGAACTCATATATCAACTTCTGTGAAGAGCACATTCTCCCATCGCGCACCAGGATAAGATATTCTAATGACAAGCCTTGGTTCACAGCTAAGCTCAGACGGATCAGGAAGGAGAAGGAAGCAGCGTTGAAAAGTGGAGACAGGGACTGCTACAGGGAGGTCAAATATCGGTTTAACAGAGAGCTGAGGAGAGCTAAATCTGTATATTCTGAGAGACTCCAGCAGCAGTTCACTGCTAATGACTCGGCTTCTGTGTGAAGAGGACTGAGGCAAATCACCAACTATCGGCCTCAGGCTTCTAAAGGTCAGGATGACAAAGCCCTTTGTCAAAGACTGTCCCAACATTACGCCCGTTTTGACACCTCGTCAGCTGTGTCCAACTCACCCACTCCACCCAGCTCCACTGCCTCCTCAGCCCCTAATTCATCAAGAGCGGTCCCCCCTCCTCCTCCTCCTCCTCCTCCTCCTCCTCCTCCCCCCCTCCCCTTGTCATCAGTGAGCAGGACGTGCACAGACAGTTCTCCAGACTGAACCCGCGCAAGGCCCCCGGGCTGGACGGTGTGTCTCCCTCCACCCTGAGACACTGTGCGAAAGAGCTGGCTCCTGTCTTCACAGACATTTTTAACACCTCCCTTAAGCAATGTCACGTGCCGACCTGCCTCAAATCCTCCACCATCATCCCTGTCCCCAAGAAGCCACGGATTACTGGACTTAACGACTACAGACCTGTAGCGCTCACCTCTGTAGTCATGAAGTCCTTTGAGCGCCTGGTCCTGTCTCACCTCAAGTCCATCACCACACCCCTCCTAGACCCGCTGCAGTTTGCCTACCGTGCTAACAGGTCTGTGGACGACGCAGTCAACCTGGCCCTCCACTCCATCCTGCAGCACCTGGACTCCCCGGGAACCTACGCCAGGATTCTGTTTGTGGACTTCAGCTCTGCATTCAACACCATCCGCCCCGATCTGCTCCAGGACAAGCTGTCCCTGCTCAACGTGCCTGACTCCCTCTGCAGGTGGATCACCGACTTCCTGACGGACCGGAGACAGCATGTGCGGCTGGGGAAGTCTGTCTCAGACTCTGTTAGCATCAGCATTGGATCACCCCAGGGCTGTGTACTTTCCCCCCTACTCTTCTCCCTTTATACCAACTCCTGCACCTCCTCCCACCAGTCTGTTAAGCTGATTAAGTTTGCGGATGACACCACCCTCATCGGGCTCATCTCCAACGGTGACGAGTCCGCCTACAGGGAAGAGGTGGCCCAGCTGGTGTCCTGGTGCAGCCACAACAACCTGCAGCTGAATGCTCTGAAGACAGCGGAGATGATTGTGGACTTCAGGAAAGTCACATCCCCCCTGCCCCCCCTCACCATCACAGGCTCTCCCATCACCTTTGCAGATTCCTTCCGCTTCTTGGGCACCACCATCACCCGAGACCTCAAATGGGAGCCAACCATCAGCTCCCTCATCAAGAAGGCCCAGCAGAGGATGTTCTTCCTGCGGCAGCTGAGGAAGCTCAAGCTACCCACCAAGATGTTAGTGCAGTTCTACACGGCCATCATCGAGTCCATCCTCACCTCCTCCATAACTGTGTGGTACGCAGGAGCCACTGCCAGGGACAGACTAAGGCTGCAGCGCGTCGTGCGCACTGCTGAGAAGGTGATAGGCTGCAAGCTCCCATCTCTCCAGGACCTGTACATCTCCAGGACCCGGAGGCGTGCTGGCCGGATCATAGCCGATCCTTCACACCCTGGTCACGTGCTGTTTGCCCCCCTCCCCTCAGGTAGAAGGCTTCGGTCCATTCGGACTAAAACCTCCCGGCACATGAACAGCTTTTTCCACTCTGCCATCAGACTGCTGAACACTAAGTGACTTTTGACTCTCGTGCACTATGTACAGCAGCTCAACCAGACTCATGTCAATCATCACTGTTTTTCTGTTGCATTATTGACTGCACTATGTGGTACTTCACATTATCTGCTACATGCTAATTTTTAAAAACTGCCTTGACTAGTACTACTCATTATTATTACTTATTATTACTTATTTTTCTACACTTATTGCACGTTTCTAGTCCTTTAGTTTTTTAGTTTATCCCTTTTTCTCATTATGTTTTTAATGTTGCAGCATGGCACCGAGACAAATTCCTAGTTTGTGTATCACATGAACAATGGCAATAAATCTGATTCTGATTCTGATTCTTGTCTCACACTGGTCAGATCATCAGACAGATAGAGCGACCTGCTTGCAGTGTTTGGGTCCAGAATGAGAGGACTGAAGTGGACCTTGTCCTTCATCTTGTCCCAGACTCTGAAGGACAGGTTGCCCAGGTGTTTGGCCACATCTATCAGCCCTCCTGAGACCAGCTGTGGATCTGACACTGAACTCTGGGCTCTGGCTCTGCTCTGAGTGGCTTGATAACTGCTGAGGAACGACCCCTTGTGTTTCTGCAGCTCTTCTTCAACAGCAGAGATGCTGTCTGACAGAGAGGAGATCTGCTCCTGAATCCTCTTCATCTCTCTGCTCAGAGTCCTCCCCTTCTGCTCCTCTTCCTCCCTCACAACTGCCAGTCTGGACTCCTCTTCCTCTTTCAGGAACTGCTGCAGCTTGTTGAACTCTGCTCTGATCTGACTCTCTGTCATCAACAGCTGCTTCTTGGTGTGTTCAGTCATTTCTTTGTAGGTTTCCTCCACTTGTTTGTATTTGTTCCTCTTGTCCTGCAGAGACTTTAAGTCAGATTTCAGCTGCTCCTTCAGGTCACTGACTGCTTCTTCTATAGGAACCACTTTGTGACTCTGATGGTGAGGAAAATCACAGACAGGACACACAGCTCTCTGCTCGTCTACACAGAACAACTGAAGCTCCTTTTGGTGTTTACTGCACACAGCCTCCACCTTCTTTTCTTTTTCTGTCTCACATGATCCAGATTTGTGTCTCCCAGCAAAGGAGTCAGCCAGTTCCTTCAGAGCAAAGTTCACCACAGGAAGATCTTTAGATGATTTTCTCCTACAAATGGGACAGTTTTTGGTTTTCGTTTGTTCCCAGAATTTCTGCAGACAGCTTGAACAGAAGCTGTGGTTGCAGCCCAGAGACACTGGATCTCTGAACGTCTCTAAACACACAGAACAGCTCAGGTAGTTTTCAACCAGAGCAGTTTTCTCAGCCATTTCCACTGATGTTTTAACAAGACTCACCAAAATACAGTCCAGCTGACTATTTAATCCACACTATCAGCTTTCTTCGGTAAATCCACCTGTGTTAAATGTAATGGTGTCTCCACTCTGAGTTGTTGAAAATCTTTCACTTCCGTTCACAGGTGTTGTAGGTGGGGCTGAGAGTAAAACATCTGCCACTAGATGGTGCTGTTGTTCTTTTTATACACTCTAGTTTCTATATTATGTTTCTGTCAAGTTTAACCTCTGATTTTCTGGACTGATTAAAAAAAAACAAAAAACAAAACAAAAACAAAACAGGCTTATCGTAGTCCAAAACATCAAGATTTCTGGTTCAAGTAACTGAGCAACATGATCCACCAATGGCATCAGTGGAAAACAGAAGGATCACTGCTGCTGTTTCTGGTCAGTGGAGGAAGAAATATTAAAGTGTCTCTCCACCAACAATCCAGGTTTTTTTCTTGTGAACATGTCTGGAGCTTTTATTGTTGCAAAACTATTTGTAAGCGTAGCACTGATCCACAAATATGTAAAAAGATCCAGAAATGTGTAAAAAGATTTTGTATTGTGTACTTAGTTAAAAAGGGCTTGAAAAGACCACAGCTGTGTGTCAATTGGCTGCTGAAGTACACGTGACGTGCAAAACTTCTGGGTCTGATCATAGATATAAAAGGCTAGAGTGGCAGCTCTGGCCAGTCCGTGCTTGCGGTGGCGTGACGCGCGTCCGCCATCTTGGTACAGGATATGTGTAGCACATCCCTGTGATCCAGTGCAGACGCCTGCTTGGGTCGTTCTCCTTTGTTAAACGTTTGACAGGCTTCAGTGAACATGTTTACAACACAGTACAACACAGCGCATAGTGATTTACTTTCAGCATAATCTGCATAAATTTTAGGTGTTTAAGAGCTTCATAATTCATCCGTTCATCCCCCTTAGGCTGCACGGTGGCGCAGTGGTTAGCACTGCGGCAGCACAGTTTACCCTTGGCCGGGGGATTGTGGGGATCGTGGGTTCGATCCCAGCCCCCGACCAACAGTGATCTGTGTGGAGTTTGCATGTTCTCCCCGTGTTGCGTGGGTTTACTCCGGGATTTCTCCGGTTTCCTCCCACATGCCAAAAAACATGCATGTTAGGTTAATTGGCTGTTCTAAATTGTCCCTAGATATCTGTTTCCTATAGGCCCTTAGAATAGAGGGTTAGTATTAATGAAAGCGCTTTGAGTGGTCTTTGTGACTAGAAAAGTGCTATATAAGTGCAGGTTAGTTAGTTAGATAATTATTAAATTATGGCATTTTGCAGTGTCTCAATCAAGAACTGTCAAGTGAGCTGAAAAAGAAGTTACCATACCCCCTGATTAATAATTAAGCCTACCTCTTTCATTGTGGCCATTTATGCATAAATATATGGCCGAAATTGATTAATTCATACTTTGTCCTGGGCTGTATTTGTTATATTTGCCACCCCAGGCAACCAGCTTATTGCCCCCCCCCCCAATTGTCAAAAATGTTTATCAAAGAAATATTTCAGCCCCTGCTATACAAATTGGCCTAGATATGTAAACTTTGAAATAAAGAGAATAAAAAATTACAAATCAATTATTCAAGTTTCTTCATTTAACTAGACAGACATTATACACCCCCCCCCCCCCCCATCTACCTGGATCTGTATAGCAGTTGTTTAAAATCAATTTGAAATTCTTATTGATTTTAGGCCCACATAACAAATTTATACAATACACCAATGTTCATTACAAATTTATTAAATTTATTGCATAGAATAATGCACTCAACATGAAAGCAGCAAGCTCATATTAATCAATTGCAAAGTGAGGTGAAGTGTTAATTGAATCAAAACACAGTTTAAAGCAGTAGATGTAGGCTTTATTAATTTAACCCAGAGCCCAGCCCATCGTCATCACCATCATCACCATCATCATCACCATCATCTTCATCACACGTAATATCCACCCTGTCCCCTCCTATCCATCATAGCAAATATTTATAGTAATGTCAGGCAAAATGTAATATAAGACAGAAATAGTAATGTCTATGAGATATGACTGCATTAATCATCACCAGATCTTCTTGTACCCCCTCCCTGTAATAGACAAATGCAAAATAGGTAATGTAAAATTCTATCTGTAAAGTTTCAATTTTCAAATAACATCTCTGTAAATTACTATCTGCAAACCTTCATGATGTTGGTCTGATACAGGAGGTAGATGTTTGTACACATATATGTGTAATTATTGTGTAAAGACGGTTTGATAAACCTAAATCTTTCATTAGGCCAAGTGTATACAGGAAAAAGAAAAACTATCCTCACGCTATTTGAGTAACTACCAAACTAGTTACAAGAACCCAAAGTTCATTGTTGATAATATTGGCTACCAATACTGACCCAGTAACAAAGAACACAATGTAACGCTGTATACTAATATCACATGAGAAATATTGCCATAACTATCGATACTGAATTACAATATATATTACACTCATGGCAGTCATGCATGTACAGAAATCAGTGACCTCCCAAATGAAAATCAGAGTTTTTACCTTTATTTTTGACAACACGCCATTAAATTATTTAAAAACAAATACTCGACACTTACCGTAAGGGTTCCAGCATAACAGTGCTTAAGTCGCAGCCCCGAGTGATCGAAGCTGCTCCTTTTTATCCTCATTAGCAGCGCCTCAGCTGATGAGGATTAATTGGGCCCCAGCCGTCCTGTAACACTGACAGCTGGGAGCCCGCAGAGACGCTGCCCAATGAGAGACAGCGATGACAAGGGACTGGTCTGAGCGCCGGAAAACCCGGCGTCTCATCCCATGGTGACAGAAATGAAGACTTAATCAGAGTGTTGTGCGTTAAGCTGAGCTGTGGATTTGTTGTGATTCCTGTACCAATATGGCGGCTGGAAATCTCGCGCTCCAGTGACCTACTGCCAATCTAGCCTTTTATATCTATGTTACTGCCATCCTCTGGGTTTGGGTTGTTGGGTTGCCAGGTAGTGAATTATTCAGCTAAATACCTGAGTCTGAAGGCAGACGTCAGTTTCCCAGTCGTTCTCAAGAATGGCATGACAAAGGAGCAGGATAAATATAGGTTCTTCTTTTGATGGCTGATGTCTGCTGAAGAGTCTCAAAGGGCTGAAAAGTCACACAGAGGTGCAGGGCCGGCCCAAGCCTCTGTGGGGCCCTCAGGGAAATTTGATTTTGGGGCCCCCTATTACTGCTGATAATACTGATTAATGACCATTCACACATCAACTGCAAATTTATTTAATTTTCTAATATGTCATTATGAATACACTTGTATAGATAGATAGATTTGTTTATTTGACAGGGACAGTGCAATAAACATAGACAATTAATCAATCACAATCAATCTGATGTGTTGCACAGAGTGTATAGCTATTAGCTAATTTGCAACTCTTGTCCCTGGATGGGCTTTAGAAAGGAGAAACAAGTAAAAAGAAAAAAAAAAAAAAGGAAAGAAAAGGAATACACAATAACCACATACATCAATGCAAAAAACATAAATACATTATAAATACACAATTATAAATATTATAAATACACAAACATAACAACCTGACACACATTTGCCTATTTCAGGCCTCCCTCCCTTCTTCACTCACTATAAACAAACACATTCATTCCTTCCCTTCATTCACTCTCACCCTGCAGACAATCATTTCATACATGGGTACATTCTTGTTTATTTTTCAGCCAGTTTTTAACCTTTTTAGTGAATGTTTTAAAGTCCGTTATTATTTTAATTTCATTTGGCATTGTGTTCCAGATGTGACTGCCCTTTATAGAGAAAGCTGTTTGTCCAAATGTGGTTCTGCGGTGGAATATTTTACAGTTATTGTTAACAGAACTCCTGGTGGCTCTGCTGCTGTCCTGTCTTTGGATGAAACCAGCAAGTGGCTCAGGTGCTGATTTATGGAAACATTTGAAAGTTAATTTCAGTAAACAGAGGTCAATGAAACTCTCAAAACTCAATAGGTTGTATTTTTTTTTTAAATATTACAGTGATGCCACCTAATGGGCTTTTTGTCCAAGATTTTTAGGGTTTCATTATATAATGAACCTATATGTCTTATTGTGGAAGGGGCTGCTTGAGCCCAGACTGTCAAACAGTATGATATATGAGAAAAAACCATAGAATGCATATACAGTACAGCTGCTTCGTAAGGTATGTAATATCTAATTAATTTAAAGCAGTTCAGTTTTTTTTTTACTGTTTTTGAAATTTTCTTTATATGAAGATTAAATTTGAGTTGAGGATCTAGTACAATGCCAAGGTATTTGAATTCTGTAACTAAACTGATGTCATGATCATGTATATTAACTTTAAAATGTTGCAGGTTATATTTTTTGATTGAAAAGCACATTGAAACTGTTTTCTGAAGGTTCAGCAATAGATGGTTCTGGAGGAGACACTCTTGGACATCAACCATACTTGTAGACAGTACATCTGCAGCCTGTGCTGGAGTCTTGGCAGCTGTGTAAATAACTGCATCATCTGCATAAAGTTGGCATGTTGCAGCAGAGCAGTGTAGCGGCAAGTAAAACTAGATGTGAGAAGTTTTTGTTGTTGTTAGAGTGTAATCCACAGTGATGAAGGTCATGGAAGCAAACAACAGATTTGCAAACTTGTAGAAACATCTTTCAGTATTCGGCAAAGTCAGCAACTCCTACACAGTTGCAGCAGTGTTGTTTACATCATCTTATTGTCAGCCTGGCATGTTTTTACCATCTATCTATAAATGCAAGATATCGCTCTCTGTGTGTGTGTGTGTGTGTGTGGTCCTCAGAAATCTCTCAAACCGTTCGTCGGACTGGCCTAAGATTTTAAACGTGCTTTGCTGAGGTTACAAGGGTGTGCATCCCCGAATATGGAGTCGCTCAGTCAAAATATGTAATTTTTATCAGTAAAAGTTTAGCCACCGCTTTCTTCATGTCCTGGCTTCTAGAAGTGTGGGCGGGGCTTCGGATTGACTGCTTGGATAATCGGCGGCATCACAACCAGTCACCAGAGCGCTCCACAAACAAAACAAGGAAGTGAAAAGTGACAAATTTGACCAGAAAAAGAGAATACTGACGATTTAATACTGACAAAATTATACTATAATGTTGCCGTGATTGCGTAGCACTAAAATATAATTCGGCATATCGATGGCTGAAATGCAAAACCTCCTATCTGCAGGATTTTCTGATTTGTGGATTTCACTTTGGATGATGAGAACAATGAAGGCTGCTCATATCTGTCTGCAAGACGGTCCTACCCTTTATTGTGGCAGAAAATTATTCTGATGGAAAAAAAAAGTAGCATAGCATTCTGCAAGAAACAAAAAGGTTTTTTATTTTATTTTTTTTTTAGTTTTCTCAAAAAAGTGCTTTTTACAGATAGGATGTTTTGCGTTTCGGCCATCAGTATGTGGAGCAGAACAGCCAGATCAATTGCATATCATATGCGGACACATATGCACACTTTGACTAAGATAAGATAAGATATGATAAGATAAGCCTTTATTAGTCCCACAATGGGGAAATTCCAGGATTGCAACAGCACAGGGATAGCAACACTCAGAGCAACAATCAGAAGGCAAGAAAAAAACAACAGCTAGTATACATATGTACATATTACTATATATATATATATATATATATATATATATATATATATATATATATATATATATATATAGACACACAGTGCGGAGCATTGTGGTTGGTGAATGTGCAGCAGAAAGTCTAAGCTCTCTCTCCCTCCGCGGGTGCGGCGGGCCAGCTGGATGTCTTTGGGCATGATGGTGGTGACCCTCTTGGCGTGGATGGCGCACAGATTGGTGTCCACGAAGAGACCCACCAGGTAGGCCTCGCTGGCCTCCTGCAGAGCCATGACGGCGGAGATCTGGAAGCGCAGGTCGGTCTTGAAGTCCTGAGCGATCTCCCTCACCAGGCGCTGGAAGGGCAGCCTACGGATGAGCAGCTCTGTGGATTTCTGGTAGCGACGGATTTCTCTCAGAGCCACGGTACCAGGCCTGTAACGGTGAGGCTTCTTCACTCCGCCGGTGGCCAGAGCGCTTTTCCCAGCAGCATTGGTGGCTAGCTGCTTCCTGGGGGGCTTTTTCCTCCAGTAGATTTACGGGCGGTTTGCTTGGTTCTTGCCATCGCTCTTTATTATTCTGTCTTATGTTTCTTGCACGCCGCCTAAACTCCAGCCCGGCACCCGCGTCGTTTTCACCACAGTTCCTCGGCACGTCGAGCTTCTCCGTTAGCACCGGGTGGCGGTTGGAGCTAGCTAGCCAGCTAGCTAAACAACGACCGTGACAAAAACCGCCCAAATTTACTGACAAATGGGCAACACTGATGCAGCAGTTGCAGCACATTGCAGTCATTCTTCTGAGTATAATAATGTTGGGTGTTTTGTTTATCTTTATTTGCACTATGGGAGGTCTGGGTCCGTCTTTTGTCACCATTTGCACTACAGGTAACATTACTGTACATACACTGCTGTTGTTGCTTTTCCAGCCTTATTCCTTTTTCTTTTTTATATTGTGCACACCATTGAAGAGAGAGCAACGCCATTTCAATTCTCCTGTATGTCCTGTACGTATAGTAGTATTGACAAATTGAATCTTTGAATAATGTTGCTAAAATATAAAAGGATGCACTACAATGGGTCTCAAATTTTTGTAAACGTGTCCTGTTATAATACTGCATGAATTTGTTGATGATAGACTATAAACTACACATATAAACTAAAACAATTATAATGATGACTGAACTCCCATTTCCCAAAGTGCACGATATAACACTTATGAATATAAGTGATAAAAGATCACACCAATAAGTCTGACAAACAAATAAACATGGGTTCTTAAACATTTGCCAATACTGGCTGTCCCATTCATTTTCAGTAATTCTGTAATTAATATTCACACAATCAATAAATAATAGTGTTCAGTCCCATTTGTATTTGTCAGAGTCTAACATGTGATTGCCTACATACAGGCTACCCCTCTTTGTATTCCACTTTCAAACACAGTGTCGTGGTTTGAGCGCTGATTTCGTCCACACTCTGGCCATGCAGTATTTTCCTCTCATCTGGTGTGTGGGTGTGTTCCCTATGGCTCTCCGAGCTTTTATTGTGACAGCACTCGGAGGAGCTTCCAGCTGTCAGAGCTGAGGCTCTGACAGCTGAGCTGCATTAACAATCGCCTCATCAGCTGTTCCACCCTGAGCCCTATTTAAGAGGGCAGCTGAGGGCAAAACGTTGCTGCAGTCTCGTCAGAGATTCCCCATCTAACTATCCCTCGTCTGACATCGTCGAGCATCCCTCGTCGAGCTTCCTAGTCAGACGTCACCTACCTTTCATCCTCGTCCTTTATTGTAAGTGTGTTTGATTATGTATCTGTTCCTCCGTGTCATAGACTGAGTATTAGCTATAGTGTGTTTTAGCCCCCCGTGGCTCGTTATTTTGTCATCTTTCTTTTCCTTTAATAAACTGTGCAAACTCACCGGTCGATATATAGCGTCTTATTGATGGCTCGTGAGGGCCATCCATGACAGTAGACTGCAGCCAGACTGAGTCGCCGGTCGCCGTGAGTTTTGCCTGAATTGTACTTGTTTTTTCCTGTCTGGGTACCTGTGTGCTGGGAGGTCATGTCGTCATTCAGGGGCCGCGCTCGGAGCCTGGGCTATGAGCTGGCGGAGGCCCTGGACTACGCTGATGGAACTCTCTTCACTGCTGGCCTCTATGACACTCCCAGCGATGTACGCCGGCACCTGGACCTCGCTGAGGACATCATTAATCGCCTTCCTTGCTACTCCAACCACCCTGAAGTCATTGCGAGGAAGGCAGACATCTCTGCACACCGGGAGAGACTCCGTGGGCTGGAGGGGAAACTCCGGCAGGAAGCCGAAGAGTAGGCACCCTCGTTCCTCGCTTTGGGATCCTGTTCCTGTCCCTGTTCCAGTCCAGGAGTTCGCACCGCCCAGGAGTGATTCCCCAAGGAGTGTGACGTCAGTCAGGATTCCCCCAGAGAAGTGACAGTCAGCTGCTTCCATCCGAGACCGAATGGCTGCTGCTCGCTCCACTGTCCACCCCACGCAGATTATTAAGCATGTGACAGCGGCAGTCAGGCTGGTGGAGAGGAATCCTGAGCTAAGCGATTATCCAGAGTACGCCGACCTGCTCGCCTCTGTTTCCGCGCAGGAGCGGCGTTTCCCGAACCTCTCCTACGCCGATAACCGTCGTCAAACAGCCAACACTAAGACTCAGCAACAACCACATCCGGATCCTGTTCCGGGTCGTCGGAGGAACTCTACCTCCCAGTCAGCTGCCTCTTCGGCGTTTCATCAGGAGGGAATTACCGCAGCCTCTCCCCCCAGGTCATCTTTCCCTGCTGTCCCGTCAGCTCCTCGTGCCCGGATCGCCTCGGCTGTCGTCCCCTCCTCCTCGATGTCTTCCCCTGCTGCTGTGAGTGCCACGAGTCCTGCTCTGGCGAAGTCCGTTATCGGACCATCGCGAGCGGCTCCTCCTCGTCCTCCCAGGGGGCCCTCCGTCACCATCCAGCAGGGAAAAGGAGGAACAAAGTCCATTGCAGTGGGTTCTATCGGGCACCTACGGATCAGGCAAGTGTCTTTTCATTCTGTTCCCTCATTGAGAAAATTGCCTTGCTTGATTCCTGGGGGTGGAGTTTGGTGTTCACAGCCCCCCAAGCTTCCTCCACCTGCTGTAGCATATAACATTGAACCTGCTGCCTCTGTGTCTCCCTCCGATGAGCGTTCCGCGACGCCAGGCCTACGTCGCCGGACGGGGAGGGGGCCTGCGGTCCTGGAGAGCCCGGTTCCAGTCCCACAGCCACGTCACGGGCAGAGGAGGAGAGTGGACTGCAGTGTGGAGCCTGCGCCGACAACGAAACGTCACCGGGTCTCCATTGATGAGCGGTTCGATCCAGCAGGTCGAGGATCCCCTGCCACCACGCCGTGCGAGTAGTTGGTATGGACGTCAGCATTGGAGGGTCCTCAGACTGTGGAGAACACCATGCTGGCTGCAGGGCCCACCGTATCCGAGTGGGAGCCAGAAGATGTCCTTCTGCCTGATGAACCTGGATTGTCGAAGTCCTGGACGGCGACAGAACTCGAGTGCAGGCAAGTGCTCTAGTTTTCCTTCCTACTATCTGTTCTAGAGCATTTTTGCCTGTCTCTCGGGGAGACGAGCCAGGGGCAGCCGCCTGATGCATCCGAACTCGTCTCGCTGGGCTCTGTCGCTACCGGTGATCCTGAATCTCGGTTCTTCTTCTTCTCCTGAGCCTTCTCCCAGGGTCACCGGTGCTGAGTCAACCCTGGTCGCTGTGTTGGAGGTTCCGGGTTCGAGGTTGGAGGTCGTCCATGGAGCTGTTCCAACCCAGTCGGGGTCCATCGTGGGTGCAGCTGTGATCTGATTGGGGTCCATTGTGGGTGCAGCGCGGGCTCACCCTGGGTCCAACAGGAGGACAGCGCCTATTCTGGTATTGTTCAGAGGTGGAGCTGCAGATCCTCTGCTTAGCGACGCCTGACTGTTCCCTCATCCTTCCTCCAAGCCTTCTCCACCGGGTGCTGTTGGGGTTCCGCTTATTCGGCTCGGCTCTCCCTTGCTGTCCCCCTCTACAGGGAGGCTGTTGTCGTTCTCTCCCCTGCGGTCCTGGTGGCTGAGCGATGCGGGTCGGCCGCCTGAAGGACTGCCTCACCCGTTTGGCGTTCTGGGTCGGCCACCCGACCAACTGGACTGTCTACTTGGCGACCTGGTCCGGCCGCCAGAGATCCTGTCTTTCCGGGCCTGGGACTGGGGTAGGCCACCCAAATGTTCCCTGTTCCCTTTATCAGTTATCTGGATATTGGACGCAGGGAGACCACCAGAACTGTTCCTGTCTCATTGGTCTCTGCCTGCCGTCATCCACGGGTGGTTCTTAGTTCCACTGACATATAAAAGTCACTCTGGTGTTATTTGCTCTATTCTGATCTGTGTATTCATCGCTGTTTAGCGTGTCTTTTTTATCTCCCCTCCCCTGTCTGAGGGATGATTTGTATCGGCCATATTGTGTCTCAGAGGCCTGTGTATTTCAGTTATAGGTTCCCTCCTGTTATTTGCATTTTTGTCCTTTCTATGTATCATCCGTGCTTTATGAAGTACTGTTTTGTTTTTTTTTTCCCTACCATACTCTGTAATCGCTTCGTTCGTTCCCTGTTTTTTCCCGTGTCATCGTCTTGTTTTTTTTTGTGTCCTTTCTGGTTCTCACCCTCCAGGCCTTTCCCCCATCCTCCCACCCTGGGGGGGTGGGGTGGGGGGTGGGGGCTTGGGTGTCATACGGGGCCTGGAGTTTGCCGCCTCGGGGGGAGGTACTGTCGTGGTTCGAGCGCCGATTTCGTCCGCGCTTGGGCCATGCAGTATTTTCCTCCCATCTGGTGTGTGGGTGTGTTCCCTATGGCTCTCCGAGCTTTTATTGTGACAGCGCTCGGCGGGGCTTCTGGCTGTCAGAGTTGAGGCTCTGACAGCTGAGCTGCATTAACAATCGCCTTATCAGCTGTTCCACCCTGAGCCCTATTTAAGAGGGCAGCTGAGGGCGAAACGTTGCTGCAGTCTTGTCAGAGATTCCCCGTCAAACTATCCCTCGTCTGACATCGTCGAGCATCCCTTGCCGAGCTTCCTGGTCAGACATCACCGACCTTTCATCCTCGTCCTTTATTGTGTGTTTCATTATGTATCTGTTCCTCCATGTCATAGACTGAGTATTAGTTATAGTGTGTTTTAGCCCCCCCCTCCCCCCCGTGGCTCGTTATTTTGTCATCTTTCTTTTCCTTTAATAAACTGTGCAAACTCACCGGTCGATATATAGCGTCTTATTGATGACTTGAGAGGGCCATCCATGACACACAGCCTACATTTGGGCCTGTAAATAATAATTATATAGTGCTTTATCATAGATGCTTTACAAATAGATACATGATTCATTCACTCCAGACAGACGTTGATAGTGGTAAGCTACTACTGTAGCCACAGCTGCCCTGGGGTAGGCTGATGGAAACGTGGCTGACAATCCACACCAACGGCCTCTCCGACCACTACTGAACATTTATACCCATGGATACTGGAGGCAAGGTGGGTAAAGTGTCTTGCCCAGGGACACAACGGCAGGATATCTGGGGAGAGCGGGATTTGAAGCGCCAACCATCCGGTTATTGGACGACCTTCTCTACCTCCTGAGCCACTGCCGCCCATTGTAGTAAAGCCTGATTGGGCTACTTGTTTTCAGGCAAGAATACTTGCTTTCTACAGGCATGCACTAGTGGTTTTTAAATTGAAATGGTAGTAACTTCAACTACTACAAATTTAACTACAACTGCTCAGTGTACACCAGGGATGGGCAACTGGCAGCCCGTGGGCCACACGTGGCCCCTGACATCCACGGCCGCCATAATGAACGGGCTAGCCTGGGCTGAACCCCAGTGGCCTATGAAAATCAGGGGCCTATCATGAGCCAATGAAAAAGATCACGTTGTTGTTAAATGGTCAAATTCTATGTCCATCACTTGATATTCGTGTGTGGCTGGCAGCTGATTGGTCTAATTTACAAGTGCCTCACGTGGGTACCAGTAACAATAGCTTATCAGAGGAACTGTTTTGACATGTGACTATGCAAGCGCCAATGAGAGTAAGAAGTAATTAGCTCGGTCAAAGTGTCCAGAAAAAAGTTTGAAAGTGGCACTCATAAAATTATTGAGAGGAAAAGAGCTTAGGGAAAAAGAATTGCTCAAAAAAAAAACCAAAGTGTAAAGGATTTTTCTAAGCTGGAGCATCGACTGGAGGAGGCTGCTAAATACGTACAAAGGAGACAGGTGGGGAGAAGGGAGAAGGAAGGCCATGATTGCTTACATCAGACAGTTGTGCGTGGGACAGTGGACTCTGAACTTGGTAAGTAGACTGGATCAAGCCTGCATCTATAGAGCATGACGATATTCATCAGCTGGACTTAAAGGACATATAAGGAAGGATTTTTCTTCAAAAAAGACCAGAAGAAAGCACTTCTGAAAAAGGTAAGACTGTGGAGGAAGGAATCAGACGAGACCATAGATTGACGACATAGACTTTTTTTCTCCTCCATCCAGTAAAATGAACTAAATCTGAGTGCCAGAGCGGACTCTCTTATCCTCTTTATTCCCACCTCTCTGGCACTCAGGGTAAACACATTACCATACAAGCTGTAAAACATGCACACACATCCACAGACACATTAACATACACATCACTGAGCAGGTCTTAATATAATACATTTGCACCCCTGCATCCTTAGGTGTGAACCTGGCACAGCAGGGGCAAAAGGCACATCTTTGTTTGGCTTTATACCTGCTAGCGCTCTGGTGCCTTTAGCTGGCTCTTCTCGCCTTTTCCCCATTACCATGTCTGACTACCTTCTCCCCCACCAACCCTCCTGTCCTGGGTGGAGTTCCATGACCGATTGTGTCCCCCACAAGATGCTGTTTTCAGCTTTCCAGCCACCTGTGCAGGTTTTTTATTGCTGCTGTTGTGCATTGTTTGAATCAGGAATACTTCACTGATGTAATTTTATACTGAAGGCAGCATCTGTCACACTGTAAAAATGTAAATCTCAGTAAGATAAAATATCTTAAATCAAGGTCTTTATGCTTGTTTTTCTCTCCAAGGTAATATTGACAAGAATTTCTTTTTGTTGTGCAGTTTTTTATAAGATTTAACTTGCTTTACAAAAGTTTTTACCTGTTTAAAACAGTTTATTCTTACTCTGTTGGCAGATATCTTTTCTTTTTTGATTATTTGAAGTAAAATTATCAGCCAACAGAGCAAGAAAATGTGACTTATCAAATTGCTTCAAACAAGTTAAAACTATCTGAAAGCATGTAAAATTTTCTTACAGAATGCCAAAAACATGCAAGTTAGGTTAATTGGCATCAAAACTAGGGATTCTAAATTGTCCTTAGGTATGACTGTGAGAGTGAATGGTTGTCTGTCTCTCTGTGTTGGCCCTGTGATGGACTGGCGATCTGTCCAGGGTGTACCCTGCCTCTCGCCCAAAGATGCTGGGATAGGCTCCAGCCCCCCCGTGACCTGAAAAAGGATTAAGCAGAAGAAGATGAATGAATGAAACTGTGAAGCAAGAATAAATTTGTCAGACAATAAACAAGCATAAACAGCCTTAATTTATTTCATTTTACTTATATTTGACTTTTTGCAGTGCAGTTGTTTTGTAGCTCACAGTTGCATTATTTCTCAAAGAGAAACAAAAATGAGGCTGTAGTGGCTCAGGAGGTAGAGCAGGTCACCCAGTAACTGGAGGGTTGGTGGTTCGAATCCCACTACCCCCACTTTGCTGTTGTGTCCTTGGGCAAGACTCTTTACCCACCTTGCCTCCAGTGTGTCCATGGTTCATGATACTAATGTATGAATGTGAATAAATTTTCGGTGGTGGTTGGAGGGGACGTTGGATGGATTGGCACCCATGTTCCCATCATTCTGCCCCAGGGCAGCTGTGGCTTCAGAGGTAGCTTACCACTATCATTGTATATAAGTGCAGGTTAGTTAGTTAGTTAGTTAGTCTGTGGAGTGAATGAATAATGGACTCATTGTAAAGTGTCTTTGGGTGTCGTGAAAGTGCTATATAACCACAATCCATTATTAAAACATAGCTATTACATTTTTAAACTGAGATTCTCTTGGGGGGGGGGGGGGCTACAAAACCTCTCAGTCCAAGGGCCTAATGGCAAGTTAAGGTGGCCCTGCTGACGTCATCCACTGCGGCTGCCAGTCCATTTACAAAAATCAATTATTTAGTTATAGCCCGTTTGAACACACGGTATTCGGAACTACCTTCTTAAATGCAGTTACAGAGTCCGCCAGCAGAGGGAGCTCTAAAGGAAACATTGGTGCCTCCTGCAGCAGTCCAGCAAGAGTGAGGGAGCCACAGACAGAGGGAGCAGTGTGCCCCGGAGTACATCTTTCAAGTTATATATGTGTTGCATGCTGAAACTGCATTAACAGGCTGTCAACAGCAGTAAATGTACAGACAGGCTGCTTTTAAACAACAATAAATGCTACATCTCCTCACTGAGGGGTATTTACAGTAAAAAGTTTCAAACTGAAAGGCAAATTGTAGCTGTCACAGTGAAAAGGTTTATGTATCTTTGGTTCTTTTTCTGAAATAATGTTTGTTTATGGGTGTGTGCGCCAGTGTTTTGGACGTTAGCGGTGTCCTTTTCTCCATCTTCAATCCCTCCATATCGCGGCGCATATGCGCTCGTGCTGCCAAGCTCATGGGTGAGTCAGAGAGCTCGTGAAGGGGGCTTGTGCAGGTGTCTCGCCCCGCCTATCAGCGCTATTGTGTGAGCGAGTGTCAGAGAGAGGACGGAGTGTTTTTCCTGCAGGCAGCCGGACTGTTAAATGTTCTCCATGTTTGTGAGGAAACAGCGGCGGACCCGGACGATATGCAAATATGGGTGGTAGGCCTGCGCTGTTCACATGCCTGATAAGAAGAGTCACACGGCTGCTGGAGGCTGTCCACAATCAGATGCGGAGAAAGGACTTTGGAGAGAGGACTTTGTTTGGGAAATTTGTGACATGACTAACAACTCCTAAATTCTAGGCAGAAGGTGCACATGGTATGTGATTATTTTTGTTTATGAACATTTGTTAGGTGTTATAATTTATTTTGTATTCATGTTTTTTATGTCTGTATTTTTTGTTTTTCACGGTGTTTAAGGGCGAAGATTTGCTGTGACAAAATAAACAAAAACTTGTCAACATCAGTTGGAGCGTGGTTTTCTGACCTAGAAGAAGACTTTGGGAGCGGTTATAGTGAAAAACGTGCCTAATCCAGGAGTGAAAAAAGTGCCTAATCCAGGAGTGAAAAACGTGCCTAATCCAGGAGCAAGCAGCAAGATTCCTGCAGGGCCATGCTTCAAGGACTTTGTCCATCCATCTTCTACCGCTTTTCCGGAGCTTTGTTTGCTGAGCAAATAAAAGACGTGCATGCTTCTTCCCACATCCGCTGGACATTCAGCCAGACAGAAGAGGTACCAGAGCGACATTTATGGACAATGCAGTTTGCAAAAGGTCACAACACCTTTAAGGTACCAGGTTAGATGGTATATTTTCAGTTTGGAACTTTTTATTCCTAAGTTAAATTGAGAAAAGAAACAGAAGTAAAAGAAAATTGAAGTGTTGTAAATTACTGAAGAGTGTCACTTGTTTCCTATTGTATGTTCTCCCAGCAGTTTTCTAACTTTCCTTTCACTGTAAAATTCCAAAAGTGTTAGTTCAAGTCATTTTTGAAAATGGAGCAGAGCACAAGTGAGTTTCGTGCATTAGAGGAAATACTTGCAGCTCTAGAAGAGGAGAAAGTAAAGTTGGAAGAGAAATTAAAAACTGAATCTGTCGACTTAAAAAGACAAGAAATTGAGACACGGATAGGAGAAATAATTGGAGCTCTTGAAACACACAAGATAGGGTTATCATCATCATCTCAAGTCGAAAAGCAAGTGAGACGATCAGAAAGGGAGAGACGCCCCACAGAAAAAAATCGTTGAGTTTAAAAGAAAGGAAATAATAGAGAGAGAAAGAAAGTTTATGTCGACGTATCTTAACTTTAAAGCAGAGATTCAACTAACAAGATCTAAACTTAAGGAAGAGTGCTCTAAAACTGACTTGGGTGAAATGATCCATTCAATAGAAAAGTGTGAGTCAGAACTAAAGCAAAGGTATGAGAGTTTACGTGCACTTACTTTACCACCTCAAGACATGAGAAGGAAGATTGATAGCTGCACTTAAGTTACAACTGAAATAATCCTACTTCTGCAAAGACGGTATGCAGATGTTGATACTAAGGAATTTGATGCAGTAGCTGTGAAGGAATCTCTCTTTCAGTTACTCCAAAGAGAAGATGCAAGGTCAATTTATGGATCAACTGTGTCTAGAACTAGTCAAAGCAGTCAGTCAAGTCATAGTCAGCAGGGAAGTCAAGTATCGGCGAAAAAAGCAGATGCAGCTGCACGTTTGGCATCAAAATGGGCTGAAATAAACAGGGAGATGGAAATATCTGCCCAGAGAAAGGAGATTTTGGCTCAGCAAGAAAAATTAAAATGGCTGGAAGATCAAAGGGATCTTGAAGTCATAGAGGCTGAATACAATGTGTATGCTGAAGAGGAATCAAGGTTTAATGCTGAAATAAGGGATGTTAAAGTAAAAAGTACTTTGCCTCCAAGTCAGCTTCCAATGCAGCATAGTAGCCCTCCATGCACTCAAGTTCCACAAAA
Organism: Pholidichthys leucotaenia; assembly: GCA_020510985.1. Taxonomy (NCBI): domain Eukaryota; kingdom Metazoa; phylum Chordata; class Actinopteri; order Cichliformes; family Pholidichthyidae; genus Pholidichthys; species Pholidichthys leucotaenia. The sequence goes on along the minus strand of CM035838.1, from coordinate 429,027,774 downwards.
TGTATCGGCCCCTCCTTACTGTGAGAGTAAACGCATCAATGTTCCCCACAGTGCATCAGTCCCACACAACTCTGGCAGGATATCTGAGCCCAGAGAGAGCGAAGTCTCACTAGTCCAAGTGTTCAAGGAATCCCTTGCTATGACAAGACTTCCGGCACCAGAGCCTTTTGTGTTTACAGGAGACCCACTTAAATTCACAGAGTGGAGCACTTGCTTCAAGGCTTTGATAGAAACAAGCTGTACAGATCCAGCGCATAAGCTGTTCTATTTGAAAAAATACATAAGTGGTGAGGCGCTTTCAGTGTTAGAAGGAACCTTTTATCGTAGTGATGAAGAAGCGTACACACAGGCTTGGGATGCCTTAAACAAGCGCTATGGTCACCCCTTTGTAGTCCAAAGAGCTTTCAGGGGAAAACTGAGTTCCTGGCCGAAGATTGGACCAAAAGACTCCCTTAAACTAAGAGAGTTCAGTGATTTCCTCATCTCTTGTAAAAATGCCATGCCCCATGTGCAAGGACTTGGAGTTTTGGATGATTGTGAGGAAAATCAGAAATTGCTGCTGAAACTTCCAGACTGGGCAACAACTCGCTGGAACAGACATGTCACTAAAACACTGGATGAAGGGAAGGCATATCCAGGTTTCGAAGAGTTTGCACACTTTGTGGCAGAAGAAGCACGCATAGCATGCAATCCTATTTCTTCCCTTTATGCGCTAACGCATACAAGTGAAAAGCTAGAGAAGGAACAAAAACGTGTCAAGGCCAGTGTCCTGGTAGCTTCAACAAATGTACCCAATTATCCAAAACAAACCTTAAAGGCCACACCCCACGGTGGCAGAGGTTCCAAGCCCAGCTCTTTAGCATCTCAGAATAAGAAGCAGATTAAGTGTATTTGCTGTCAGCAAGATCACTTTATCTATAAGTGTGACAAGTTTGCAGCAATGCCTCTCAAAGACAGAAAAAAAATTGTCATTGATAATAACATGTGTTTTTCTTGCCTTAGAGTTGGTCACATCTCCAAAAACTGTCGACAGAAGGTCACTTGTAATATTTGCAGGCGAAGCCACCCCTCTCCACTTCACGAGGAACGTCCTCAAGGAGAAAAGCCAGAAATGCCACCACAAGAGGAAAGCACTTCCACAGTTGCATGTAGTGTAAAGGTAGGCAACAGTGATCGCACTTAAATGATTGTTCCAGTATGGCTCTCTTGTGCAGCAGAAAACAGTCCAGAGACCTTGATGTATGCACTTCTGGACACTCAAAGCAGCAATGCATTCATTGATCAAGACATTTGTGAGAAAATTCATGCAAAAACAGAACCTGTTAAGTTAAGGTTGACAACAATGACTGACCGGGGTTCAACTGTACATTGCCGAAGAGTAGATGGGCTCAAAGTAAGAGGTTACCATTCACAAGAGTATGTTGTTTTGCCACCTACTTATACAAGGGAATACATTCCACTTGAGAAAAACAGTATCCCAACTCGTGAGACAGCGAAAGAGTGGACTCACCTTCTAAGCATTGCAGAAGAGATGCCAGATCTGTTAGACTGTCCCGCAGGGCTCCTGATTGGCTATGACTGTGCAAGAGCATTAAAACCAAGGAAGGTCATACCAGGAAATGATTATGATCCATATGCAGTCAAAACAGACTTAGGCTGGACTATCGTGGGTTCCATCAAACCATGGACTGGTCTGATGGAGGTAATAGGAGTCTGCAATCGTGTCTCTGTAAAGGAGTTTCCATCCATCACACCTTCCTCTATGATCAAAGTCCTGGAACGAGATTTCTTGGACACAAATCCAAGAGAAGAAAATATATCCCAAGAGGACATTCAGTTTCTCCAGTTCTTGAACGGAAACATTCACCACAACAAGGAAGGACATTTGGAAATGCCCCTACCCTTTAGAGAGTATCCACAGCTTCCGAACAACAAGCAGCTTGCTACAGTTCAATTGAGGCATTTAAAGGGGAAAATGGAAAAAAATCCCAAGTACAAAGAGGTCCTGGAGGTGATACCAGAAACAGAACATGCAAGTGAGAAGAAAGATGTAAATCTGAATTACACTGAGGTTCCAATGCAGAGTGTACTAGGGATAAAGTGGAATGTGGAAGCTGATGTGTTCTCATTCAGTGTTATCCTCAAAGGAAAACCAGCCACAAGAAGAGGAATTCTAGCAACAGTTGCGAGTGTGTATGACCCACTAGGATTTCTCTCTCCTTACATCTTGACTGGCAAACATCTGCTGCAAGACATGTGCAGGCAGGGTGTTAGATGGGATGAACCTGTTTCCCCTCAAATCCAGGCCAAGTGGGAAATATGGCTCCAGGATTTGAAAAATCTTCAAAACATTAAAATACCAAGATGCCTCATTCCTGAATACCTTGGCACAATCCAAAAAATTGAGTTGCATCACTTTTCAGATGGTAGCAGCAGTGGTTATGGACAGTGTTCCTACATCAGGATTGTTTCTGATGTGCAAGTTCATTGTGCTCTTGTCATGGGTAAGGCCCGAGTGGCACCCACAAGCATAGTCACCATCCCACGTCTTGAGCTGACTGCTGCAGCAGTTTCAGCTGGCGTGAGTAACTTTCTCAGAGCAGAGCTTGAGCTGAAGATTGATGAAGAGTTTTTCTGGACAGACTCTCAAGTGGTGCTTGGGTACATCAAGAATGAAGCCCGGCGCTTCCATGTGTTTGTTGCCAATCGCGTCCAGAAAATAAGAAACACTACAGATCCAAAGCAATGGTTCTACGTTGAAACCAATCAAAATCCAGCAGACCATGCTTCTAGAGGTCTCAAGGTGGCAGAGCTGATTGACTCAAACTGGCTCACTGGGCCTGAGTTTTTATGGGAACGTGAAATTGTCACAGTTCAACATTCACCAGAGCTTCTCGTAGGTGACCCTGAAGTAAAGGTTTTGAAGACAGCTGAATCAGAATCAGAATCAGATTTATTGCCATTGTTCATGTAGTACACAAACTAGGAATTTGTCTCGGTGCAATGCTGCAACATTAAACATGATAAAAATAAAAGATAGAAATAAAAAACTATACATGTGTGGCGGTTCGGTTAACCCCCACAACAGATTAAGGACACTCAGCTCTCTTCTCTTGGTTTTTTCTGCTGCACTACTGATATGTAGATGTGCTTTGTTGTAACCCCCACAAACAGACTGGTCAAACACAGCGCTCGGCGAGAGCAAATAACAGAACAGTGAAATGTGTATTAATGTCTACAGGCAGACTCGTTTCGTCTGGCTCACTTCTGTGATGTTAATGTTGCCTTTCATGCATTGTGCTCATGCGTCCTGTCCTCACTGTGACCTAGGGACTGAGATCAATATGTCTCTCAAATGCAAATGTCTTATGCCTGTTCTGTTATCTCTTTGATCATACCAACTGCTGAGGTATGCCCCTTGATGTATTGTTGTAGTTGAGTATATATGCTGCAACTCTGTAATGCAAACCCTCTCACTCTCATTCTCTCATTCTGATTCTGCATCTGCTGCGAGACACACACACTGTCTCCTCTTTGAGAGCCTGAGGAATTCGGCTTCAGCCTGCTCACACTATGGGCTGGAGCCGAGTTCTGATGAAGGCGGGTGATAATAAAGCTACTTAAAAATCCAACGCTGCCTTTATTTTATCATCCTCTTCACTGGTGACCCCAGAATGCACACGTTTTGTGCAAACGCAACCTTCTGATCTGGACAGCTGCACTGGTGACCCGTTCTTCAGGATGAGATCTGCACGTCTGAGATCTGCTCATCCACGCTGGACCGGCCGCGCTCACAGCTCCTCCACACGTGAGCGCAGGCGTCCTCCATGGCCGGCGGAGAACGCAACACGTGGACCTGAACGCACCACGGTCGAGCGGTGGCAAAGATCGTCTATTCCCTCCCACCGCTCCAACGCATCTGCACGAGCCTGAGGGACAAAAGATCGTCTATTTCCTCTCACCGCTCCAACGCACCATGGCCAATCTGCAGCCACAGCTCAATCCGGATTTTATCGGCGCCGTCTGCGCCGATCCCCACCAAGATTCTGCAACCTGGTTCTCCTCTCCAGCTGGCCCACCCACACACGAGCCCCGGCGCAAACACTGGGGAGTTACGAGGATGGCGCATCATGCACGGGACAAATAACGGCTCCAGAGACCGCCATCGTCCTCCGCCGCTGCTCACAGAACCCTCAGGGCTGCTCGTTCACCTGAAGCAAGCACGCAGCTCGCCAATGGATTTTTTTTTTTTTTAATGGTCTCAGCCACGGCACATAAGGGATTTCAGCCGTCAGCTGTTCCCGGGGGGTTTTAGGGTTGCTCCTGCACCTAAAGCCAACAAGCCGAGTCCCTCTGCTTCTTTTTTTCTTACAGCCTCGCCGCTCCTGTTTTCTTCACGGCCACGAGAGGAGCCAGAGACTAATTTTTCTTCTTGTGGACCTCTGCACGTTCAACGGGACAGCCCTTCGACATCGCGGACCCACAAGCAATTTTTGCGCGGCTCGGACGAGTTCACCGTCCCCCTGCCGGCACTTACCCCCCTCCTCCCTCCCCCTCCACCTGCAGTTAGCTTCTCCCACAGCTCGCTCCCATAGAGGGATTATCGAGGTCTCGGCCCCCTGCCGTGCCCTCTGGGGGGGAGTGTGTGTGGCGGTTCGGTTAACCCCCACAACAGATTAAGGACACTCAGCTCTCTTCTCTTGGTTTTTTCTGCTGCACTACTGATATGTAGATGTGCTTTGTTGTAACCCCCACAAACAGACTGGTCAAACACAGCGCTTGGCTAGAGCAAATAACAGAACAGTGAAATGTGTATTAATGTCTACAGGCAGACTCGTTTCGTCTGGCTCACTTCTGTGATGTTAATGTTGCCTTTCATGCATTGTGCTCATGCGTCCTGTCCTCACTGTGACCTAGGGACTGAGATCAATATGTCTCTCAAATGCAAATGTCTTATGCCTGTTCTGTTATCTCTTTGATCATACCAACTGCTGGGGTATGCCCCTTGATGTATTGTTGTAGTCGAGTATATATGCTGCAACTCTGTAACGCAAACCCTCTCACTCTCATTCTCTCATTCTGATTCTGCATCTGCTGCGAGACACACACACTGTCTCCTCTTTGAGAGCCTGAGGAATTCGGCTTCAGCCTGCTCACACTATGGGCTGGAGCCGAGTTCTGATGAAGGCGGGTGATAATAAAGCTACTTAAAAATCCAACGCTGCCTTTATTTTATCATCCTCTTCACATGCAATAAAATATAGAATATGAATGAGTAATACTAGTCAAGCAATTTTTAAATATATTAGCGAGCAGCAGATATTGTGGAGTACCACATAGTGCAGTCGGTAATGCAAAAAGAAAACAGTGATGATTGACATGAGTCTGGTTGAGCTGCTGTACGTAGTGCACGAGAGTCTAATAAGTCACATAGTGTTCAGCAGTCTGATGGCAGAGGGGAAGAAGCTGTTCATGTGACGGGAGGTTTTAGTCTGAATGGACCAAAGTCTTCTACCTGAGGGGAGGGGGGCAAACAGAACGTGACCAGGGTGTGAAGGATTGGCTATGATCCGGCCTGCACGCCTCCGGGTCCTGGAGATGTACAGATCCTGGAGGGATGGTAGCTTGCAGCCGATCACCTTCTCAGCAGCACGCATGACGCGCTGCAGCCTTAGTCTGTCCCTGGCAGTGGCTCCTGTGTACCACACGGTTATGGAGGTGGTGAGGATGGACTCGATGATGGCCGTGTAGAACTGCACCAACATCTTGGTGGGTTGCTTGAGCTTCCTCAGCTGCCGCAGGAAGAACATCCTCTGCTGGGCCTTTTTGATGAAGGAGCTGATGGTCGGCTCCCACTTGAGGTCCCGGGTGATGGTGGTGCCCAGGAAGCGGAAGGAATCTGCAGTGGTGATGGGAGAGCCTGTGAGGGTGAGGGGGGGCAGAGGGGTTGTGACTTTCCTGAAGTCCACGATCATCTCCACTGTCTTCAGAGCGTTCAGCTGCAGGTTGTTGTGGCTGCACCAGGACGCCAGCTGGGCCACCTCTCTCCTGTAGACGGACTTGTCGCCGTTGGAGATGAGCCCGATGAGGGTGGTGTCGTCCGCAAACTTGATCAGCTTGACAGACTGGTGGCTGGAGGTGCAGGAGTTGGTATAAAGGGAGAAGAGTAGGGGGGAAAGTACACAGCCCTGGGGTGATCTGGTGCTGATGCTAACAGAGTCTGAGACGGTCTTTCCCAGCCGCACATGCTGCCTCCGGTCCGTCAGGAAGTCGGTGATCCACCTGCAGAGGGAGCTGCTGTTGAAAGAGACAACTTTCTTGAAAGGTTTTCAAGATTTTCTGACTGGAATACAGCCATCAATGTTGTAGCAAGGATTAAAAGACAGGCAAAAGAAGACAGGTCAGGTCCAATTAGTGTAGAGGAGAGAAGAGTTGCCTCTCTCACACTCATTCGGGCAGCACAAAAGGAAGCATTTGAAGATGAGCTGAAATGGTTCAGTCAGAAATCAGCTAAACTACCAAAAACTCACAAAATACATCAGCTTGATCCTGTTCTTGTAGATAACCTCCTTAGAGTTGGAGGGAGGTTAAGAAAGTCATCTGTATCCTTTGAGCTGAAACATCCAGTAATCCTTCCCAAAGAAGGCATTGTAACGCAACTAAGGTCTAGTACGAAAGGTTAAAGTTCAAGTTGGAACAAGAGATCTAAGGAAAAAAGGTGAACGCTTAAAGCAAGTCTCAGTTCTTGGGAGACCTGTTCAGAAACTAATAGTTTTAGTTGAAAATGAGTCCTAGACTACAAAGGGAGGACATAATAAAACTAAAGTCAGATGATACAGTAATAACAAAGAAATGCTTAAGTTTAGAAAGTGAAGAATATCAATGCTATTAAAGCAACATGTGATATGAAGGTTTACATTTATTTCAAGGAAAATTACAAGATTTAATTTTGTTTGTTAAAAGTTGAGTGAATATAAATCTTTGTAATTTTGGTAGCAGTGTAGCTGTCACAGTGAAAAGGTTTATGTATCTTTGGTTCTTTTTCTGAAATAATGTTTGTTTATGGGTGTGTGCGCCAGTGTTGCGGACGTTAGCGGTGTCCTTTTCTCCGCCTTCAATCCCTCCATATCGTGGCGCATAAGCGTTCGTGCTGCCGAGCTCGTGGGTGAGTCAGAGAGCTCGTGAAGGGGGCTCGTGCAGGTGTCTCGCCCCGCCTATCAGCGCTATTGTGTGAGCGAGTGTCAGAGAGAGGACGGAGTGTTTTTCCTGCAGGCAGCCGGACTGTTAAATGTTCTTCATGTTTGTGAGGAAACAGCGGCGGACCCGGACGATATGCAAATATGGGTGGTAGGCCCGCGCTGTTCACATGCCTGATTAGAAGAGTCACACGGCTGCTGGAGGCTGTCCACAATCAGATGCGGAGAGAGGACTTTGGAGAGAGGACTTTGTTTGGGAAATTTGTGACATGACTAACAACTCCTAAATTCTAGGCAGAAGGTGCACACAGTATGTGATTATTTTTGTTCATGAACATTTGTTAAGTGTTATAATTCATTTGTATTCATGTTTTTTATGTCTGTATTTTTAGTTTTTCACGGTGTTTAAGGGCGAAGATTTACTGTGGCAAAATAAACAAAAAACTTGTCAACATCAGTTGGAGCGTGGTTTTCTGACCTAGAAGAAGACTTTGGGAGCGGTTATACAAATTTATAAAAGAAGCGACAAATTTACAACAGAAAAACTCACTAATTTAGAGGAAAAAAAATCCCATCCCAGTACAACTAAAAAGTTATAAATTTTAAAATAAAATGATGCAAATTTATCAGTGGAAGCTTGAACATCTAATATCAAAATAAAATATAGATTTGCAAAACAATGGCTCATTTAAACCAGAAATGTAGCATATTTATCATAAAAAACTATTTTTTACCTTGATCATTTTCTTCTAATACTTTAAAAACATTTTTCTTCATCATCATATTTCCTTTTCTTCTTGGCTTTTTTGTTAATCACCATCCAGAATTTCTCTTTGCTCATCATTTTGATGGAGAGAGTTTTAAAAATTAGGTCATGATATAATTTTATCAATAATTTGAATTCTAATATGATAAAACACTGAGCAGCTTTAATTTTTATTTGCAGTTTCAGTTTTAATTGTGAAACTTTTGACTTTGAAGCGAATACCCCCCAAGGTTTCCATGTAAATCTGGCCCCCAGGAAGTGAGGAAAAACATTTGTGGCCCTCACTGCCACCAAAGTTGCCCATCCCTGCTGTACACTGAGCAATTTACAAAGGCTGTTTTGTTGTTAACTTAGCAGGTACATCAGCTGAGGTTACAGCAGACACGGAGGGGACAGTGGGAGCAGTGAATGGGGATGAGAGTCAGTGCTCTGCAGAAGATGGTGGTGGACCTAAGATGAAAACAATAACAAAAGCGTCATGTTAGATGTCATCTTACACTGGGAAATTAGGAAAACTAGACAGAATAGAATACACTTTATTGTCCCCTTGGGGGAATTTGCTGTGGACTCAGTGCTGGCACAAACCTGCTTCCCATTGAATCACAAAGTATCCCATCACAACATGACTTCTGCTCACATATATTGCACATGACCCCCATGAAACACATTACTAAAAACAGTCTAAAACATAAACAAACAGAACATGTAATTCAAGTTAAGATCACCATGCTGCTGTACAATCCTAGGAACAATTTAGGAGCCTAATAGAAGCAGGTAGAAATGACTTTTTAAAATGGTTTAAGCTGCATTTTGGTTCTCTGTATCTTATACCAGAACACAAGATCTGAAACTCAGAATAGAGGATGTGTGAGGGGTCCTGCAAAACTCTCTGTGCCTGCCTGCACACACACTGCTCATAAATGGCCTTAAGGAAGAGCTTTTCAGTTCTCCCCATCACCTTCATGGCAGCCTGGACCAGACGCTGCAACTTAGATTTGGCCTGCACAGAAATATTGCTGAACCACACAGACATCCCGTACCTGATGATGCTCTCCAGCACCGCCTGGTAAAATGAATAAATGAATGAATGAATCTTTATTTCGGATAGTACAGGTTAAAAGAAAGTGAATAATATAACAAGGGGGGAAAGAAAATCCAACAAGGTCAAATTAGACAATAACTCCTCTGATTATACAGTTCAACATAAGTTATCCGAAATGGATGATGGCTGAAGCCGCAGCTTATATTGCCCACCCATATTCCATCCAAGAATCCAAAAGAAAAACAAAACAAGAGCGACTACAATTCAGAACAAAGCTAAGACAAAATGTGACAAAAAAACTAAGCTACAGCACAACACAGGCTGGATATGACAGTCCTTATGTGATTTTACATGTCATCTTGTATATATGTTTGGAGTATTTCTTCCTTTAGTTTTTGTTTAAATTGTCCAAGCGTTGTACATGATTTTAATTCAGGTCCAAAATCGTTCCACAGTCTGACTCCTTGCGCTGAAACACAGTGTTGCTTGGTGGTAGTTCTCACTGAAAGTTTTGAAATATACATGTTCCTCTGAAATAATGTTGTTTCTCCCTTATTTGGAACAACTTTTGGATATTTGCGGGCAGTGATGGATTCTTCACTTTAAACATTATTATTGCAGTTTTAAAGTCAACCAGATCTTTCAACTTGAGAGCTTTTAGTTTAAGAAAAAGTGGGTTTGTTGGTTCCCTGTAAGCAGCTTTGTTTATTATTCTAATAGCTCTCTTCTGAAGCATAAAGACTGGATATATGTTTGTTTTATATGTATTTCCCCATACTTCATTACAATATGTCATGTATGGGAGTATTAATGAATGATACAAGGTGTATAGTGTGGGTTGATTCAGCAAATATTTCACTCTGTGTAGTATTGCAATTGATTTGGATATTTTACCTTTAATATAATTAATATGTGACTTCCAACACAGTTTATTATCAATTATTACTCCAAGAAATTTAGTTTCAGATACCCTTTCAATCTCTACACCATTTACACTGAGTTTAGATACTGAGTTGTTGTGACGGTTGTTAAAGACTATAAATTTTGTCTTACTTAAAATAAAAACATTATTTTGTCACTGACTCCAAACACCCTCAGCCAACGGAGAAAATACAGCCTTTGCTGTAGACGAGAGCACACAAACTCAACATGGTCATTCCAGGTGAAGAGGTTATCCAGGTGGATGCCCAGATACCTGTAGGAGGTGACCTGTCGAGTTTCCACACTGTTAATAGACAGTGGAGAGTGGTCTCCCACTGACCGAGGGTCCACCACCATCTCCTTAGTTTTGATAGAGGTGTGATACAATGTACAGCCTTTAAAATCATGTGGTCTCTGTTTCTGTCACCAAGATTTTTAATGTTTGAGTGGCACACAGAAAATTTAGAACAGCACCCCCCCATCACATTAAAAGTCAAGGAAGTGTTGTATGTTGCAAACACTGCTCCAAAAGAGATGATGTCATCATTAGTTGATCTGGGAGAAATCACTGAAGTCTATTTAAGTGTATTTTAGGAGCAGTTTTAAACATGCACACCTACAGACTAAGGCTGGGTGATATAGCTTTTTTTTATCATCATGATCATATCATCATGATCATCATGATATAATTTGTCTATATCATGATACATGATATATGTTGCGATATGTATTTTGTGTACCGAATGTCCTTTAAAATTTGGTTTTATTTACATTTTTATGTAAGTAAAACCAATATACACACTAGACGGACAGAGTTTCATTTCACTTATGAAATAGCTGCATAATGGAATAAAATGAAAGCCCACACCAGAGAAAGTTCTTCACAACAACATGTAACTCATGAAAGTGTCTTTTTTTTCCTGCTTAAAAGGACTCACATTATGAAGTAATCAAGTTTATTCACATTGTGGGTGTCCCCCACAGCCTACGGACAAGCAGAGCGCTCAGCTGGAGCAATTAGCATAACAGTGAGATCTATGGACTGATATCATTAGGCAGCCTCTCCTTCCTGCCAATAATCCTGCTATTGATATGCGTGACTCTCATGTAAATGTCCCATGCTTTCCTGTTGTACTGTGATGCTAATGTGCCATGCATGCATTGTCTAGCTGGGTATATAAATGACTGAATATCGCTTGCTCATTCTCTCTCTGACTACTGCTTCTGATCACACGCATTGCCTGTTTGCTGACGAGAGCCTGAGGGCTCGCTCCAGCACGCTTACACAGTGCTGGAGTGAGTTCTGTGATGGCGGATGAATAAAACACCCTTTTAAACTTCAGTTCGCCATGCCTTATTTTACCATCCGCCACACTGGTGACCTCGAAAGAAAGAACACGCTGACGACGAACTAACGCAGCCCCCGGCGGTGACTCCCGACGACGAATGAACGCAGCTGCCTGACGCAAATGGCCTGCCCTCCCTTCTGCTACAGGGAGAACTTGACGCAGAGCCACCACCAGGTGAACTCTCCGTAGATCATCCACGACCGGGAAGGCTGCAGAAAGCGTCATGGTGCGACCCTCGCCTGAGATTTTGACATCCACGCTGGGACCGGCCGAGGGACAAAGATCGTCTACTCCCTCTCTCCGCTCCTCCGCATCTACACGAGGGTGCACGCACCTCGTCCTCTCTCCACGACGGCGACCTCCAGGGCTGCCGGAGAACGCAGCGCGTGGACCAGAACGCACCATGACCTGGCACGAGCGAACGACAGCAACAGCCTGAACAGGAATGACCATCGGCGCCGACGACACTGATCTCCAGCAAGCTCCCTGACCCTGACTCGCCTCGACAGCGGACCTGCCATGCACCGAACCCCCGCATGCACACCGGGGGGTTACGAGGACAGCGCACCACGCACAGGACAGTAACGGCTCCACAGACCGCCATCGTCCTCCGCTGCTGCACATCGGAACCTTCAGGGCTGCTCACACACCTGAAGCACACACACAGCTCGCTCACAGGATTTTGTATGGGTCTCAGCCACGGCGCACAATGGGAATTCAGCCGTCAGCTGTCCCCGAGGGCTTTAGGGCTGCGCCCGCACCTAAAGCCAACACACCAAGTCCCTCACACAGCTGCAGCTCCTGTTTTCCTTCATGGCTGCGAGAGGAGTCAGAGACAAATTTTTCTTCTCACAGCCGCTGTGGATCTCTGCCACGTTCAATGGGACAGCCCCTCAACATCGTGGATCCACATGCAATTTTTGCGCGGCCCAGACAACTTCGCCGTCCCGGGCCGGCACTTGCTACCCCCACCCCCCCTCCCTCCACCTCCGCCTGCACAGAGCTTTCCCCGCAGCTTGCTACCAAAGCCGGACGATCGAGGCCTCAGCTCCCTGCTGAGCCCTCTGGGGGGGAGTAGTGTGGGTGTCCCCCACAGCCTACGGACAAGCAGAGCGCTCAGCTGGAGCAATTAGCATAACAGTGAGATCTATAGACTGATATCATTAGGCAGCCTCTCCTTCCTGCCAATAATCCTGCTATTGATATGCGTGACTCTCATGTAAATGTCCCATGCTTTCCTGCTGTACTGTGATGCTAATGTGCCATGCATGCATTGTCTAGCTGGGTATATAAGTGACTGAATATCGCTTGCTCATTCTCTCTCTGACTACTGCTTTTGATCACACGCATTGCCTGTTTGCTGACGAGAGCCTGACGGCTCGCTCCAGCACGTTTACACAGTGCTGGAGTGAGTTCTGTGATGACGGATGAATAAAACACCCTTTTAAACTTCAGTTCGCCGTGCCTTATTTTACCATCTGCCACAACATAGAAATATTTCAGTTTACTTCACATAGTTAATACTTGGTGGTCTAATAGCAAGTGACAGAAGTGTAATTTGTCTCTTATGGTTTGTTTGGTTTTTGTACGTGTCTATGTTTCATCAGTTCTTTGTATGGCCAGCCGCTCACTCCTATTTTGAAGGTTTTTGAGACCAGATAGGAGCTCTTATTTTGAAAGTTCACTCGCAAAGAGAGCTGAGTTCAGGCTGGAAAGGTTTATCTTCATCTGGCTCCCTCAGTTCGTGAGCTTAAGACGGACCTACTTTTATTCTGTTATTCCACTTGTTGTGGCTACTCACTGCAGACATTCTCTGTGGACAGCCCTATGTGGGGGAGAGGTGGGGAGATGGAGATGCTGCATGGAATGGAGTGAAGTGCTGCCTTACATTAACATGACAGATTATACTTGGCAGACGTGATATCAACATGTTATGTATCGGCATGCAGCGAAATGTAATGATAGATCAGATATATTTGAAATGACTGTTGTTGTGAAATAAATAAAGTTGAATTGAATATTCAGTGTATCACCCAGCCCTACTACAGATAAATAAACTAGTCTGTCTGTATCATAAAACATGAACTGGTTTTTGTCTATTAGAGAACATTTTAAATCACCTTAAAAAGCCTGCATAGATTGAGATGACTTTTGTTGTGACTAGGCGCTTTACAAATAAAGCTGAATTGAAAAATTGAACTGAATATTTTAAATTCAGAAAATTTAAAGCAGCACTATGTAACTTTCTTGTTCAGGTTAGGAACACTGAAAATACTCCAACTATGGTAACTATGGCTTCTGGACTTCCGGTTATGGCTGCCACGTAGGACGGACGTGTCTCGCTCTGCTCTGCTCCTGGAGAAAAAAATCGGCAAATAACTCTCTCATTTGGGACAGAACGTATCCCAGCATTTGGGCGAGGATATGTCGGCGAAGCCTAAGGCTGGAAAACCAGGAAAAGGAAAAAGCGAGCCGCCGAAACAGTCCAAATTAACGGACTTTCAGGTCTGTGACGCAGCAAACAAAACTCCATATATGGCGGAGGAGGCTGGCAACGGTGCGATTTCTGCGGGGAATGGCGCAGATGCGCTGATGGCTGCCATGAGTTCAATGAGAGCGGACTTTTCCTCTAGATTTGATGGGATTATGACAGCGTTGGAAGGAATAAGAAAGGAATTGGGTGACTGTGTAGAACGAACGGCGCAGATGGAGCTCCGTCTCGCTAGTGCTGAAGATGACGTCACCCGTCTTCAATTAAAGGTGCGCACTTTGGAAAAAAAAAATAAATCTCTGGAAGATAATATTTTGGATTTGGAATCTCGGTCGAGACAGAATAACTTGAGGCTGGTGGGTCTTCCAGAGGAATCAGAAGGTCGGGACGTATGTTCCTTTCTGGAAAAGTGGATTCCGGAGGTGCTGGGCAGCGAGGAGTTGCAATCAGCAGTGGTTCTGGAAAAAGCACATCGTATTGCCCCACGGAGAGATAAGGGACCACCGAGGACCTTAATTATGAAGTTTCTTAGCAACAGAGACAGGATGAAGATCTTCAACGCTGCACGTGCTAAAGGAGAGATTAAACACCAGGACCAGCAGGTGCGGTTCTACCCAGATTTGGCCACAGGAATCCAGCAATTGAGGAAGCAGTTTGATCCCGTACGTAAGGAGCTGCGCAACCTTGGGATTCGTCATGGTGTAATCTATCCTGCGAGACTGCTGACCACGTATGAGGGCAGAACCCACATCTTCAAGACCCCAGAGGAGGCGCAGGAGTTCATCAAGAAGATCAAAGAAGAAGAAGAGACTGGTGGGAGCTAAGCATGAACAAAATATAAGGTAGAATAATTAAGCATTTGCACAGGCATCTGACTGACTTGAAGTAAATAGTAAGTTTACAAAATATAGATTGTATTATATATTAAAAAAACAAAACAAAAACAAAAAAAAAAACAAAAAAAAACTATGATGTACAAAGTTGTTAAAAATTTTGGAGTTAAGTTGGAAAACTACAGAGGAGAGTTAATGTTACGTCATTAAAAGCAGTAGAGTTAGGGTGATTGGGAGGATGAAGAAGGAGTGGCTTAGGCTGTCCCCCGTGGGTGTGGAACGGTCGATGGCTATATCGGGAGACAGAATTTTTCTTTTGATTTTGGGGGGTTTGCCACAAGTGTGGGAAGGGGAAATTTGTTTGTGTGTAGTTTGTAGGATGAATGTTCAACCACTCATGTTTTTGCTTCTCTGTATGAGCATGTTTACACTGCAAGGTAATCCCAAACTCTCTATTGATCATGGACCAAAGTGTTAATCTTAATTTAACTTCATGGAATTGCAGAGGTCTACAAAATTTAAAAAAACTTAAACAAGTTATGAATAAAATAAAGGACATGGGTTCAAGAATTGTGTTTTTACAAGAAACTCATCTGATAGAGGAGGATGTTAAAAGAATTAGGAGTAGATGGCAGGGAAGTGTATTCACCTCTTCATTTTCATCCCGAGCCAGGGGAGTTATGACTCTCATACATAAATCAGTTCCTTTTCAAGTGAAAAATGTAATTGGAGACAAATTTGGAAGATATGTAATCATTCAAGGTTCTTTGCTATTAGAAAATATAAATCTTGTGAACTTATATGGTCCCAATATAGATGATCAGAAGTTCTTTGCTAATTTATTTCTCATCTTATCATCACTTACAGGGCAACATATAATAGCAGGGGATTTTAATTGTACATTGAATCCAGGTGTGGATAGATCAACAGGACTGGATTGTACGCACATTGGATGTAGGATGACTATTAATCATTTTATGAAAGAATTGAGATTGTTAGATATATGGAGAGAAATGAAACCACAAGTTAAAGCCTATTCTTGTTATTCCAGTACCTACAAGACATTCTCACGTATTGATTATTTTTTGATTTCCACAGAATTAAGGTCCAAGATTCAAAACTGCTTTTATGATAACATCGTGATCTCTGATCATGCACCCTGTTGTCTAATATATGTAGATAAAAAATTGACAAAGGAATCAGGTAGATGGCAATTTCAGCATAAATGGCTTCAGGATGAGGAATTTGTCAAGTATATAGAAAAACAGATAGACGAGTTCTTTGACATCAATACTACACAAACATCAGCATGTGTAAAGTGGGAGGCTTTCAAAGCTTTTATTAGGGGACATATTATTAGTTATACAGGATCAAAATCTAAGAAGACTCGAGAGGAGAGAGCTAAATTGGAACATAAAATAAAAAATCTTCAGGAAAAAGTGTATGCAGGAAGTGACCCAAGGTTGGAGAATGAATTACTGATTTTGAGAGCTGAATACGACAAAAAATCAGCGAATAGAGCTGCCTCGAGTCTTCTAAGATTGAAACAATCTTTTTATGAACAAGGTGAAAAATCAGGAAAATTATTAGCATGGCAGATTAAACAATTGGAA
This sequence comes from Pholidichthys leucotaenia, assembly GCA_020510985.1. Classification (NCBI taxonomy): domain Eukaryota; kingdom Metazoa; phylum Chordata; class Actinopteri; order Cichliformes; family Pholidichthyidae; genus Pholidichthys; species Pholidichthys leucotaenia. Next base: position 429,011,563 of record CM035838.1, on the reverse strand, counting down.
ATTAAAACACCAATTACCAGTATTATAAGTAACGGACAGGTAGTTATAGATCCTATAGAAATTAATAGAGCCTTTAGAGATTACTATGAAAAATTATATGATACCAAAAATGAACCTGATTTAACAAAACTAAATGGGTTTTTGAACGAACTATCTATACCGTGTATTCCAAATGAAAACAGGGAGATATTGGAGTCTAAAATTAGTCAAGAAGAAGTTGGGCTAGCCATTGATAATATGAAATCAGGAAAAAGTGCAGGACCAGATGGTCTTCCAGTTGACCTTTATAAAAAATTTAAGAATAAATTAATAAAACCTTTTTTGGAAATGGTTTTAGAAGCATTTCAAAATAATAATTTACCATCATACATAAATAATGCCTTAATTATACTGCTGCCAAAACCAGGTAAGCCCTCTAATAAATGTGAAAATATGAGACCAATAAGCCTATTAAACGCCGACCTTAAGATAATCTGTAAAATTTTAGCAAGACGAATACAAGAAATTTTACCAAATATTATTAATCGAGATCAGAATGGCTTTATAAAGGGTAGACAAGGCTTCCATAATGTAAGAAGACTATTTAATATTATTTATTTTAATAAAGAAGCACCGGATACAGCTCTCCTATCATTGGACGCCGAAAAGGCCTTTGATAGAGTTGAATGGCCCTTTCTTTTTGAAGTCCTACAAAGGTTTGGACTTGGAAATAATTTCATAAAATGGGTTCAAATAATATACAATAATGCTACAGCAGAAATCCTAACAAATAACAATATTTCAAAACCAATAAAAATCAATAGAGGATGTCGACAAGGCTGTCCACTTTCACCTTTACTGTTTACTATGGCAATTGAACCTTTAGCGATAGCGATACGTTTACATTCACAAATATATGGAATTAAAGTTGGACCAACAGATCATAAAATCTCCCTGTACGCCGATGATATAATTTTGTTTATGTCGAATCTAAAAAAATCAATTCCAACCTTGTTGAATTTAATAAAGAATTTTGGGGAAATATCAGGATATAAAATAAATAAAACTAAATCTTCAATATTAATGCTAAATGAGACCCAGAGAAATTACCCAGCCCCTGAGGTAAATCAATTCAATGTTGTAAATCAGTTTAAATATTTAGGAATCCAAATTATGCCTAAGCTAGAATCAGTCGCCAGTGTCAACTATGAAGCCTTAATGTCAGATATCAGTGAGTTAACTCAGAGATGGATGTCACTACCAATGTCGATGATCGGGAGAATCAATATACTTAAAAGTAATATTTTACCTAAAATACTTTATTTATTTCAATACATTCCCTTATCACCACCTTTAGATCTATTCTCAAGAATAAAAAAAAAGTTAGTGGAATTTATATAGAACAACAGGAGGGCTAGATTACGTTTGTCTTTATTATATTTACCATTTGATCGTGGAGGTCTGAAATGTCCAAATTTTATGTTGTATTATTGGTCGGCACAACTGAGGTCTATGACATATTATTTTTCATCAAATGATCTCCCTCACTGGACTGAAATGGAATCATACAATTTACCTTTACCTCTTCCCATATTCATATACTCAGATTCGGCAAAAAAATTACAAAAACAAGTTAAAAATCCATTTGTAAAGCATATGATCAAAATATGGTGTGAAGCTAAAAACTATTTAAAAGATCCACAGTTATTGTCACAATTTAGTCCAATATGGGGTAATCAATATTTTAAACCAGGGAGAGCGGACGCTGTATTTAAAGTATGGAATTTAAAAGGGATACAAAAGATTCAGGATTTATATTTGCCATGTGCAGACAACATAATGTCTTTTGAAGAGCTGAGGATCAAATTTAATCTCAATAGAACACATTTTTTTAAATATCTTCAACTTAGAAACTTTATTCGATCAAATCAAAATAAAGCTCTCACTCGACCTATTTATTCATCCTTGGAAAAAATGATGATGAAAGATAGTAAAAGAAAGGGTATTATTTCAGAGTTTTATAACTCATTGACACTATCTTCAAGTGAAAATTCACTGAAAAGATTAAACTACTGGAAAGAAGATCTGCAAATTGAAATTTCAGAGGAACAATGGGAATTGGCTTGTACAGAAGCTCAAACCAAATCAATAAATGCACGCCTTAAATTGATACATTTCAAATGGTTAATGCGGATGTATGTTACACCGGAGGAGTTAAATAGATATAACAAAAATATACCAGATACATGCACAAAATGCATGGAAAGTAAAGGAACCCTATTTCATTGTTTATGGGAATGTAGATTAATAAGAATGTTTTGGGAAGAGGTGAGGGTAACAATTGAAAAAATAATCTCAAAACAAATCATATTGAATCCTAAACTGTTTTTGTTGGGTCTGTACCCAGAAAAGCATAATTTTAATAAAAGTGAAAGAACATTCATAGACCTCAGTTTGCTTAATGCCAAAAAATGTATTGCACTATTATGGAAAAAGACTCATAGACCAGATGTGACTCAGTGGTTAAGACAGATGTTAACAAACCTTCCATTAGAAAGAATAACATATATACTAAAATCAAAGGAAATTGTGTTTGAGAATATATGGAGACCTTTTATTGATTATGTAAAAAATTTAAACATAACTCTTGAAGAAGAAGGTGAATGATGTGTGTGGACCTTGTAAATTCCAAACTGGTGAACATAATATGTATACTTATGTATTGGATTGTCTAGACTAAACAGAGGAGCATTGTTGAAGACTTGATTTTGTTGGTGGTTGTTGGTGTTTTTAGTGCATTTTTTTTTTTTTGTAGTACTTTAGTGTTAGTGTTTGATTGTTTGTATCATGTTTGTTAAAAAAAAAAAAAAAAGGTTCAATAAAGATATTGTGGAAAAAAAACTATGGCTTCTGTCCCAACAGCCAATCACAGGGTGCTTTGTTGCTGGCATCTAAAGTTGTGTCCTGTAATTGGCGGTTCACATTTGGGTCATAGTGGCCATAGTTGTAGTCCTTTCAGTTTTCCTACCAAGAACAGCTGTTGCAGACAATGTGGGCCCACTCAGGCTATGGTGGAAGTGACATTTGTTATGTCCGTGGGTTTCTACTTTAGATTGCCACTCGGAGGAACAAATACCAAGACACACACGGCTGCAGGTCATCAGCTTGCTCGTTTACTCAGGCATACGCACACATACACGTTTTTGTTCAGTTCAATGAGCACACTCTTATACTATTGGCAATGCCACCAGATACAGCGCCCACCAATGGGGTGGCATATGCAAATGCAACTCATACAACTCATACAACTCATACAACTCCCATACATCACATCTCCTCCGCACTAAATGTTGTACCCACCCCCAAGATACACAAAGCAAACAACTTTTATTATTTTAAAAACACACACTAGCCTTGAGGCTGGGAGTAGACGATCCCAAACCCCTGAGTCAGTCAAGGGTTTATTCTGCCCTTTTAGTGAGACGTGACTCTCTCATCTAACACATAAAAAAGGTCTCTTATTCAAAAATGTCCAATATATGTCTCTTAAAAGTATCTTAAACAAAGTTTATGGAACATAACGCTCTGGTGGTCTAGTAATACGAGAAGGATATCTCTTACCAGTCTCTGGAGGTGATGTTGTGTTTCCCTCTGAGGTTACCTGGGGTAATGGTGAGGGGTCACTCACAGGAACCGGAGTAGCTGGTTCTGGAACAGTCTTTTCCAGCACAGGCAGGTCTGCTGAGATGCACGACGATGCAGCTCCGCCGTCGTCTGTAGACCACGACCACGCGTCGTCTCCCACCTTGAACGTTCTGGCTTTTGCATGCATTCCTCGATACGCACACTGTGCCTCTTGTGCTTTCTCTACCTCTGATGTCACGCTAGGCTTCAGCAGGTCCAATCGAGATCGCAGCTTGCGATGCATGAAAAGCATAGACAGGGACTCCTTCGTTGTAGAGTGTGGAGTATTCCGGTACGTGAGTAGAAAGGCATCCAGTCGGTGTTGTATGGAAGTGGTTCCAGTGGAGCGCTTCAGTGACTGCTTGAATGTCTGTACAAAACGTTCTGCAAGACCATTTGTTGATGGATGAAATGGTGCAGAGCGAATGTGCTTTACTCCATTGCCTTTCATAAAAGTGTCAAACTCGTGTGAGGTAAACTGAGGACCATTATCGCTCACTAACACCTCAGGGAGCCCATAGCGACTAAATAACCCTCGGAGCACCTGGATGGTATTAGCCGTTGTAGTGGAACTCATAAGGTGTACCTCAGTCCATTTTGAATGGGCGTCTACAACCACCATAAACATTTGGCCTTGGAACGGCCCAGCAAAGTCAACATGAATTCTCTGCCACGGGGATCCAGGCCAAGTCCATGGGTGGAGTGGTGCTGGTCCCGGTGCTTTCTGTGTAAATTGACAGGACTGGCATGTTTTTGAGACCTGTTCAATTTGAGCGTCAATTCCGGGCCACCACATGTAACTGCGGGCGACAGCTTTCATTTTGACAACACCTGGGTGTCCAGTATGCAGTTCCGACAGCAGTCGTGATCTCAATTTTGAGGGAATGACGACGCGCACATCCCACATAAGGCAACCTTGCTGGAGTGTCAACTCATCCCTCCGGCTGATGAATGGCGCCAATGTGCTGGCCACATCCTGGACCCTCGGAAAGCGACCTGTGGAGACCATCTCCAGGACTTGAGCAAGGACAGGATCACCCCTGCTCTCTCGGCAGATTTCTCGACAGTTCACAGGTAAGGCTTCTAGGTGTTTAATGTGAAAACTGTCCACAGTACTGATTCTCTCTCTTGATAATGTTGGTAATGGAAGGCGTGAAAGCCCATCCGCATTTCCATGACGAGCTGCCTCTCGGTACTGTATGGTGTAATTATGGGCAGCTAACAGGAGAGCCCACCGCTGCATTCTAGCAGCAGCCATAGATGGTGTGGCTTTGCACGGACTCAGAATAGTAGTCAATGGGCGATGATGTGTAAGGAGTATAAACTGCCTACCATACAGATAATGATGGAATTTACGAACTCCAAATATAATGCCAAGAGCTTCGCGCTCAATGTGGGCATAATTGCATTCTGCCTTATTCAGAGTCCTTGATGCAAAAGCTATGGGCCTCTCTTGTCCATTCGGGAAAATATGTGAGATGACACTACCTACACCATAAGGTGATGCATCACACGCCAGCCGAATGGGAAGTTGTGGATCATAATGGGTTAACATGCTTTGAGAGAGTAACTGCTCTTTTGCCTCTTTGAAAGATGCAGCACATTCAGATGTCCATTGCCATTGTTTTCCTTTGCACAGCAGCGTATTCAGTGGGCTTAGGATAGATGACAAGTTGGGGATAAATCTGCTGTAATAATTAATTAGCCCCAAGAAAGAACGTAACTGACTCACGTCTGTAGGTGCAGGAGCCTCCACAATTGCCCTGACTTTCTCTGGTGCCTTGTGTAGACCCTGGGCATCAATGACGTGACCCAGATATTCCAGTGAATCCTTTCAAATTCACATTTTTCCTTCCGTACTCGCAAACCGAATTCTTCCAAGCGCCCTAGGACTGCATCCAGATTTTTCAGATGCTGCACACGATCCTGTCCACTGACCAATATATCGTCCAGGTAACAGTGAACGTTCGGCAGTCCCTGGAGGACTTGGTCCATGGCACGCTGGAATATCGCTGGTGCTGAGGTAATTCCAAATGCCAGCCTGTTGTAACAAAACAGACCCTTGGATGTGGTTATTGTAAGATATTTTCTGAAATTTCCTTCTATCACCATTTGTAAATAGGCATGAGATAAGTCCAGTTTACTAAAATGCTGCCCCCCCGAAAGTGATGCGAATAGATCTTCAATGCGTGGAATTGGGTATTTCTCCACACACAGGGCAGGATTAACTGTGACTTTAAAATCCCCACATATCCTAACATCTCCATTCTTTTTCACAACGGGCACAATGGGTGTTGCCCATTCACTGAATTTGACAGGGGATATAATGCCCTGCTCACACAATCGGTCAATTTCAGCCTCCACTTTTGGCCTAAGGGCATAGGGAACGACTCTCGCTTGACAGAACCGTGGCACATGATCCGGCTTCAGCGCTATGGCTACTTCCATGCCTTTCAAAGTGCCTAATTCTTTCTTAAAGACCTCTGCATGTCTTTGTAGCACGCCCTCTAGCGTCTCCTCCCGGACCGTCTTTATTTCTCGCCAGTCAATTCGAATCCTCCGCAGCCACTCTCGACCAAAAAGTGGGGGTGAACTTCCCTGAACCACATACAGTGGTAGTCTAGCCCTCTGCTTGTTCATCCTCACTGAAACGGTGATGACACCCTCTGCTGGAATCACCTCGCCCGTGTATGTTTTCAGCATTATATGGGTTTGGCGCAAGGGCAAGTCCTTAAAGTGTGCATCATACAGTTTTCTTGAAATCAGAGAAACGGCAGCACTGGTATCTAATTCCATAATAATCCTTTTACCTTTGATTTTTGGTTTAACACTCATGTATGACAAATTACTCTGCTGAGACACCATATGCAGGCTCACTTCAGTGTCTGTAGTGCTACCATCACTAGATATTTCTTTTACATCCAGTTGGTGCACCCTTTTTTTCTTTTCAGCTTTATACTCCACTGGTTTCTCTTTATTTACAGTATATTTGTTCCTGCACATTTTCGAGATATGTCCTCTCTTACCACATTTATGGCATTTTTGCTCCTTATAAAAACAATCGCTCTCTTTGTGGTTCATTTTTCCACAGTGCGAACATTTCATGTATTGTTTGTCGTGTGGTGACAGTACATGCACTTTCAGCGCGTTGCTCAGCTGATGTGTCTCGCGAGCTACTGTCTCCATTGACACGGTTAGTTCCACTGCTTTGGAAAAAGTACGCTTCTCCTCCGTCAGCAATTTTTTCTGGATAGCTTCTATATTCAGTCCACAAACGAGCCTATCCCTCAATGCATCCTGCAGGTGCATACCAAACTCGCCGTGTTCAGAAAGCTTTTTAATGACTGCTATGTATTGCGTCACAGTTTCTCCCTCTTGTTGGTTCCGTTTATGAAAGTGAAATCTTTCAGCAATCACAATTGGCTTTGGGGAAAAATGGTCTTTCAAAACTTCCGTGAGTTGAGCATATGTCTTAGCCCCTGGCTTATCTGGAGCTATGAGACTACGTAAAAGTCCATATGTTGACGCACCAATTACACTTAAGAAAACAGCAAGCTTTTTCTCCTCTGCAATACCATTTGCCGTTACAAAATACTCAAAGCTCTCAACGTAGGTTGTCCACTGCTCCACCGACTCGTCGAATGGGTTAATGTGTCCAATAAATCCAGCCATGGCGTGCAGTTAGCTAGCGTTTAGCAATCTTGTCACCTGGCGTCCTGTCACCTGGCGTCCTGTCACCCGGCGTCCTGTCACCTGGCGTGCTGCGCCCAGCCAAACTCCCACCAGGACAAACGTTCCTCTTCCTCCGTCACTCGCAGTCAATACCGCGGCGAGACTTGGAAACCTAAAGTTATCCCATCTTCGTCGCCAATGATGTTATGTCCGTGGGTTTCTACTTTAGATTGCTACTCGGAGGAACAAACACCAAGACACACACGGCTGCAGGTCATCAGCTTGCTCGTTTACTCAGGCATACGCACACATACACGTTTTTGTTCAGTTCAGTGAGCACACTCTTATACTATTGGCAATGCCACCGGATACAGCGCCCACCAATGGGGTGGCATATGCAAATGCAACTCATACAACTCATACAACTCATACAACTCCCATACATCACAACATTCACCTGGACAAAGGCTGATGAACCATCAGAATAATTTTGAAAACATTATTTTAATGTGAATATTTTACACAGTGTTGCTTTAAACCATCTTGGCTCACAATGAAACCATTTCATCCATCCATCCATCCATCCATCTTCTTCCGCTTAATCCTTTTCGGGTAGCGGGGGGCTGGAGCCTATCCCAGATCATTTTATTTTCTATCACAGCACCATACCAGCTCATGTTGCAGTGAAAATTATTAGAAGTTTTTTAACCAAATGCTGAAAAGCACAAACTTAGTGGACAGATTTTACCACCCTGGAAGTGTTTTTTTTTTTTTTAAATAATTCTAATAAAAAATGCTCCAAATATTACTAACACAAGTTATCCAGCTGTTTTGGTGCGTTCACACTGAATGAAAAGTGAATTTTGTGTGTGGTGTGATTCCATACAAAGTTGATACAAAGACATGAATTTGTTCCAGACAACACAAAGATGTGAACAAACGCAGACACAAGTTAATCCATGTCCACACAATATTTGTTCAGCTCAGGCGATAATTTCTCATGACACTTGGTCATAATAGCCAATCAGCATCCCCATCATAGTGATGTCACTGGGAGTGAGAATTATAATGCAGAATAACATGGAATTAAATTTAAAAATGGGACTGCCACTGGGACTGGGGTCTTGTTCACGAGTGAGGGGAAAATGGAGCGAGAGATCGACAGACGGATTGGAGCAGCATCTGCAGTGATGCGGACGTTGTACCGGTCTGTTGTGGTGAAGAGGGAGCTGAGTTCTAAGGCAAAGCTGTCGATTTACCAGTCAATCTACGTTCCTACTCTCACCTATGGTCACGAGCTTTGGGTAATGACCGAAAGAATGAGATCGCGGATACAAGCGGCTGAAATGAGCTTTCTCTGTAGGATTGCTGGACTCACCCTCAGAGATAGGGTGAGGAGCTCAGTCATCCGGGAGAGGCTCAGAGTAGAACCGCTGCTCCTCCACATTGAAAGGAGTCAGTTGAGGTAGTATGGGCATCTGATTAGGATGCCTCCTGGACGCCTCCCACTTGAGGTGTTTCAGGTACGTCCCACTGGGAGGAGACCCTGGGGCAGACCCAGGACTCGGTGGAGAGACTATGTCTCCCAGCTGGTCTGGGAACGCCTTGGTATCCCCTCTGAAGAGCTGGAGCAGGTGGCTGGAGAGAGGGAAGTCTGGGCTTCTTTGCTTGAACTGCTGCCTCCGCGACCCGGACCTCTGGAAAAGCGGTAGAAGATGGATGGATGGATGGATGGACTGCCACTCACTGAAGACAGATGGACAGGCGCTCCACAGCTCAGAGTTCCTGTACTTTGTACCAGTCTGTGAAATCCTGCCACTAATCATCATTAGTAGCTCATCAAACTGTGCACCGGTTAGCCTGGGGCAGCACTGAGAACAGCCGTCATTAAGATGCAGTTCCTGGAGGAGGCACTGAGAAATTCTCTCAGCTGTGTCCGCCGCAGGATAACATGGTGAACCCAAACACTACAGTGTTTCTAGTGTTTTCTGAATTTCCACACCAGGAACACATCAGTGACAGCAGCTATCTTGCTCACTGTGGTAACTAACTATAGAAGTAACTCTGCCGCTCCACAGGTCAGTCTTTGCTGGTTGCTCTCAACTCTGGTGGCTGTATTCTTGCCAGCAGAGCAATGCAGATTTATGATTTACATTCAGGATGAACGCATCATTAGTGTTCAGACACCTGACAATCAATGCAACCATGCAGAGAACTTCAGGTTCATAGAAAACAGCTGAATATTTACGTATATTTAACATGGTAGTCTTGGTGGATTGACTCACTTCTGGAGCAAGGCCTCAAGTGGCTGCCAGAGGAACTGCAGGTATTTTCCTGGGCAGTGGTGCTCAAAGGAGCTTGGAGAAGAGATGGATTGACTGTTTTGCAGCAGTTGAATAGCTCTCCTTTCTGAGGATTTTTTTTATTTTAAGATGGTAAAATCCACTTTTCCCCTCAGTGTAAATGAGAGAAGCAGTCAGTGGTGTAAAGGAAGATTCCTGATGAATGTTGGACCTTTAAGCAGCTGCTGCTGCACATAAGAACACTTCAACCCACATCAGAAATGAAGAGTGAAGGGCTATAGTGTGTGTGTGTGTGTGTGTGTGTGTGTGTGTGTTCAGAGTGAATGATGGAATCAGGTGGTTTTATTTTCAGAGAACACATCAGTCCTCCAGCCTTCAGCCCAGGACTTGTTGATCTTATTTTTTCATGTCTTGTCTTCGTCATGCTCTGTTTTGTTGTTTGGTTTGTGTTACATTGAAGTGTTATCAGCTTTTTAGGACATAAAGTGCTGGTGCCAGAGATGGCAGGACTGAACGATTGACTTGGAAGCACTGAAAACTGATTGATGGCAGTTTGGATTTTGCTCCACCACCATTGGCTGCCTTCACATTTGTCTCTCTCTGATTGGTCAGAGCAAGATGTTAAAAGAGGGCAGTGGGTTTGGTGAAGAGTCCTCAGTTTGTATTTATTTTCAGTATTTATTTCTTTATTGTAGTGGATGTTTTTCCTGTTTTCCTCCTTAGTTTTCCTGTTGTAGGACTCACGCTCTTGTGCTGTCTGTAGTTGTTTAAAGGGACAATGATCAGTGGGAATCAGGACTGCTTCTGTTGCTGCTGTTTTTCTTCACACTTTGGTCCTCTTACATCATCACCACTTAACCAGAGTGGGACATAGATCACTTCAAACCTCCTAGAATCCAGGACTCTACTTGTGTGAACTATCCCACCAAACTCTTCAGCACCTTTTATGAAGCTGATGAAGATTTGATCAAATGAAGATTTTTTTTTTCTTTCAAGATGAACTGAGACATTGTACTGTTGTCTGATCCAGTAATGATGTTCATGTCTAGGTCAGCCTGTTCTTATAATACTAAAAGGTTAAAGGTCACCTGAAGGCATCAGTATGTGATGGTGTGAACCAAACATGACCCCGACCCCCTCCAAACAAAGCAGAAATAGCAGCATGTACAGTACAGAGAAGTTGTTCTTCTCTTCTTCTTAGTCACTTTGTAGCCTTGAAACTCAGAATAAGATTCCCATGTTTAAAATGAGCGAGTCCACAGTATTTCACAACTGCAGCTAACTAACAGCATAGCTGCACGTTTTTTCTTTTGCATGACAGTCAACAGGACTCTTGCTTTTTGATGTTTTTCTTTTTATTTGGCTTCTCATTTTCTACTGAATGCTGCTATACTCAACCTTTGTCTCTCTATTTTCTCAGCTGTTTAAGTGCATAGAACTATTTTTGTCTCCAGGTGATCTAATGAAGATGATTCTAATGAGGATTATGATGTCAGCGACTATGATGGTGGTGGTTCAGCGTGCTTCTCCGTGGGGCTCTGTGTTGTCGGTGCAGTGTGTCTGCTGAGAGAAGATGAGGACCCTGGTGGACCATCAGCACCCAGAGTGACGGTGCTTCACTGAGCCTGCAGCTCACTCTGAGGACCACTGGAGTCCAACTCACGTTGGAGCCACTTCAGAGAGGGACGGTGCTCCAGCAGGAGGCGCTGTCTCACCCAGGAAAGCACAGACACACACAGGTGGATGAACATGGAGCTTCTGATGGAGCTGCACAATAACTTCAGTGTCACATCAGACACACAATATAGTCAAAGACAGTTTATCAGGGAAGAACAGGGGTCAGAAAGTCATTTGTTGTGCTCAGAGACAGTTGACGAGAATTTTGGCCAAATAAAACATAGAGCCACAGAACAGGTTTCATCCTTAATAACTGAGGTAGTCAACATCAGGGATCATCAGGGGGCGGAGCATGAATACGGAGTAGACGCGCCCTTACCAGCTCCGATATATCTTTTCACAAATGTTATTTTAAACGTCACTGTGTCTCGTTATATTTCTCTTCATCATATTGGGACCACTTGAGAAACCCGCTGACATGTCTGGGAAGAACCCTTCCCGTCAGGAATGCTCTACCCGAGCCTTTAACCGTCAAGCTAATGAGAAAGCTAACTACCCGTCTCCTGTACATGGCGTTGATAAGGACGCAGAAGAGCTGTCACTTTTGGGCCTGGTAAGGCTAATTAAAAGTTTCCGAGCTGAAACGCAGGACTCATTAGGCACACTGCAGACTTCTATGGACTCGTTTGGGACACATCTGACTGAGGTCGAAACTTCTCTGCAGGTGTGTGATGACGGGATTACGGTACTCGAAGCCAGGAGTTAAACGCTGGAGAAATTCAACTAACTGCTAATGGCTAAAACGGAGGACCGTGAATCGAGGAACAGAAGCCAAAATCTCTGTGTGCTTGGTCTACCGGAAAACATTGAAGGGCCACAAGTTACATTTATGACCGACTTCTTCACCGAGACACTGGGTATGGAGGTTCCTGACGGGCCTGAGATGTTGGACCGAGTGCATCGCCTTGCTTCCCGGCCTGTCCGGGGTCAAAACGCTCCCCCGAGACCCATGATTTTAAAGGTGTACCATTTCAGAGTAAAACAGCGCATTCTCCAGCTCGCCAGAGAGAAGGGCCCGCTTACTTTCCACGGTCACAAAGTCTACATTTTCCCCGATTTTACTGCTGATGTCACCAAACGGAGGGCGTCTTTCATTAACATCAAGCGAAAGCTTCACGCTGCAGATGTCAGATACGGCTTGGTGTTTCCTGCCCGACTCCAAGTGTCATTCAACGGCGGCAAATACAGCTTTGATACAGCGGAGAATTTTTATTCAGAGACCATAGCCCCATCCCTCCGAGTGGTCCATGCGGATGACACCAGTGGGTAACTTTTCACTAGCCCTTTTGGGCAGTCTCCAGTTTCCAGACATATATAAATTAAGCAGTTTAATAAGTTCTTTTTCTTGTCACTTCATGGACTTTTTAATTCACTTTAAACTGTTTCATTGTACGGGTTTGGATGTAGTGAATCGAGGTAATATCAATGCTCATGTTACTTTTTTTTTTAAAGGAGTATTTTATTTTTAAAGTTCTTCAAATGTTTAAACTATATATTTGCATATGGAGCACTAGTTTAGTGCAGAGTTAAGTTGTATTTTGTAGGATGTAGACGCTCAGTTTAGGGAAGCATTCAAAGTATGAGGTGTGGAGAATGTGCTGAAGGATGAGACTGAGTTTATTCCTCAGATTCAGCTTTATTCACAGATCACATACTCCAACAATTTCAAGCATGAAAAAGAGGCAGAACAATCTCTCATCTCCCTTTTATACCCCGGCCCCGGACACTGCAGTCACATGGTGTTTAATCAAACAAACAGTCACATGGTACTTCATCCCAGTCACAATGTAACCCCCCTGACTTCACACCATTGTTCCTTTTGTCTCCAGTCGTCCAGAAGTCTCTCCAGTCCGTCTCTCTGAAACAAAGGCCAAATCTCACACTCTCCCATTGTCCCCTGGAGGCTCAGTCCCTTTTGTTCCTTGAGACGTGCAGTACACAATAAACACACAGCAATATATTTGTGGGGCATATGTAACCTTCATATGTTCCCACATGACCCCCCCAAACGTCTAAAATGGAACAAACACACCAGAGATGCATGACATCATAACATTACTACATATCAATCCACCCATTGCCTAGGTCTGAGTCTCCTGCCGTATTTGCTGTAAGCCGGCTTTTCTGCCTCCTCCGCGACCTCCAGCTGTGGAAACGTTGCCTGTGGATTAGAGCTGTTAGTCAATCTCTGTGGGTGTTCTTAAGAGTGCCCCTTAGGGGGCCTGCTGCGATGGGGGGCTCTCGCCAACTGCACTGTTTCATCCGCCAAAGCAAAAGCGGGTTTTAGTCTGTTTATAGCAATCAACTCTTTTCTGTCTCCCAAATCTAGCAAAAAATGCTTCTCTCCTGTTTCCAACACCCTGAAAGGCCCATCGTACGGCGGCCGTAAACCTGGGCGATGAGCATCATGTCTGACAAAAACAAACTCTGCATTTTTTTAAAGCTTTTGGCACAAAAACGTGTGGAAAACTGTGATGAACCGGGCCCGGAAGCGTGTTTGATCCTGTCTCGCTCTGCAGCAGCTAAGCGGGGGGGCAATTTGGCGCAGGATTATCGGGGAGAAATTCCCCAGGCAGATGGAGGGGCTGTGCAAAGACTAATTCCGCTGGGGAGGCTTGCAAATCCCCTTTAGTTGCAGAATGCAACCCCAATAAAATCCATGGAAGCTTATCTACCCAATTTGTATCCGTCAGTGACGCTCTGAGGGCTGCTTTCAATGACCTATGAAAACGTTCGCATAAACAGTTAGACTGGGGGTTGTACGCGGTAGTACAGTGGATCGCTACTCCTAGGCTGCGGACCATCGATGACCAGAGCTCGGAAACAAATTGAGGACCCCTGTTGGACGTTATGTCCGACGGGACTCCAAAGCGCGCTACCCAAGCCGTTAGGAACGCGCGTGCCACCTCCTCGGCTGTGGTTGATGCCAGTGGAACCGCTTCCGGCCAGCGTGTGGTGCGGTCCACCATTGTCAGAAGATGTGAGCACCCCTGTGAAGACGGGAGGGGGCCCACCAAGTCGACATGCACATGATCAAAGCGCTTAGCCGGGATGTGAAAAGGCTCCAAAGGGGCTCTAATGTGTCTGTGTATTTTGGTTCGCTGACACGCTACGCAGGCTGTCGCCCATTCTTTGACCTGTTTGCGCAATCCCGGCCATACAAATTTCTCCCCTACCATTTTGATCGATGCGCGCACCCCCGGGTGGGCCAGAGAATGGACCAAGTCAAAAACACGGCGGCGCCACGCGGCTGGCACCACCGGACGCAGCCGCCCAGTGGAGATATCGCAGATTAGTGGGGGGATACCCTCCTGTAGCACCCTATGCTCCAGCCTTAACCCTGTTGGTCCAGACTGGAGCGCGCGTACATCCGTGTCGTTAGTCTGCTCCGCGGCCATGGCTGCATAATCTAACCCTACGCGGACCGGGGCTGTGCGCGCTCCCGCGTCGCCACCCTGGCCCGCGGCCATGGCTGCAGAGTCTGCCCCCACGGGGCCTGGAGCCGTCACAGCACATGAGAGGCAGTCTGCCACTACATTCTGTTTACCTGCGACATGCTGTATATCGGTGGTAAACTCCGATATCGCGGCCAGCTGTCTCTGCTGCCGGCCCGACCAAGGTTCTGAGATCTTGGCCATCGCAAAAGTCAGCGGCTTGTGGTCCACGAACGTGGTGAAACGGCGCCCCTCCAGCCAAAACTGGAAATGGCGGATGGCCAAGTGTAGCGCCAACAACTCCCTGTCGAACGCGCTGTATTTTCGCTCGCTCTAGCGCAAGGTTTTGCTGAAAAACGCGAGCAGTTGCCAGGTCCCAGCTACATACTGTTCCACGACCGCCCCCACTGCTAAATCAGACGCGTCAGTGGTAAGCGCCATGCGGGCCGTTGGAACTGGGTGTGCCAACAGGGCAGCGTTTGCCAGAGCTGATTTGACCTTCGAGAATGCGCGCTCCCGCTCGGGAGACCATTCAATTTTACTCGTGGGTTTTTGTTTTTTTAGTGCAGCGTACAATGGTTGCATGAGCTGCGCTGCGCTGAGGAGGAACCGGTTATAAAAATTAACCATTCCCAAAAACTCCTGTAACGCTTTGACTGTCTGAGGTTGGGGAAAATTTGTTATCTTGCGCACTTTATCAGGCAGAGGGATCGCTCCCTCTGGCGAAATGCAATGCCCCAAAAAATTGATCTGCGCCACCCCAAACTGGCACTTCGCTGGGTTGATTATTAACCCGTGTTCTGCCAACCTCCTGAAAACCGCTGTGAGGTGGCTTTTGTGTTCGTCTTCGGACGTGCTGGCTACCAAAATGTCGTCCAGATAGATGAACACGAAAGGGAGGTCGTGCAGGACCGCGTCCATCATGCGCTGGAACGTTTGTGCCGCACCCTTGAGTCCAAAAGGCATACGTAAAAACTCAAAAAGCCCAAATGGAGTTATTACCGCTGTTTTGGGTATATCCTGAGCGCGCACTGGAACCTGATGGTAGCCGCGTACCAAATCTATTTTAGAAAAAATGTGTGCCCCCGCCAAATGAACCGAAAAATCTTGAATGTGCGGGATCGGATAGCAGTTGTGTGCAGTGGCATTATTCAACCTGCGGAAATCACCGCAGGGTCACCACGAGCCGTCGTCCTTTGGGACCATATGCAGTGGTGAAGCCCAGGGGCTTTTTGAACGCCTGATGATGCCCAGTTTTTCCAGGTTGGCAAACTCCTCGCGCACTATGGTCAGTTTAGCTGAGTCCAGGCGCCGAGCTTTTGCAAAAACAGGCGGGCCTGTGGTGGTGATATAATGCTCCACCCCATGTTTAGCCACTGTCGCCGAAAACGTTGGAACTGTGAGTGCTGGGAACTATGTGAGGAGTGCGTGAAACTTACCACCCGCAGCTGTGACGTTGGCTTGTGCAGTTGGCGGTGCCACTCGAGCTGTGCAGGGAATAGAGTGAAAAGTGCATTAACCAGACGTCTATTAGCAAGATCAACCAATAAACCATGTGAGCACAAAAAATCAGCCTCTAACATGTTGAAATTAACTGCCGCTACAACAAAAGTTCACTCAAAAGCACGGCCCCGCAAAGACAGAAGCAGAGTCCTCTCACCGAAGGTTTTAATCGGTGAGCCATTCGCTGCTAACACCAGGGAGCCCTTAGATGGGGTCAGCCGGTCCGCATAGGAAGGCGTGAGGAAGCTCAGCTGGGAGCCCGTGTCTACGAGGAAATGCCTCCCTGAGCGTGCATCCATCAGGTAAAGCAGCTTGTTCTCATCTCCGAGGGCCGCAGCCGCTACCGACCCTCGGTCTTGGTGTTTCCCGGACGCTTGAAGTGGCACGGTGGGAGGCACTTGTGTGCCCTCTCTGCGAAATGGCGATGATAGAAGCACAGGACGTCGTCTGTTCCATGTCGCCTGGTTCTCTCCGCTGCCGTCGTCGGTGCATCCGGTGCTGCAACCACTGGCCCCGTGCCGTCTCCGGGCGCTGCGCCTTGCTCTGCTGCCGCGGCCGAAACCGCGCTCCGTCTGTGGGCGTCGACGAGCCGCTGTGCCTCCTTGCTCAGCTGATGGTAGTCTCGCCGGTCCAGAAGAGGTGAGCTTGCCAGGGTAACTCTCACCGCTGGCAGCAGGGTCCGTAGAAAAAGGTGGGCGAAGATAAATTCGCCATCCTCGGAGTCTTTCAGCCTCAGCATTTTCACCATCAGGTCTGCGGGTCTGTCGTTCTCTGACTCCGTCAACGCTAGGAGCCCCTCTGCTCGCTGCTGCACCGAGGGGGTGAAGTGGCTGATAAGCGCAGCCTTCAATGCGTTGTATTTGTCGCTGTCCGGCGGGTGGTTGACCAGGCTCTCCACCCTCTGGACTGTGTGGCTGTCCAGCTTCGCCACCACATGGTAGAATTTCATGTCGTCCTTCGAGATTCTCCGGAGGTTGAACTGCGCCTCGACCGCGCTAAACCAGGAACGCGGACTATGTTGCCAGAACTCGGGCAGCTGGCATGTGGCAGCAGCCACCAGGCTGGCTTCTGTCGAGACTCGCTCGGGAGAATTATCTCTGCTCATTCTTCGTCGTAAGGTCACCAGTGTGGAGAATGCGCTGAAGGATGAGACTGAGTTTATTCCTCAGATTCAGCTTTATTCACAGATCACACACTCCAACAATCTCAAGCATGAAAAAGAGGCAGAAACAATCTCTCATCTCCCTTTTATACCCCGGCCCCGGACACTGCAGTCACATGGTGTTTAATCAAACAAACAGTCACATGGTACTTCATCCCAGTCACAATGTAACCCCCCTGACTTCACACCATTGTCTCTTTTGTCTCCAGTCCTCTGGAAGTCTCTCCAGTCCGTCTCTCTGAAACAAAGGCCAAATCTCACACTCTCCCATTGTCCCCTGGAGGCTCAGTCCCTTTTGTTCCTTGAGACGTGCAGTACACAATAAACACACAGCAATATATTTGTGGGGCATATGTAACCTTCATATGTTCCCACAGAGGGAGGTTTTGTGTTTTTCATTCTTTTTTCTCCACACTCCCCTTTTCTGTTTGTTTTGGTTTTTGTTGTATTGTTTGTATTTGTCAGGAGGTTCCATATATAAATTCTCAATGTATAAATTCTCAGTGTATAAACTTTTAAACAAAAGTATTATCCGTGTCATTTGGAATAATGGCTAGCAGTGCAGAAATTAAATTGTGTTCTTGGAATGTACATGGGATCCAGACCCCTATTAAACGTAAAAAAAATTCTTAACTATTTAAAAAAAGAGAGGGTACAGATAGCATTCCTCCAAGAGACCCATCTAAACAACAATGAACACCTAAAGTCAAGAAGGGAATGGGTGGGCCAGATCTACTATTCCTCCTTCACTACTAACAGCAGAGGGGTAGCCATTTTGGTCATAAATCCCTTCCTTTGACGGGGGTGGAGATTAAGGCCGATACTGCGGGAAGGTATATCATGATTAGAGGGACACTCTTTGGGGACCCTGTGTCCTATTTAAATGTGTATGCCCCCCCCCCCCCGATTTGCTCAACTGATTTTTATACTAAGGTATTCTCTCTGTTTTCTGAGTGGACTGTTGAATCCTCTGTGATAGTGGGCGATTTCAGCTGTTGTCTGTATCCACGTTTAGATAGGTCCTCAAAAACAGCCGAGTCTATTGTTGGACAAGCTCGCTCTTTACTTGGTTGCTGTGCTGATATTCACTTCACTGATACTTGGAGGACCCTTCACCCCACTGATCGGCAGTATACATTTTACTCAAAAGTGCATAAAACATCTTCTAGAATTGATTATTTTTTTACTCCTAAATATGCCCTTCAAAGAGTTCTCTCTTGCTCCATTGGCAATATTATTATCAGTGATCACTCACCCATATTTTTGGTCATGTCCAGCAAGACTCAAAACACTAGGGGGCAATGGCGCTTTCCAAATTACCTTCTTAAAAATCCCAATTTTTAAAACATACCTATCAGAACAGTTTAATCATTTTATTGCTGAAAATAATATTTCTGATGTATCACCTAATTTACTCTGGGAAACTGGTAAAGCTGTTATTCGAGGCTTCACTATATCATTCTTGGCAAATCTTAAGAAAAAACAGAGGACAGAGCAGCAGTTTCTTGAAGGTAAATTAAGTGAACTACAACGTGAATTTAACCTTAAACCTTCAGATAACCTGAGATCTCAAACTGATGCCACCACAGCAGCTCTAGATGCACTTTTATCTAAAGAAGCTCAGAGATCTATACTGCTTGGTAAGCATAAGTTAAATGAATTCGGCAATAAGCCAAGCAAGTATCTGGTAAATCGAATAAAAGGTAATACTGGCTCCCAGGCTATTCCAGGCATAAAGGATAGTTCTGGTAAATGAGTTTATAACAACAAAGATATTAACAACTCTTTCCTTTCCTTCTATGAAGGCTTGTACACTTCTGAGTCAGATCACAACTCGGAGACTTTGATGCATAATTTTTTATCATTAGTCAAACTACCTCAAGCACCCAATACACAAAAAGAGCTGTTGAATAGGGCTATTTCCTGTGAAGAAGTTACAGAGGTGGTTAACAACTTGCAAATTAATAAGGCTCCGGGGCCTGATGGTTTGATTCCAGAATTTTATAAGGCTTTTAAGGATTTGCTAATTGATCCCCTTCTCAATATGCTGTCTTACTCCTTTGACTCTGGGGCTCTTCCTGACACTATGATGGATGCAAATATTTCTCTAATTCTAAAGAAGGGCAAACCTTTAGATGAATGCACATCCTACAGGCCGATTGTCTTGCTGGACATTGACTGAAAATTATTGGCTAAAATATTGGCGAAGAGACTTGAAGGTGTCATGCTAGATTTAATTTCAACAGAACAAACTGGATTTATATTGGGTCGTAATTCCCTTCATAATGTAAGGAGACTATTAAATCTTATTCAGAATGGATCAAGGTCAAAGGTCAAATCTCTTGTCGTCTCCTTTGATGCAGAAAAGGCCTTTGATAGGATTGAATGGCCTTATCTTCTAGGTGTCCTCTCAAAATTCAGTCTTGGTGACAACTTTATTAGGTGGATATCCTTGCTATATGCTGCCCCCCGTGCCTCTGTTATTACAAATGGCCTGAGGTCCTCCACATTCACAGTGAGACGTGGTTCTAGACAGGGCTGCCCGGTCTCACCAATTCTGTTTGCCCTTGCTATGGAGCCCTTAGCGGAGGCCATTAGACGTAATTCCTTGGTAACAGGTATAGATCTGTAACAGGTATAGATCAAGGCAGCGCCTTGATCCGGTGGAGGAGATAGGAGAGAGAAGGACGGTGGCTAAACTGTCATCTCTGCTGGAGTCCGAGTTCCACCCTATGCAGGACATACTGAATGCACTGAGGAGCTCATTTAGCAGCAGACTACATCATCCCAGGTGCACAACCGAGAGGTTTCGTAGGTCCTTCCTACCAACGGCTGTCAGACTGTACAACCTAAGCAGGGCTGCTCGCAGAGATAGCAAAAAGACGTAACAAACTAATAGTTTTTTGAATGCAAAAGATGCAATAGACTTACACAATGGTCCCCTCCGGCATACAACTAGGAAAATACCGGTCGCTATGGAGGATGAGAATATGTATGGGTACATAATCATACCATGTAGGATAACTAAGTAGATGGTTATGCTGTTTCATCCCATCTAGCAACAATGCTCTGCACTGTGTGTGTTTATATATTTACATATTTATTCCATCTAGCTACAATGCTCAGCACTGGGTGTGTTTATATTTATATATCTATATATTCATTCCATCTAGCTACAATGCTCCGCACTGTGTTTTTATATATCTACATATTATTCCATCTAGTTACATTGCTCCACACTGTGTGTGTTTATATACTTACATATTTATTCCACCTAGCTGCAATGCTCCGTACTGTGGGTGTTTATATATTTACATATTTATTCCATCTAGCTACAATGCTCTGCACTGTGTGTTTATATATTCATATATTTATTCCATCCAGCTACAATGCTCTGCACTGTGTGTCTGTGTGTGTGTGTATATATATATTTTATAGTAATATGTACATATGTATATTAGCTGCTCTTGCTTGCTTGTTTTTTTTCTTGCCTTCTGATTGTTGCTCTGAGTGTTGCTATCCCTGTGCTGTTGCAATCCCGGAATTTCCCCGTTGTGGGACTAATAAAGGCTTATCTTATCTTATCTTATTTGTGGGTCCCACAAATCATAAAATTTCCTTTTATTGTCATGATGTCCTCCTCTATCTAAGTAACCCAGAATCTTCTATTACAAGATTTGTTGAAATAATTAATTCTTTTGGCCATTTTTCAGGTTATAAGATTAACTACTCTAAATCTGAAGCCATGCTCCTTTCTCCTCAGGTATCTTGGTCTCCACTGTGCTCTACCCCCTTCTGCTGGTCTCCATCAGGTTTTGTTTATTTGGACATACACATTACTCCCTCTCTTTCTGGCTTATATAAAGCCAACTTTGTTCCTGTAATTTGTAGAATCAAGGAGGACTTGGCCCGCTGGATGGCCTTGCCTCTATCTCTCTTAGGAAGGGTCAACCTTGTCAAAATGGTTATACTTCCTCGCTTATTGTATCCCTTCCAGATGATCCCAGCTCTTTAAACAAGAAAATCACTTGCTATTCTTAATAGCTATTTGACATCTTTTCTCTGGAGGAACAAGCGAGCCAGGTTAAAACTTAGCACATTACAGCGCCCACTGGATGAAGGAGGCCTGGCAGTGCCAGATTTTAGGCGCTATCAAATTGCTTCCCTCTCTATTTACATTTGGCACTGACATGATATTGGGCTCAGGGAACACGCACACAGGCTCGAGTTATATTCAAAGCTTTATTCAACAACAGAGGGTGTTTGGATGCATGAGTGAGAGGTGTGGATGGATTGATGGTGAACGGGGAGCGCCGAGAGCGGAACAGTTTGCCGTGCAGCCAGGCAACCCTAAGGGCAGAGCAGAGATGCAGGTTAGTGACAGTCTTACACCCCGTGGGGGTTAACACTCAGTGTGCTGCTTACGTGCAGGTGTTGTGGTGGCTGGCGTTGGCTGATGCAGGACTTTTGCCTGGGGGACAGCGCTCCAGTGCGCGCGAGGAGAGGAGAGAGCTGCGGAGGTAGAGGCAAGGATGAGGAAATCCGCCGCCTGGAGTATCCACCTGTGCACAGGGGAGAGACTGAAGAGCAGGTAAGAGAACGTACAGCTTACGTGCTGGGTGAAGGATGGCACAGGTCGGGAAGAGACGGTCATGGGCTGGAGTTGGGAGCGTAGATGAGCAGATGGCTCCAGACTGAGGCTGTAGGCAGAGCGGGTTAAATAGTCCGTGGCTGATGAGACGCAGGTGTGCGTGCCGCTGGAACTGATGATGGGCGAGAGCGAGTTGTGACAGTACCCCCCCCCCCCCCGAGCAGCGCCTCCTGGCGCTGGTTTATCTGGGTGCACCCGGTGGAACTCCTTGATGAGATGTTTATCCAGCACCCAGGAAGGGTGCACCCAGGACCTCCACTCAGGGCCATACCCCTCCCAGTCCACCAGGTACTGGAGTCCGTGACCCCGGCGGCGGGAGTCCAGGATGGAAGTGACCCCCCACGCCGGGTTGCCACCGATCATCATGGGAGGAGGAGGAGCTCTGGGAGGAGGACAGAGAGGGTCAGAGACAATGGGCTTGAAACGGGAGACGTGGAATGTTGGACAGACACGGAGGGAGGGGGGGAGAGCCAAACGCACAGCCATTGGATTGATTATCTTGGTTACAGCGAAGGGTCCAATGAAGCGCTGAGCCAGCTTCTTCTTCTCTGCCTTTAAGTTGATGTCCTGGGTCGACAACCAAACCTGCTGGCCCACCTGGTAGCAAGGAGTGGCTCTCCTGTGGCGATTAGCGACTCTGGAGTTGCGCGCCGCCGTGCGTAAAAGCGCCTGGCGCGTCTTGGTCCAAATGTGCTGGCAGCGTCTAAGGTGTGCCTGGATAGAGGGAACTGCCACCTCACCTTCTTCTTCGGGAAACAACGGGGGGTCGTACCTCAAGGACGCCCGGAAAGGAGACATTCCCATGGCCGATGATAAGGTGGAATTGTGGGCGTACTCCACCCAGGATAGACAGGTGCTCCAGGAAGAAGGACTTGAAGAGGTGACGCAGCGCAACGCCGCTTCCAGCTCCTGGTTGGTGCGCTCGCACTGCCCATTAGACTGTGGGTGGTGGCCGGAGGACAAACTCATCGTGGCCCCCAGTGCGTTGCAAAAGCATTTCCAGACCCTGGACACGAACTGAGGCCCCCGGTCAGAGACGACATCTACCGGGATCCCATGCAGCCTGACCACATGTTGAACTAACAAGTCGGCCGTTTCTCGTGCTGTAGGTAGGCTGCGGAGCGGCACGAAGTGGGCCACCTTGGAAAACCGGTCCACTATGGTCAGGATGGTGTCGTAGGAGTTGGACGTGGGGAGGCCAGTGACAAAATCCACGGCGACATGAGACCAGGGCCTCCCGGGGACCGGCAGTGGATGGAGGAGACCAGCTGGGAGGAGGTCGAGGTCTTACCCATTGCACACTGGGGACAGGCACGGACGTAGTTGGTGACGTCACTCCGGAGTCCGGGCCACCAGAAGGATCGCTGGAGGAGCTCAACCAGCCAGGAGATACCAGGGTGACAGACGAACTTCAAAGTGTGTGCCCAGTGGATGATGTCACCCCGGACAGATGATGGCACGAACAGTTTCCCAGCTGGACCGCCGCCAGGATCGGGTTCGGCCTCTTGTGCCTTCCGGACCTTGTCCCTGATCACCCATGAAACGGCCCCCACGACGCACGAGGCTGGTAGGATAGTGTGGTCCCGGTCCTCTGGGGCTAACTGCCTGGATAGCGCGTCAGGTTTGCCGTTCTTGGAGCCGGGACGATAGGTGATGGTAAATCTGAAGCGGCCGAAGAAGAGTGACCAACGCGCCTGGCAGGCATTCAGATGCTTGGCCGACCTCAGGTAATCCAGATTCTTGTGGTCGGTCTAGACCACAAAAGGCTGTGCTGCTCCCTTCAACAAATGACACCACTCCTGCAGCGCGAGCTTCACTGCCAGGAGTTCCCTGTCACCGACGTCGTAGTTGCGCTCCGCTGCGGACAAGCGCCGAGAGAAGAAGGCGCAGGGGCGCACCACCCCATCCACCGGAGATCACTGGGATAACACTGCCCCCACCCCCGTGTCAGATGCGTCCACCTCGACCAGGCACTGGAGTGTCGGGTCTACCTGGGTCAGGATCCGGGAGGAGGAGAACTCTGTCTTCAGTTTCTCAAAGGCAGATGCCGCTTCCTCCGTCCACCGGAACGGCACCTTGGGAGAGGTTAGGCGGGTCAGGGGAGAGGCGATGGCACTGTACTTTGGCACAAAACGCCGGTAGAAGTTGGTGAAACCTAAAAATTGTTGCACCTGTTTCCTAGATGAAGGGACGGGCCACTCCACCACCGCTTTGACCTTGGCAGGGTCGGGGAGAATCTGGTTATGAGAGACAACGAAACCCAAGAAGGAGGTCTTATTGGTATAGAATTCACATTTCTCTGCCTTTATGTACAACCTGTTTTCGAGGAGTTGCTGAAGGACCCGCCTCACATGAGCCTGATGCTCCTCCCGAGACCGGGAGAAGATCAGGATGTCATCCAGGTAGACGAAGACAAAGACCCCCGGGAAGTCGTGAAGAACATCATTAATGAGTCGCTGGAAGACAGCCGGAGCGTTGGTGAGCCCAAACGGCATGACCAGGTACTCAAAATGGCCGCTGGGCATCCGGAACCCCGTCTTCCACTCATCGCCCTCCCGGATCCGAACAAGGTGGTACGCACTGCGAAGGTCCAACTTGGTAAACCAGGAGGCCCCGTGAAGGGAATTGAAGGCTGAGTCCATAAGGGGCAGCGTGTATTTCTTTTATAGTGATGTCATTTAGGGCTCGAAAGTCAATACACAGCTGCAGAGACCCATCCTTCTTGGCCACGAAGAAAAATCCGGCTCTGACTGGGGACGAGGAGGGCCGGATGATGCCTGCGCTGAGCGACTCCTTGATGTAGGTGTCCATAGATTCGCGCTCCGGGGCTGACAGGCTGTAGAGACGACCAGATGGCAAGGGCGCCCCCGGGCGTTGGTTTATAGCGCAGTCATATGGGCGGTGGGGGGGGGGGGAGGGATAGTGCCTTGGACTTGCTGAAAACGAGCCCCAGATCGTGGAACTCCGGGGGCACCAAGGAGAGGTCTGGCGGAGGCGAGTCGGGAGCGGGGAGCGGCACCGACGGGACACAGGCAGCGGACTGGAGGCAGGCGCTCATACAGAAAGTACTCCAGGACAGGACGCTGCCGGACTGCCAATCAAACGTTGGGTTGTGGAGACGCAGCCAGGGGTAGCCCAGGATGACGGGAGAAGCCGAGGTGGGCAGGACAAAGAGGCTTAGGTCCTCCCTGTGATTGCCAGATATAATGACAGAGATTGGTTTGGTCCTGTGGGTGACCCTCTCGAGTGGGGTACGGGCGAGAGTGACCAGATTAAGGGGGACTGGCAGCGCTTGGCACGGGATGCCCAGGCGGGTTGCCAGGCTCTGAGAAATAAAGTTCTGTTCTGCCCCCGAGTCCACCAGTGCATGAGTAACGTGGCCAATGGAGTTATGACAGAACCTAACCGGGAGGAGGCATTTGGTGAGGGGATTGGAAAGGGTTGCGTCCGTGAGGCCCCCTACAGCGACTCGCGGACTCCCCCTTTTGGCCTAATCGGACAGTCCTCCACGGAGTGCTGGTCACCCCTGCAATACATGCAGAGGCCCAGCTCCCTGCAGTGCTGTTTCTCCGCCAGTGGGAGCTTGGTCTGCCCGATTAGCATTGCCTCGGATTCATTGGCGGACTCCGGAGCGGGTAACGCCAGGGGGCGAGACCGAGGAGCGTGGGCGGAAGTCCCGCTCGAGTGGCTGCAAGTTTTCCGCTCGGTGGCCCGCTCCCTCAGCCTGTTATCTAAACTAATTGCAAGGGATATTAACTCGGGTAGCCGTTCCAGCAAATCCCGGCTGGCCAGCTCGTCCTGTAGACTGGAACTCAGACTACGGGTGAAGATGCTGCAGAGTGCTGCATCGCCCCACCCGACTTCCGCCGCAACCACCCGGAAGTCGACAGCGTAGTCGGCGGCCGATTGGCTACCCTGACGAAGATTAAGTAGCCGGGTGGTTAAAACACTGTCACGATCCGAGTGATCGAAAACTTCGTTGAAGTCGCGCACGAACTGGGCATAGGTCAGGTTCGTGTAGCTGGGCTTCGTCATGACGGCGTAGGCCCAAGCTAACGCTCACCCTTCCAGAAGGTTAGCCACATACCCAATTCGGCTATGATCAGATGGGAAGTCCCCGGGGACGCGTGTGTTGTGGAGTTTTGATCAAGACAAGAATTTTCTGAGGTTCTGTATAAAATCATAAATTTCCTCAGTTTTTAAAGTTTCACAAGCAGGCTTGTGTGGAAAAAACTGAATCAAACAGTACAAAATGTCAGACAAATAAAATGTGAATTATTACATCAATATTCATAATGATCCATTCTCAATAATAATATGAACATTATCAACAAGAATATTTTCTCAAGAAATATATTCCACTGAATGGAAGTTTGAAACTAGAAATAAGTGTCAAAAATGTCACTTTGGTTTAAAAAATAAAACATTTTAACATTCAAGTAATTTTTTGTAAATATTTAAAAATATAACAAATTCACCCGTTAATCATGAGAATCAAATCTGTTATTGATTTTGTAAATGTAAAATAAAATAAAATGACTCCATTTTATTCATATCATTGTTTATCATCAATACCTTCTTGTTAGAATCCATTTTGTTTAAGTTTAACAATTTCCAGTATCAGAAAATCAGGAGAAGTAAAGGAACTTTTTGTTCATAAACCAGTAACATAGCCACAAATATTCACCAGTGAAATTAAATCACTTTGACCTTCCTCAACTTTACAATCAAATCTCAGTTTTACAGATTTTGATATCAGAGGTTTTGGCATCTTTAGCGTCTCCAACATTGAAATATAGGAACATTTTCTCAGTGAAAGTGTCTTTGTGAGTGTAGATGTGAGTCATGTCTTCAGGGTGGTAGAAGGACACCTCCCCCCTGTCATAGTCCAGCTGGACTCTGATCCTCTGGAGACTCTTCTTCACTGAGACAGGCTGACCAGCACCATTAGTGTATTTTCCACTGTTATGCTTTAAACACCAGATTCCGTATTTTGGTGAAGCAAGACACTCTCCCTTCCTGTTAACTGACTCTTTAACTAAACCCACACCCCACCAAGGATAATCTCCCACCTCCACCTCCCAGCTGTGTTTCCCTGAGCTGAAGCCCTCAGACCCAAAAACATTGGCATACTTAATGTTTCTCTCTGGATTATCAGGAAGTTTCTGCCACGTGTCTCCTTGTCTCACGCTGGTCAGATCATCAGACAGATAGAGGCACCTGTGTGCAGTGTTTGGGTCCAGAATGAGAGGACTGAAGTGGACCTTGTCTTTCATCTTGTCCCAGACTCTGAAGGACAGGTTGCCCAGGTGTTTGGCCACATCTATCAGCCCTCCTGAGACCAGCTGTGGCTCTGACACTGACCTCTGGGCTCTGGCTCTGCTGTGAGTGGCTTGATAACTGCTGAGGAACGGCCCCTTGTGTTTCTGCAGCTCTTCTTCAACAGCAGAGATGCTGTCTGACAGAGAGGAGATCTGCTCCTGAATCCTCTTCATCTCTCTGCTCAGAGTCCTCCCCTTCTGCTCCTCTTCCTCCCTCACAGCTGCCAGTCTGGACTCCTCTTCCTCTTTCAGGAACTGCTGCAGCTTGTTGAACTCTGCTCTGATCTGACTCTCTGTCATCAACAGCTGCTTCTTGGTGTGTTCAGTCATTTCTTTGTAGGTTTCCTCCACTTGTTTGTATTTGTTCCTCTTGTCCTGCAGAGACTTTAAGTCAGATTTCAGCTGCTCCTTCAGGTCACTGACTGCTTCTTCTATAGGAACCACTTTGTGACTCTGATGGTGAGGAAAATCACAGACAGGACACACAGCTCTCTGCTCGTCTACACAGAACAACTGAAGCTCCTTTTGGTGTTTACTGCACACAGCCTCCACCTTCTTTTCTGTCTCACATGATCCAGATTTGTGTCTCCCAGCAAAGGAGTCAGCCAGTTCCTTCAGAGCAAAGTTCACCAAAAGGTCATCTTTAGATGATTTTCTCCTACAAATGGGACAGTTTTTGGTTTTCATTTGTTCCCAGAATTTCTGCAGACAGCTTGAACAGAAGCTGTGGTTGCAGCCCAGAGACACTGGATCTCTGAACGTCTCTAAACACACAGAACAGCTCAGGTAGTTTTCCAAAAGAGCAGTTTTCTCAGCCATTTCCTCTGATGTTTTAACAAGACTCACCAAAATACAGTCCAGCTGACTATTTAATCCACACAATCAGCTTTCTTCGGTAAATCCACCTGTGTTAAATGTAATGGCGTTTCCACTCTTGAGTTGTGTTGAAAATCTTTCACTTCCGTTCACAGGTGTTGTAGGTGGGGCTGAGAGCAAAACATTTGCCACTAGATGGTGCTGTTGTTCTCTTTATACACTCTTGTTTAAGTTTCTATATTATGTTTCTGTCAGGTTTAACCTCTGATTTTAGGGCCTGATTAAACAAACAATCAAACAAACAAACAAAAAACAGGCTTATCGTAGTCCAAAACATAAAGAGTTCTGGTTCAAGTAACTGTGAGCAACATGATCCACCAATGGCATCAGTGGAAAACAGAAGGATCACTGCTGCTGTTTCTGGTCAGTGGAGGAAGAAATATTAAAGTGTCTCTCCACCAACAATCCAGGGTTTTTTTCTTGTGAACATGTCTGGAGCTTTTATTGTTGCAAATCTATTTGTAAGCGTAGCACTGATCCACAAATATGTAGAAAGATCCAGAAATGTGTAAAAAAGATTTTGTATTGTGTACTTAGTTAAAAACAGCTTGAAAAGACCACAGCTGTGTCTCAATTGGCTGTTGAAGTACACGCATCTCCAAATGCCAGTAAGCTGGGTTTTTGTTACCCTGAGCTCAGGCTGACAGGCTGCCTGCAGGGCTTCATTCCGTTCTGCTTCGACTGTGCTCAGGTGCTTTTGCTACCACACTGCTGTTGAAAAGAGTGAAAGCAAAAACCACCACTGCTGCTGCCACTGTCTGCCTGAGCAGAGTCCCATATAGACGAAGAGTGCTACTGCTGACTAGCGGTAAAGGACCTTTGGATCCAAAATGGCTGTTAACTGAATTAATGTCACTGCTGTCCATCCATTTAGTTGTCTTTTAATTTAAAATAAAGCTTTTCTTTAATCAAACTCAAACCCTTTTATTTAGAGTTGAACATGTTTAAATAGTGGCAGCTCCAGCGTTACAAGCCTACACCATACAGTAATTACATCCAGATGGGTGGAAGCCCGTCACACTAAAGCAATCCACAGATACAGATGCAGTGCTTAGGCTGGAAGAAAAAACTGCTTCTGTGGTAGCTATTACTACAAAAGAGTATTGAGGGACATGGATGAGGTGGGAACATTTGGAGCTGCTGAAGTGAGAACTTTATTGTATGAA
Source organism: Pholidichthys leucotaenia (assembly GCA_020510985.1). Classification (NCBI taxonomy): domain Eukaryota; kingdom Metazoa; phylum Chordata; class Actinopteri; order Cichliformes; family Pholidichthyidae; genus Pholidichthys; species Pholidichthys leucotaenia. The sequence goes on along the minus strand of CM035838.1, from coordinate 428,982,135 downwards.
CGGACAGTGGTGCAGCTGCAGGAATGACAGTGGCTCATTTTAATCTTCTGTTTTACAAGTGGGTTCCCAGCACTGAGGTCAGGTTTAAGATCTGAACAATGCAGTCGCATGTTTGACTTTACATCTCTGATTATTTATTTACAGAGAAAGACTTTGACTCCAAGAATAGTATTTTCAAACATGTACACTATATCCCCAGAGAATGTATAGAGGGACAGAGAATGATCATCCATTAACTGTACAAAACAATGACCTTTGAGAATTTATTATCACCTGCTGATCCTTCACTTTCCATGTGGCTCACTGAATGAAAACAAATACACTTTATTTGCTAAGGGCATCTTTATACAGAACAGAGATTGCTGGGAGACTGCTGAGAGTTCAAAAATTGACCTGATCTCTGAACATTCTCCACCTGTGTAAATGCTTGTGAGATTATTGTAAGATTTTCAGAGTGATCAACAGAGATCTTTGAAAGATCATTGAGAGATAATTAAGAGACCAGGACAGATCACTCAAAGACCACAAGAAATCATTGGGAGACCAGGAGAAATCATTCAGAGACCAGAAGAGATCACTGAGAGAGCAGGACAGATCGCTGAAGGATAATTTTAAACTTGTTTTGCAGTCAGAAGTTTCTAGTCTCTTCTACTCCATTTACACAGGGGTGGTGATCATTGAGAGATGATTCATGGATGGAAAAAAAATGACCAGATCTCTCAACAATCTTTCAACGATATCGCAGCACTCACCGAGGTCTCTCAATAATTTCAAAATGATCTTACAGTGATCTCCACAGTGGAGAGATTGTTTTGTCTAAAGTCCAAACAATCTTTCAACTGTGGGGAATGTGGAGATGACTGGAGACCATGGAGATCACTGGAAGATTATTGAGAAATCATTGAGAGATCCCAGTGATTGCTGAGAGATTGTAGAAAGATCCTTGAGAGATCTGGTCATTTTTTTTCATTTATCAGGGATCTCGCAACGATCTACACCCCTGTTTAAATGAAGTAGAAGAGCACTAGAAACTTCTGGAAACCAAACAAACTTTCGATCACCCAACAGTGATCTCTCCTGGTCTCTCAATGATCTCTCGTTGCGCTATCCTGGTCTCCTAGTGATCTTTCAAAGATCTCTATAGATCACCATGAAAATCTTACAATGATCTGAAAACCATTTCAACCCATAGAGATTGCTGAAAGATTAGGCCAATTTTTGAGCTCTCAATGGTCTCCCAATGATCTCTATACTTTGTAAAAACAGTATAAGAGTTCAAAATTTAAAGAAGATTAAATTTATTTGACTTGATTCTTTTTGCGGCAGCTTCTGAGGACTTGAGCTCTGATCCCTGTTGAGCTGGATCCACCAGCTACATTGTGCCGGTGTCTGCATTTATGTGCTGTAAAAAAAAGACATTGCAGTAAAAACTCTTTACATTTGTGTGTAAATACAGTATGTTGAAGTGCCCCAGGATCCATCTGTGTGGTTTAAGTCAGAAGTCTTTTTTTTTTACTTTATTTAATTATACAAGTATATACATAAACATTGTTTGCCAGGGTAACATTAAGTAATTAAAATATTCAAAAGAAAATTAAAGTAAAAGTGAGGATATATACCAATAAAAACAAATATAGAGACTAAGCCAGTGCTTGAAGCCCTGAGATGCTGTGACCCGGAAAATTTGCTTGACACGCTGATTAAACTTGATGTGATAAAATCAGTGTCTGAGACGTCCAATACGTTTAAAACACTAATTTTATTCCAAATTAACATTAAAAATCCATAACAACAAAGTTCCTTACGATAAAGGTTTCCTTAAGACACAGACAAGTCTTGTCGTCTCAGCAGTCAAAAACTGTTTGTTCCTTCCGGGTAGAACACCTTCCCGGACAATGACTGGTTCCTATTTATACAATTGGGCTTAATTGGCTCCTACATACTGGCCCCTAATTGTTACATAACAATTCAACAACAACAACAACAAATTATAAAGGAGCCAATTACCATTCATTACACATCACATGATTCAATAAAGTTTACGCCTCGGGTATTAAACAGGGTTTACTTATTGATCTTTCAATGATGTTAGTTTTAGTCGTGCTATAGAAAATACCAGACCCATGTGAAAACACCTCCAACCTTTCCAAGAGGCCAGGAACCATGTGATGATAAAAAAAATAAAATAAAAATCCATAATTAGAACAACCTTACCCACAGCTAAATCTTTCTGGTTCCACTTCTGTCACCCCTGGAGCAATGGCAGATATTCTTGAACCCATCTTTTCCAAAGCAGATCAGCAATGTAATGAACTTGTCTCCTTTGACGTTTCACATACATGTGAGCTGGTTCAACAAGTTCTCGAGTCAAAGTTGGTTTTGGTTTTAGTAGAAGCAGATGATTCAGTGCAAGGAATTATAGATCATTTGGATCATCTGGAAGCTTTGTTATTGGGTGATCATTCAGTATGGCATCATTCGCACACGACTGCATGGAGTCCATCCTCACTGGGATCAGAAAAACAATGTATTTGACTGTACATAGGCTCACTGCGGTCCTTTGGTTTTATGCATCTGTCCACATTAAATGATGCTAGCAAATTTGAAATATCTAGAGGCAAGGCGTCATCCCACTGATAACTTCTCAAAGTTCTTGATGTAGCTTCTTAGTAAACAAGGTTACGGATGTCAGAAATCCCAAACAACTGTATACAGAGCTAAGAGTTAAGAACATTCCTTGTCTGGTAAGAGCATGCAATTTTAACTCCATCTTTAGTCTTTGCTCCTGACAAGAGTGAATAATGACCAATTCCACTTCCATCAGCTCTTTCAAAGTTAGCGAACAACTCGTGGTTACTGCCACCTTTGATCTTTTCACTTTACCCGTCTGTTCATTTGAGGCCTCCAAACACCTTTTCTTATGACTGGCTACCAGCAGTCCGTATGTCTTGGATACTCGGGTAAAGAGAGGTGCAGAGCTGTCAACTGATCACCACCTGGTGGTGAGTTAGATCCGATGGCAGAGGAGGATGTCATTCAGACCTGGTAGACCCAAATGTATAGTGAGGATATGCTGGGAACATCTGGCTGAGGCCCCTGTCCCGGAGGTCTTCAACTCCCACCTCCGGAAGAACTTCAACCACATTCCGAGGGAGTCTGGAAACATGGAGTCTGAATGGGCCATGTTCTCCACTTCCTTTGTTGAAGCAGTGGCCCAGAGCAGCGGCCGCATGGTCGTCGAGGCATCTCGTGGTGGCAACCCCTGAACCAAGTGGTGGACACCAGTGGTGAGGGGGGCCAGTAAGCTGAAGGAGGAGTCCTATCAAGCTTGGTTGGCTTGTGGGACTCCTGAAGCAGCTGAGGTGTATCGGAAGGCCAAGCGGAGTGCAGCTCGAGTGGTTGCTGAAGCAAAAACTCCGGTATGGGAGGAGTTCGGTGAGGCTATGGAACAAGACTTTCGGTCGGCCTCGAAGAGATTCTGGCAAACTGTCTGGCAGCTCAGGAGGGGGAAGCAGCTCCCTGTCCACACTGTGTATGGTGTGGATGGGGCGCTGTTGACTTCGACTGGGGATATCGTTGGGTGGTGGAAGGAATACTTTGAGGATCTCCTCAATCCCACTGATAGGCTTTCCACAGAGGAAGCAGGGCTTGTGGACGAGGGGGACGACTCACCTATCACAGGGGCTGAGGTCACCAAGGTGGTTAAAAATCTCTTTGGTTGCCGGGCCCCGGAGGTGGACGAGATTCACCCTGAGTACCTCAAGGCCCTGGACATTGTAGGGCTGTCATGGTTGACACGCCTCTGCAACATTGCATGGAGGTCGGGGTAGTGCCTTTGGCATGGCAAACCGGGGTGGTGGTTCCTCTCTTCAAAAAAGGGGACCGGAGGGTGTGCTCCAACTTTAGAGGGATCACTCTCCTCAGCCTCCCTGGGAAGGTCTATGCCAAGGTACTGGAGAGGAGAGTCCGGCCATTGGTCGAACCTCGGATTCAGGAGGAGCAATGTGGTTTTTGTCCTGGCCATGGCACATCAGATCAGCTCTTTACCCTCTCGAGAATCCTTGAGGGTTTGTGGGAGATTGCCCAACCAGTTTACATGTGTTTTGTGGACTTGGAGAAGGCATTCAACCGCATCCCTCATGGTTTTTTTGTGGGGGGTGCTTCGGGAGTATGGGGTATTGGGCTTGTTGTTACGAGCTATTTGGTCTCTGTATGATCGTTGTGAGAGTTTGGTTCATATTGCCAACACTGTTGGCGCAGCAGGAATTAGCCCCGCAGCTGGAGGCCATGCAGTGGGAGTCTGGACAACGGTTAGGTGAGACTAGAGAGGCTGACGGCCCAAGGGAGGAGCAGCAGCCGCAGGACACAGTGACAGCACAGCAGAGCACCGACACTGAGAGCGCTGAATGTAGCGGTGTGGAGCCCAGTTTGGTGAGTGGGCCCGACGAGGGCGATGGTGCGTGTCCTGGAGGTCAACAGGAGCCGTTGACGGAGGCTACACAACATGACACAAGGAACGAGGGAGTCGAAAGCTGCCTCGAGGTGCCCGGACCCAAGAACGATGCCAGTGAGGATGACTGTGAACCACGAAAGTGAGCGACAACAGCCGGACACAGTGGCAGCATGTGGTGCCAAGGAGTGGGCTTCGGCAGTCCCTGGAGCACTACCACGGGGGGTTGAAGTGTTCGAGACCAAGAGAGAAGAGAGCAGAGTGGGACAATTTGGCACGGTTCGGGACACGTGCTGGTCTGGTGAGCTGGGTGTAAATAGTGACTGGTGTGACGATCACCCAGTGAGGGTTGACCCCGGTGCTGGTAGCCGCGGTACCCTTGGTGTGGGTGCCGGAGGGCACTGCTGGGTCCCCGTGAAGAGGGCTGCTGAAACTGGAGGACATTTAAGTGGAGTGGAAAAAATTGGTGCGGTTCTGCAGAGTGCCAAACGCCATCATCGGGGCGAGAGTTTGGACTGGGTCGGTGGGACGGCGCAACGCAGGAAGGAGGTCCTGAGACGACGTTGTGGGCATAGGAGACCGGGTCGGGTTCCCTTGCAGGTTGACGGCGGGGTTCGGCCCAGAAAAGAAAAACTGGTTTGGAAGGCTGGAGAAAGGTTGGCCAGAGAGGGATGTTTCAACATTGGGAGGCAGCGGCCGGATTTAAGAATGCCGTGGGGATGCCCAGGCCCTCCGTGGCTGTATAGAAGATGGTGGCTCCCCAGAGACGTTGGGGTTACCTAAAATTTTATTTTTATGATGTGGCTGTGTGTGTATATGTGAATAATATGTGTTTTTTACTGCTGGTATGGTACCCTGATCAAAATTCAGAAAAAAAAAAAAGAAAAGGCAGAAGACGTTGAAGTGTGAAAAGTAAGAAGTAGGGTGTTTTGTGGCACCTGAGTTAAAGTTCATTTTAAGAGGCCTGAATTGTGAATGTGGGATTTTATAGGCTCAATGACAGTAATTTAATGGAATTGAATCTTACTAATGTAGTGATTTTACTTGTACTGCCCAAGTTTGGGGTGGTGGGGTGTGTTTACTCCATTTAAGATGTTTATTTGTGCAGATTTACATGCCCAATGTTTGAAGTGTTGTGATATACCCATTGTGGGGGTGAGTGTTGGGGGGGGCGGGCACCGGTAGTGTGTGTGTTTTGTAATTTTATGTGGTGTATATATAACATTGTTAAAGGGATTGTTCTGAGTTAGAAACATGGCTTTATTTTATTTTGTTTTGATTAAATTGTATTTTTTTAGTGGCAGAATACCCCGCTTAGCCATGTAGGGGGTGCTGGCAGTCTGCCCGGTTCCCAGCCTTGGTTGTGTGAATGGATAGGAGTTTATTTATTTTTGTACATATGTTCTTCCCTCTTAGTGTGTGAGTCGGGTGACAGATTAGGGTGGGTTGTTTGTGTGCCTGACGTTTCTTTTTAAAGGGGGGGGGGAATGTTGTGTATGGGATTTGGGTGTCTGGGATGCCGTGCCCACCCACAGGATCACGTCAGGCGGGTACGGCCCATTCTGTATATAGTTGAGTATTCTTCCTAATAAAGTTCAGTTTGATGTCCCTCTACAAGCTCTCCGTCTCGTGTCATTTTCCCAGCATAACACAGTCCTCTTGATGGAAACAGTTTTTGACTTTAATAGAGAGGCAAAGCCAATGCTTGAAGCCCCTGAGATGCTGTGACCTGGAAAATTTGCTTGACATGCTGATTAAACTTGACATGATAAAATCAGTGTCCAAGACATCCAAGACGTTTAAAACACTAACTTTATTCCAAATTAACATTAAAAATCCACAACAACAATAAAGTTCCTTAAGATAAAAGTTTTCTTAAGACACAAACACGTCTTGCCGTCTCAGCAGTCAAAAACTGTTTTTTCCTTCCGGGTAGAACACCTGCCCGGACAATGACTGGTTCCTATTTATAAAATTGGGCTTAATTGGCCCCTCGTGGATCGTCACCTTACCATGGTGGTGGTGGTGGTCGGGGTTGCATGCCCCAGTGATCCCAGGAGCTATGCTGTCTGGGGCAATTTGCCTCTGATAGGGTCACCCAAGACAAACTGGTCCTGGGTGAAGGGCCAGACTAAGAACAATCCAACAGATTCTTATGATAAATACTAGAACAAGGATTCAGTGTACCCCGCCCGGTATGGGGTTACTGGGGCCCCACCCTGGAGCCAGGCCTGGGGGAGGGGCTCGATGGCTAGCGTCTGCTGGCCGGGTTTCCACCCATGGGACCCGGCCAGGCTCAGCCCGAAGGAGTTACATGGGTCTGCCCTCCAGTGGGCTCACCACCTGCAGGAGGGATCATGGGGGTCCGGTGCTATGTGGATCAGGTGGCGGTCAAAGGCGGAGACCTTGGCGGACTGATCCCAAGCTTTCTAAACTGGCTTTTGGTACGTGGAATGTCACCTCTCTGGCGGGGAAGGAGCCTGAGCTGGTGCATGAGGTTGAGAGATACTGGCTAGATATAGTCGGCCTCACCTCAACACACAGCTCCGGTTCCGGAACAAGTCTCCTGGAGAGGGGCTGGAGCTTGGCCTTCTCTGGAGTTGCTCCAGTCGAGAGGCGACGAGCAGGGCTGGGTATTCTTGTATCCCCCTACCTTGTTGCCTCTATATTGGAGTTTTCCTCGGTGGACGAAAGGGTTGCTTCCCTGCGCCTTCGGGTAAATGGGTCCTGACCATCATTTGTGCCTATGTACCAAATGATGTTTCAGAGTACCCACCCTTTTTGGAGTCTCTGACTGGGGTGCTGGAGGGTGCTCCTCTTGGAGACTCCATTGTCCTACTGGGGGACTTCAATGCGCATGTGGGCAACGATAGTGAAACCTGGAAGAGGTGATTGGGAGGAATGGCCTGCTCGATCTGAACCCGAGTGGTGTTCAGTTATTGGACTTCTGTGCTAACCACAGTTTGTCCATAACAAACACCATGTTCAAGCATAAGGGTGTCCATATGTGCACCTGGCACCAGGACACCATAGGTCGCAGGTCGATGATTGATTTTGTTATCATGTCATCAGACCTGCGACCGTATGTCTTGGACACTCGGGTAAAGATAGGTGCAGAGCTGTCAACTGATCACCACCTGGTGGTGAGTTGGATCCGATGGCAGGGGAGGATGCCTTTCAGACCTGGTAGACCCAAATGCATAGTGAGGGTATGCTGGGAATGTCTGGCTGAGGCCAGACAGGAGCCGGGAGCTCTTCAACTCCCACCTCTGGAAGAACTTCAACCACATTCCGAGGGAGTCTGGAGACATGGAGTCTGAATGGGCCATGTTCTTCACCTCTATTGTTGAAGCAGCAGCCCAGAGCTGCAGCTGCAAGGTCGTTGGGGCATCTCGTGGTGGCAACCCCCGAACCAAGTGGTGGACACCAGTGGTGAGGGGGGGCCATTAAGTTGAAGAAGGAGTCCTATCAGGCTTGGTTGGCTTGTGGGACTCCTGAAGCAGCTGAGGTGTACCAGCAGGCCAAGTGGAGTGCAGCTCGGGTGGTTGCTGAAGCAAAAACTCAGGTATGGGAGGAGTTCGGTGAGGCCATGGAACAAGACTTTCGGTCGGCCTCGAAGAGATTCTGGCAAACTGTCTGGCAGCTCAGGAGGGGGAAGCAGCTCCCTGTCCACACTGTGTATGGTGTGGATGGGGCGCTGTTGACTTTGACTGGGGATATCATCGGGCGGTGGAAGGAATACTTTAAGGATCTCCTCAATCCCACTGATATGCCTTCCACAGAGGAAGCAGGGCTTGTCGACGAGGGGGACAACTTGCCTATCACAGGGGCTGAGGTCGCCAAGGTGGTTAAAAATCTCTTTGGTGGCCGGGCTCCGGGGGTGGACAAGATTCACCCTGAGTACCTCAAGGCCCTGGATGTTGTAGGGCTGTCATGGTTAACACACCTCTGCAGCATTTCTTGGAGATTGGGGACAGTGCCTTTGGCATGGCAAACCGGGGCGGTGGTTCCTCTCTTCATAAAAGGGAACCGGAGGGTGTGCTCCAACTTTAGAGGGATCACACTCCTCAGCCTCCCTGGGAAGGTCTATGCCAAGGTACTGGAGAGGGGAGTATGGCCGTTGGTTGAACCTCGGATTCAGGAGGAGTAATGTAGTTTTTGTCCTGGGCGTGGCACATCGGACCAACTCTTTACCCTCTCGAGAATCCTCGAGGGTTCATGGGAGTTTGCCCAACCAGTTTACATGTGTTTTGTGGACTTGGAGAAGGCATTTGACCACGTCCCTCATGGTTTTTTGTGGGGGGTGCTTCGGGAGTATGGGGTATCGGGCTTGTTGTTACGAGCTATTCGGTCTCTGTACGACCGTTGTGAGAGTTTGGTTCGTACTGCCAACACTCAATCAGACTCATTCCCAGTGAGAGTTGGACTCCACCAGGACTGCCCTTTGTCACCGATCCTGTTCATAATTTTTATGGACAGGATTTCTAGGCGCAGCCAGGGAATGGAGGGTGTCATGCTTGGTGACCACAGGATCTCATCTCTGTTGTTTGCAGACGGTGTTCTCCTGTTGGCTTCATCCAGCAATGACCTACAGTTCTTGCTGGGACGGTTTGCCACTGAGTGTGAAGCGGCTGGGATGAGAATCAGCACCTCAAAGTCCTAGTCCATGGTCCTCAGTCGGAAAAAGGTAGATTGTCCTCTCCCAAATTTTCCCAGGACCAGTATCAGTTGAATAAAGAAGACGGTGTATTTGTTCATGTCCTTTTTTTCAAAATATATTATAACATCTTTTTCTTGGAGTTGAATTGTTTGCTGACATTTCGTTCTGATAAAAAGTTCCACATCAGTCCAAAACATTCTGGTATGCATACATAGATAAAACAAATGACAAACTGTTTCCATGTTAAGCCCACAAAAGGTACAGGAATATTCAGTATCAAGTCTAAATCTCTCCAGAGTTTTTTTTAACCAGATATACAGTATATTGTACAGTATTTTTTAAGACACTTCTTTAACTTTATTGTTCACACAGAATTTCCCTCCATTTAACCAAGTTTTGTCCCACTTAATTTCTCCATCCAAAGAAGACCAGAAAGACCTCCCGCAGGGCAGGGTCACCATCAATAGTAATGCTCTAACAGATTTATTGGAACACTTCTTTTTGGTAATGTCCACTTCACCAATGAATATACTGTGGCGGGTTGATTCAACCCCCCCACAACACACAGGACAGTCAGCTCTCTTCTCTTGGTTTTTCCCGCTGCACTACTGAGATGTAATGTGCCATGCATGTATTGTGATGTAATGTGCCATGCATGTATAGTGTTCATGCGTCCTGTCCTTACTGTGACCTAGAGGCTGAGATCATTATGTAGATGTGCCTTGTAACCTCTTTGTCCTACACCTGGAGCAGAGGCTAGCAAATCTGCCTATTGTTATGTAGGTCTTTCAAATGCAAATATCTCATGCCTGTTCTGCAGTCCCTTTGATCATACCAACTGCTAGGGAATGCTCTTTGATGTATTGTTGTAGTTGGGTATATATGCTGCAACTCTGTAACGCAAACCCTTTCTCATTCTGATTCTGCAACTGCTGCTGCAGGACACAGACCTTGTGTCCTCCTTCTCCGAGAGCCGCTGAGCTCGCTCCCGGCGTGCATGCACGGCGCCGGGAGCGGAGCTTGTGATGGCGGTATGATATAATAAAATTCTGCTTAAAACCAACTAAAATCTCCATCGCTGCCTTTATATTATCATCCGCCGAAATACCACTATTAAGAGGGACATTATCTTGCAAGTTGGCTGTTGTGCCTCTAAAAAGCTGCAGCACACCTCTTGATAAAGCATCAAATACCACTGCATATTCTTTGGATGTAATAGGTCAACTAAATTTGGATAGGAATTCAGTATAGGTTAATAAGAGCCCATCAGTATTAAAAAGCTGTTTAACCAAGAGGACACCATTATCTTCCCATTTCTTGTAATAGAGAGAGATTTATTCTTGTACTGAATATTCCTATTATTCCATATATAATAATAAATCAGATTTATGTAGCACTTTATCATAGACGCTTTACAAATAGACACATTATTCATTCACTCCAGACAGACAATAGTAGTGGTAAGCTACTACTGTAGCCACAGCTGCCCTGGGGCAGGCTGATGGAAACGTGGCTGCCAATCTGTGCCAACGGCCTCTCTGGCCACCACCGAACATTTATAGACATTCATACCCAGTGTTATGAACACTGGAGGCAAGGTGGGTAAAGATTTTATCTATTTTTTTTTTATATATATTTCTGTAGGCATTTCTAGTCATAAGGACACATAAACAGATCTGGATGTTCCTTCAGCTTTAGATAACAGGACTCTACCATTTAGAGACAGATCTCTCATCAACCACATATTAAATTTTTTGGTTATTTGTTCTATTATAGGGTAGAAAATGGAAAGGCTGCGTAATCGCTCATTTTTTTCCAATAATCACTCCCAAATATGTTACCTTGCCTTTAACAGGAATGTCATTGATTTCTAATAAGTTGCAGCCTTTAAGCAGAAAATAAACTGATTTATTTAGATTTATTTTCAATCCTGAAACATCTGGAAATTCCTGAATGCAGTCAACTGCCTTGCTCACCTCATCTTTATTAGATATAAAAATTGTGGTGTCATCTGCCAGTTGAGATAATTTGAATTCTTTGTCCAAGGCCTGAACACCCCAAAATGTCCTTTTTTAATGTGTGTTGCCATAATTTGTGTAACAAGAAGGAACAGAAAGGGACTCAGAGGGCAGCCTTGTGTAATTCCGCAGCCAATCACAAATCTCTGTGTTGGACTGTGGGCCAACTGAACTGAGCTTTTGCTGCCCTTGGACAAGGTAGAGACGGCTTCAGAAAATAGCTTCCAAATCCAAAGTGTTGAATGGTCTGAAACTTTAATCTTTGACTTATGGTATCAAATGCTTTATAAAAATCGACAAATAGGATAAAACTCTCATTCAAGATATATTCATTATAATCATATCTAATACCAATCGAATGTTATTCCATATATTTCTCCCTGACATAAAACCAGATTGTTCCTCATCAATGACATCATTTAATCCTGATTTTAACCTTTTGGTGAAAACAAGTGCAAATATTTTGGCATCATTATTCAAAAGACTAATTGGTTTCCAATTTTCAATACTTAATCAATCATTTTTTGGTTTGGGGATTACTTTTATTAAGCCTTGGTGAAGAATGGCTGGTAATTCTTCTTTCTGTATAGCTTCTTCAAACAGAACCTTAAAAAAGGGGGATAATGTCTCAGCAAAGGATTTATAAAACTCACTCGTTAAGCCATCATTTCCAGGAGATTTGTTATCCTTCAGAGAACTGATGGCTTCTTGAATTTCAATCATATTTATTTCCTGATCACAAACTGACTTATACTTGTCATTTATACTGTTGGTGTAATTTCCCTCTTCACTAAGAAATGTGTCCATATTCTCTTCATTTTCTGAATTGGCCATACTGTATATAATTTTTGGTAAAAATTTGTCACATAATTTGAAATAGTCTTTTCATCTTCACATATTAAATTGTTTATCCTGTTTACTGATTAGATTAGATTAGATTCAACTTTATTGTTATTACACATGTATGAATACAAGGTAACGAAACACAGTTTAGCATCCAATCAGAAATGCAAAGGACAGCAGTGCAGTATATACGGTAATTAACAGTATGTGCAATTTAAGCAAATATATGCAAATATATGCAGCAGTGCAGAAAGTTAAGAGTACTGTTATGTGCAAATAATGTACAATAAGTTAGATGGGCAGTTATGTACAGGTGAGGATGGTAAGAGATGATGGTAAGAGAATCAGCGGGGAACTAAGTTCAATAACGTGACAGCTGTTGGAAAGAAACTGTTCCTAAACCTGCTGGTTCTAGTCCGAAGGCTTCTGAAACGCCTTCTAGAGGTGAGAAGCTGGAACAGTCCATGGGCAGGATGGTTGGAGTCCCTAAGAATGCTGCGTGCCCGGCGCAGACATCTTTTCCTGTAGACGTCCTCTATAACTGGAAGTGGAGTCCCTGTGATGCGTTGGGCGGTTTTCACCACCCGCTGCAGCGCCTTACAGTCAGCGACAGAGCAGCTCCTATACCAGACTGTGACACAGTTGGTCAGGGTACTCTCTATCATGAAGCGGTAGAAGTTGCCCAGGATGTCAGTTGACAGATGGTTCTTCTTCAGTGTCCTCAAGAAGAAGAGGCGCTGATGGGCCTTCTTGATCAGGCTGGTGGTGTTAACTGACCAGGACAGGTCCTCCGAGATGTGGGTCCCCAGGAATTTGAAGCTGGGGACACGTTCAACAGCTATGCCATTGATATGGATGGGGTCATGTGTCTCTCCCCTCTCCTTCCTGTAGTCCACTATGAGCTCCTTGGCTTTGCTGGTGTTAAGGAGCAGGTAATTGTCAGCGCACCAAGTAGCCAAGTGCTCAACCTCTGCCCTGTAATCTGACTCATCGTTGTCCCTGATGAGTCCAATCACCGTGGTGTCATCTGCGAACTTTATGATGGAATTGGATCCATACATAGGCCTGCAGTCATGGGTGAAGAGGGAGTAGAGGAATGGGCTGAGCACACAGCCCTGTGGTACACCAGTGTTGAGTGTGATGACAGAAGAACGGTTGGGGCCTGACCTAACATGCTGGGGTCTGTTGGTCAGAAAATCCATGATCCAGTTGCAGATGGAGGTACTGATTCCCAGGTCCCCAAGTTTAGTGATCAACTTGGAGGGGATAACTGTGTTGAATGCTGAGCTGAAGTCAACAAACAGCATTCTTGCGTAGGTGTTCTTGTCATCCAGGTGTGAGAGTACATAGTGCAGCGCTGTAGAAACCGCATCCTCTGTACTCCTGTTGCTCCGGTAGGCAAACTGGTGAGGATCCAGTGTAGGGGGCAGGCATTTTTTGAGCAGTGCCAAGACCAGTCGCTCAAAGCACTTCATGACTATGGGCGTCAGTGCCACAGGGCGATAGTCATTTAGGCACGATGGTGTTGAATGTTTCGGCACTGGTACTATTGAAGTGGTCTTGAAGCACGCTGGTACCACGGCCTGGGCCAGGGACAGATTGAAGATGTCTGTGAAGACCCCTGCCAGCTGCTCAGCGCATGCCCTCAGCACACACCCAGGAATGCCGTCAGGGCCAGCAGCCTTACGTACGTTGACATGACTCAGTGCGTTACGGACGTCGGTGTGGGTGAGTGTGAGGTGGTGGAGGTCGTCAGAGGGTGGGAAATTGATGTAATGTAATGTACTTTATTTATATAGCCCTTTAAAACAACCCGTAGGTGACCAAAGTGCTTTGCAGAAAATAAACAGCATTAAAAACACACAGAGAATTAAAAACAAATAACATAAACAAAAACAACCTAAAAATAAAATAAAAACAAATGCCAAGACAAATATCACCACTACTGGGTATTAAAAGCCATCCTAAACAAATATGTCTTAAGTTCTGATTTAAAAAGGGCCAGGTCAGAGATAGCACGTAGGTCATTGGGGAGATTATTCCAGAGCCTGGGGGCGGCAACAGAAAAGGCTCGGTCACCCCAATGTTTATACCTTGACCTAGGCACATCCAGCAAAAGCTGATTGGATGACCTCAAAGCCCTGCCTTGGTCACGGACAGTCAAAGTCTCAGACATATAATCCGGAGCAAGGCCATTAAGAGCTTTAAAAACAAAAAGCAAAAGTTTAAAATTAATTCTAAAATGGACTGGAAGCCAATGAAGTGAATAAAGAATCGGAGTAATGTGCTCTCGCCTAGGTGTGTTGGTCAAAAGACGGGCCGCTGCATTTTGCACAAGTTGAAGGCGGCCGAGAGAAGACTGAGAGATGCCAACATAAAGTGCATTGCAGTAATCAAGTCGAGACGTGACTAAAGCATGGATGGCTATCTCAAGATCATGACGGCTTAGGAAAGGTTTGGCTTTGGATAACAAACGTAAATGATAAAAGCTCATCTTGATAAAAGCTCATCTTGACTATAAAAGCTCATCCTGACTATAAAAACTCATCTTGACTAGATCAAGATGAGCTTTTGACTAGATCTCTGACGACCTTGGAGGTCATCAGAGGGTGGGAAATTGATGTTCTTTTCGTTATTGTCCTTGTCAAAACGAACATAGAAGTCATTTAGCTCACTGAGAAAGGGCACAGTCATGGCTATAGGTATGGAGTTGCTGGGTTTATAATCAGATATAGCTTGAATGCCCTGCCACATGCGTCGGGGGTCAGAGTCCCCAAAATGTTCCTCTGTGGTCTATATTAATCATATATTCCATAACCTACATATGTTGAAGCATGTGAGAATGTTTGGTGATTACATATGAAAGGCGACTTCACACCTCAGAACAGGACAAAGACTCTCAACCGCCAGTGAAGAACAAAGCGCTTCCCAGACACTGCGGTGGAGACCGGAGGAGCTGCCCTGACCCCCCAGGGCCATGAGGAGGAGTACGAAGACAATGGGGGGATTAAGATAATGAGGGATGTCAGCTTTTGATATGCATGTCTTTTGTTATGTGCAAGTATAAGTTCATAAGAGCCGAAGGTGTTCGGTCTCTTTTTCCTTCTTCTGCTGCTGCACTTAGATGAGACTTGTTAGAGGAGCTGATAATAAACTTTGGTTTATATATCACATCGCCTCGTTCTTCCAAGCTCTTCTACACTGGTGACCCTGACGCGAGAATGGACCAGAGGCGTTCCCCCGCGATCGACTCATCTGTGGCGACCCAGGCAGACGCCGGCGCCCATGCAGACAGGGGAACAGATGGATGACGTTCCCCCACGGCAGAAGTGATAGAGAGGGCTCAACCGAGCACCAGCGCCGCGGAGAGAGCCGAAGCAAGGCACTCTCACCCTGCGGACACAGCAGTGACGGTCTACACAAACGCCGTCACCGTCAACCTGCCGGACTTCTGGCAGGAAGACCCCGCCTCGTGGTTTCAGCAAGCTGAAGCCCAGTTTACACTTGCGGGCATCACGGCTGACGATACAAAGTTCTATCACATCGTCGCCAAACTCAACGCCGCCACTTCGAGATGTGCGCGGAGCATAATCCAGCGGCCGCCGGCCCAGGACAAATATAAGAAAAGATAAGATAAGATAAGATAAGCCTTTATTAGTCCCACAACGGGGAAATTCCAGGATTGCAACAGCACAGGGATAGCAACACTCAGAGCAACAATCAGAAGGCAAGAAAAAAAACAAGCAAGCAAGAGCAGCTAATATACATATGTACATATTACTATAAAATATATATATACACACACACAGACACACAGTGCAGAGCATTGTAGCTGGATGGAATAAATATATGAATATATAAACACACAGTGCGGAGCATTGTCGCTAGGTGGAATAAATATGTAAATATATAAACACCCACAGTACGGAGCATTGCAGCTAGGTGGAATAAATATGTAAGTATATAAACCCACACAGTGCGGAGCAATGTAGCTAGATGGAATAATATGTAGATATATAAACACACAGTGCGGAGCATTGTAGCTAGATGGAATAAATATATAGATATATAAATATAAACACACCCAGTGCGGAGCATTGTAGCTAGATGGAATAAATATGTAAATATATAAACACACACAGTGCAGAGCATTGTTGCTAGATGGGATGAAACAGCATAACCGTCTACTTAGTTATCCTACATGGTATGATTATGTGCCCTTACATATTCTCACCCTCCATAGTGACCGGTATTTATGCCGGAGGGGACCATTGTGTAAGTCTATTGCATCTTTTGCATTCAAAAAACTATTAGGTTGTTACGTCTTTTTGCTATCTCTGCGAGCAGCCCTGCTTAGGTTGTACAGTCTGACAGCCGTTGGTAGGAAGGACCTGCGAAACCTCTCGGTTATGCACCTGGGATGATGTAGTCTGCTGCTAAATGAGCTCCTCAGTGCATTCAGTATGTCCTGCATAGGGTGAAACTCGGACTCCAGCAGAGATGACAGTTTAGCCACCGTCCTTCTCTCTCCTATCTCCTCCACCGGATCAAGGCGCTGCCCCAGGACAGAGCTAGCTTTCTTGATCAGTTTGTTCAGTCTCTTCCTATCGGCTGCAGTAATGCCACTGCCCCAGCAGACCACTCCAAAAGTGATGGCTGATGCCACCACCGTGTCATAGAATGTCTTCAGCAGCGCCCCTTGTACACCAAAAGACCTGAGTCTCCTCAGCAGGAACAGCCTGCGCTGTCCCTTCTTGTAGAGTGCGTCAGTATTGTGTGACCAGTCTAGTTTATTGTTCAGATGAACACCCAGGTACTTATAGGATGTCACCATCTCGATGTCTGTTCCCTGTATATTTACTGGTGCTGTGAGGGGCTGCCCATGCCTGCGGCAGTCCACCACCAGCTCCTTAGTTTTCCTCGCGTTGATCTGGAGGCAGTTCCGATGGCACCAGTCCACGAAGTCCTGGATAAGCCCTCTGTACTCAGCTTCATCTCCATTGGAGATGAGGCCAACGATCGCAGAGTCATCAGAGAACTTCTGTAGATGGCAGTGTGTTGTGTTGTGTGAGAAGTCCGCAGTATAAAGAGTGAACAGGAAGGGAGCCAGCACCGTTCCCTGGGGGGCCCCCGTGCTACCGATGATCGTGTCGGACACACAGTCCCGGGTTCTCACAAACTGAGGCCGGTTCGTGAGGTAGTCCAGGATCCATGATGACAGGTGCTGGTCCACCCCTGTGCGCAGCAGCTTGTCCTTCAGGATCATCGGTTGGATGGTGTTGAAAGCACTGGAGAAGTCAAAGAACATGATCCTCACCATATTCCCGGGCTTCTCCAGGTGGGACAGAGAACGGTGAAGGAGGAAGATGACCGCATCCTCCACCCAATGCCATGCTGGTAGGCGAACTGGAGTGGATCCATCGCTGGTTCCACCAGGGGGCGGAGGTGAGCAAGGAGCAGTCTCTCCAGGGTCTTCATCAAGTGGGACGTCAAGGCCACCGGTCTGTAGCTGTTCAGGTCTTTGGGGTGGGAAGTTTTTGGTACAGGTACCACACAAGATGTTTTCCACAGCTGTGGTACCCTCCCCAGCTTCAGGCTCAGGTTGAAGATGTACTCCACAATCCCACACAGCTGGTCTGCACAGGACTTGAGGAGCTTTGCGCTGATGCCATCCGGTCCCGACGCCTTCCTCGCCTTGATCTTCCTCAGCTCCGTCCTCACCTGGGTCCTGGTCAGGGTCAGGATGGGGGGCTGTGTGTTGGGAGTGGGGGGGTGTTGGTGGAGTGGGGAGTGGGCAGCAGGATTTGATTTTTTTAGAGGCAGCAGTGGTTGTTGTGCAGTCAGGGGGGAGGGCGGTTGGTCAAACCTATTGAAAAACAGATTCAGGTTGTTCGCCCACTCCCTGCCCCCCGTGCCCTGGGGGGAGGTATTCTGGAGCCCAGAGATAGTTTTGAGGTTTCTCCAGACCCCGCTGATGTCGTTCTGTTGCAGCTTGTCCTCCATCTTCTTCCTGAAGCTGTCCTTGCCTTCTCTGCTCTTTCTCCTCAGCTCCCTCTGTACGGACTTCAACATCTCCCTGTTCCCCGACCTGAAGATCCTCTTCTTCTCTCTCAGAAGTGTTTTTATCTCAGGGTTGATCCAGGGTTTATTGTTTGAGCAACACCGTATGGTCTTGGTGGGAACGGATTTGTCCACACAGAAGCTGAGGTAGTCTGTGAAGGTGTGAATGAGGCCATCGATGTCCTCACCATGTGGATCGCAGAGCTGCTTCCAGGCAGTGGCTTCAAAACAGCCCTTTAGAGTGTCCATTGTCTCCTCAGACCATAACTCCACTGTGCGCATGACCGGAGGTTGTCTGTGCACTAGGGGTTTGTACACCGGCCGGAGATGAACCAAGTTGTGATCCGATCTCCCGAGTGGGGGGAGTTGTGATGAGGTGTACGCCTCCTTAGTGTTTGCGTAGAATAAGTCCAGTGTTTTATTGTCTCTAGTGTGGCATGTGACATACTGGGTGAACGTGGGTAGAATGGGAGATAGTGAAACATGGTTGAAATTGCCTGAGATGAGGAGAAGAGCATCTGGGTGTTCTGTCTGCAGCCTGCTGGTTACTGAATGGATGACGTCACGCGCTGTCCCAGCGTTCGCCGTCGGATTTGCATAAACAACAATGCAGATCACATGTGAGTGTTCTCTCGGGAGATGTGTAGGCCGCATGCTAACAGCTAGCAACTCAATGTCTTTGCTGCAGTGTCGTTGTTTAACAGTGATATGTCCCGGTCTGCACCAGTTGTTGTTAACATACATTATCACTCCACCGCCCCTTGCTTTGCCACTGTCTGGTGTTCGGTCAGCCCGTATCATGTGAAAACCCTCCAGCTCAATGTTAGCATCTGCTGCTAGTTCAGTTAGCCACGTCTCAGAAAACAAAAGGAGAGAGCACTCCCGATATGTGCTATCGTAATGGCAGATAGCCGCTAGCTCATCTACCTTTCCTAGTAACGACCGTACATTTCCCATGACAACAGATGGAAGGGAGGGTCTGTACCTTATATTTTTTGTCCTCCGCCTTACTCCAGCCCGGCAGCCGCGGCGTTTTCGCCTCAGTTCTCTCGGTATGTCGAGTTTTTCCAATGGGACCGGGTGGCGGTTGAATGCTAGCAGCTCTTCCCTGCTGTATCGTATCCTGCTATAAGCAGTGGCTCCGTCCACCGGCTCAGGAGACATTTGGGACGATCTGTGTGTCCGTGATATAAGTGGAGTGAGAAAAAGACGCATCAAAAAGAGAGAGGAAGGGAAAAAGACTCAGAATCGAGCCGCTGTTGCAAAGGGCGGCCGACTCGTGTGGCGCCGAAGGAAAAAAAAAAAATGAAAAACTAAAAAATATGAAGAACTGAAAGCGACCATCGTGGCAAATTATGTCCCCTCAGCCGAGGAGAGAGCCGAGAGGATCCTGGCGGTTTACGGCCACAGAGGAGGCAGACCCAAGGCCCTCATGGAGGACTTGCTGCAACTTAAAGAAGAGGACAATGACAATTTCCTCTTCCATTTCATATTCCTCAGTACGCTGCCACCACACATGAGAGGGACGCTGGCCAACATGCGATGCAGCACCCAGCAAGACTTCCGCACGCTGGCTCATGAAGCTCAACGGCTCGTCAACGCTTGCAAGGAGCAGACACCCACAGCAGCATCCGCAGACCTCAACGCTGATGTCCGGAGCCACGAGGAGCCACAAATCACTGAGCAGAGCCAGCCTGCGGTGACAGCGACACGGCCAGGACGCAACAGACGGAGCGACATTTGTTATTACCACCACCGCTTCGCCGAGAAGGCTTACAAATGCGTTCCCCCCTGCAAATTCACAATTTCCGGAAAACGCCGAAGCCGAGAGCCATTAACAGCGGCGGTTCTCGGCGAAAAAAGCAAGCTTTTATATGTGACGGACGGACACACCGGCAAGCGGTTCCTTATCGACACGGGAGCTCAACCAAGTTTGTCATGCCCTCCCAAGCAGACCGGGCCATGGGCCCCCGGGACAATGGAGCGGTGGCAGCCAACGGCTCCACCACCGACACTTTTGGCGAAAAGAGCCTGCACCTCTGCATCCACGGCCGCAACTACAGATGGACATTTGTTGTAGCGGCGGTGAGTTTTAACTTGTTGGGCGCAGATTTTTTGTGTGCACATGGGTTATTAGTTGATCTAGCGAACAGGCGCTTGGTTAATGCACTGTCCTTTGCTTCTATTCCCTGCTCAGCCCGGCTTTCTCCACCACCCGTGCAGGCTAGCGTCACCACAGCAGGAGGTAAGTTTGATCAACTCCTCACCCAATTTCCAGCACTCACAATTCCCAAATTCTCAGCCACAGTGGCTAAACATGGGGTTGAACATTTTATTCCCACAATGGGCCCACCCGTATTTGCCAAAGCTCGGCGCTTAGACGCGGCCAAGCTCGCCATAGCTCGGGACGAGTTTACCACCCTTGAAAAATTAGGCATTATTAGACGCTCGAAAAGCCCCTGGGCCTCACCACTTCACATGGTTCCGAAATCCGACGGTTCTCGGAGACCGTGCGGCGATTACCGCAGATTAAACAATGCGACAGCGCATGACCGCTACCCAATTCCTCACATTCAAGATTTTTCACTGCATCTGGCGGGTGCGCGCATTTTTTCAAAAATAGACCTGGTCCGCGGTTATCATCAAGTCCCAGTTCGAGCAGAGGACATTCCTAAAACAGCTGTAATAACCCCTTTCGGCCTTTTAGAATTTTTGCGAATGCCTTTCGGTCTCAAAGGCGCTGCTCAAACCTTTCAGCGGATGATGGACGCAGTATTATGCGACCTCCCTTTTGTTTTCGTCTACCTCGACGATATGCTGGTAGCCAGCCCGTCTGAGGAAGAACACGAGCAGCATCTCACTATGGTTTTTCAGAGACTAGAAGAGCACGGGTTAATAATCAATCTAGCCAAATGCAAATTCGACGTGTCACAAATTGATTTTTTAGGACACAGAGTTTCTCCGAAGGGGGCAGTCCCACTTCCAGACAAAGTTCACGCGATAAAAAGTTTCCCACGGCCACAAACGGTCAAATCGCTGCAAGAATTTTTAGGAATGGTTAATTTTTACAACCGTTTCCTCCCCCACGCAGCTCAGCTCATGCAGCCCCTATATGACGCGCTCAGAAAACAAAAACCTTCCAACGCGGTCGAATGGACCCCGGAGCGCGAACGCGCCTTCGCGGAAGTAAAAAGTGCCCTAGCTAATGCCACATTGTTGGTTCACCCCGATCCCTCGGCCCGCATTGCACTAACCACAGATGCTTCGGACCTAGTTATAGGGGTAGTTGTAGAACAACATGTCAGCGGAATCTGGCAACCTTTGGCATTCTTCAGCAAATTGCTAAACCAAACCGAGCGTAAATACAGCACTTTTGACAGGGAGCTGCTAGCGCTTCATTTATCCATCCGCCACTTCCAGTTCTGGTTAGAAGGGCGGAGTTTCACGGCTTTTGTAGACCACAAACCGCTCACCTTTGCCATGGCTAAAATTTCTGAACCGTGGTCAGGCAGGCAACAAAGACAGCTGGCTGCGATTTCAGAGTTCACCACAGACATTCGACATGTGGCAGGCAAACTTAACGTGGTAGCAGACTGCCTCTCAGATTATACTACCTCAGCCGCAGAACTCTTCGCCAACGCGGACACATACGCAGCACCAATCCATGCAGGGATAGATTATGCAGCCATGGCAGAGGAGCAAAGTAGTGACGCGGACGTGCGCGCACTCTTGTCTGGACCAACAGGGTTAAGGCTGGAGGAAAGGTGTTTACGCGACGGCGTGCCCCCCCAATATGAGATATCTCAACCGGCCGACCTCGCCCATTAGTCCCAGCTACATGGCGCCGCCGTATTTTCGACTCAATTCACTCCCTCGCGCACCCAGGTGTGCGCGCCTCGGTTAAAATGGTCGCCGAAAAGTTTGTGTGGCCTGGCCTGCGCAAAAACGTAAAAGAATGGGCAAAAACTTGCATTTCCTGTCAGCGCGCCAAAATACACAAACACACAAAAGCCCCTCTGGAGCCTTTTCCAATCCCTGCTAGAAGGTTCGACCACGTTCATGTCGACCTCGTGGGGCCACTACCTTCCTCCCAAGGTTTCACACACCTGTTAACAATGATAGACCGCACCACACGCTGGCCAGAGGCGGTCCCTCTGGCGTCAACTACAGCGGAGGAAGTCGCTTGCGTTTTTTTGACAAACTGGGTGGCACGTTTCGGTGTCCCATCGGACATCACGTCCGATAGGGGGCCTCAATTTGTCTCGGAGCTTTGGTCAGCCATGTCCAGCAGCTTAGGGGCAACAATTCACCGCACCACCGCTTATCACCCTCAGGCTAATGGGTTATGCGAGCGTTTTCACAGATCTTTAAAGGCCGCCCTCAGAGCCTCACTAACGGATACAAACTGGGTAAATAAACTTCCCTGGGTTTTATTGGGGTTGCGTGCTGCACCCAAAGAGGATCTAGATGCCTCCCCAGCAGAATTAGTTTTTGCACAACCTCTCAGGCTCCCAGGTGAATTTTTACCAGAGAACCCAGAGCCAGGGCATCTTCTAGCCCCGAGGTTTTTAGGCAGCAACGGACCGGACTCTCTCCCCGGACCGGCACATCACTCTTTTCCACGGGTTTTTGTCCCCCAAGCTTTAAAAAACGCTGAATTCGTTTTTGTTAGGCATGAAGCTTTAAAACCAACTTTCCGCCCACCATACGATGGGCCATTCAGAGTGCTGGAACCTGGTGATAAACACTTTGTGCTTGATTTTGGGGACAGAAAAGAAACAGTCAGCATTGACAGACTTAAACCTGCCTTCTTGTTGAGAGACGAGCCTGCACGGTTGGCGAGAGCACCTCGGCGGGGTAGACCCCCCAAGAGAAAAGACTCAGCCCCCCTGCAGGGAACAATTAATCACTCTCCTCCCCAAGCTGCACATTCCTTACAGGAAGGTCCCAGCAGGACGCCCAAGCGGACCCACAGCAGATTCGGGAGAAGATTAAAACCCAGACGGCACAGAGACTGATGCAAACTACTCAACAGTTGTTCACTAATTGTGCTGTTATGGCGCACATTTAGGGCGCATATATGGCATGCTTGTATGGTACGCATTTTCTCTCACATGTATTTAGTAGGCATGACGGTGCATACTCTAGAGACTTCAAACGTCCAAAAGGACCTGACCCGGCAGAGACCTCGGCAGGTGTGAAGTGGTTTCTGGAGAGACGGGAAGTCAGAGAGAATGTCCCAGCAGGAGCCCCCGAGGCGGAAGAGACAATAGAGACGCCAACGAGCCTCGGAGGCTATATGTCTACTGAAGGGCTGTGGGTTGAGGGTGTGATATTTGATGTTGGGGGTTTTGTGTCTCTGGGGGTATAAGAGCTGTGAGGAAAGATTGCCCTGCCTCTTTTTGCTGAGATACACTTCTTGTTCGAGGATGTAAACTCTGAATAAACCTCGCCTGAGAAATAAACTCAGTCTCGTCTGTGAAGGCATCCTCTACACTGGTGACCTACGACAAACCATGGCCGGTGACGGTGAGCTTTCTGCACCGGACTCTTCAGGAGCCAACCGGGTTAATGCAGCTACCACCCTACAGCTGCCCGATTTCTGGCAACATAACCCGCGCTCCTGGTTTACCACTGTGGAGGCGCAGTTCCACCTTCTGGGAATCTCAGCGGACGCAACGAGGTTCTTCCATGTCTTCGCGAAGCTGGACAGCCTCACAGTGCAGCGGGTGGAGAGCCTGACCAACCACCCGCCCCAAGACGACAAGTATGGCGCACTGAAAGCCGCCCTCATTCGAGCCTTCAGTCCCTCGCTGGGGGAGCGAGCAGAGAAGCTCCTGGCGCTGACAGAAGGGGAAGCAGACAGGCCGGCAGATCTGATGGCGAAGATGATGAGCCTGAGAGGCGAGGATGACGACAGCTTTATCTTCGCCCACCTCTTCCTCAGAACGCTCCCACCAGCAGTGAGAGTCACCCTGGCCAGCTCGCAGCCACTCAACAACCGGGACTACCACGAGCTGGGCCAGGAGGCGCAGCGGCTCGTCGACGCCCATAGACGGCACGCAGCCACGACGGCAGCGGCAGAGCTGAACGCACCTCCGCGAGACGAGGGGAGACCAGAGGCTGCAGCACCGGACCCACTGACGTCAGCAGCGGCAGAGGCCAGGAGAAGCGGAGCTGACAACACCCTCTGTTTCTACCATCGACGCTTCGCCGAGGGAGCGCGCAGATGCGTCCCACCGTGCCGATACCAGCGCCAGGGGAAACGCCGAGACCGAGAGCCGGTAGCAGCTGCGACTCTCGGCACGAAGAACAAGCTGCTTTTCATGACAGACGCGAATTCAGGGAAAGAATTCCTGGTGGACACAGGCTCCCAGCTAAGTTTTGTCAAGCCTGCCTACGCGGACACGCTGACGCCTGCCAGCGGCCCCCTGGTGTTAGCACCGAACGGCTCCACGATCAAAACCTATGGGGAGAAGACGCTCCTCCTGTCCCTCCACGGGCGCACCTTCGACTGGACCTTCGTCATAGCCGCAGTTAACAACAACATGCTAGGTGCTGACTTTTTATGCTCAAACAGTTTGTTAGTTGATCTTGCTAATAGACGTATTGTAAATGCACTGTCTTTCTACTCTATCTCCTGCACAGCTCGGGTGGCCCTGCCTTCTGCACATCCCAATGTCACAGCTGCGGATGGTAAGTTTCATGCATTACTCAACCAGTTCCCAACACTCACGGTCCCAACATTTTCAGCGTCAGTTGCCAAACACGGGGTCGAGCATTTCATAACTACCTCTGGCCCCCCTGTTTTTGCAAAAGCTCGGCGCTTGGACCCAGCTAAACTGGCCATCGCGCGCGAGGAATTCGCCAACTTGGAAAAACTGGGCATTGTTAGGCGCTCTAACAGCTCTTCGTCGTCACCCCTGCACATGGTGCCCAAGGCTGACGGCTTGTGGCGCCCTTGCGGTGATTTCCGCAGATTAAATAATGCTTCAGCACACGACCGCTACCCGATTCCGCACATCCAGGATTTTTCGGCACATTTGGCGGGGGCGCGCATCTTTTCCAAAATAGATTTGGTGCGTGGTTATCACCAAGTCCCAGTTCGCGCGCAAGACATACCCAAAACGGCAGTTATAACCCCTTTCGGGCTTTTCGAGTTTTTGCGCATGCCTTTCGGCCTCAAAGGCGCTGCGCAGACGTTCCAACGCATGATGGATGCAGTGCTGCGTGGCCTCCCTTTTGTGCTCGCTTATTTGGATGATATTTTGGTAGCCAGTGCATCCGAAGCTGAGCACGAAGGCCACCTCACAGCCGTTTTTCAGAGGCTGACAGAGCACGGGCTGATCATTAACCCAGCGAAGTGCCAATTCGGGGTAGCGCAAATCGATTTTTTGGGGCACTGCGTGTCTCCAGAGGGCGCGGTCCCGCTACCGTATAAAGTGCGCGCGATAACGGATTTCCCCCAACCGCAGACAGTTAAGGCACTGCAAGAATTTTTGGGGATGGTCAATTTTTATAACCGTTTCCTCCCCAACGCGGCACAGCTCATGCACCCATTGTACGCGGCATTAAAGAAACAAAAACCTGCATCTAAGGTCGAGTGGTCCCCGGACCGGGAGCGCGCTTTCTCACAGGTCAAATCGGCCCTCGCGAACGCTGCGTTATTGGCACACCCGGTGCCAGCAGCTCGCATGGCGCTAACCACGGACGCTTCCGACGTGGCAGTGGGAGCGGTTGTCGAGCAATTGGTAGCAGGGAGCTGGCAACCACTTGTGTTTTTCAGCAAAACATTGCGCGATAACGAGCAATACAGCGCGTTTGATAGGGAGCTTTTAGCCCTGCATTTGGCCATCCGCCACTTCCAGTTCTGGTTGGAAGGGCGCCGTTTCACCGCGTTTGTAGACCATAAACCATTAACTTTTGCAATGGCTAAAATTTCAGAGCCTTGGTCGGGCCGACAACAGAGACAGCTGGCCGCAATTTTGGAGTTTACCACCGACATTCAACACGTGGCGGGTAAACACAATGTAGTGGCAGATTGTCTCTCGCGTGCAGTTGCAATGCCAGGCCCCCAGGGGGCAGACTCGGTGGCTGTAGACTCGGGCCAGGCTTGCGGCGTGGAAGCGCTCACAGCCCCGGTCTGCGTTGGGTTAGATTATGCAGCCATGGCCGCTGAGCAGGTTAACGATGCGGACGTGCGCGCGCTCCAGTCTGGGCCAACAGGGCTAAGGCTGGAGCACAGGGTGCATCACAGAGGTATGCCCCCCCCCAATCTGCGATATCTCCACGGGGCGCCCCCGCCCCGTGGTCCCGGCTGTGTGGCATCGCCGTGTTTTTGACTTAATACATTCGCTGGCACACCCGGGCCTTCGCGCGTCTATCAAAATGGTGGGAGAGAAGTTTGTTTGGCCGGGGCTGCGTAAACAGGTCAAAGAATGGGCTGCAGCCTGCGCAGCGTGTCAAAGAGCAAAGGTACACAAGCACACGCGGGCCCCTCTAGAACCTTTTCACATCCCAGCCAAACGCTTCGACCACGTCACAGGGGTTCACACACCTTCTAACTATGGTGGACCGCACTACGCGCTGGCCAGAGGCGGTTCCCCTGGCGTCAACCACAGCAGCAGACGTTGCGCGCGCTTTTTTAACGGCTTGGGTCGCGCGCTTTGGAGTCCCGTCAGACATAACGTCTGACAGAGGACCCCAATTTGTTTCCGAGCTCTGGTCGTCCATGGCACTCAGCCTGGGGGTGAAAATTCATCGCACAACTGCGTGCGATGAATAATAAGAGTCGATGTTTATGTGGGAGCCACAGGTAGCCTGAGAGGTGAACATACTGCAGTCTCTGTTCCTAAACTTCTCCTGGAGTACAGAGTCAACCCCCTCTGGCCACACTTTGATGGTCCTCACTGATGGCTTCACCCGGTTGATGAGCGGTACATACTTTTTTTTTTTTTTTTTTTTTTTTTTTTTGTTACTTATTTGTACCCGTAGGTAGACTTGGTTTGCAGTCTGGTGACAAGCCACCGGCTGCTGGTCGCTGCGTGCGCGAGCGCCCTAAACCTACATGTTTTTGGTGTGCGGGAGGAAACCGGAGAAATCCCGGAGTAAACCCGCGCAACACGGGGAGAACATGCAAACTCCACACAGCTCACTGTTGGTCGGGGGCTGGGATCGAACCCACGATCTCATGATCCCCGCGATCCCCCGGCCGAGGGTAAAACTGTGCTGTCACAGTGCTAAACCACTGCGCCACCGTGCAGCCACTTGGGGGTAAGGAACAAGGATAAATGATCAGACTGACCTAGGTGGGGGAGGGGAGTTGCTGTGTAGGCTCCCACAATATTGGTGTAAACATGGTCCAATGTTTTGTCCCGTCTTGTGTGACAGGAGACATGCTGGTAGAATTTAGGAAGCACTGTCTTGAGGTTAGAGTGGTTAAAATCACCCGCCACAATAAATGCTACCTCTGGGTGTGCAGTTTGTTGTTTGCTAATAGCTGCATGCAGTTCTTTCATAGCAAGCTTAGCATTAGCATCCGGAGAAATGTAAGCGGCTGTTATGATGGTACAAGTGAACTCGCGTGGCAGATAGAAAGGTCTACATTTAACAATGAGAAACTCCAGGTTAGCTGAGCAGTGTCTCTCAACAGTGACAGAGTTCGTGCACCAAGCCTTGTTAATATAAATGCATACTCCCTCTGATGGAAGACTGCTCTAAATTCCTCTTCTCTAGACTGAAAAAAATATTTAGTCCATTATCACCTTGTTCTAGCCATTTCCTTCTGGAGCTAATAAAAGCACCTTTGGCTTTTTCTTCATATATTTTGTCAAGATCAGATTGTAAAGATGATTATTCTTTGGTTTCCTGTTCAGACAAGGTGGGTTTCTCAGATAAATTCATTATTTTGTGGCACATATGTCTGGTTCATATCTCCCACAAATGTATGGCTTATGTGGATTGAGGCTTCACGTCTGGAGGAACAAGAGATTGGATCGACGGGGGCCGACAGGAGATGGCGAGGAGGTGTGAAGTCGGGCCCTTGTCTCAGAGGAGGCCCTGGGGGGGTTCCCGGAACACCAGAGAATAAGAGACAATGGTGAATCTTAAGAGACTTGCATTGTGATTGAATGTTTGCAGAAGCACCATCTGACTTGAGTTCTTAATCCCCCAGAGGTATAAGAGTGCGCTGTAATATTATTCTGCCTCTTCTTGCTTTTGAGAATGTTGGATGATTGTGTTCTGCAATAAAGCCGAACCTGAGGAATACACTCATGTCTCGTCATTGAACACATCTTCCACACTGGTGACCCACGACAAAGAATGAGCAGAGAGAATTCTCCCGAGCGGAGCTCATCAGAGGCCAGCCTGATGGCTGCCTCCACGCTCCAGCTGCCCGATTTCTGGCAGCACAGCCCGCGCTCCTGGTTTAGCGCGGTCGAGGTGCAGTTCAACCTCCGGAGAATCTCAAAGGATGAGACGAGGTTCTACCATGTGGTGGCGAAGCTGGACAGTCACACGGTCCAGAGGGTGGAAGATCTGGTTAACCACCCACCGGACACCGACAAGTACAGCGCATTGAAGGAGGCGCTGATCAGCCATTTCACCCCCTCGGTGCAACAGCGAGCAGAGGGGCTCCTAGAGTTGACGGAGTCGGAGGACAACAGACCGGCAGACCTGATGGTGAAGATGCTGAGACTGAAAGACTCCGAGGATGGCGAATTTATCTTCGCCCACCTTTTTCTACGGACTCTGCCGCCAGCAGTGAGAGTGACCCTGGCAGACTCACCCCGACTGGCCAAGCGGGACTACCATGGCCTCGGCAAGTAGGCGCAGCGACTCGTCGACGCCCACAAGCGGAGCGCGGTTTCGGCCACGGCAGCTGAGCAGAGGACGGTGCCCGGAGATGGTTTGGAGCCAGAGGTGGCGGTGCCGGACGAACCGACGACGGCGGCGACAGGCGTCAGGCGACGCGGAGCTGAGGACGGCCTGTGTTTCTACCACCGCCGTTTTGCGGAGAGGGCGCACAGATGTCTCCCACCTTGCCGCTTCAAGCGTCAGGGAAACGCCAAGACCGGAGGGCCGGTAGCGGCTGCGTCCCTCGGAGAAGAAAATAAGCTGCTTTACCTGACAGATGCACACTCGGGGAAACAATTCCTCGTGGACACGGGCTCCCAGCTGAGTTTCGTCACGCCTACCTACGCGGAACGGCTGATGCCGTCCAAAGCTCCCTGGGTGTCAGTATCAGCAGCGAATGGCTCAGCGATTAAGACCTTTGGTGAGAGGACCATGCTTCTGTCCTTACAGGGCCGTTCATTCGAGTGGACCTTTATTGTAGCAGCAGTCAGTTTTAACATGTTAGGGGCTGATTTTTTGTGCTCACATGGTTTATTGGTTGATCTTGCTAATAGACGCCTGGTTAATGCACTTTCTTTCCATTCTATCCCCTGCACAGCTCGGGTGGCTCCGCCGACTGCACACGCCAACGTCACAGCTGCGGGTGGTAAGTTTCATGCTCTGCTCACTCACTTTCCAGCACTCACAGTTCCAAAGTTTTCGGCGACAGTGGCCATACACGGGGTGGAGCATTTTATCACCACCACTAGGCCACCCGTTTTTGCAAAAGCCCGGCACTTGGACTCAGCTAAACTGGCAATAGCGCGCGAGGAATTTGCCAACCTGGAAAAACTGGGCATAATTAGATGCTCGAACAGCCCCTGGGCTTCCCCGTTACACATGGTCCCAAAGGCTGATGGCTCGTGGCGACCTTGTGGCGATTTCTGCAGGTTGAACAACGTCTCAGCACACGACCGCTACCCGATTCCGCACATCCAGGATTTCTCAGTTCATTTGGAGAGGGCGCGCATTTTTTCTAAAATAGACTTGGTGCGCGGCTACCACCAAGTCCCCGTGCACGCGCAGGATATTCCCAAAACCGCGGTAATAACTCCGTTTGGGCTTTTTGAGTTTTTGCGCATGCCGTTTGGGTTAAAGGGCGCCGCGCAAACTTTCCAACGCATGATGGATGCTGTTTTACACGACCTGCCTTTTGTGTTCGTCTATTTAGACGACATATTGGTAGCCAGCACGTCTGAGGACGAACATGAAACCCACCTCACAGCGGTTTTTCGGAGACTGGCAGAGCACGGGTTGATAATTAATCCAGCGAAGTGCCAGTTTGGGGTGGCGCAAATCGATTTTTTGGGGCACCGCGTTTCACCACAGGGAGCGGTTCCCCTGCCTGAGAAAGTGCGCGCAATAACAGATTTCCCCCGACCTCAAACGATAAAAGCGCTACAGGAGTTTCTAGGAATGGTTAATTTTTATAACCGGTTTCTTCCGAGCGCAGCGAGGCTTATGCAGCCACTGTACGCAGCACTAAAAAAACAAAAAACCACTAATAAGGTCGAATGGTCCCCGGAGCGGGAGCGCGCTTTCTCCCAGGTCAAATCAGCCCTTGCAAGCGCCGTTTTGTTAGCGCACCCGGTTCCAACAGCCCGTTTGGCGCTCACCACCGACGCTTCGGACCTAGCGGTGGGGGCAGTCATTGAACAGTGTGTGGCAGGGACCTGGCAGCCTCTCGCGTTCTTTAGCAAATCCCTGCGCGATAACGAGCGTAAATACAACGCGTTTGACAGGGAGCTTTTAGCTCTACACTTGGCCATCCGCCATTTCCAGTTCTGGCTGGAAGGGCGGCGTTTCACCGCTTCCGTGGACCACAAACCATTAACTTTTGCGATGGCCAAGATCTCAGAACCTTGGTCAGGCCGACAACAAAGACAGCTAGCCGCAATATCGGAGTTCACCACCGATATCCAGCATGTAGCAGGCAAACACAATGTAGTGGCGGACTGTCTCTCACGTGCTGTGGCAACGCCAGGCCACGTGGGGGCAGACTCGGTGGCTGTGGGCCAGGGCAGTGACGCGGGAGCGCGCGCAGCCCCGGTCCACGTAGGTTTGGATTATGCAGACATGGCTGCGGAGCAGGTTGGTGACGTGGATGTGCGCGCGCTCCAGTCTGGATCAACAGGGTTAAGGCTGGAGCACAGGGTGCAGCAAATAGGTATGCCCCCCTTAATATGCGATGTCTCCACGGGTCGGCCTCGTCCCGCGGTTCCAGCCGCGTGGCGCCGCCGCGTTTTTGACTCGGTCCATTCGCTGGCGCACCCGGTCAAGATGGTGGAGGAGAAATTTGTCTGGCCGGGGTTGCGCAAACAGGTCAAGGAATGGGCAGCGGCTTGTGTAGCGTGCCAGAGGGCTAAGATACATAAGCACACGAGGGCCCCTTTGGAGCCTTTTCACATCCCGGCTAAGCGGTTCGATCACGTGCATGTTGATCTGGTGGGCCCGCTTCCCTCGTCTCAAGGGCACACACACCTTTTGACGATGGTGGACCGCACCACACGTTGGCCAGAAGCGGTACCTCTGGCGTCAACAATGGCGGAAGAGGTTGCGCGCGCGTTTTTAACAGCTTGGGTCGCGCGTTTTGGAGTTCCGTCGGATATAACGTCAGACAGAGGCCCTCAATTTGTTTCCGAACTCTGGTCGTCTATGGCCCGCAGCTTAGGGGTGAAGGTACATCACACTACCGCGTATAACCCGCAGGCCAACGGTTTATGTGAACGCTTTCATAGGTCATTGAAAGCAGCCCTCAGAGCATCGCTCACGGATACAAATTGGGTGGACAAACTGCCATGGGTTTTATTGGGGTTGCGTTCTGAACCTAAGGAGGATTTACAAGCCTCCCCAGCGGAGTTAGTGTTCGCACAACCTCTCCGTTTGCCGGGGGAATTTCTCCCGGAAAATCCTGCGCCCAATTGCCCCCCCCCCCCCGCTCAGCTGTTGCAGAGCGGCACAGGATCAAACACGCTGCCTGGCCCAGTGCATCACAGTTTTCCACGCGTTTTTGTGCCAGGGGCCTTGAAAAACGCAGAGTTTGTTTTTGTTAGACATGATGCACAACGCCCAGGGCTGAGACCACCATACGATGGACCGTTCAGGGTGCTGGAAAAAAATGAGAAGCATTTTTTGCTAGATTTGGGGGGCAGAAGGGAGCTAATTTGCATAAACAGACTCAAGCCCGCTTTTGTCCTGGCTGATGAACGCGTGCAGTTGGGGAAAGCCCCCCGCCGGGGCAGGCCACCGAGAAGGCATGCTCCAGAGCTCCCACAGAGATGTGCTAACAAATCTAATCCCCAGGTGCGAGGAGACGCTGCAGACGCAGCGAAGCCGGCTTACAGCAGATTCGGTAGGAAGCTAAGACCTAAGAGATTGGGGGATTGATTGTTGGTTATGTGGTGATGTCTTTTATGTTATGCATTTATGAGTATGTTTGTCCCATGCAGACGTTTGGGGGGGGGGTCATGTGGCACATATGTTTGGTTCATATTTCCCACAAGAGTGTGGCACATATGTCTGGTTCATATCTCCCACAAATGTATGGCTTATGTGGATTGAGGCTTCACGTCTGGAGGAACAAGAGATTGGATCGACGGGGGCCGACAGGAGATGGCGAGGAGGTGTGAAGTTTGGCCCTTGTCTCAGAGGAGGCCCTGGGGGGTTTCCCGGGACACCGGAGAATAAGAGACAATGGTGAATCTTAAGAGACTTGCATTGTGATTGAATGTTTGCAGAAGCACCATGTGACTTGAGTTCTTAATCCCCCGGAGGTATAAGAGTGTGCTGTAATATTATTCTGCCTCTTCTTGCTTTTGAGAATGTTGGATGATTGTGTTCTGCAATAAAGCCAAACCTGAGAAATACACTCATGTCTCGTCATTGAACACATCTTCCACAATTTGAGTAATTATGTGATTTTCAGTCTCCCTTTTCACTTTTGCAAGCCTTTTCCCAATTTTAACTGCCAGATTCCTAATTTCAGATTTCATTAGTTCCTAATATTTTCCAAAATAATTTAACAATTTTTCCGGTCTCCAGTGCTTATTTATAATTTTTCGGTTTCATCTCTAAATTCTTTGTTTTGTAGAAGTGTTTTATTTCACTTCCAATAGCCTTTATTTCTATTCTGCCCAACTGATTTTGTATCAATGGTAATTGTAACTGCTTTATGAGCTGTCAGGATTGTGGGCTCTATTTTTGTATTGAACACTTTGTCTTCCATGTCTGAAGAGATCAACAAAAGTCTCTGCGGGACTGTTGAGATTTGTCCTTATGACTCCATGTGTACAGGGTTTTATTCAGATGCTGACATCTCCATATGTCAATGAGGTCCATCCTATCACAGATATGTTCTAGGGTGGGAATGTGAGAATGACGAGACAGGGTTCTCTCAAGTCAAGTTTATTCACACTCACCATCATGTCACACAGAAGAAAAAGAGAACGATACAGGCAACTCTCGCCCTTAAATACTCGGGCTCTCCCAGTTCACAAGTCACATGTATCCAGATTAAGTTGCATTACAATGGACAGTAACAAAGCATCCCCACTCTCTCATCTCTCTCACTGTCTGCCATGCATCCTCCTTAATCCCTTAATAATCCACCCCCACATCCTTGCAGCTTCCTGTCATCTCCAGGGAGCTCTACCTTTGTTCAGATTCTAAAATGTGAGTTACACAGTAGATCAAATGTATATATCCGCTACACCATCCCCCCCAGCATTTTAGAACAACAAGAAAGCAACAACATGCATGCTGTAATAGAATCAATATACATCAGTCCACATGCTGTCTAGGCTTCAGCCTCCTGCCATATCTGCTGAAGCTGGGGTTCACCGTCTCTGCGGCTCTGTCACGCTGGGGGTTTGCCGTCTGGTGGTGGAAACCTCTTGTCGGTACCTGCGGGAGATCTGGGGAAACATTACTGTGTGAAGTCCCCCGTGGGGGTCTTGCCAACAGCACTTGCTCATCTGCCACCACAAAAGCGGGTTTGAGTCTGTTTATGCCAATTTTTTCTTTCCTACCCCCCAAATCTAGCAAAAACTGCTTGTCCCCTGTTTCTAGCACTCTGAATGGTCTGTCATAAGGCGGTTGCAGCGGGGTTCGATGCGCATCGTGTCTGACAAAAACAAACTCTGCATTCTTCAAAGCTTTAGGCACAAAAACGCGCGGAAAACTGTGGTGCACAGGGCCGGGCAGCGTGCTTGATTCTCCGTTACTCCGCAACAACTGCGACGGGGAAGTATCTGGCGCAGGGTTATCTGGGAGAAACTCCCCCGGCAGCCGAAGTGGCTGCGCAAACACGAGCTCCGCTGGGGAGGCTTCTAAATCCTCTTTAGGCGCAGAACGCAACCCCAATAACACCCATGGTAACTTGTCTACCCAATTTGTATCCATCAGTGACGCTCTGAGAGCTGCTTTCAATGACCTATGAAAACGTTCGCATAACCCGTTAGCCTGCGGATTGTACGCGGTTGTGCGGTGAATTGAGACACCCAGGCTGCGGGCCATTGTCGACCAAAGTTCGGACACAAATTGAGGGCCTCTGTCGGACGTAATGTCCGACGGAACTCCAAAACGCGCCACCCAAGCTGTTAAAAACGCGCGCGCCACCGCCTCGGCCGTGGTTGAAGCCAGCGGAACTACTTCAGGCCAGCGTGTGGTGCGGTCCACCATTGTCAAAAGGTGTGTGCACCCCTGTGATGGCGGGAGGGGCCCCACGAGGTCCACATGAACGTGATCAAACCTCTTGGCCGGAATGTGAAACGGCTCCAAAGGAGCTCTCGTGTGCCTGTGTACTTTGGCACGTTGACACGCCATGCAGGCTGCTGCCCACTCTTTTACTTGTTTGCGAAGACTCGGCCACACAAATTTCTCTCCCACCATTTTGACCGACGCGCGCACTCCCGGATGCGCCAAAGCATGAATTGAGTCAAAAACGCGGCGGCGCCACGCGGCCGGTACTACTGGACGCAGCCGTCCAGTGGAGACATCGCAGATTGGGGGGGGCATACCGTCTTGCAGCACCCTGTTCTCCAGCCTTAACCCTGTTGGTCCAGACTGGAGCGCACGCACATCTGCGTCACTAGCCTGATCCGCGGCCATGGCTGCGTAATTTATTCCTACGCTGACTGGGGCCGCTACAGCACGTGAGAGGCAATCTGCCACCACATTCAGTTTACCCGCTACATGCTGAATATCAGTGGTAAACTCTGAGATCGCGGCCAGCTGTCTCTGCTGCCGGCCCGACCACGGTTCGGAAACCTTGGCCATCGCGAATGTTAGTGGCTTGTGGCCAATGAACGCGGTGAAACTGCATCCCTTTAGCCAGAATTGAAAGTGGTGGATGGCCAAATGGAGGGCCATCAGCTCCCTGTCGGACGCGCTGTATTTTCGTTCGCTATCGCGCAAGGTTCTGCTGAAAAAGGCGAGGGGCTGTCAAACCCCGGCTACATGCTGCTCTACGACCGCCCCTATGGCCACATCAGAAGCGTCAGTAGTGAGCGCTATGCGGGCCGTTGGGTCTGGGTGCGCCAACAACGCGGCGTTTGCCAAGGCTGTTTTAACCTCCGAGAATGCTTGGTCCCGCTTCGGGGACCACTCGACCTTATTCGTGGGTTTTTGTTTTTTGAGTGCGGCATACAGCGGCTGCATGAGTTGCGCCGCGCGGGGGAGAAAATGGTTATAAAAATTCACCATCCCCAAAAACTCCTGTAACGCCCTGACTGTCTGCGGCCGGGGAAAATCTGCTACCGCGCGCACTTTGTCAGGAAGCGGCACCTCTCCTTCAGGGGAGACGCGGTGTCCTAAAAGGTCGATCTGCGCCACCCCAAACTGACACTTCACTGGGTTGATTATTAGCCCGTGATCTCCCAACCTCCGGAAAACTGTAGCAAGGTGTTTTTCGTGTTCGTCTTCGGAAGCGCTGGCTACCAAAATATCGTCCAAGTAGACGAACACGAAAGGGAGATCACGAAGCACCGCGTCCATCATGCGTTGGAACGTCTGCGCAGCCCCTTTGAGCCCGAATGGCATGTGTAAAGACTCGAAAAGGCCGAATGGAGTTATTACCACTGTTTTGGGTATGTCCTCAGCGCGCACTGGGACTTGGTGGTAACTGCGGACCAAGTCTATTTTAGAAAAAACGCGCGCCCCTGCCAAATGAACGGAAAAATCTTGTATATGCGGGATTGGGTAGCGGTCGTGTGCTGTAGCGTTGTTTAACCTGCGGAAATCCCCACAAGGTCGCCATGAGCCGTCGGCCTTCGGGACCATGTGTAGTGGGGAAGCCCAAGGGCTATTTGAACGCCTGATGATGCCCAACCTCTCCAGGTTGGCAAACTCCTCGCGCGCTATGGCTAGTTTAACTGCATCCAAGCGGCGAGCTTTTGCAAAAACGGGTGGTCCGGTAGTGGTAATAAAATGTTCTACCCCGTGTTTAGCGACAGTTGCCGAAAATGTGGGGACCGTGAGTGCTGGGAAATGAGTGAGCAGTGTGTGAAACTTACCGCTTGCAGCTGTGACGTTGGCTTGTGCTGTCGGCGGGGCCACTCGCGCTGCACAGGGGATAGAATCAAAAGAAAATGCATTAACCAAGCGCCTGCTAGCGAGATCAACCAACAAACCATGTGAGCACAAAAAATCAGCCCCCAACATATTGAAATTCACTGCTGCTATGATAAAAGTCCACTCAAATGTACGACCCTGCAGAGACAGAAGCAGAGTCTTCTCACCAAAGGTCTTAATCTCCGAGCCGTTCGCTGCTACCACCCGGGGACCTTTGGAACCTGTTAGCCTGTCCGCGTAGGAAGGAGTGATGAAACTCAACTGGGAGCCTGTGTCCACGAGGAAATGCCTCCCGGAGCGGGCGTCCAACAAGTAAAGCAGCTTGTTCTCCTCCCCGAGGACCGCAGCTGCTACCGACCCCCGGTCTTGGCGTTTCCCGAACGTCCGAACTGGCACGGTGGTACACATTTGCGTGCCCTCTCTGCGAAGTGGCGATGGTAGAAACAAAGGCCGTCGTCTGCTCCACGTTTCCTGGCCCCTGCCGCCGCCGTCGTTGGTGAGTCCGGTACTGCCGTCTCTGGCCCCCTGCCATCTCTGGACATCGCGCCGAGCTCCGCTGCCGCGGCCTTGGCCGCGCACCGCTTGGTGGCATTGACAATTCATTGCGCCTCCTGGCCCAGCGCACGGTAGTCTCATTGGGCCAACAGCGGCGAACTGGCCAGGGTCGCTCTCACCGCTGACGGTAGGGTCCTGAGGAAAAAGTGGGTGAAGATGAAGTGATCATCTCCAGAGTCTTTCAACCTCAACAGCTTCTGCATCAGGTCCGCGGGCCTGTCGCTTTCAAATTCGGTCAGCGCCAGGAGCCCCTCTGCTCGCTCCTCTGCTCGCTCCTCCACCAAGGGGGTGAAGTGCTGGATGAGTGCAGCCTTCAATGCGCCGTCCTTGTCGCTGTCCGGCAGCTGGTCGATCAGGCTCTCCACATGCTGGGCTGTGTGGTTGTCCAGTTTTGCAACCACATGGTAGAACTTTGTGGCGTCTACCGAAATCCCCCGGAGGTTGAACTGTGCCTCGACCGCATTAAACCAGGAGCGCAGACTGTTTTGCCAAAAGTCCGGTAGCTGGACTGCGGCGGCATTCGCTTGGCTGGCTCCTGACGAGGCTGGCTCGGGGGTATTCTCCTCTCGCTGCATTGTACGTCTCGGGTCACCAGTGTGGGAATGTGAGAATGACGAGACAGGGTTCTCTCAAGTCAAGTTTATTCACACTCACCATCATGTCACACAGAAGAAAAAGAGAACGATACAGGCAACTCTCGCCCTTAAATACTCGGGCTCTCCCAGTTCACAAGTCACATGTATCCAGATTAAGTTGCATTACAATGGACAGTAACAAAGCATCCCCACTCTCTCATCTCTCTCACTGTCTGCCATGCATCCTCCTTAATCCCTTAATAATCCACCCCCACATCCTTGCAGCTTCCTGTCATCTCCAGGGAGCTCTACCTTTGTTCAGATTCTAAAATGTGAGTTACACAGTAGATCAAATGTATATATCCGCTACACCAGTTCATTTATTGTCTGGTTTTTAGGGTTCCATCTATCAATGCTCTCATCAATTGCTGTGTTGAAATCTCCACCCCAGACAGTTTTAGCTGAAGGAAATGAGAGCAGTAACTGTTTCTTCTTTTTTTTTCTATTGTTAAAATAAGTTTTGGCTTTGTTGTTTGTTATTGGGGGCATATACATTAATTATAAACTGGGACTGATCAATATCAACCGGCAGCATAATCCATCTACCATTTTCATCTGTCATGCGTTTGACAACGCTACCTTTAAATTTACCCTGCATAACAATGACCCCTGCTGACCTGGTGTTGAACAAGGAGAACCATATCTCTCTGCCCCACTGACTCCTTCAAAGTGACACATCCGTTTTCAAAGCATGACTTTCTTGAACGGAATAAAAATCAGCACCTTTGTTTTGGCAGTACAAAAAAAGAACTTTCCTTTTTAACTGGCTTCTAAGGCCCCTGGCATTAACAGAAAGAACAGAATTTGACATTAATTCAGAACAATACAGAAACTTTTTTTTAACTTTGTTTCTCAGAACCCGAACTTAACCAATGACCAGGTGAGAATACTGTACTTATCCACTATTGTCACTTTATGACATTCATAATAATATTTTTATCTTACCAAAATGGCACAAGGCACATTTGCAGTATACTGCATCATATTTTAATCTCCTTTCCGTTGATTGCCCACGTAGTCAGCCTTTTCTCCTCTCTTTCTTGCCTCCTTCATGGTTGGCCATAGACGGCTTGCGGGCGGCTCTGTCCACTGCTGTCAGATCCTCTGAAGTTGGGCCGGTTATCCCTCAGGTAGCCACTCTTCTTGGATGCCCTCCATAGTGTCTCCATTGCCGTTCTGGACAAGAACCTGACGATGACTGTGTTACGTCTGAATAATGGAGGACGGAGATCTTTCTCTGTTGAACATCGAGCTCTGTCTTTCTTCTTCTTCTTTTAGATTTGATTGGCGGTTGGCAACCAGCTTACAGGTGCATTATCGCCATGTACTTCACTCTATATCATCACTCTATCTGGTCAGGAGCTGTAGTCCTTACCGCCACGTACTTCACTCAGTAAACACTACTCTATGTATCAAGTCAGAATTCTTCTCGGTTGGCAACCTCTTCTTCGTCTTCTTCACTCTATATCTTTATATAAGGAGTTCTGAACAATCTTCTTCTTCTTCTTCAAACAGTGAGATTTCCATATCTACAGCCGTGGACAAAATTGTTGGTACCCCTCCATTAATGAAAAAAAAAAAAACCCACAATGGTCACAGAAATAACTTGAATCTGACAAAAGTGGTAATAAATAAAAGTTCCATAAAAATTAACCATAGAAAATCAGGCAATTCTTTTGAATTGTGGTTCAACAGAATTATTTTAAAAAACAAACTCATGAAACAGGCCTGGACAAAAATGATGGTACCCTCAACTCTCCTTGGGCTGCACGGTGACGCAGTGGTTTAGCACTGTGGCAGCACAGTTTACCCTCGGCCGGGGGATCGCGGGGATCATGAGACCGTGGGCTCGATCCCAGCCCCCGACCAACAGTGAGCTGTGTGGAGTTTGCATGTTCTCCCCGTGTTGCGTGGGTTTACTCCGGGATTTCTCCGGTTTCCTCCCGCATACCAAAAACATGTAGGTTTAGGGCACTCGCGCACGCAGCGACCGGCAGCCGGTGGCTTGTCACCAGACTGCAAACCAAATCTACCTACGGGTACAAAAAAGTAACAAAAAAAAAAAAAAAAAAAACTTAATATTTTTTTGCACAACCATCCATCTTCTTCCGCTTAATCCTTTTCAGGTCGTGGGGGGGGGGGGGGAGGGCTATCCCAGCATCTTTGGGCGAGAGGCAGGGTCCACCCTGGACAGATCACCAGTCCATCGCAGGGCCTTTTGAGGCAGTCACTGCAATCAAACGATTTCTGTAACTGTCAATGAGACTTCTGCACCTCTCAGCAGATATTTTGGCCCACTCCTCATGAGCAAACTGCTCCACTTGTAACAGGTTTGAAGGGTGCCTTCTCCAGATGGCATGTTTCAGCTCCTTCCACAGATGCTCAATAGGATTTAGATCAGAATAGTCCAATGTTTCGCTCTTAGCCATTCTTGGGTGTTTATAGCTGTGGGTTTTGGGTCATTATCCTGTTGCAAGACCCATGACCTGTGACTGAGACCAAGCTGTCTGACACTGGGCAGCACATTTCTCTCTAGAATACCTTGATAGTCTTGAGAGTTCATTGTACCCTGCACAGATTCAAGACACCCTGTGCCAGATGCAGCAAAACAATCCCAGAACATAACAGAACCTCCTCCATGTTTCACAGTAGGGACAGTGTTCTTTTCTTGGTATGCTTCATTTTTGCATCTGTGAACATAGCGCTGATGTGCCTTGCCAAAACATTCCAGTTTTGTCTCGTCTGTCCATAGGACATTCTCCCAGAAGCTTTGTGGCTTGTCAACATGCAGTTTGGCAAATTCCAGTCTGGCTTTTTTATGATTTGTTTTCAACAGTGGTGTCCTTCTTGGTCATCTCCCATGAAGTCCACTTTGGCCCAAACAACGACGGATGGTGTGATCTGACACTGATGTGCCTTGACCTTGGAGTTCACCATGAATGTGTATAGAGGTTGTTCTGGGCTCTTTTGTTACCATTCATATTATCCGTCTCTTCCATTTTTTGTCAAGTTTCCTCCTGCGGCCACATCCAGGGAGGTTGGCTACAGTCCCGTGGATCTTAAATTTCTGAATAAAATGTGCAACTGTAGTCACAGGAACATCAAGCTGCTTGGAGATGGTCTTATAGCCTTTACCTTTAACCCCTTGAACTCTGTGAATTCCGCGGGCGGTCACGTCTCTGCATCTTAGTACATCTCAGTGCACACTGAAAAAAAAAGCTGTATTTCCGGTCTTCCAGTACAGACACAGCCTTGTTACAACCTGAGAAAAAAGCTGTGTAATATATTCATTTTTTGTGGTATTTTTTACAAAATTTTGACCTGAGCTTGAAAACACTTGGTTCTACATTTCTGTTGTGTTTTCCAGCCAGTATCTGACAGCTGTATGTTATTTGCAAGCATTTGTATCTAAAAAAAAACACCCAGGCGAACTTTCTTGTTACTCAGTGGCAGGAGCACTTTGAGAGATTATGACTGTTTTGCCAAAAAATTCCGAGTGTTTTCTTTTAAATGAGACTAACCCCATGAAGATGCTGCAAAGGGTTGAAGAACAGCTTTTGATTTACTTTGGGCATGTTATTTTTAGGTGTTTTTAGGGAAGTTGAACAGAGTTCAACAGGTTTTAACATGCTTGTCTATAATTTTCTTCCTGAGACAACTCTCCCCTTTGCTACCTCTGGTCCATGTTTAGTGTGGTATACACCCATGTCACCAAACAGCACAGTGACTACTTGTCACCCTTTAAATAGGCCGACTGACTGATTGATTGCAAGTTTATATACACCTGTGATGTTAATCAGAGGACACATCTTGGTTGAACATGTCCCTATGGTCACATTATTTTCAATCTTTTCTAGGGGTACCATCATTTTTGTCCATGCCTGTTTCATGAGTTTGTTTTTTAAAATAGTTCTGTTGAACCACAATTCAAAAGCACTGTCTGATTTTCATTGGTTAATTTTCATAGAATTTTTATTTATTACCACTTTTGTCAGATTCAAGTTATTTCTGTGACCATTGTGGGTTTTTCTTTCATTAACAGAGGGGTACCAACAATGTTGTCCACGTGTGCACATGATGCTTATAACACATTAGCTGGTCCCACTCTATATTCTTCAGGTCATCATTCTATCGTCAGCCATCATTCTTCCTCTCGCTTTATTACCATGAACAGCAGAGTATATACACAGTGGACTGTTCCCACCTGACATCACCCTGTGGGCAGGTACGGCATCACACACACACAAAACATTCTACCCCCCTTTAGAAAAGTGCAAAACCACACACACAATTAAAACCTCCCAGATTTAGGACCCGAATCACGCACTAACAATAGGGAATCATGAACTGTAATAAAACATCCTATCACATTCACACAAAAGAACAACTAAAACTGGACCTAGTCTCTAAAATATCTAAAATAATCCCATACCATACACACTTTCATGCACACCAGCAAGATACATATACATATATTTACATAAAGTGTTTTAAGTCACTCCAATGTCCCTGAACAGCCATGGACAAAACCGGCCCGGAGGCCCCGGGCAGCCCCACGGCATGTTCCTGGCCGTTGTCTGGCCCCAGGGTCGAAGCCACCCTCTCTGGTGAAAATGTCTCTTCTCACCATTAGCTTCGTCTTCCCTCCGGCCCCGCAGTGACTGTTGTCTGGCGCGCTGTCCCACCGTGTCCATCGGACCGCTCCCGACTGCCTTCAGCACCGTCATCATGGCTCCAACCAGTCCATCCCCCAGTGGCCACACTCTGGTGAAAATTGAAGCCTGCTTGTCGGTGCCATTCACTGCCTCGGGCGTCTTGCCGTACCGTCCAGCACCCTCATCCAGGATGCTCCGCTGTGCTGCCACCGTGTCCAGCTGCTGCTGCTCACTCCCGGGGTTCTCAGCTTCACACTCATTGGCGACCCTCTCCGACCCGGGCATCTCGTCGCTGCTCCCTTCTCTGCCATCCTCGCACACCGTGCTGTCCAACCCACCAGTGCTATGCTCCTGCGCCATGCTGAGCTCCCTGACCAGCTCGCTGTCTTTAGTGACCGGGGACTTCCCTACACTTTGTCCCGGCCCCTCCTCAGCATCCAGCATGCTGCTTGTTGCCTGGTTTTGGCGCGAAGCTAGCTTCTCCGCTAGCCTGCTCACAGGCGTAGAATGGGCTGTTAGCCACCCGGGGTAACTAGCCATTCCCGCCGCCAACAGCTCCAATGCCCGCAGCCTTGTGGTCCTTGTCTGCTCAGCAAAGTGCACGGTCAGCCATTCGACGGCATCCTCATAACCCTCCGCTACACCCAGCGGATTCTCCAGCCCTCCGTGCCAAGATGATGGGCCAGGAGTGCCCGCCGTCATCTCCCGTCTAGCCTGTGTAGGCCCAGCGCTCTGATATACTCCTCAAACGAGACCCTCCACTCCGACCACAGGATCACTGGTCCTCCTGCGCACTCCAGAAATGGTATTAGTGGCGGGGGTAGCCAGCATGCTCCCATTTGTCTCCTTGTCGCCAAATGTTACGTCTGAATAATGGAGGACGGAGATCTTTCTCTGTTGAACATTGAACTCTCTCTTTGTTACCATGAACAGCAGAATATATACACAGTGGATTGTGCCCGCCTGACGTCACCCTGTGGGTGGGTACGGCATCACACACACACACTCACACACAACAGACTGGTCGTGCTGAATGGCTGGGCCCTCCGTCTTTAGGTTTTCCAATTCTGTGTACGACATTTATCGCTGACACCACCATAGCAGCCTCCGTGTCTGGCACCACTGCATGGCAGATATCCTAGATTTGCGATTTGATATTGTCGTCATTTTTTTAGGTCAGCGACTTCTTCTTGCAAAACTCAAGTGATTTTTTTCAGACTATCAATTTGGACCGTGTTGTAATGGACAGCCTCATCAGTTTGGTCGGCTTTTTCATTAATCTCAGTAATTATTGTGTTTTGTAGTTCAGCCAAGGATGGTTCTTCACTCGGGGCTTCACTAGGCCTAGTTTTACTTTTGGAGTCACCCTTAGCCTTCTTAGCTTGGTGCTTCACTGGAGTATTCGGAGAAGAGAGGCATTCTTCAGTGTGTTCCGCCTGGCAAGCATAAGAGGGGATTTCCTTTATGTTCCGTTTTTCCTTGGCTGTAACAGTTTCCGTATCTTCCAGCCGTGGGAGCTCAGTTTCTTCCAAGTTTTCCATAGTTAGCGTTAGCAGCTTGTCAGTGTCAGTTAACGTATCAGCTTGGCTCCAATTTGTTAAATGTACTTTTAGAGAGCAGAAATATGACCACAATATTGTAACGTTGGGGCCATGTTAAGTGGGACAGGGATTTCCCAGCATGCTTTTCCAGTTGAAAACGTTATGTGTGTGTAACCGTGATTTAAACGGAGGTCTGGGAGAATGACCTCCCCTCTTGCCTGTGCTCAGAGTGTGTGAAAAATAAATCCCGTTGATCACAACCATCTGCTCCATTTTCTTTGTGTGAACCTTGCTTACGTCACACTGGTGTCAGAAGAGGGATGGAGCAACTGGAAGCTAGGATCAGAATGGAGATCCAGCAGCTGGAGCAGGCCATTGCTCAGCTGATGATGGACGATGGGACCGAGACACCACCACCGGGAGCCCGGAGCCGGGACGAACGAAGCGGCGGACCTGACGGGGCCAGTGCACCCCGCCTCCTGTCTTTTTCAAGACAGAGCAGAGCAAACATTCCACCCTTCTCAGGACAGCACGGGCTGGCGACCCCACGGCGATCAAGGGTGGTGATCGATCAGGAAACGACCACCCCACCTGTTCGACAGCGGGCCAAGATTCCCCGTTTCAACGGCGAAGC
Organism: Pholidichthys leucotaenia; assembly: GCA_020510985.1. Classification (NCBI taxonomy): domain Eukaryota; kingdom Metazoa; phylum Chordata; class Actinopteri; order Cichliformes; family Pholidichthyidae; genus Pholidichthys; species Pholidichthys leucotaenia. Next base: position 428,937,619 of record CM035838.1, on the reverse strand, counting down.
CACATTGGATGACTACATGACACAGGTCGAGCTGACTGCAGCGCTGAATGGCTGGTCGCCAGAGGAAACCGCCGTACAGGTCGCGCTGGCCTTGGAAGGGAAAGCCCTCTGCACGCTCTCTGATCTCCGGCCCGAGGAGCACCACAGCTGGCCAGCACTACAAGGGGCGCTCCAGAGACGATTTGGGAGAATAGCGGATGCTGAGCACGCCCAAGAACAACTGACCCGCCGCCGCCGGAACTACCAGGAAAAACTAGGAGCCTATGCTGCAGATATATGGCTGTTAACCCGGCGCAGCTACCCAGATTTCGCGCCGGAGGCAGTAGAGAAGCTCGCCCTCCGGAGTTCCATCCAAGGTCTCCGCCCGGCCCAGCTCCAGAGCCACGTACGGCTCCACGCCGCGAGCGACTGGAGGACTGCAGTGGCAGAAGCAGAGCGGGCAGAGCTGCTAATAAATCGCACCGCTGAAGCAGCAACGCACAGCCGAAGAACCTACCAGGCTACGATGGAGAGCGAGGGGGAGGAGGAGGAATTATGGCAGACCACGGCGGCGCGTCCACGGAGAAGATGGCCTCGGTGGCGCGAGGAAGGGTGCTTCCGCTGCGGAGAGATGGGACACATCGCGCGATACTGCCCCGCACCCACCCCACGACAAACCGGCCCCTCGCCGGCGTTAAACTAGAGCGAGGTGGCGTGAACGGGGACAGGCCACCTCCAGCAGATGTTTCCCCCGAGGAGCCGGCACCGCGCGTGGGCCGAGTTGGACACTCTCCAGGGATCTATCTACAGTGCAGCTTGGGGAAGACGTCGATCCGGGCCCTGATCGACACCGGCTCTACAATCTCCTTGGTTCGACCCGGTGTGCTGCCGGGCACAAGCAAGACGGCTCCGCGGGGGTGGGAACCCACCGAGCGCTGCGTCACCACAGCTATCGGTGAGCGCGCCCGACTGAAGGGGCGGAGAGTGCTGGTGGTGGGGGTGGCCGGTCAGAACATAAGACACCCGTTCTGGCTGGCTGACATCCAAGACCTCTGTATTATTGGACTAGACCTGCTCACAGCCTGGCGTGCCAAGATCGACACCGCCGGACCTTCCCTCCAGCTGGGAAACCGGACCATCACGCTCCACAGCAGAACCCAGGGAAGGGACACGGGGGCACGCGCAATCGAGGGATCGCCAAGACAGACCGGACCAGGCAGGCCACCGCGAGGACTGGACACGATGACGTCACCAGCACGGACAGAGGGAGCACGAGCACACACAGGGACAGCAAGGGGAGGGGTCAACGTGTCAGCAGAGACGCAGCAGGCGGTGGAGGAATTATTTCAGCGGAGCTGCAGCGGGCTGGACCCGGAACAGAGACGCCAGCTGCGGGAGCTATTGGACTATTACGTGGGTGTTTTCGCCGCGAAGGATGAGGAATGCGGCCGGACCGGGTTGGTGCAGCACGAGATCGACACCGGTGAGGCCAGGCCGATTCAACTCCGCCCACGCCGGCTGCCCTTTTCAAGGTGGGCAGCGGCGGAACAAAAAGTGTGAGAAATGCTGGAGGCAGATGTCATTGAGCCCTCCAGCAGCCCCTGGGCGGCGCCTGTGGTGCTGGTCAAGAAGAAGGACGGGTCGTGGCGGTTCTGTGTGGATTACCGACGCCTGAACGACGCCACCAGGAAAGATTCCAACCCCCTGCCCCGCATCGATGACGCACTGGACCACATCGCCGGCTCCAGCTGGTTCAGCTCGGTGGATCTACGCAGCGGCTATTGGCAGGTAGAGCTGTCACCCGAGGCCCGCCAGAAAACAGCCTTCTCCATCGGGCAGGGACTGTACCAGTTTAAAGTGATGCCGTTTGGACTCTGCAACGCTCCGTCCACCTTTGAGCGCTTGATGGAGCGAGTGCTGGCTCACGTGCCCCGGAGTCGCTGCATTGTTTACCTGGATGACCTGCTGGTGCATGCAGCTGATTTCGACAGCGCCCTGTCAAATCTCCGAGAGGTGCTGGGAGCCATCCAGCAGGCGGGGCTACGGTTACACCCTAAGAAATGCCACCTGTTCCGGCGGGAGACCACCTTTTTGGGCCACGTCGTCAGCGCAGCGGGGGTCGCCACCGACCCGGAAAAAGTGGCAACAGTGAGAGACTGGCCAGTGCCGCGGAACGTTGGAGAACTGAGGAGTTTTCTTGGATTGGCCTCCTATTATAGGAGGTTTGTGAAAGACTTCGCCACCATTGCCAGCCCGCTGCATCAGCTGACGCAGAAAGGACACACGTTCCAGTGGAGTGACAGCTGTGCTGCTGCTGATTGTACTGGGACTCAAGATGGCGACCGGGATGGTCACACTTTTTCAGTGCTGAGACAAAGTCACTGATTTTGCCATTAAAAGTGGCTGGCCTGCAGCGATCGGCGCTCGTGGCGAACACGCACGGGCTGAATTGCTACCTCCGTTGGATTGCCCTTTAATTGCCTTTCTCCAGCGACTTCCTGCGCCTTCCTGAAGCGATTGCTAAGCTAACACTAGTTAGCTTAATGCTACCTGAAGCGATTGCTAAGCTAACACTAGTTAGCTTAATGCTGGCGCCAGTCTCTAAATAACTAACCTACAGCGATCGAATATACCTCCGGTGGATTACCCCTTTGATCGCTTTTATCCGGCCACTGTGAGTAAACTGACCAGCGATTCCAGCGCTTCCTTGTGATTCACTGATGTGCCCTACCTGAAGCGATTGCTAAGCTAACGCTAGTTAGCTTAATGCTGGCGCCAGCCATTCCACCTGACACCAGCCTGAATCAAAGCCCAGCTGCGAGGCCCAGCGGAGATACTACCAGGCAGGCGGCTATTTGTTGACGGGGCTCAGCAGAGATTTCACCCAGGCAGACGGCGGTAGGCGGCGGTGCCCAGCGGAGGACTTACCGTGACTGCAGCGGCGGTGTGCGACGAGACTACCCGAAGCGATTGCTAAGCTAACGCTAGTTAGCTTAATGCTGGCGACAGTCATTCCACCTTACACCAGCCTGAATCGAAGCCCAGCTGCGAGGCCCAGCGGAGATACTACCAGGCAAGCGGCTATTTGTTGACGGGGCTCAGCAGAGATTTCACCCAGGCAGACGACGGTAGGTGGCGGTGCCTAGCGGAGGACTTACCGTGACCTCAGCGGAGCTCGGTGGCAGCGGCGGTGTGTGACGAGACTCGGTTGGAGGAGCGGGATGGGAGACCAGTTACGGCGACTATGAGCAACGAGACCAGCAACGGAAGGGGCTAGTTGGCTAGCTGAGGCCCAGCTGGATTCGAGGGCGATCGGATCAGATTCTGGCGATATAAGCAGAATTTATTTTACTATCCACAGATTTTCTTTTTCCTTCTTTCCAAGAAAGACCGAAGATGGCTGCCACCGGATTAAAAAGTGGGCTGATGGGCACCACTAATAAGCCTTCTCTACTTCTCTACTTCCTCTTCGTTTTGTCTTTGTGTGTCTGGACCTGCAACAAGAAGGATTTTCCGACAAACTCAACCAAAGGTGAAGTTAAAAAGTTTTATCTGTATGGATTTGGGCTTGGACATCTCACCCTACACTCTATGTGGTCTTTAAAAGGCCTGAGCAAAAACTTCCAAATTAAGGCAAACATGGCTGTTAAGCAAAAATCACAATATGGAAGAGGATATACAATTAAAGCTCTGTTAGTTCTGCTACTTCTGGCAGGAGATATTCACCTTAACCCTGGACCTGCCACTATTAAACAGCAGACCACTGGGTTAGCACAAAACCGAGCTGTACAAAAGCAAAAACAACATTTATTTTTCCAAACTGTTAATCATGCACGGGTTCTTTGGGACACCAAGGCTAAACCAAAGGGGATCCTCGGCGGTCATTTAAACATACGGAGCATAATCCCCAAAAGAGATGAGATTTCGGTGTTGCTGTTGGACTCAAATCTGGACTACCTTTGTCTCTCAGAAAGCTGGCTACACAGGAACATAGACACTAATATGATCGATATTGTGGGCTACCAGTGTTTTAGAAAAGACAGGCAGGTAGGGAGGGGAGGAGGTGTTTTAATTTACATCAAAGAGAAATATAAATGTCAACTGGTTGATTTGAATACTTCACTTGAATGTTTAGCTGTTAATGTATGTCTCTCTCCGGTAATGAATTTCAACATTGCAGTAGTGTACAACCCACCGTCACACAACTCTTCCTTTTATAATGAATTAAGTGATCTGGTTAAACAACTTGAGAAGAACAGAGAAACGATAATTCATGGTGACTTTAATATCAACTGGTCTGATAAAAAAGACAAACAAAAACTGAAAAGCCTCATGACTAAATTTAATTACCAGCAAATCATCAAAGGACCCACCAGGATAACCAAACAATCCAGAACACTTATTGACATGGTATTTACTAATAAACCAGAACGAATAACCAGAACCTATAATCTTGTAACTGGTCTCTCAGATCATAACATGGTTCTTGCTGTCGGGAAACTTACTAAAAAGCGACTACAGTATTTTGGGGGAGTCGATATTGACAAATCAAATTTTATTATCCCCAAATCAAAAAATGAGGAGTTTGAACATTACTTAGAGAATCAAAATTGGGAGCAGCTCATGTCAACATGTGAAGTAGATGATTGTTGTAATTTTATAACTGCAACAATCACAAAGTCTATAGAAAAATTTTCAAAGCAAATTAAAAGTAGACAACAGAAGATTAGCCTACCATGGTTAAATAATGAAATAAGAAAACTTATGAAGAGGCGAGACTATGCACTGAAAACATCACTAACCTCCAAACTACAAAATGATCACCTTGTGTACAAAAGTTTAAGAAATAAAGTGGTACATGAGCTGCGAAAATCAAAAATATCTTATTACAATAAACTGATAGATCATGCAAAGGGTAACAACAGTTCCCTATGGAGGCATTTAAATAACTTAACTAATAAAAAAAACGATCAGAAGGGGGTAAAGGAACTTAGAATCAATGGCAAGACCGTCAGTGACAAGGCTACTTTGGCAAATGAATTTAATTCACACTTTGTGGGCTCTGTGGAAGACTTAACAAAAATTTTTGTGCTGCCAAATGTGCTCAACAACACAAATTCCATACTTCCAACAGATACTTTTCACATCGATGAGGTAAATGAGAAGTTAATTGCTGGCGTTGTTAAAACACTGTCAAACTCAAAAACTAATGATATCTACAATATGAGCACCTCCTTTCTCAAAATGCACAGCAAAATATTAATCAAACCACTGACTCATCTCATTAATCTCTCCATTAGGTCTAGTACATTTCCATCTGGCTGGAAAAAAGCTGTCGTCATACCAGTTCATAAATCAGGCAGTAAAGACGATATATGCAATTACCGCCCAATCTCTATCTTACCAGTCCTATCTAAGGTTCTTGAAAAAGTTGTAGCTACACAGCTGATAGACTACTTACAAGACAGTCAACTTCTTCATCCACATCAATTTGGTTTTAGACCAGGATACTCAACAGAAACAGCAAATTGTTGCCTTATTGAAAACGTCAAACAGTCCTTGGACAGGGGTAATGTGGTAGGAACTGTTTTTCTAGATCTCAAAAAGGCTTTCGATACTGTAAACCACAGTTTGCTTTTATCCAAAATGGTATCTTTTAACTTCTCCCCAAATACATTAGAATGGGTTGCATCTTATCTCCAGAATAGAGAACAGTGTGTAAAAGTTCACCAGGATAAATCCTCATTTTTAAACAACCGCATGGGTATCCCACAAGGGTCCATTCTTGGTCCTTTACTTTTCAGCATTTTTATTAATGACTTGCCGTTACACTGCTCAGCTGCAACATGCCAACTTTATGCAGATGATGCAGTTATTTACACAGCTGCGAAGACTCCAGCACAGGCTGCAGATGTACTGTCTACAAGTATGGTTGATGTCCAAGAGTGGCTCCTCAAGAACCATCTATTGCTGAACCTTCAGAAAACAGTCTCAATGTGCTTTTCAATCAAAAAATGTAACCTGCAACATTTTAAAGTTAATATACATGATCATGACATCAGTTTAGCTACAGAATTCAAATACCTTGGCATTGTACTAGATCCTCAACTCAAATTTAATCTTCATATAAAGAAAATTTCAAAAACAGTAAAAAAAAATCTGAACTGCTTTAAATTAATTAGATATTACATACCTTACGAAGCAGCTGCACTGTATATGCATTCTATGGTTTTTTCTCATATATCATACTGTTTGACAGTCTGGGCTCAAGCAGCCCCTTCCACAATAAGACATATAGGTTCATTATATAATCAAACCCTAAAAATCTTGGACAAAAAGCCCATTAGGTGGCATCACTGTAATGTTTTAAAAAAATACAACCTATTGAGTTTTGACAGCTTCATTGACCTCTGTCTTCTGAAATTAATGTTCAAATGTTTCCATAAATCAGCACCCGAGCCACTTGCTGGTTTCATCCAAAGACAGGACAGCAGCAGAGCCACCAGGAGTTCTGTTAACAATAACTGTAAAATATTCCACCGCAGAACCACATTTGGACAAACAGCTTTCTCTATAAAGGGCAGTCACATCTGGAACACAATGCCAAATGAAATTAAAATAATAACGGACTTTAAAACATTCACTAAAAATGTTAAAAACTGGCTGAAAAATAAACAAGAATGTACTCATGTATGAATTAACTGTCTGCAAAGTGAGAGTGAATGAAGGGAAGGAATAAATGTGTTTGTTTATAGTGAGTGACGGAGGGAGGAAGGCCTGAAATAGGCAAATGTGAGTTATGTTATATGTGTTAAATGTGAGTCAGGCTGTTATATTTGTGTATTTATAATATTTATAATATTTATGTTAAATGTGAGTCAGGCTGTTATATTTGTGTATTTATAATATAATATTTATAATTGTGTATTTATAATTTTTCTGCATTGATGTATGTGATTATTGTGTATATTTTTTATCTTGATTCTTTTTTCTAAAGCCCATCCAGGGACAAGAGTTGCAAATTAGCTAATAGCTATACACTCTATGTGCAACACATCAGATTAATTGTCTTTGATTAATTGTCTATGTTTATTGCACTGTCCCTGTCAAATAAACTAATCTACTACTGCTTTCTCCCAGCTTCGCGCAGCGCTCATCAGAGCCCCCGTCCTGCGGTATCCTGACCCGAACCGCCCTTTCATCGTGGACACGGACGCCAGCAACCAGGGCATCGGGGCGGTGCTATCCCAGGAGGGAGAACATGGAGAGCAGGCAGTCGCTTACTTCAGCCGCACTCTCAGCAGAGCCGAGAGGAATTACTGTGTGACTCACAGAGAGCTGCTGGCTGTCATCCAAGGACTGCGTCATTTCCGCCCGTATGTGTACGGGGGGAGGTTCCAGCTCAGGACGGATCACGCTTCCCTGACCTGGTTGTTAAACTTCAAAGAACCGGATGGACAGTTGGGGAGATGGCTGGAGGCACTGCAGGATTATAATTTCCAGATTGTGCATCGGGCAGGCCGCCTCCATGCCAACGCTGACGCGCTGTCTCGGCGCCCCTGTGCGACAGAGGAGTGTCGTCACTGCCAACGGGCTGAAGATCGGGACCAAACCGCCCCACGGGCTGCCGCTCTTCGAGCCGCTGCGAGCAGGAATCACGCAGCGACGCACAGCCCCTCCTCAGATGATCAGGCAGTTCTCCCCAGCGATGACGTCACAGAGGTTCTTGGCACGCAGCAGCTGCAGAGCGAGCAGGACAGAGACCCGGTCATTTCGCGGGTTCGACAGTGGCTGGACGCAGGACAGCGGCCCGCCTGGGAGGTTGTGTCACCGCTGGACCCAGAGACTAAGGCCCTGCACTCCCAGTGGGCCAACCTCCGCTGCTACAAGGGCGTGGTGTATAGACAGTGGCAGACTCCAGCTGGGCAGCGGCACGTCTGGCAGCTGCTGTTTCCTCGTCGACTCCGGCCCAAAGTACTCCAGCTGGTTCGCCTTCGGGCCCGGTTCTACTGGCCCGGTTGTCATCAGGACGTGGAGCTCCACGTTCATCGCTGCGACACATGCACAGCTCAGAAGGGACCAACTCAGCGATCCCACGCTCCCCTGCAGCAGTACCGGGTGGGAGCACCGATGGAGCGAGTGGGAGTGGACATCCTGGGCCCTTTCCCGACCACGGACCGGGGGAACCGCTACGTGCTGGTCGCGATGGATTATTTCACTAAGTGGCCAGGGGCGTACGCAGTCCCGGATCAGCGCGCCGCTACGACGGCATCAAAGCTGGTGGATGAAATGTTCTGTCGGTTTGGCGCACCGGAGGAGCTGCACAGCGTTCAGGGTCGGAACTTCGAGGCGGAGGTCTTCGGAGAAGTCTGCAAACGGCTGGGCATCCGGAAGACCCGGACCACCCCACTGCATCCACAGAGCGACGGCCTGGTCGAACGATTCAACCGGACCCTCACCACCCAGCTCGCTATCCTAGTGGACCAGCGACAGCGAGACTGGGACCTGCACCTGCCTTTTGTTTTGTGGGCGTACCGGACGGCAGCTCAGGAATCTACCCGGTGCACCCCTGCGGCGCTCATGTTTGGACGCGAGCTGCGCACACCGGTGGATTTGGTATTCGGTTGCCCCCCTGAGCCGGAGGTGGAGGGAAAACCCGGATTGGATTATTTTTTTGTTTGAAAGAACGTCTCCACACGGTGCACGAGCTGGCTCGAGAGGCCCTGGCAGCGGCAGGGGGCTGGCAGAAGCCAGCGTATGACTCCCGCTGCCAGGGGAGGGACTTTGCACCGGGAGATCGAGTCTGGGTTTTCTGCCCTGAGAGGAAGAGAGGACGATCACCGAAGCTGGTGAGCCAGTGGTCGGGGCCATGCGTGGTACTGGAGAGACTGTCAGATGTGGTGTACAGGGTGAGGCTTAGAAAAAGGGACCGGGTTGTGGTCCTTCATCGTGACCGTCTCGCCCCGTATCGGCCATCTGCACCGCCGGTGGACGAACCGGAGCTTCCATCCCGGCCCGATACCCCGACCGAGACCCAGATGGACACTAGGGGGCCTGTACGTGTTGGCCGCCGGCGCCGAAGACCGCCCCGACACCTGGATGAGTTTGTATTGGACTTTTAAATTGGACTTTAATTTTTCTGGGGACAGAAACCAGTCCGGGGGGGGGGCAGTGTAACGTTGGGGCCATGTTAAGGGGGGCAGGGATTTCCCAGCATGCTTTGCCAGTTGAAAATGTTATGTGTGTGTAACCGTGATTTAAATGGAGGTCTGGGAGAATGACCTCCCCTCCTGCCTGTGCTCAGAGTGTGTGAAAAATAAATCCCGTTGATCACAACCATCTGCTCCATTTTCTTTGTGTGAACCCTGCTTACGTCACAATATACTTGGGGTTGATTAATTTACCGCCTTACACTTTATTCATACTTTTACGTGACAAAGAGAAGTCTTTCCTGTAGTTTGTGCAGCAAGTTTTGTTGCTCGTTAAAACTCGACTGGTGTCTCCGCCATCTTGAGCCGGACTCCTTTGAGTCAGAAGTCTGGCTGTGGAGCTTTGTCATCTGTCTGTCACTGTCTGTCTGTCTGTCTGTTATCACATGGCTCTGTCTTAGTCTGACTGATCAGTGCAACCCAGTAACTACAGAGAGGAGGACGTCTGGGTGGACAACATGGAGCTTAAAGGTGCACAGGAGAGCATTTTCATGAAAACAAAGATTAAAAAAAAAAATACATCAGCAAAGTGTTTAGAAATGTGCACAGTGTAAGTCTTAATGTTCTTCTAAAAATTAGTATATTGATGAAAAAATTATTTATTTCTTTTACGGGTCGTAAATAATATAAATATTTACATCCATCAGCTGGAGGAAGACAAACAGGAAGTCCAGTCAGGATGCCACAGCCAATAGCATCGCTGGCTTCATTTTACTGCCATCCTCTGGGTTTGGGTTGTTGGGTTGCCAGGTAGTGAATTATTCAGCTAAATACCTGAGTCTGAAGGCAGACGTCAGTTTCCCAGTCGTTCTCAAGTATGGCATGACAAAGGAGCAGGATAAATATGGGTTCTTCTTTTGATGGCTGATGTCTGCTGAAGAGTCTCAAAGGGCTGAAAAGTCACACAGAGGTGCAGAGCCGGCCCAAGCCTCCGTGGGGCCCTAAGGGAAATTTGATTTTGGGCCCCCCTATTACTGCTGATAATACTGATTAATTGCAGCAGCATGAAATAAAAAGCAGCGTGGTGAAGGTTTTAAGCAGGTTTATTAAATCATACCGCCGTCACGAAGCTCGCCCAATGGGCGGCTCGGAGGCTCTCAGCAGAGGGACACAAGAGTGTGTGTGTCAGCAGCAGTTGCAGGAATGAGAGAGAGAGCATGGATTACAGTGCAGTATATATACCCAGTTACAACAATACATGAAAGAGCATTTCACAGCAGTTGGTATGGGCATGTCTCTAGGTCACAGTAAGGACAGGACTCATGAACACAATGCCTGAATGGCACATTAACATCACAATGGATGAAAGGCACATCACATCACAGCAGTGCAGCGGAAAAAAAACAGAAATAGCGAGCTGACTGTCCTTAGTCTGTCGTGGGGGTTTTCCCAAACCCGCCACATAATGACCATTCACACATCAACTGCAAATTTATTTAATTTTCTAATATGTCATTATGAATACACTTGTCAAACTAGATGTGAGAAGTTTTTGTTGTTGTTAGAGTGTAATCCACAGTGATGAAGGTCATGGAAGCAAACAACAGATTTACAAACTTGTAGAAACATCTTTCAGTATTTGGCAAAGTCAGCAACTTCTACACAGTTGCAGCAGTGTTGTTTACATCATCTTATTGTCAATCTGGCATGTTTTTGCCATCTATCTATAAATGCAAGATATCGCTCTGTGTGTGTGTGTTTGTGTGTGGTCCTCAGATATCTCTCAAACCGTTCCTCAGACTGGCCTAAGATTTTAAACGTGCCTTGCTGAGGTTACAAGGGTGTGCATCCCCGAATATGGAGCCGCTCAGTCAAAATATGTCATTTTTATCAGTAAAAGTTTAGCCACCGCTTTCTTCATGTCCTGGCTTCTAGAAGTGTGGGCGGGGCTTCGGATTGACTGCTTGGATAATCGGCGGCATCACAACCAGTCACCAGAGCGCTCCACAAACAAAACAAGGAAGTGAAAAGCGACAAATTTGACCAGAAAAAGAGAATACTGACGATTTAATACTGACAAAATTATACTATAATGTTGCCGTGATTGTGTAGCACTAAAATATAATTCGGCATATCGATGGCTGAAATGCAAAACCTCCTATCTGCAGGATTTTCTGATTTGTGGATTTCACTTTGGATGATGAGAACAATGAAGGCTGCTCATATCTGTCTGCAAGACAGTCCTGCTCTTTACTGTGGCAGAAAATTATTCTGATGGAAAAAAAATAGCATAGCATTCTGCAAGAAACAAAAAGTTTTTTTTTTTTTTGGTTTTTTTTTTAGTTTTCTCAAAAAAGTGGTTTTTACAGATAGGATGTTTTGCGTTTCGGCCATCAGTATGTGGAGCAGAACAGCCAGATCAATTGCATATCGTATGCGGACACATATGCACACTTTGACTAAACAACGACCGTGACAAAAACCGCCCAAATTTACTGACAAATGGGCAACACTGATGCAGCAGTTGCAGCACATTGCAGTCATTCTTCTGAGTATAATAATGTTGGGTGTTTTGTTTATCTTTATTTGCACTATGGGAGGTCTGGGTCCATCTTTTGTCACCATTTGCACTACAGGTAGCATTTCTGTACATAAACTGCTGTTGTTGCTTTTCCAGCCTTATTCCTTTTTCTTTTTTATATTGTGCACACCATTGAAGAAGAGAGCAACACCATTTCAATTCTCCTGTATGTCCTGTACGTATAGTAGTATTGACAAATTGAATCTTTGAATAATATTGCTAAAATATAAAAGGATGCCCTACAATGGGTCTCAAATTTTTGTAAACGTGTCCTGTTATAGTACTGCATGAGTTTATTGATGATAGACTATAAACTACACATATAAACTAAAACAATTATAATGATGACTGAACTCCCATTTCCCAAAGTGCACGATATAACACTTATGAATATAAGTGATAAAAGGTCACACCAATAAGTCTGACAAACAAATAAACATGGGTTCTTAAACATTTGCCAATACTGGCTGTCCCATTTATTTTCAGTAATTCTGTAATTAATATTCACACAATCAATAAATAATAGTGTTCAGTCCCATTTGTATTTGTCAGAGTCTAACATGTGATTGCCTACATACAGGCTACCCCTCTTTGTTTTCCACTTTCAAACACAGTGTCGTGGTTCGAGCGCTGATTTCGTCCGCGCTCGGGCCATGCAGTATTTTCCTCTCATCTGGTGTGTGGGTGTGTTCCCTATGGCTCTCCGAGCTTTTATTGTGACAGCACTCGGAGGGGCTTCCGGCTGTCAGAGCTGAGGCTCTGACAGCTGAGCTGCATTAACAATCGCCTCATCAGCTGTTCCACCCTGAGCCCTATTTAAGAGGGCAGCTGAGGGCGAAACGTTGCTGCAGTCTCGTCAGAGATTCCCCGTCAAACTATCCCTCGTCTGACATCGTCGAGCATCCCTCGCCGAGCTTCCTGGTCAGACGTCACCTACCTTTCATCCTCGTCCTTTATTGTAAGTGTGTTTGATTATGTATCTGTTCCTCCGTGTCATAGACTGAGTATTAGTTATAGTGTGTTTTAGCCCCCCGTGGCTCATTATTTTGTCATCTTTCTTTTCCTTTAATAAACTGTGCAAACTCACCGGTTGATATATAGCGTCTTATTGATGGCTCGTGAGGGCCATCCATGGCAGTAGACTGCAGCCAGACTGAGACGCCGGTCGCCGTGAGTTTTGCCTGATTTGGACTTGTTTTTTCCTGTCTGGGTACCTGTGTGCTGGGAGGTCATGTTGTCATTCAGGGGCCACGCTCGGAGCCTGGGCTAGGAGCTGGCGGAGGCCCTGGACTACGCTGATGGAACTCTCTTCACTGCTGGCCTCTATGACACTCCCAGCGATGTACGCCGGCACCTGGACCTCGCTGAGGACATCATTAATCGCCTTCCTTGCTACTCCAACCACCTTGAAGTCATTGCGAGGAAGGCAGACATCTCTGCACACCGGGAGAGACTCCGTGGGCTGGAGGAAAACTCCGGCAGGAAGCCAAAGAGTAGGCACCCTTGCTCCTCGCCTTGGGATCCCGTTCCTGTCGTGTTCCAGTCCAGGAGTTCGCACCGCCCAGGGGTGATTCCCCAAGGAGTGTGACATCAGTCGGGATTCCCCCAGAGAAGTGACAGCTGTCAGCTGCTTCCATCCGGGACCGAGTGGCTGCTGCTCACTCCGCCATCCACCCCACGCAGATTATTAAGCATGTGACAGCGGCAGTCAGGCTGGTGGAGAGGAATCCTGAGCTAAGCCATTATCCAGAGTACGCCAACCTGTTCGCCTCTGTTTCCGCGCAGGAGCGGCGTTTCCTGAACCTCTCCTTCACCTCACCCTCTGCCGGTAACCATCGTCAAACAGCCAACACAAAGACTCAGCGAGAACCCCGTCCGGATCCTGTTCCGGGTCGTCGGAGGAACTCTACCTCCCAGTCAGCTGCCTCTTCGGCGTTTCATCAGGAGGGAATTCCCGCAGCCTCTCCCCCCAGGTCATCTTTCCCTGCTGTCCCGTCAGCTACTCGTGCCCGGATCGCCTCGGCTGTCGTCCCCTCCTCCTCGATTTCTTCCCCGGCTGCTGTGAGTGCCACGAGTCCTGCTCCTGCAAAGTCCGTTATCAGACCATCGTGAGCGGCTCCTCCTCGTCCTCCCAGGGGGGCCCTCCGTCACCATCCAAAGGAGGAACAAAGTCCACTGCAGCAGGTTCTATCGGGCCCCTATGGATCAGGCAAGTGTCTTTTCATTCTGTTCCCTCATTGAATGAATTGCCTTGCTTGATTCCTGGGGGTGGAGTTCGGGGTTCACAGCCCCCCAAGCTTCCTCCACCTGCTGTAGCATATAACATTGAACCTGCTGTTTCTGTGTCTCCCTCCGCTGAGCGTTCCATGAAGCCAGGCCTACGTCGCCGGACGGGGAGGGGGCCTGCGGTCCTGGAGAGCCCGGTTCCAGCCCTGCAGCCACGTCATGGGCAGAGGAGGAGAGCGGACTGCAGTGTGGAGCCTGCGCCGACAACGAAACGTCACCGGGTCTCCATCGATGAGCGGTTCGATCCAGCAGGTCGAGGATCCCCTGCCACCACGCCGTGCGGGTAGTCGGCGTGGACGTCAGCGTTGGAGGGTCCTCAGACTTTGGAGAACACCATGCCGGCTGCAGGGCCCGCTGTAGCCGAGTGGGAGCCAGAAGACGTCCTTCTGCCTGATGAACCCGGATTGTCGAAGTCCTGGACGGCGACAGAACCTGAGTGCAGGCAAGTGCTCTATTTTTTCTTCCTACTATCTGTTCTAGAGCATTTTTGCCTGTCTCTCGGGAAGATGAGCCAGGGGCAGCCGCCCGATGCACCCAAACTCGTCTCGCTGGGCTGTCGCTACCGGTGATCCTGATCCCGGTTCTTCTTCTTCTCCTGAGCCTTCTCCCAGGGTCACCGGTGTGGAGTCAACCCTGGTCGCTGTGCTGGAGGTTCCGGGTTCGGGGTTGGAGGTCGTCCATGGAGCTGTTCCGACCCAGTCGGGGTCCATCGTGAGTGCAGGCGCGACCCAGTTGGGGTCCATTGTGGGTGCAGCGCGGGCTCACCCTGGGTCCAACAGAAGGACAGCGCCTATTCTGGTAACGTTCGGAGGTGGAGCTGCAGATCCTCTGCTGAGCGATGCCGGACTGTTCCCTCATCCTTCCTCCAAGCCTTCTCCACTGGGTGCTGTTGGGGTTCCGCTTATTCGGCCCGGCTCTCCCTCGCTGTCCCCCTCTACAGGGAGGCCGTTGTCATTCTCTCCCCTGCGGTCCTGGTGGCTGAGCGATGCGGGTCGGCCGCCTGAAGGACTGCCTCACCCGTTTGGCGTTCTGGGTCGGCCACCTGACCAACTGGACTGTCTACTTGGTGACCTGGTCCGGCCGCCAGAGATCCTGTCTTTCCGGGCCTGGGACTGGGGTAGGCCGCCCAAATGTTCCCTGTTCCCTTTATCAGTTATCTGGACATTGGACGCAGGGAGACCACCAGAACTGTTCCTGTCTCATTGGTCTCTGCCTGCCGTCATCCACGTGTGGTTCTTAGTTCCACTGACATATAAAGGTCACTCTGGTGTTATTTGCTCTATTCTGATCTGTGTATTCACCACTGTTTAGCATGTCTTTTTTTTTCTCCCCTCCCCTGTCTGAGGGATGATTTGTATCGGCCATATTGTGTCTCAGAGGCCTGTGTATTTCAGTTGTAGGTTCCCTCCTGTTATTTGCATTTTTGTCCTGTCTATGTATCATCCGTGCTTTATGAAGTACTTTTTTTTTTTCCCTACCATACTCTGTAATCGCTTTGTTCGTTCCCTGTTCCCTGTTCCCTGTTTTCCCGTGTCATCGTCTTGGGTTTTTTTGTGTCCTTTCTGTTTTTCACCCTCCAGGCCTTTCCCCCATCCTCCCACCCTGGGGGGGGGTGGGGTGGGGGGTGGGGGCTTGGGTGTCATACGGTGCCTGGAGTTCGCCGCCTCGGGGGGAGATACTGTCGTGGTTCAAGCGCCGATTTCGTCCGTGCTCGGGCCATGCAGTATTTTCCTCTCATCTGGTGTGTGGGTGTGTTCCCTATGGCTCTCCGAGCTTTTATTGTGACAGTGCTCGGTGGGGCTTCCGGCTGTCAGAGCCTCGACAGCTGAGCTGCATTAACAATCGCCTCATCAGCTGTTCCATCCTGAGCCCTATTTAAGAGGGCAGCTGAGGGCGAAACGTTGCTGCAGTCTCGTCAGAGATTCCCCTTCAAACTATCCCTCGTCTGACATCGTCGAGCATCCCTTGCCGAGCTTCCTGGTCAGACGTCACCTACCTTTCATCCTCGTCCTTTATTGTGTGTTTCATTATGTTTCTGTTCCTCCGTGTCTTAGACTGAGTATTAGTTATAGTGTGTTTTAGCCCCCCGTGGCTCGTTATTTTGTCATCTTTCTTTTCCTTTAATAAACTGTGCAAACTCACCGGTCGATATATAGCGTCTTATTGATGACTCGAGAGGGCCATCCATGACACACAGCCTACATTTGGGCCTGCAAATAATAATTATAGAGTGCTTTATCATAGACGCTTTACAAATAGATACATTATTCATTCACTCCAGACAGACGTTGATAGTGGTAAGCAACTACTGTAGCCACAGCTGCCCTGGGGCAGGCTGATGGAAGCGTGGCTGACAATCCACACCAACGGCCTCTCCGACCACTACTGAACATTTATACCCATGGATACTGGAGGCAAGGTGGGTAAAGTGTCTTGCCCATGGACACAACGGCAGGATATCTGGGGAGAGCGGGATTTGAAGCGCCAACCATCCGGTTATTGGACGACCTCCTCTACCTCCTGAGCCACTGCCGCCCATTGTAGTAAAGCCTGATTGGGCTACTTGTTTTCAGGCAAGAATACTTGCTTTCTACAGGCATGCACTAGTTTTTTTTAATTTAAAATGGTAGTAACTTCAACTACTACAAATTTAACTACAACTGCTCAGTGTACACCAGGGATGGGCAACTGGCAGCCTGCGAGCCACATGTGGCCCCTGACATCCACGGCCGCCTTAATGAACGGGCTAGCCTGGGCTGAAGCCCAGGGGCCTATGAAAATCAGGGGCCTATCATGAGCCAATGAAAAAGATCACGTTGTTGTTAATTGGTCAAATTCTCTGTCCATCACTTGATATTCGTGTGTGGCTGGCTGCTGATTGGTCTAATTTACAAGTGCCTCACGTGGGTACCAGTAACAATAGCTTATCAGAGGAACTGTTTTGACATGTGACTATGCAAGCGCCAATGAGAGTAAGAAGTAATTAGCTCGGTCAAAGTGTCCAGAAAAAAGTTTGAAAGTGGCACTCATAAAATTATTGAGAGGAAAAGAGCTTAGGGAAAACCAATTGCTCAAAAAAAAAAAAAAAGTGTAAAGGACTTTTCTAAGCTGGAGCATCGACTGGAGGAGGCTGCTAAATACGTACAAAGGAGACAGGTGGGGAGAAGGGAGAAGGAAGGCCATGATTGCTTACATCAGACAGCTGTGTGTGGGACAGTGGACTCCGAACTTGGTAAGTAGACTGGATCAAGCCTGCATCTATAGAGCATGACGATATTCATCAGCTGGACTAAAAAGACATATAAGGAAGGATTTTTCTTCAAAGAAGACCAGAAGAAAGCACTTCTGAAAAAGGTAAGACTGTGGAGGAAGGAATCACACGAGACCATGGATTGACGACACAGACTTTTTTCTCCTCCATCCAGTAAAACGAACTAAATCTGAGTGTAAAACATGCACACACATCCACAGACACATTAACATACACGTCACTGAGCAGGTCTTAATATAATACATTTGCACCCCTGCGTCCTCAGGTGTGAACCTGGCACAGCAGAGGCAAAAGGCACATCTTTGGCTTTATACCCGCTAGCACTCTGGTGCCTTTAGCTGGCTCTTCTCACCTTTTCCCCATTACCATGTCTGACTACCTTCTCCCCCACCAACCCCCCTGTCCTGGGTGGAGTTCCATGACCTACTGTGTCCCCCATAAGATGCTGTTTTCAGCTTTCCAGCCACCTGTGCAGGTTTTTTATTGCTGCTGTTGTGCATTGTTTGAATCAGGAATACTTCACTGATGTAATTTTATGCTGAAGGCAGCATCTGTCACACTGTAAAAATGTAAATCTCAGTAAGATAAAATATCTTAAATCAAGGCTTTATGCTTGTTTTTCTCTCCAAGATAATATTGACAAGAATTTCTTTTTGTTGTGCAGTTTTCTGTAAGATTTTACTTGCTTTACAAAAGTTTTTACTTGTTTAAAACAGTTTATTCTTACTCTGTTGGCAGATATGTTTTCTTTTTTATTTGAAGTAAAATTATCAGCCAACAGAGCAAGAAAATGTGACTTATCAAATTGCTTCAAACAAGTTAAAACTATCTGAAAGCATGTAAAATTTTCTTACAGAATGCCAAAAACATGCAAGTTAGGTTAATTGGCATCAAAACTAGGGATTCTAAATTGTCCTTAGGTATGACTGTGAGAGTGAATGGTTGTCTGTCTCTCTGTGTTGGCCCTGTGATGGACTGGCGATCTGTCCAGGGTGTACCCTGCCTCTCGCCCAAAGATGCTGGGATAGGCTCCAGCCCCCCTCCCCCCGCCACGACCCGAAAAAGGATTAAGCGGAAGAAGATGAATGAATGAAACTGCAAAGCAAGAATAAATTTGTCAGACAAAAAACAAGCATAAACAGCCTTAATTTATTTCATTTTACTTATATTTGACTTTTTGCAGTGTAGCTGTGTTTTGTAGCTCACAGTTGCATTATTTCTCAAAGAGAAACAAAAATGAGGCTGTAGTGGCTCAGGAGGTAGAGCAGGTCATCCAATAACTTTAGGGTTGGTGGTTCAAATCCCACTACCCCCACTTTGCTGTTGTGTCCTTGGGCAAGACTCTTTACCCACCTTGCCTCCAGTGTGTTCATGGTTCATGACACTGATGTATGGATGTGAATAAATGTTTGGTGGTGGTCGGAGAGGACGTTGGATGGCTTGGCACCCATGTTCCCATCAGTCTGCCCCAGGGCAGCTGTGGCTACAGAGGTAGCTTACCACTATCATTGTCTGTGGAGTGAATGAATAATAGACTCATTGTAAAGTGTCTTTGGGTGTCATGAAATTGCTATATAACCACAATCCATTATTGAAACATAGCTATTATACATTTTTAAACTGAGATTGTCTTGGGGGGGCGGGGCTACAAAACCTCTAAGCCCAAGGGCCTAATGGCAAGTTATGGTGGCCCTGCTGACGTCATCCACTGCAGCCGCCAGTCCATTTCCAAAAATCAATTATTTAGTTATATCCCGTTTGAACACACGGTGATTGGAACTACATCCTTAAATGCAGTTACAGAGTCCGCCAGCAGAGGGAGCTCTAATCGAAACATTGGTGCCTCCTGCAGCGGTCCAGCAAGCATGAGGGAGCCACAGACAGAGGGAGCAGTGTGCCCCGGAGTACATCTTTTAAGGTATATACTGTATGTGTTGCATGCTGAAACTGCATTAACAGGCTGTCAACAGCAGTAAATGTACAGAGTAGGCTGCTTTTTAAACAACAATAAATGCTACATCTCCTCACTGAGGGGTATTTACAGTAACAAGTTTCAAACTGAAAGGCAAATTTATAAAAGAAGCGGCAAATTTACAACAGAAAAAACTCACTAATTTAGAAAAAAAAAAAAATCCCATCCCAGTACAACTAAAAAGTTAGAAATGTTAAAATAAAATGATGCAAATTTATCAGTGGAAGCCTGCACATCTAATACCAAAATAAAATATAGATTTGCAAAACAATGGCTCATTTAAACCAGAAATGTAGCATATTTATCAAAAAAACCTATTTTTTACTTTGATCATTTTCTTCTAATATTTTAAAAACATTTTTCTTCATCGTCATATTTCCTTTTCTTCTTGGCTTTTTTGTTAATTACCATCCAGAATTTCTTTGCTCATCATTTTGATGGAGAGAGTTTTATAAATTAGATCATGATATAATTGTACAAACCCCTAGTGCACAGACAACCTCCGGTCATGTGCACAGTGAAGTTATGGACTGAGGAGGCAGTGGACGCTCTAAAGGACTGTTTTGAAACCACTGCCTGGGAGCAGCTCTGCGATCCACATGGTGAGGACATCGATGGCCTCACTCACACCATCACGGACTACATCAGCTTCTGTGTGGACAACACCGTACCCACTAAGACCATACGGTGTTGCTCGAACAACAAACCCTGGATCAACCCTGAGATAAAAACACTTCTGAGAGAGAAGAAGAGGATCTTCAGGTCGGGGAACAGGGAGATGCTGAAGTCCATACAGAGGGAGCTGAGGAGGAAGATCAGAGAAGGCAAGGACATCTTCAGGAAGAAGATGGAGGACAAGCTGCAACAGAGCGACATCGGTGGGGTCTGGAGAAACCTTAAAACCATCTCTGGGCTCCAGAATACCTCCCCCCAGGCCACGGGGGGCAGGGAGTGGGCGAACAATCTGAACCTGTTTTTTAATAGGTTTGACCAAACGCCCTCCCCCCCGACTGCACAACAACCACTGCTGCCTCTGAAGACATCGAGTCCTGCTGTCCACACCCCACTCCACTGACACCCCCCCACTCCCAACACATAGCCCCTCAACATGACCCTCACTAAGACCCAGGTGAGGATGGAGCTGAGGAAGATCAAGGCGAGGAAGGCGTCGCGACCAGACGGCATCAGCGCAAAGCTCCTCAAGTCCTGTGCAGACCAGCTGTGTGGGATTGTAGAGTACATCTTCAACCTGAGCCTGAAGCTGGGGAGGGTACCACAGTAGTGGAAAACATCTTGTGTGGTACCTGTACCAAAGATTTCACACCCCAAAGTTCTGAACAGCTACAGACCAGTGGCCCTGACGTCCCACATGATAAAGACCCTGGAGAGACTACTCCTTACTCACCTCCGCCCCCTGGTGGGACCAGCGATGGATCCACTCCAGTTCGCCTACCAGCATGGCATTGGGGTGGAGGATGAAGTGATCTTCCTCCTTCACTGTTCTCTGTCCCACCTGGAGAAGCCTGGGAATGCAGTGAGGATCATGTTCTTTGACTTCTCCAGTGCTTTCAACACCATCCAACCGATGATCCTGAAGGACAAGCTGCTGTGCGCAGGGGTGGACCAGCACCTGTCATCATGGATCCTGGACTACCTCACTAACCGGCCACAGTTTGTGAGAACCCGGGACTGTGTGTCTGACATGATCATCGGTAGCACGCGGGGCCCCAGGGAACGGTTTTGGCTCCCTTCCTGTTCACCCTTTATACTGCGGACTTCTCACACAACACAACACACTGCCATCTACAGAAGTTCTCTGACGACTCTGTGATCGTTGGCCTCATCTCCAACGGAGATGAAGCTGAGTACAGAGGACTTATCCTGGACTTCGTGGACTGGTGCCATTGGAACTGCCTCCAGATCAACGCGAGGAAAACTAAGGAGCTGGTGGTGGACTGCCGCAGGCAAGGACAACCCCTCACAGCACCAGTAAAGATACAGGGAACAGACACCGAGATGGTGACATCCTACAAGTACCTGGGTATTCATCTGAACAGTAAACTAGACTGGTCGCACAATACCAATGCACTCTACAAGAAGGGACAGCACAGGCTGTTCCTACTGAGGAGTCTCAGGTCTTTTGGTGTACAAGGGGCGCTGCTGAAGACATTCTACGACACGATGGTGGCATCAGCCATCACTTTTGGAGTGGTCTGCTGGGGCAGTGGCATTACAGCAGCCGATAGGAAGAGACTGAACAAACTGATCAAGAAAGCTAGCTCTGTCCTAGGGCAATGCCTTGACCCAGATAGGAGAGAGAAGGATGGTGGCTAAACTGTCATCTCTGCTGGAGTCCAAGTCCCACCCTATGCAGGACATACTGAACGCACTGAGGAGCTCATTTAGCAGCAGACTACATCATCCTAGGTGCACAACTGAGAGGTTTCGCAGATCCTTCCTACCTACGGCTGTCAGACTGTACAACCTAAGCAGGGCTGCTTGCAGAGGTAGCAAAAAAACGTGACAACCTAATAGTATTGAATGCAAAAGACGTAATAGACTTACACAATAGTCCCCTCCGGTATACAACTAGGACAATACCGGTTGCTACGGAGGGTGACAATATGTATGGGTACATAATCATACCATGTAGGATAACTAAGTAGAAGGTTATGCTGTTTCATTCCATCTAGCTACAATGCTCCGCACTGTGTGTTTATATATTTATATGTACATATGTATATTCGTTGCTCTTGTTTTTTCTTGTCTTCTTGATTGTTGCTCCGAGTGTTGCTATCCATGTGCTGTTGCAATCCTGGAATTTCCCCATTGTGGGACTAATAAAGGCTTATCTTATCTTATCTTATCTTATCTTATCATAATTTTATCATTAATTTGAATTCTAATATGATAAAACACTGAGCAGTTTTTATTTTTATTTGCATTTTCAGTTTTAATTGTGAAACTTTTGACTTTGAAGCGAATACCCCCCAAGGTTTACATGTAAATCTGGCCCTCAGGAAGTGAGGAAAAACATTTGTGGCCCTCACTGCCACCAAAGTTGCCCATCCCTGCTGTACACTGAGCAGCTTACAAAGGCTGTTTTGTTGTGAACTTAGCAGGTACATCAGCTGAGGTTACAGCAGACACGGAGGGGACAGTGGGAGCAGTGAATGGGGATGAGAGTCAGTGCTCTGCAGAAGATGGTGGTGGACCTAAGATGAAAACAACAACAAAAGCGTCATGTTAGATGTCATCTTACACTGGGAAATTAGGAAAACTAGACAGAATAGAATACACTTTATTGTCCCCTTGGGGGAATTTGCTGTGGACTCAGTGCTGGCACAAACCTGCTTCCCATCGAATCACAAAGTATCCCATCACAACATGACTTCTGCTCACATATATTGCACACGACCCCCATGAAACACATTACTAAAAACAGTCTAAAACATAAACAAACAGAACATGTAATTCAAGTTAAGATCACCATGCTGCTGTACAATCCTAGGAGCAATTTAGGAGCCTAATAGAAGCAGGTAGAAATGACTTTTTAAAATGGTTTAAGCTGCATTTTGGTTCTCTATATCTTCTACCAGAACGCAAGATCTGAAACTCAGAATAGAGGATGTGTGAGGGGTCCTGCAAAACTCTCTGTGCCTGCCTGCACACACACTGCTCATAAATGGCCTTAAGGAAGAGCTTTTCAGTTCTCCCCATCACCTTCATAGCAGCCTGGACCAGACGCTGCAACTTAGATTTGGCCTGCACAGAAATATTGCCAAACCACACAGACATCCCGTACATGATGATGCTCTCCAGCACCGCCTGGTAAAATAAAAACATTATTTTGTCACTGACTCCAAACACCCTCAGCCAACGGAGAAAATACAGCCTTTGCTGTAGACGAGAGCACACAAACTCAACATGGTCATTCCAGGTGAAGAGGTTATCCAGGTGGATGCCCAGATACCTGTAGGAGGTGACCTGTCGAGTTTCCACACTGTTAATAGACAGTGGAGTGTGGTCTCCCACTGACCGAGGGTCCACCACCATCTCCTTAGTTTTGATAGAGGTGCGATACAATGTACAGCCTTTAAAATCATGTGGTCTCTGTTTCTGTCACCAAGATTTTTAATGTTTGAGTGGCACACAGAAAATTTAGAACAGCACCCCCCCATCACA
This sequence comes from Pholidichthys leucotaenia, assembly GCA_020510985.1. Classification (NCBI taxonomy): domain Eukaryota; kingdom Metazoa; phylum Chordata; class Actinopteri; order Cichliformes; family Pholidichthyidae; genus Pholidichthys; species Pholidichthys leucotaenia. The sequence goes on along the minus strand of CM035838.1, from coordinate 428,914,196 downwards.
TTAAAAGTCAAGGAAGTGTTGTATGTTGTAAACACTGCTCCAAAAGAGATGATGCCATCATTAGTTGATCTGGGAGAAATCACTGAAGTCTATTTAAATGTATTTTAGGAGCAGTTTTAAACATGCACACCTACAGACTAAGGCTGGGTGATATAGCTTTTTTTTTTTTAAAGTATCATGATATAATTTGTCTATATGATGATACATGATATATGTTGCGATATGTATTTTGTGTACCAAATGTCTTTAAAATTTGGTTTTATTTACATTTTTATGTAAGTAAAACCAATATACACACTAGAGGGACAGAGTTTCATTTCACTTATGAAATAGCTGCATAATGGAATAAAATGAAAGCCTACCTCAGAGAAAGTTCTTCACAACAACATGTAACTCATGAAAGTGTCTTTTTTCCCTGCTTAACAGAACTCACATTATGAAGTAATCAAGTTTATTCACATAGAAATATTTCAGTTTACTTCACATAGTTAATACTTGGTCTAATAGCAAGTGACAGAAGTATAATTTGTCTGTTATGTTTTGGGGTTTTTTTTGTACGTGTCTACGTTTCATCAGTTCTTTGTATGGCCAGCCGCTCGCGCCTATTTTGAAGGTTTTTGAGACCAGATAGGAGCTCTTATTTTGAAAGTTCACTCGCAAACAGAGCAGAGTTCAGGATGGATGTTTATCTTCATCTGGCTCCCTCAGTTCGTGAGCTTAAGACGGACCTACTTTTATTCTGTAATTCCGCTTTATGGCTGCTCGCTGCAGACATTCTCTGTGGACAGCCCTATGTGGGGGAGAGGTGGGGAGATGGAGATGCTGCATGGAATGGAGTGAAGTGCTGCCTTACATTAACATGACAGATTATACTCGGCAGACGCGATATCAACATGTTATGTATCGCATGCAGCCAAATGTAATGATAGATCAGATATATTTGAAATGACTGTTGTTGTGAAATAAATAAAGTTGAATTGAATATTCAGTGTATCACCCAGCCCTACTACAGATAAATAAACTAGTCTGTCTGTATCATAAAACATGAACTGGTTTTTGTCTAGTAGAGAATATTTTAAATCACCTTAAAAAGCCTGCATAGATTGAAATGACTTTTGTTGTGACTACGCGCTATACAAATAAAGCTGAATTGAAAAATTGAACTGAATATTTTAAATTCAGAAAATTTAAAGCAACACAATGTAACTTTCTTGTTCAGGTTAGGAACACTGAAAATACTCCAACTATGGTAACTATGACTTCTGTCCCAACAGCCAATCACAGGGTGCTTTGTTGCTGGCATCTAAAGTTGTGTCCTGTAATTGGCGGTTCATATTTGGGTCATAGTGGCCATAGTTGTAGTCCTTTCAGTTTTCCTACCAAGAACAGCTGTTGCAGACAATGTGGGCCCACTCAGGCTTTGGTGGAAGTGACATTCACCTGGACAAAGGCTGATGAACCATCAGAATAATTTTGAAAACATTATTTTAATGTGAACATTTTACACAGTGTTGCTTTAAACCATCTTGGCTCGCAGTGAAACCATTTAAGATCATTTTATTTTCTATCACAGCACCATACCAGCTCATGTTGCAGTGAAAATTATTAGAAGTTTTTTAAGCAAATGCTGAAAAGCACAAACTTTGTGGACAGATTTTACCACTCTGGAGGTGTTTTTTTTTTTTAAATAATTCTAATAAAAAATGCTTCAAATATTATTAACACAAGTTATCCAGCTGTTTTGGTGCGTTCACACTGAATGAAAAGTGAATTTTGTGTGTGGTGTGATTCCATACAAAGTTGTTATAAAGACATGAATTTGTTCCAGACAACACAAAGATGTGAACAGACGCAGATACAAGTTAATCCATGTCCACACAATATTTGTTCAGCTCAGGTGATAATTTCTCATGACACTTGGTCATAATAGCCAATCAGCATCCACATGATAGTGATGTCACTGGGAGTGAGAATTATAATGTAGAATAACATGTAATTAAATTTAAAAATGGGACTGCCACTCACTGAAGACGGATGGACAGGCGCTCCACAGCTCAGAGTTCCTGTACTTTGTACCAATCTGTGAAATCCTGCCACTAATCATCATTAGTAGCTCATCAAACTGAGCACCGGTTAGCCTGGGGCAGCACTGAGAACAGCCGTCATTAAGATGCAGTTCCTGGAGGAGGCACTGAGAAATTCTCCCAGCTGTGTCCACCGCAGGATAACATGGTGAACCCAAACACTACAGTGCTTCTAGTGTTTTCTGAATTTCCACACCAGGAACACATCAGTGACAGCAGCTATCTTGCTCACTGTGGTAACTAACTATAGAAGTAACTCTGCTGCTCCACAGGTCAATCTTTGCTGGTTGCTCTCAACTTTGGTGGCTGTATTCTTGCCAGCAGAGCAATGCAGATTTATGATTTACATTCAGGATGAACGCATCATTAGTGTTCAGACACCTGACAATCAATGCAACCATGCAGAGAACTTCAGGTTCATAGAAAACAGCTGAATATTTATATTTAACATGGTAGTCTTGGTGGATTGACTCACTTCTGGAGCAAGGCCTCAAGTGGCTGCCAGAGGAACTGCAGGTATTTTCCTGGGCAGTGGTGCTCAAAGGAGCTTGGAGAAGAGATGGATTGACTGGTTTGCAGCAGTTGAATAGCTCTCCTTTCTGAGGATTTTTTTTTATTTTAAGATGCTAAAATCCACTTTTCCCCCTCAGTGTAAATGAGAGAAGCAGTCAGTGGTGTAAAGGAAGATTCCTGATGAATGTTGGACCTTTAAGCAGCTGCTGCTGCACATAAGAACACTTCAACCCACATCAGAAATGAAGAGTGAAGAGCTGTAGTGTGTGTGTGTGTGTGTGTGTGTGTGTGTGTGTGTGTGTGTGTGTGTGTGTGTGTGTGTGTTCAGAGTGAATGATGGAATCAGGTGGTTTTATTTTCAGAGGACACATCAGTCCTCCAGCCTTCAGCCCAGGACTTGTTGATCTTATTTTTTCCTGTATTGTCTTCGTCATGCTCTGTTTTGTTGTTTGATTTGTGTTACAGTGAAGTGTTATCAGCTTTTTAGGACATAAAGTGCTGGTGCCAGAGATGGCAGGACTGAACGATGGACTTGGAAGCACTGAAAACTGATTTATGGCAGTTTAGATTTTGCTCCTCCACCATTGGCTGCCTTCACATTTGTCTCTCTCTGATTGGTCAGAGCAAGATGTTAAAAGAGAGGGCAGTGGGTTTGGTGAAGAGTCCTCAGGTTTTTATTTATTTCAGTATTTATTTCTTTATTGTTGTGGATGTTTTTCCTGTTTTCCTCCTTAGTTTTCCTGTTGTAGGACTCACGCTCTTGTGCTGTCTGTAGTTGTTTAACGGGACAATGATCAGTGGGAATCAGGACTGCTTCTGTTGCTGCTGTTTTTCTTCACATTTTGGTCCTCTTACATCATCACCACTTAACCAGAGTGGGACATAGATCACTTCAAACCTCCTAGAATCCAGGACTCTACTTGTGTGAACTACCCACCAAACTCTTCAGCACCTTTTATGAAGCTGATGAAGATTTGATCAAAGGAAGATTTTTTTTTCTTTCAAGATGAACTGAGACATTGTACTGTTGTCTGATCCAGTAATGATGTTCATGTCTAGGTCAGCCGGTTCTAATAACAGTAAAAGGTCAAAGGTCACCTGAAGGCATCAGTATGTGATGGTGTGAACCAAACATGACCCCGACCCCCTCCAAACAAAGCAGAAATAGCAGCATGTACAGTACAAAGAAGTTGTTCTTCTCTTCTTCTTAGTCACTTTGTAGCCTTGAAACTCATTAGAATAAGATTCCCATGTTTAAAATGAGCGAGTCCACAGTATTCCACAACTGCAGCTAACTAACAGCATAGCTGCACTTTTTTCTTTTGCATGACAATCAACAGGACTCTTGCTTTTTGATGTTTTTCTTTTTATTTGGCTTCTCATTTTCTACTGAATGCTGCTATACTCAACCTTTGTTGACCATCAGCACCCAGAGTGACGGTGCTTCACTGAGCCTGCAGCTCACTCTGAGGACCACTGGAGTCCAACTCACGTGGGAGCCACTTCAGAGAGGGACGGTGCTCCAGCAGGAGGCGCTGTCTCACCCAGGAAAGCACAGACACACACAGGTGGATGAACATGGAGCTTCTGATGGAGCTGCACAAAAACTTCAGTGTCACATCAGACACACAATATAGTCAAAGACAGTTTATCAGGGAAGAACAGGGGTCAGAAAGTCCTTTGTTGTGCTCTGAGACAGTTGACTAGAATTTTGGCCAAATAAAACACAGAGCCACAGAACAGGTTTCATCCTTAATAACTGAGGTAGTCAACATCAGGGATCATCAGGGGGCGGAGCATGGATAAGGAGTAGACGCGCCCTTACCAGCTCCCGTATACAGTATCTTTTCATAAATGTTATTTTAAATGTCACTGCGTCTCGTTATATTTCTCCTCATCATATTGGGACCACTTGAGAAACCCGCTGACATGTCTGGGAAGAACCCTTCCCGTCAGGAATGCTCTACCCGAGCCCTTAACCGTCAAGCTAATGAGAAAGCTAACTACCCGTCTCCTGTACATGGCGTTGATGAGGATGCAGAAGAGCCGTCCCTTTTGGGCCTGGTAAAGCTAATTGAAAGTTTCCGAGCTGAAACACAGGACTCATTAGGCACACTGTAGACTTCTATGGACTCATTTGGGACACGTCTGACTGAGGTCGAAACTTCTCTGCAGGTGTTTGACGACAGGATTACGGCGCTCGAAGCCAGGAGTGAAACACTGGAGAAATTCAACTAACTGCTAATGGCTAAAACGGAGGACCTTGAATCGAGGAGCAGACGCCAAAATCTCTGTGTGTTTGGTCTACCGGAAAACATAGAGGGGCCACAAGTTTCAACATTTATGACCGACTTCTTCACCGAGACGCTGGGTATGGAGGTTCCTGACGGGCCTGAGATTTTGGACCGAGTGTGTTACGGGTCCCGGGGAGGTGGCCACAATAACAAAAAGAAATAAGTCTTAAAACGTGATCCTCCGTGTCTGCTCTTGGGTCTGTAAAATAAAGAAAGAGTCTTAGAAAGACAAAACACAGGACCACTCGTGTCTTTCTCCAGATAGTACTCTTATTTTCTTTAACAAATTACTTCACAAACTTGGCAATAGACAAATATAACAAATTACTTTACAAACTTGGCAAAAGGCAAATATATACAGGACAAACTCTGACTATTAATTAACACCAGGAGACTTTTACATTCACACGGGGCAAAATATACTTCTATAAAGTAAAACATTTTACACGAGCTAACAGTCTTTCCCAAAGTTAAACTAGACTGGCGCGAAACCGCTACCGTGATGCGGCTCGCCTTTGATCTCCGGCGCTGGCCACAGCTTAAACTTGTACAAAAATGTATCAAAATGACACACCAACATCACAGTATTACTCGTCGCGAAACACAGAAGTAACACGGAGCTTAAGGCTCTTATTTATGGCATTTTTAACCAAATACTGACCTGTAAAATAAAGAGAGTCTTAGAAAGACAGAACACAGGACCACTCGTGTCTTTCTCCAGATAGTACTAAAGGGGGGCCGGAAGCGCACCCTCATTGTTTACCTGGGGAGGGACGACCGCAGTGCCAAAGGTTCCGCTGCTTATTCTTAAATATTTATACAGGGCTACATATCAAATGTTAATATTACTGATCGTCCACAATCTCAAAATATATTTAAATGCTCTTAAAATAAAAATAAAATGACAGTCTCTCTGAATTATTTCCGAATGTGGTGCACGATTTGGGTGTACCACACGCTCCCCAACAACAAAAGTGGCTCCTGACACTTAACAGTAATAAATCAAAATCTCAACACTAATAAAGTCTCTATTCAAAAGTCTCTGGAACGTCTTTCTTTTCAAGTGTCCTTAATCTTCAGGTATTATCCAAGATCTGGTCAGTTTAATAGCAAGGAATAGCATACTGACATGGCAAGTAGTTAGAGGTGAAAGGAGGAAGATAAAAAGGTTGAGGATGGAAAGAAGGGTAGCACATAAAAGGATATGGTGTTGACTGCTGAACACTGACAGTGTTCACCGACGGACGAGTCTGGAAGGCTGGCTGGCCCAGGGACGGATAGGTGAACACCACGTTGGGTTGTCTCTGCCTGGTGGACTGCCTCAGACGTGGTGGCGACTCAGGACGGTGGTCCGGCTCTGGACTGGGCACCGGCTCAGGATCAGCTGCAGGTCCGGGACTAGGAGCAGGAACATCTTGGTGGAGATGAAGCACTTTCCTGTCGTCGTCTGGTTGAAGTTGGTCCACGTTTTGTTCGCTTTCCCTTTGTATTTCTTGTCCTTCTTCCGTAATATTGTCTCTGTCTTGTTCAGATTGAATAGGAACTTGTACTTGTCTTTGCTGTGTTGTCCCCTGTCTTCTTTGTGACTCACATTGAACTTGGTCGACTGGACGTTGACTTTCTTGCAGGTGTCTGGGAACACGAAACCAATAGAGGGGTTCGTCTTCTTCTGAATCACTCGCTTCAGGACTGTTTGGCTTTTCCAGTGTGTTTTGTCTTATATCGGTAGGTCTGTTGTTTCTCTTTTGTGACTTGGCAACTGGACTTTGAACGATGTCGACTGGTAAGTCGTTGACTTGGAGAAGCAAGTTTCTGTGCAGGGTACGGACGGGACGACCTCCTGTCTCTGGACTTACTTTGTAGACGGGGTTGTCTCCAACCTGCTCCCTCACGATGTAGACTGTTTGTTCCCAGTAGGGCCTTAGCTTGCCAGGACCACCTCTTTTGCCCAGGTTCCGTACAAGCACTTTGTCTCCTACTTGCAGGACTACACCTTTGCATCGTTTGTCATAGTTTGTCTTTCCTTTGGAGCTTGACTGTTGACTGTTTGCACTTGCGATCCTGTACGCCTCTGTCATTTTCCCTTTCCATTTCTGAGCATATCCATGGGCTGTTTCTGTGTCTTCTTCTGTCATGAGGCCAAAGAGAAGGTCTACTGGGAGGCGAGGATGTCTGCCATACAACAGAAAGTATGGAGAAAAGCCAGTGGCCTCATGCTTAGTGCAGTTGTAAGCATGGATGGTGTGAGGCAAGTGTTCCTTCCAGTTTTGTTTCTCTTTCTCTCTCAATGTACGTAGCATCTGCAACAAGGTCCGATTCAGCCTTTCGACCGGGTTACATTGGGGGTGGTAGGGAGAAGTCCTTGAGTGGCCAACACCTGCTAGCTCTCTGAGGGACTTGAATAACTCGTTCTCAAATTCACGACCCTGATCGTGATGAAGCTTGGAGGGGTAGCCGAATCTTGGAATGAAATCATTGAAGAGGTGATCTGCTGCTGTCTTTGTGGCTTTGTTCTTGGTGGGGTAGGCTTGTGCAAACCTGGTGAAATGGTCGACTACCACCAAGATGTACTCAAACCCGCCTTTACAGGACTTTAAATGCAGGAAATCGATGCATACTAACTCGAGTGGGAAGTTGGATGTTAAACTGCCCATCGGTGCTCTCTCATGCGTTGCTGGCTTTTTCTGTTTTATGCATGGGCACTTCCTGGTGACATACTCCTCGATCTCTCGTTTCATGAAAGGCCAATAGAATCGCTCACGGGCTAAGCTCAAGACTTTCTCCACGCCGACATGGCCCATGTTGTTATGGAGATGGGTGAGAGCTACTTGCCTGTAGACAGCGGGCAGAACTAGCTGCTTGCGTTCTGCGGTCTTCCTGTAGAGAAGGCCATTTTTAATGTGCATCCGACTCCACTCTCTCAACAGTCTTTTTGTGCTTATGTCAAACTTGGCTTTGTCGTCTTCGGTTGGTGTCATGTCTTTTTCCTTCATCTCCATGACTTTCCCGATGGCTGGATCTGCTCTTTGTTCTTGGACTAGTTTATCGTGGTCGATGGAATGCAGTGGCTCCTTGAGGGGTGAACTTGGTGAAGCAAGGTTGAGGGCTGCAACCCTGGGCTGCAATTGATGTAGCATGCAATCCATGCTACATCACCTTGCTTGGCTCTTCTGCTCCCTTCCCATACTGCACCGACGGCTTCCTCTGACAGTTCTCCTGTACACTCTTGCATGAAGGCTTCAGTGTTGAGTGGACTACGGGATAGTACATCAGCGTCAATGTTTGTTTTTCCGGGGCGATATTTTATGTCAAAGTGGAAATCTGCGAGCTGTCCCACCCAACGATGTCCTACGGCGTTGAGCTTGGCAGTGCTGAGGACATACGTCAAGGGGTTATTGTCCGTAAAAACTGTGAAACTTGGGGCATAGTAGAGATAGTCTTTGAACTTGTCGCAAACTGCCCACTTGAGGGCGAGAAACTCGAGTTTTCCGCTGTGCAAGTGGTAATTTTGTTCGGTAATTTTGTGCGTGACCCGTACCCAATCACTCTCATCTTATTGTCTTGGTTTTGATAAAGGACTGCGCCAAGGCCTTTCTGGGACGCGTCCGTGTGGAGTACGAAGGGCCGGGTGAAGTCAGGATACGCTAACACAGGTGGCTGGGTAAACATGTCAATCAAGCGCTCAAGGGTCTCTTGGTGTTCCTTGTCCCATTTCACTGGAGCTCGGGAAGACTGCTGTGGGTACTTTGCTCTGCCTTTGGATGGCTTGGACGGCAGTGTGTCAGACTTTACCTGGAGCAGGTCGTACAGGGGTTTGGCAATGCGCGAGAAGTCTTGCACATACGTCCGATAATAGCTCAGGAACCCCAAAAGTTGTCTGACTTCTCCAACTATTTGTGGCCTTCTGTGTTTGAGTGCCTGCACAGCTTCGATGTCCTTGGGGTCCACCCTCACTCCATCTTCTGACACCAGGCGACCGACATACCGAACCTCTCTGTGGAACAACTCACACTTCTCAGGCTTCAGCTTCACCCCATGGCATTGCAAAGCTTGGAGAACTTTCCTCAGCACTTGGACATGTTCATCAAACGACTTGGAAAAACAGAGCACATCATCAAGGTAGGGTATGCAGCACTCATCACGGAGCGTGTCCAGCATTTCTTCCATGCTCCGCTGGAAGGCTGCGGGTGCATTGGACAGCCCGAAGGGTATTCTCACCCATTTGTAGAGACCCCACGGGGTGGTGAATGCAGTCAGGTACCTTGAGCCTTCTGCGATGAAACCTTGATGGTAAGCTTTACCCTGGTCCAGCATCGAAAACCAGCTGTAACCACCGAGGGAGTCTGTGAGGTCCTGGATCCGGGGAAGCGGGTGTCTGTCGGGCACTGTTTTGTTGTTTAGGAGGCGGTAATCAATACACAGACGTAAAGATCCGTCCTTCTTCCTGACACAGATAACTGGGGCTGCGTAAGGTGACTGAGACTTTACGATCCATCCCTTCACTATCAGTTCCTGAATGTACTCTTTTACTTCCCTATACAGGGGCTTGGGGATGGAGGCGTAAGCTCTCTGAACTGGCGTGTCATCTTTGAGTCTGATTTCCATTTGCAAAGAAGGGATACAGCCAATATCAGTGCTATCGCGAGAGAATGCCTCACACTCTTCCATCAGAACCTTTTCGACTGACTTTTGCTGATCTGGGCTTAGATGACTGAGATCGACTGGTGGCAACCAAGGCTCGGCAGGAGAGTCACCTTGGGCGGTCTTACTTAGTATCTCTGCTGTAGTTGCTGATGTCAGTATGGACTGGGTTTCTGGTGGCTCTAGTGTATCAGTTTCAATGACTTTGGCGGCATGTTCGATGGTGCCTAGGGCTGTTCTTTTCGGCAGGATTACTTCATGTTTGGAATGGTTGGAGATGGGGATCTTTACAAAAGGTCTTTGGGAATTGTTAATCTCCAAAAGTCCTTCCCCCACACTCAAATTTCTCAAAGCAATGTTCTCTTCAGCAGGTTCGTAAAGTACAAGAGGGTCAGAGATGTCAAAGTTCTGGGGCACCCTGCAACATATTTGTACTGCTTTGCCAGCTGGGATAATCATGTTGTCTTTACCGACTCTGAGTGTAACAGGATCACAGTCTGTTCTTTGCGGCACTTCAATGAAGTTTACCATGGACACTACCTGGTCTTTGTCCAGTCCAAAAGCTCTGCGCAGTAGACTATACAGTACTGTACTGGCTTCTTCTTCTGTCTCTTGGCCTTGTATAATCGCTCCCAGCACATTAGCTCCAACTAGTGGTTGGTTCAGTGACAGCTTACTGACTAGGAATGGCGCTTGTGCAGTGAGATTGGGATCCCCGTGACCCGCTAAAGTGACTGTAAGCTCAACCCACCGGTCATATGGAACTGCTTGGCCATTAACTGAATAAACCTCAAGCTCGTCGTTCAGCAGATCTTGGAGTGGTCTTACCACAGTGTTGGGTATGTACCTTTTGACCCATTGCCTGTCAACTATACTCACTTGTGAGCCAGAGTCAAACAGCACTGTTACAGGATAACCACCGATTAGACATTTCAGCAGACTTTTCTTACCGACAAGGGGAGCTTGGCATTTGGTGGCACTCTGACAGGAGGGAATCTGACCTTTCCTTCTGTTGCATTTGACCTGCTTTCTCAGCTACTTGCTCTGGTGCTTGGGGCGCAGAGTTGAAGCTTCGGCAGAGGAGGAGTTTACTGGCTGGGACTTTGACTCTGTACCGATCTCTGGCTGTCCCTTGACAGAGACCGTTTCCCGTTTCCCTAATTCTTGGGGTCGCTTCAGACATCCAACTGCTCTGCGTCCCGACTCACCGCATACAAAGCAATGACTACACTCCTGTAAGCTTTGTTCAGTACATTTCGGACAGAGATAGGTTTTCTTTTGGTTGGCTGGAGGCTGAGAACGCTGAGGGGAGAAGTTTACAGCTTTCTGTTCCATGAAAGTTGCCACCATCTTGGTTAGAGTCTCTACTTGTGCAGCAAGTTGTTTGATTGTCTGTGAGGCTTGTTGGTCTTTGGCTGTCGTGTCCTTTGTTGCAATCACAGCGCTTTGTGCTGACTTCTGACGAGGGGTTTGCCCTAACCTTCGCTGGTGCTCATTCTCATCACTGATTATCTTTGTGACCTCACTAAGAATCTCTTCATCTGTTACATTGTTGTTTGAGGTAAGAGGTCTTAGTCGTTGCCACAGGTCTGCATACTTCACTCCCAGGCCTTGATAGACTGTGTGCAGAAACACTTCCTGAATTGTCCTTGGGTCATACGAGATGTCCGCATTGGCTTGTTTTGACTGAAAGATAAGTTTCTGTTTCAGTCCAATCATGCGATACAGGAATTACTGAGGGGACTCCTGCTCAGTTTGTCGGGCGCACATTAACTCCTGGAACATCTCTGCTTCAGAAAATCCTTCTTTTAATCCTTCATTGATCTGTCTCATGAGACTGTTGTAACTGATTTCAGAGCTGTTGTCTCCAATTTGTCCTCCAAACACCTTGAATTCTCTCCGAGGCAGGTAGGAAAGGCCTTTGAGAGTGACATATCTTTCTGGACTACCTTGTTCCCTTGGCTGCGGTTGTGAGTGGCTCTGACGACTGGGTGCTGCAGGTGGTTGGAGTGTCACAACTTCGCACAGTCTTAGTCTTTCACCCAGTGTCTCATATGCTTTCCTCAGTTCCTCTACAGACTCTGCATTTGCGTTCACACTAACTTGAATGCCTGGTGGAACGGCAGATGGTGATGGTGGATCTGGCAACATATTGGATGGATGAGGACTTGACTTGGTTGGTGTTGCAGCCTGATCAGCTGGATGCGTGGTGGAGCCACTCGTTTGTATCACTTTAGTTAGCAGATCATCCAACATTAGCAACTGACTCATTCCCTCATCTTCAAGTTTCAGCAGAGTTGGGGACTGTAGATAGGAATTGACATAGTCCATACAGCTCTCATTATCGTCTTCACTGAACTGTGTGTCTTTGTCTCCAGCTGCAAGGCTCTTTGCTAACCCGAAAAGATCCTTACTTGAGAGGGCAAACAAGCGTCCTCTGATGCTCCATATCAGTTCTTTCCGTGCTGTCGACATGGTACTTTAGCTATCTGTAGTTCGAGTGTTGTATTATCTGTACAGTGACTAGGCTGCATTTTACCTTCTTGACAGCAGTGCAGTTCCACTTTTGGTTGAAGATCCTTTCTTTCTCTTTGATCTTCCTCCTTGGACACCCACTGACTGACGTGTCTGATGTAGCAGCTTGGCAACCGTTGTCTCGTAGTTCTGGTATCACTGGATCTTCCCTCGATGACTGAAGAGGAGAGATCCCGGACGAGCCCCCACAGTTTGTTACGGGTCCCGGGGAGGTGGCCACAATAACAAAAAGAAATAAGTCTTAAAACGTGATCCTCCGTGTCTGCTCTTGGGTCTGTAAAATAAAGAAAGAGTCTTAGAAAGACAGAACACAGGACCACTCGTGTCTTTCTCCAGATAGTACTCTTATTTTCTTTAACAAATTACTTCACAAACTTGGCAATAGGCAAATATAACAAATTACTTTACAAACTTGGCAATAGGCAAATATATACAGGACAAACTCTGACTATTAATTAACACCAGGAGACTTTTACATTCACACGGGGCAAAATATACTTGTATAAAGTAAAACATTTTATGCGAGCTAACAGTCTTTCCCAAAGTTAAACTAGACTGGCGCGAAACCGCTACCGTGATGCGGCTCACCTTTGATCTCCGGCGCTGGCTGCAGCTTAAACTTGTACAAAAATGTATCAAAATGACACACCAACATCACAGTATTACTCGTTGCGAAACACAGAAGTAACACGGAGCTTAAGGCTCTTATTTATGGCATTTTTAACCAAATACTGACCTGTAAAATAAAGAAAGAGTCTTAGAAAGACAGAACACAGGACCACTCGTGTCTTTCTCCAGATAGTACTAAAGGGGGGCCGGAAGCGCACCCTCATTGTTTACCTGGGGAGGGACGACCGCAGTGCCAAAGGTTCCGCTGCTTACTCTTAAATATTTATACAGGGCTACATATCAAATGTTAATATTACTGATCGTCCACAATCTCAAAATATATTTAAATACTCTTAAAATAAAAATAAAATGACAGTCTCTCTGAATTATTTCCGAATGTGGTGCACGATTTGGGTGTACCACAAGTGCATCGCCTTGCTTCCCGGCCTGTCCGGGGTCAAAACGCTCACCCGAGACCCATGATTGTAAAGGTGTACCATTTCAGATTAAACAGCACATTCTCCAGCTCGCCAGAAAGAAGGGCTCACTTACTTTCCATGGTCACAAAGTCTACATTTTCCCCGATTTTACTGCTGATGTCACCAAACGGAGGGCATCTTTCATTAACATCAAGCGAAAGCTTCATGCTGCAGATGTCAGATACGGCTTGGTGTTTCCTGCCCGACTCCAAGTGTCATTCAACGGCGGCAAATACAGCTTTGATACAGCGGAGGAGGCGGAGAATTTTTATTCAGAGACCATAGCCCCATCCCTCTGAGCGGTCCATGTGGATGACACCAATGGGTAACTTTTCACTAGCCCTTTGGGGCAGTCTCCAGTTTCCAGACATATATAAGGGTCATTCCAGAATTGGAGGACATTTTACGTCCCACCCATCAAATTTTAAATAATCCACATACAAAATACTAAAACATGCAGTTTCTGAGTAAATTTACTTGTTCTGAGACCAAATCTAAAAAAACTAAGAGAAAAGAATGCTTGAAAATAGTTTTAAAAATACCAAATAAGTCTGGAGTACCCCCTAAAATGCCATTTTTCTCATGTCCCACCACCCTAATGACCAAATTGAATCTCAAATAAAACAGTTAAAATGAAATTTAAATTTCATTTTTTTTTTGTATTATTTGTTTCATTGCTGTCTCTTGTAACTGAGGGAACATTTGTTTTAATAAACATAATATTTCAAATATTATATAATAATTATTATTCATGGAACGTGTGTCCCACAACATGCACGCAACCCTGTTACCATAACCTTTTTAGCATGGTAGAAGAAGAAGAAAGCGGTGAATCACATGATATGCTGGACTTGACATCAACAAACAGTTTTCCAAAAGAATGGGTAGAGCAAAGCTATGTCCTCTCTTCTATTTTTCATATTTTTATAACATAGCCTTGATTGAATGTCTTGTGGGACAACCCCCACAGACTAAGGACAGACAGCTCGCTACTCCTGGTTATTTTCCGCAGCACTACTGTGATGTTAATGTGCCATTCATGCTTTGTGTTCACGCGTCCTGTCCTCACTGTGACCTAGAGACAGATCAATATGTAGATGTGACTTGTCACCTCTTTGTCCTGCAAGCTGGAGCAGGGGCCAGCAATCTGCCTATTTGATATGTATGTCTCTCTCATATGCAAATGTCCATGCTCTTTCATGCATTGTCTGTAACTGGTATAAATACCGCACATATCCTGTAACTATCTCTCTGTGCTACTGCTCAACTGACGGCACCTGTCTTCACGCTACTGAGAGCCCTCAGGGCTCGCTCTGGGCCGCTCTGCACAGCACCAGAATGAGCTCGTGATGGCGATGTGACATAATAAACGCACTTTAAACTCCTCAGTTCGCCGCTTATTATACCATGTCGCCACAGTCTCACTCTACCTCATGCAACCCTGTTATGCATATGATCAGAATAAGACAATTTTTAAAAATTTTTTCTTTACTTATTTACATAAGTAAGTTTGTCCTCTTGGTCAGCAGTAACAGCTAGCTAAACAGCTAGCTTCTACTCCTGAGAGAAAGCGAACATTCGTCCGGATTTGCAACCCTGTTGCCTGCAACCCTGTTGCTGTGATCAGAGTGACAGGGTTGCACTACATCAGTGCTTCTCAATTATTTTTTGCAAAGCCCCCCCTAGGAAAGAGAAAATATTTCGCGCCCCCCCAACTCGCCGCAGTGACTATAAATAAGATCATTATCTAATAATATAAAATAATAATAATATAAAAATTGTATAAGTATACCTAAAATTGTATCCTTTTTAACATTAACAAAAGAAAAAAGCAATATAAATCAACTTTCAACAAATATTAACTTTATTTGGCCACACAGAAACCCTGTTATAGTCTAAAACAGAAAAAAAAAACCTAAAGTGCATCAAAGTGCCTGAAATAAAAAATATGTCAATCCTTATTTAAACTAGAAACATTTTTGACCAACTGAACCATTTGATGCTGAGAAAAATAATTCAATCAATAAATAATATTAAATGTAAATTGATCTGGAACATTAACACAGGAGTACCAATATATTTAACATTTTAGTCTGAAGAAAAAGACAGTATCAACTCCTCTGCAATTGTGTGGGGGTTTTTGCACTGCGCAATTTGGTGCGCCACTTTAAATGATGCTGAAAGTGCTCGCTGGTTTACTGATGTAGCGTTCACAAAGTGGGATGATTGTTGGCCGTACTCCGCACGTTTTCGCTGAAAAAAATCAAGCGGCTTATCAACGTGTTGAGGATGTAATGTCTGTAGGTGACGTCTTAATTTATTTGGCTTCATGCTGTCCGCTGCCAACACTTTCAGACACAGTAAACACACCGGTCTTTCCTCGTCTCCCACTGTAGTCACAGTGAAGCCAAGCGCTAGATAAGCTTCGTCATATTTCCTCGTCTTAGCTTTTGGGAGACTTTCATTTGTCTCTTTACCTCTGTCTCTCTCCGCCTTTCTTTTCGTTACTGTTAAATATTTCTCCATGGTGTCTCTCGAGGGGTTTGTTGACAGCAATTTAAAAAGTTTTAAACTCCCGCACAGACTTTGACAATGAGAGCGCCACTGCACCACCTGCTGCCGTGGATGTGCAATTACACTTTACACGGCAAAAGCAAAGCCTGTTCCCCGGGGTCACACGCGCCCCCCCCCCCGGCATCGCCCCACTATTTGAGAAGGACTGCACTACATTAACAGAGTTGCCAGTTTACTCAGACTTTAGAAACTATTATTTGTAATTCAATTCAACAATTTACATTATCTGAGATATAATTTAGTTACTCTACATATTGTAAACAGATTTCTGAATTTTACATACTGAATTGTTTCCTTTTATTTCCTAATGGTAGTCCAAATATATTATGGTTGCAGCAACTACCTTGATGGGATGATGAACTTTACATAAATAATTTCTGCACCATATCGGCATCAAGACTGAAGGGACCACCTGCAATATGGAAACACGTGGAGCCCGTTCTGAAGGAAATCAGAGAAAAATTCCCAGATGTGACAACTGTGCATTTTTTTTAGCGACGGGCCCTGCACACAATACAAACAGCGCGGAAACTTTTACCTTTTCTGCACTGAAATTTTTAAGAAGGGGTTTACAAGGGGAACCTGGAATTACTTCGAAGCCAGTCATGGCAAAGGAGCCCCAGATGGCATAGGTGGCACACTGAAGAGGAGGGCTGACAGGCTTGTCAGCCAAGGAGTTGATATTCCCACAGCAATGTCACTTTACCAACCTCTGAATGATGGTCAATCAAAGGTGAAATTGTTTTACATCCAGGAGCAAGATGTAGATGATGCAGTGAAGGAAATGCCGGCTGACCTTCCAGCAGTACCATCCACAATGAGGCTTCACCAGGTATTCACTTCACTATTTCTCCATGATTCTTATTTAGTTAAAGCACTTTGAACTAACTTATGTATGACTGATCTTGCCTTGCCAGGTGATTACTCTTTCACCTGGAAAAATGCTCTACCGCGACATCAGCTGCATGTGTTCTGCAAATGGGAATCTGGAACGTAATTGCCAGAAAACCAACAGCTTCAGCTTTAATTCCACAGATGACCACACAGAAGACCTAACACACAGCACACCAGAAGAAGAGCAGTGGCATACTCCAGAGGTTGTGGGTAAATGGTGTGCCCTGCTGTTTGAGGGCCACATCTACCCAGGGATCATCCAAGAGGTGAATGAGACCCACTGCCAGGTGAAATGTATGCACAGAGTGGGGGAAAAACCGCTTTTTCTGGCCGTTGAGGGAGGATGTCCATTGGTATCCCTTTGAGGATATGCTGACCATCATTCCACCGCCACAAAATGTTACCTCACGCCACCTGGCCATCGCAGAAGACCAATGGAACACTCTGGTTAGCCATGAAGAGTAAAGTGGAATATTAGAAGACCGATGTTCTAAAGCAGATGACCAGTTTTCAGCTAAGTGTTAGAGTGAAATGTTTTTAGCTCAGTGTTAAAGTGAATATGTTGATAGGCTAGGGCAGCCAGCCATCAAAGATTTCATAGCAATGTTCTGAACCAAAGGGCAAGTTTCAGCAAAGTTTCTTAAATTATTATTATTTCTTGTATTTTTTTGGTGTTATTTGAGGAAAAGTGCATCAGAAGGTATTAAAAGTTATTCAAAGAACACTTTGGTGTCTTGGGCATTTATTTGTCACTTTTATATGATAATCTATAATCAAAAATAATGTGGCTAGTCATCCATCTTACTTTATGCAACTCTGTTACCCTAATTTCAACCCTGTTACCATATCATTTTAATTGAAAATAATCCTAAATTACTTTCTCAGCTCAAAAGGGTTTGAGCCATTTTCCTTTAAAGAGTTTATGCAATCGCATGCAAAATGTGTTAGAGTAAATATTATACAATAAATACTGAAATTGGTAAAGTGAAACATGCCATTATTGAAAAGTTGGGTGAGACAGATTTTGAAAGTTGTTAAAATTAATTTAAATCAAGTCATATGTGAAATCAAATGGTTATTCAGAGAGAATGTTACTTTATTTACTTAATGGAAAAGGAATTATATTTCAGAAATCAATAATGTACTTTTTTCAGGTTTCTCAGTGTTGGTAACAGGGTTGCACCAAGTATTGTAAACACCAAATAAATCATGTAATAAAAATTGTACCATTGATCTGTAAGCTGAGCTAATCAAGCCTTTGATAGTTTATTACCTATTATTGATGAATATGTAGCAGAAAATCAGAAAAGTGAAGGTTTATTTTTCAAGAATTTTGAAGCCCAAATGTCCTCCAATTCTGGAATGACCCATAAATTAAGCAGTTTAATAAGTTCTTTTTCTTATCACTTTATGGACTTTTTAATTCACTTTAAGCGGTTTCATTGTACAGATTTGGATGTAGTGAATCGAGGTAATATCAATGCTCATGTTCCTTTTTATTTTAAAGGAGTATTTTATTTTTAAAGTTCTTCAGATGTTTAAACTATACATATGCATATGGAGCACTAGTTTAGTGCAGAGTTAAGTTGTATTTTGTAGGGTGCAGACGCTCAGTTTAGGGAAGCGTTCAAAGTATGAGGGAGGTTTTGTGGTTTTCATTCTTTTTTTCTCCACACTCCCCTTTTCTGTTTGTTTTGGTTTTTGTTGTATTATTTGTATTTGTCAGGAGGTTCCATATATAAATTCTCAATGTATAAATTCTCAGTGTATAAACTTTTAAACAAAAGTATTATCCGTATCATTTGGAATAATGGCTAGCAGTGCAGAAATGAAATTGTGTTCTTGGAATGTACATGGGATCCAGACCCCTATTAAACGTAAAAAAAAATTCTTAACTATTTAAAAAAAGAGAGGGTACAGATAACATTCCTCCAAGAGACCCATCTAAACAACGATGAACACCTAAAATTAAGAAGAGAATGGGTGGGCCAGATCTACTATTCCTCCTTCACTACTAACAGCAGAGGGGTAGCCATTTTGGTCATAAATCCCTTCCTTTGACGGGGTGGAGATTAAGGCCGATACTGCAGGAAGGAATATCATGATTAGAGGGACACTCTTTGGGGACCCTGTGTCCTATTGAAATGTGTATGTTTCCCCCCCCCGATTTGCTCAACTGATTTTTATACTAAGGTATTCTCTCTGTTTTCTGAGTGGACTGTTGAATCCTCTGTGATAGTGGGCAATTTCAGCTGTTGTCTGTATCCACGTTTAGATAGGTCCTCAAAAACAGCCGAGTCTATTGTTGGACAAGCTCGCTCTTTACGTGGTTGCTATACTGATATTCACTTCACTGATACTTGGAGGACCCTTCACCCCACTGATCGGCAGCATACATTTTACTCAAAAGTGCATAAAACATCTTCTAGAATTGATTATTTTTTTACTCCTAAATATGTCCTTCAAAGAGTTCTCTCTTGCTCCATTGGCAATATTATTATCAGTGATCACTCACCCATATTTTTGGTCATGTCCAGCAAGACTCAAAGCACTAGGGGGCAATGACGCTTTCCAAATTACCTTAAAAAAAAATCCCTATTTTAAAACATATCTATCAGAACAGTTTAATCATTTTATTGCTGAAAATAATATTTCTGATGTATCACCTAATTTACTCTGGGAAACTGGTAAAGCTGTTATTCGAGGCTTCACTATATCATTCTTGGCAAATCTTAAGAAAAAACAGAGGACAGAGCAGCAGTTTCTTGAAGGTAAATTAAGTGAACTACAACGTGAATTTAACCTTAAACCTTCAGATAACCTGAGATCTCAAACTGATGCCACCACAGCAGCTCTAGATGCACTTTTATCTAAAGAAGCTCAGAGATCTATACTGCTTGGTAAGCATAAGTTATATGAATTCGGCAATAAGCCAAGCAAGTATCTGGTAAATCTAATCAAAGGTAATACTGGCTCCCAGGCTATTCCAGGCATAAAGGATAGTTCTGGTAAAAGAGTTTACAACAACAAAGATATTAACAACTCTTTCCTTTCCTTCTATGAAGGCTTGTACACTTCTGAGTCAGATCACAACTCGGAGACATTGATGCATAATTTTTTATCATTAGTCAAACTACCTCAAGCACCCAATACACAAAAAGAGCTGTTGAATAGGGCTATTTCCCGTGAAGAAGTTACAGAAGCGGTTAACAGCTTGCAAATTAATAAGGCTCCGGGGCCTGATGGTTTGACTCCAGAATTTTATAAGGCTTTTAAGGATTTGCTAATTGATCCCCTTCTCAATATGCTGTCTTACTCCTTTGACTCTGGGGCTCTTCCTGACATTATGATGGATGCAAATATTTCTCTAATTCTAAAGAAGGGCAAACCTGCAGATGAATGCACATCCTACAGGCCGATTGCCTTGCTGGACGTTGACCGAAAATTATTGGCTAAAATATTGGCGAAGAGACTTGAAGGTGTCATGCCAGATTTAATTTGAACAGACCAAACTGGATTTATATTGGGTTGTAATTCCCTTCATAATGTAAGGAGACTATTTAATCTTATTCAGAATGAATCAAGGTCAAACGTCAAATCTCTTGTTGTCTCCCTTGATGCAGAAAAGGCCTTTGATAGGATTGAATGGCCTTATCTTCTAGGTGTCCTCTCAAAATTCAGTCTTGGTGACAACTTTATTAGGTGGATATCCTTGCTATACGCTGCCCCCCGTGCCTCTGTTATTACAAATGGCCTGAGGTCCTCCACATTCACAGTGAGACGTGGTTCTAGACAGGGCTGCCCGGTCTCACCAATTCTGTTTGCCCTTGCTATGGAGCCCTTAGCAGAGGCCATTAGACGTGATTCCTTGGTAACAGGTATAGATGTGGGTCCCACAAATCATAAAATTTCCCTTTATTGTCATGATGTCCTCCTCTATCTAAGTAACCCAGAATCTTCTTTTACAAGAGTTGTTGAAATAATTAATTCTTTTGGCCATTTTTCAGGTTATAAGATTAACTACTCTAAATCTGAAGCCACGCCCCTTACTCCTCAGGTATCTTGGTCTCCACTGTGCTCTACCCCCTTCCACTGGTCTCCATCAGGTTTTGTTTATTTGGGCATACACATTACTCCCTCTCTTTCTGGCTTATATAAAGCCAACTTTGTTCCTGTAATTTGTAGAATCACGGAGGACTTGGCCCGCTGGACGGCCTTACCTCTATCTCTCTTAGGAAGGGTCAACCTTGTCAAAATGGTTAGACTTCCTCGGTTATTGTATCCCTTCCAGATGATCCCAGCTCTTTTAACAAGAAAATCACTTGCTATTCTTAATAGCTCTTTGACATCTTTTCTCTGGAGGAACAAGCGAGCCAGGTTAAAACTTAGCACATTACAGCGCCCACTGGATGAAGGAGGCCTGGCAGTGCCAGATTTTAGGCGCTATCAAATTGCTTCCCTCTCTATTTACATTTGGCACTGGTTTAAAAACGATCCGACATCCACTTGGCTTAATATAGAGGCGGCTCTGGTGGCCCCTATCCCTCTTAGTCACATATTATATCCGTCTAAGAAATGGGTTTGTCTCATATTAAAGGGGAATTTTATTTTACAGAATACTTTAAAAGGTTGGAGGATGGTGAAGAAGCTTGGAAATCAGGATGGCTCCTTTTCCCCCCTCACACCTATTTATTTAAACCCG
The DNA here is from genome assembly GCA_020510985.1 of Pholidichthys leucotaenia. NCBI lineage: Eukaryota > Metazoa > Chordata > Actinopteri > Cichliformes > Pholidichthyidae > Pholidichthys > Pholidichthys leucotaenia. Next base: position 428,892,871 of record CM035838.1, on the reverse strand, counting down.
GATTTTCCCCCTGGTCTGGCTGACCAAGCCTTCTCCTTGTGGTCTGATAGGGGAGTTAAAACTGTAGGCGACTTGATGACAGGGGGCACTCTGCTGTCTTTCCAGCAGCTCAGAGAGAAGTATAACCTCCCACAGAATAACTTTTTTAGGTATCTGCAAATTCATAGTTTTATTTCTTCATCTATTAAGCTGCATCCTAATGGGGTCTTTTTTCACCTATGGAGGAGGTGATTCAGAAACCAGACACTAGAAAACTAATCACTAGGTTCTACAAGACCCTCTCAGTCCCATCCAGTGATTGCACAGCTCATGTCAGATCTCTTTGGGAAGTGGATTTTGGAGAATCATTTTCACCTGATATATGGGATGAGGTGTGGTCAGGTAGTGCAAACTACCTTTTTACTAACAACGTTAGAGAGTTCCAATTCAAGATCATATACAGGCTTCATATTACTCCAGTGAAACGCAGTAAGTTTAACCCTCTATTTTCAAAACTTTGTAAAGTGTAAAATTTCTTAAGGTTCATATTTTCATTGTTTATTTGAATGTCCTCCTATTAATGACTTCTGGGTAAAAATCTGTAAAGAAATTGATATTATATTCAAGAAAAATCTAGCCCTCACTCTTCTTAGCTGCATTCTAGGACTAAATCCTACCCCACTGAATCTTCACTCCTCCGCACTTAAACTGTTGCAGGTGCTTCTCTTTAGAGCAAGAAGATGGATTCTTCTTTTACGGACCTCAGACTCTGCTCCTACAGTTACACATTGGATTCGTGGTGTGATGGAACTTATCCCTTTAGAAGCTATTAGCTTCTGGTTCAAAGACAAACCTTTTCGTTTTTTTGATATATGGGACCCCTTTCTGAGTTATATAGGAGGAGATGGCACCCAGAACCTCCGGAGTGGCCTCTATGGTCTTGCTTGGACTGAGAGGTCAAAGTGCATTACCAAATAGACCACCATTATTTCTGATTGTGTTCTTATGATGCAATTCTTCTGCTTCTGACAAATTTGTATTATATTGTGGTATTTATTTAATTTTTTTTTGTTTTGATTTTGTGTGTGGAGATGGGATGATGGGGTGGGAGTTTGGGGGTTGAAAATGAGGGTTCTCTTTGTCATTTCTTGTTTGCTTTTTCTGTATTGCTTGTGGCCCTCAAAAGCTCAATAAACATATATAAGAGAAAAAAGTGCCAGAACTCACCGAGGAGCCTGTTTGTTTTATTTGGATGTAATTATTTAAAGGCACCTTGTTAAAAATGATGGTGAGGAGGCAAGAGGAGGAAAAATGTGAGACGAGAGAGGCTTTGTTTGGACATTAATTGGCGATGAAATAATTGCAAAGTGTACAAAGTTTGCTCAGTTGTTGCAGGGGGAAGAAAGAACCTGCTTTCAAAATTTTGTCAAAAAAAAAAAACCATCAGGGATCAGTTTTTACACTTAAATATTGAACCTTTTATATCGTTGGATCTTTTTCTCGGAATATTCAACACATTTTTCTCCTAAATGTGTACATTTTCTCACATTCGTTACTTTTCCCCTGTAGTTATCACTTTTTTGTTCTTTTGAATTTACATTTATTCTCTAAATTAGGCTGTTATTTCCATCATTTCCAGAACTTTCTCACTTTTTTCCAGTAGGTTTGTCTTAATTTTCTCTGACTTTTTAATGTACAACTTTATTCTTGTAAATTTGTGACTTTTTTCTTGTAATTTTAATCTTGTTTTTATGTGTATTTGCAGGCTGAGTCTTTTAAACTGATAAATTATTTCTCACAAATTCTCAAAATTCATTATCTTAAATGTGTGTAATTCTTTGTAGTTTCAAATCAAAGCCACAGGGAGTCGCTGGTTATGACCAAAAATCCATCTGTGGCTCCAGAACCACAGGTTGCAGAGCCCTGGTGGAGCAGAATCAGCAGCTTCCATTCAGATCATTGAGGTCTGCACAGTTGGCACTAAAATGTCTCCAGTGTGACAGAGAAATGCTGACTGAGTGTGAAGGATCAGCTGAATGAAGGATCAGGGCTTCATGGTGCAGCCCTGCCCAGAAACTCCATGAAGTGTCCTCCTGCTGAGGTCAGTGTGAGCTCTGCTGCTTCCTGTCATTTAGTCACATGAAGCATCACTGAGATCAGCTGGAGCCTCTCTGAACTTCATCTTCTTCCTCCAGCAGTGACTAAGCTGCACCGACACCACTGAGTGGTCTTCTCTTCGTAGGGACTCTTTCTCTCTTCTCCTCTCCCTCTGTTTCCAGCCTGATTCCATCATTTCTCTGCTGTCTCCTCTCTCTACTTTCCCTTTGTCTTTTGTCTCTTTGGCTTTCTTCTGTAGAATAATATTAATCCTCTAGTTCTCTGATTCTTCACATTATTGCTCTGTTCTCTTACTGCTACACGTCTTTCTCTGACTTCAAGACAATGTGTTCAGCTGTTCTCAATAAAATGACAGTTTCAATAGAACAGTCAGAGTCCTTCTGTGTTTCCACACATCAAACTGCAGCGTGACTTTGATGGTTTTATTGACAGAAATAAAGCAGCAGATCAGTTCACTCATGTTTCTGAGACTTTGATGAGATTTGATCAAAAACAGCAAATCCACTGTTAATGAGACTAAATGCTGAATGTGCTGATGTGTTGTTTCACATCTGACACATGAAGTTTAGTGAAAAACTCTGAAACAAGCAGCAGCTCCAACTGAAGAAACCATGAGGAAATAAATGCTGATCTTCAATCACTGAAATACACTTTAATCCTTCAATATGACACCAAGAAGTTAGACTCAAAAATACTGACATCAATCAGTGTTGTGGAGTTTTGATCAAGACAAGAATTTTCTAAGATTCTGAGGTTCTGTATAAAATCATAAATTTCCTCAGTTTTTAAAGTTTCACAAGCAGGTTTGTGTGGAAAAAACTGAATCAAACAGTACAAATGTCAGACAAATAAAATGTGAATTATTACATCAATATCCATAATGATCCATTCTCAATAATAATATGAACATTATCAACAAGAATATTTACTCCAGAAATAAATTCCACTGAATGAAAGTTTGAAACTAGAAATAAGTGTCAAAAATGTCACTTTGATTTTAAAAAATAAAACATTTTAACATTCAAGTAATTTTTTGTAAATATTTAAAAATATAACAAATTCACCCATTAATCATTAGAATCAAATCTGTTATTGATTTTGTAAATGTAAAATAAAATAAAATGATGACTCCATTTTCTTCATATCATTGTTTAACATCAATACCTTCTTGTTAGAATCCATTTTGTTTAAGTTTAACAATTTCCAGTATCAGAAAATAAAGAGAAGTAAAGGAACTTTTTGTTCATAAACCAGTAAAATAGCCACAAATGTTCACCAGTAAAATTAAATCACTTTGACCTTCCTCAACTTTACAATCAAATCTCAGTTTTACAGATTTTGATATCAGAGGTTTTGGCATCTTTAGCTTCTCCAACACTGAAATATGGGAACATTTTCTCAGTGAAAGTGTCTGTGTGAGTGTAGATGTGAGTCATGTCTTCAGGGTGGTAGAAGGACACCTCCCCCCTGTCATAGTCCAGCTGGACTCTGATCCTCTGGAGACTCTTCTTCACTGAGACAGGCTGACCAACAACATTAGTGTATTTTCCACTGCGATGACATAAACACCAGATTCCATATTTTGGTGAAGCAGAAAGCTCTCCCTTCCTGTTAACTGACTCTTTAGCTAAACCCACAGCCCACCAAGGATGATCTCCCACCTCCACCTCCCAGCTGTGTTTCCCTGAGCTGAAACCCTCAGACCCAAAAACACTGGGATACTTAGTGTTTCTCTCTGGATTATCAGGAAGTTTCTGCTTTGTGTCTCCACGTCTCACACTGGTCAGATCATCAGACAGATAGAGCCACCTGCTTGCAGTGTTTGGGTCCAGAATGAGAGGACTGAAGTGGACCTTGTCCTTCATCTTGTCCCAGACTCTGAAGGACAGGTTGCCCAGGTGTTTGGCCACATCTATCAGCCCTCCTGAGACCAGCTGTGGATCTGACACTGAACTCTGGGCTCTGGCTCTGCTCTGAGTGGCTTGATAACTGCTGAGGAACGACCCCTTGTGTTTCTGCAGCTCTTCTTCAACAGCAGAGATGCTGTCTGACAGAGAGGAGATCTGCTCCTGAATCCTCTTCATCTCTCTGCTCAGAGTCCTCCCCTTCTGCTCCTCTTCCTCCCTCACAGCTGCCAGTCTGGACTCCTCTTCCTCTTTCAGGAACTGCTGGAGCCTGTTGAACTCTGCTCTGATCTGACTCTCTGTCATCAACAGCTGCTTCTTGGTGTGTTCAATCATTTCTTTGTAGGTTTTCTCCACTTGTTTGTATTTGTTCCTCTTGTCCTGCAGAGACTTTAAGTCAGATTTCAGCTGCTCCTTCAGGTCACTGACTGCTTCTTCTATAGGAACCACTTTGTGGCTCTGATGGTGAGGAAAATCACAGACAGAACACACAGCTCTCTGCTCGTCTACACAGAACAACTGAAGCTCCTTTTGGTGTTTACTGCACACAGCCTCCACCTTCTTTTCTTTTTCTGTCTCACATGATCCAGATTTGTGTCTCCCAGCAAAGGAGTCAGCCAGTTCCTTCAGAGCAAAGTTCACCTCAGGAAGATCTTTAGATGATTTTCTCCTACAAATGGGACAGTTTTTGGTTTTCGTTTGTTCCCAGAATTTCTGCAGACAGCTTGAACAGAAGCTGTGGTTGCAGCCCAGAGACACTGGATCTCTGAACGTCTCTAAACACACAGAACAGCTCAGGAAGTTTTCAACCAGAGCAATTTTCTCAGCCATTTCCACTGATGTTTTAACAAGACTCACCAAAATACAGTTCAGCTGACTATTTAATCCACACAATCAGCTTTCTTCGGTAAATACACCTGTGTTAAATGTAATGGTGTCTCCACTCTGAGTTGTGTTGAAAATCTTTCACTTTCGTTCAGTGTTGTAGGTGGGGCTGAGAGCAAAACATCTGCCACTAGATGGTGCTGTTGTTCTCTTTATACACTCTTGTTGAAGTTTCTATATTATGTTTCTGTCAGGTTTAACCTCTGATTTTAGGGCCTGATTAAAAAACAAACAAAAATCAAAACAGGCTTATCGTAGTCCAAAACATCAAGAGTTCTGGCTCAAGTAACTGTGAGCAACATGATCCACCAATGGCATCAGTGGAAAACAGAAGGATCACTGCTGCTGTTTCTGGTCAGTGGAGGAAGAAATATTAAAGTGTCTCTCCACCAACAATCCAGGTTTTTTTCTTGTGAACATGTCTGGAGCTTTTATTGTTGCAAATCTATTTGTAAGCGTAGCACTGATCCACAAATATGTAAAAAGATCCAGAAATGTGTAAAAAGATTTTGTATTGTGTACTTAGTTAAAAACGGCTTGAAAAGACCACAGCTGTGTGTCAATTGGCTGTTGAAGTACACGTGACGTGCAAAACTTCTGGGTCTGATCATAGATATAAAATGCTAGATTGGCAGTAGGTCACTGGAGCGCGAGATTTACGGCCGCCATATTGGTACAGGAATCACAACAAATCCACAGCTCAGCTTAACGCACAACACTCTGATTAAGTCTTCATTTCTGTCACCATGGGATGAGACGCCGGGTTTTCCGGCGCTCAGACCAGTCCCTTCTCATCGCTGTCTCTCATTGGGCAGCGTCTCTGCGGGCTCCCAGCTGTCAGTGTTACAGGACGGCTGGGGCCCAATTAATCCTCATCAGCTGAGGCGCTGCTAATGAGGATAAAAAGGAGCAGCTTCGATCACTCGGGGGCTGCGACTTAAGCACTGTTATGCTGGAACCCTTATGGTAAGTGTCGAGTATTTGTTTTTAAATAATTTAATGGCGTGTTGTCAAAAATAAAGGTAAAAACTCTGATTTTCATTTGGGAGGTCACTGATTTCTGTACATGCATGACTGCCATGAGTGTAATATATATTGTAATTCAGTATCGATAGTTATGGCAATATTTCTCATGTGATATTAGTATACAGTGTTACATTGTGTTCTTTGTTACTGGGTCAGTATTGGAAGCCAATATTATCAACAATGAACTTTGGGTTCTTGTAACTAGTTTGGTAGTTACTCAAATAGCGTGAGGATAGTTTTTCTTTTTCCTGTATATACTTGGCCTAATGAAAGATTTAGGTTTATCAAACCGTCTTTACACAATAATTACACATATATGTGTACAAACATCCACCTCCTGTATCAGACCAACATCATGAAGGTTTGCAGATAGTAATTTACAGAGATGTTATTTGAAAATTGAAACTTTACAGATAGAATTTTACATTACCTATTTTGCATTTGTCTATTACAGGGAGGGGGTACAAGAAGATCTGGTGATGATTAATGCAGTCATATCTCATAGACATTACTATTTCTGTCTTATATTACATTTTGCCTGACATTACTATAAATATTTGCTATGATGGATAGGAGGGGACAGGGTGGATATTACCTGTGATGAAGATGATGGTGATGATGATGGTGATGATGGTGATGACGATGGGCTGGGCTCTGGGTTAAATTAATAAAGCCTACATCTACTGCTTTAAACTGTGTTTGATTCAATTAACACTTCACCTCACTTTGCAATTGATTAATATGAGCTTGCTGCTTTCATGTTGAGTGCATTATTCTATGCAATAAATTTGTAATGAACATTGGTGTATTGTATAAATTTGTTATGTGGGCCTAAAATCAATAAGAATTTCAAATTGATTTTAAACAACTGCTATACAGATCCAGGTAGATGGGGGGGGGGGAGTGTATAATGTCTGTCTAGTTAAATGAAGAAACTTGAATAATTGATTTGTAATTTTTTATTCTCTTTATTTATTTCAAAGTTTACATATCTAGGCCAATTTGTATAGCACAGGCTGAAATATTTCTTTGATAAACATTTTTGACAATTGGGGGGGGGGCAATAAGCTGGTTGCCTGGGGTGGCAAATATAACAAATACAGCCCAGGACAAAGTATGAATTAATCAATTTCGGCCATATATTTATGCATAAATGGCCACAATGAAAGAGGTAGGCTTAATTATTAATCAGGGGGTATGGTAACTTCTTTTTCAGCTCATTTGACAGTTCTTGATTGAGACACTGCAAAATGCCATAATTTAATAATTATGAAGCTCTTAAACACCTAATAATTATGCTGAAAGTAAACCACTATGCGCTGTGTTGTAAACCTGTTCACTGAAGCCTGTCAAACCTTTAACAAAGGAGAATGACCCAAGCAGGTGTCTGCACTGGACCACAGGGATGTGCTACACATATCCTGTACCAAGATGGCGGACGCGCGTCACGCCACCGCAAGCACGGACTGGCCAGCGCTGCCAATCTAGCCTTTTATATCTATGTTTCTGCCATCCTCTGGGTGTGGGTTGTTGGGTAGTGAAGTACTCCCATCTGGTGTAGTTGCCAGGTAGTGAATTATTCAGCTAAATACCTGAGTCTGAAGGCAGACGTCAGTTTCCCAGTCGTTCTCAAGTATGGCATGACAAAGGAGCAGGATAAATATGGGTTCTTCTTTTGATGGCTGATGTCTGCTGAAGAGTCTCAAGGGGCTGAAAAGTCACACAGAGGTGCAGGGCCGGCCCAAGCCTCTGTGGGGCCCTCAGGGAAATTTGATTTTGGGGCCCCCTATTACTGCTGATAATACTGATTAATGACCATTCACACATCAACTGCAAATTTATTTAATTTTCTAATATGTCATTATGAATACACTTGTAAAACTAGATGTGAGAAGTTTTTGTTGTTGTTAGAGTGTAATCCACAGTGATGAAGGTCATGGAAGCAAACAACAGATTTGCAAACTTGTAGAAACATCTTTCAGTATTTGGCAAAGTCAGCAACTCCTACACAGTTGCAGCAGTGTTGTTTACATCATCTTATTGTCAATCTGGCATGTTTTTACCATCTATCTATAAATGCAAGATATCGCTGTGTGTGTGTGTGTGTGTGTGTGTGTGTGTGTGTGTGTGTGTGTGTGGTCCTCAGATATCTCTCAAATGGTTTGTCAGACTGGCCTAAGATTTTAAACGTGCTTTGCTGAGGTTACAAGGGTGTGCATCCCCAAATATGGAGTCGCTCAGTCAAAATATGTAATTTTTATCAGTAAGAGTTTAGCCACTGCTTTTTTCATGTCCTGGCTTCTAGAAGTGTGGGCGGGGCTTCGGATTGACTGCTTGGACAATAGGTGGCATCACAACCAGTCACCAGAGCGCTCCACAAACAAAACAAGGAAGTAAAAAGCGACAAATTTGACCAGAAAAAGAGAATACTGACAATTTAATACTGACAAAGTTATACTATAATGTTGCCGTGATTGCGTAGCACTAAAATATAATTCGGCATATCGATGGCTGAAATAAAAAACCTCCTATCTGCAGGATTTTCTGATTTGTGGATTTCACTTTGGATGATGAGAACAAGGAAGGCTGCTCATATCTGTCTGCAAGACAGTCCTACCCTTTATTGTGGCAGAAAATTATTCTGATGGAAAAAAAATAGCATAGCATTCTGCAAGAAACAGGTGTGTTTTTTTTTTTTTGGTTTTCTCAGAAAAGTGCTTTTTACAGATAGGATGTTTTGCTTTTCGGCCATCAGTATGTGGAGCAGAACAGCCAGATCAATTGCATATCGTATGCGGACACATATGCACACTTTGACTAAACAACGACCGTGACAAAAACCGCCCAAATTTACTGACAAATGGGCAACACTGATGCAGCAGTTGCAGCACATTGCAGTCATTCTTCTTAGTATAATAATGTTGGGTGTTTTGTTTCTTTATTTGCACTATGGGAGGTCTGGGTCCATCTTTTGTCACCATTTGCACTACAGGTAGCATTACTGTACATAAACTGCTGTTGTTGCTTTTCCAGCCTTATTCCTTTTTCTTTTTTTATATTTTGCACACCATTGAAGAGAGAGCAACACCATTTCAATTCTCCTGTATGTCCTGTACGTATAGTAGTATTGACAAATTGAATCTTTGAATAATATTGCTAAAATATAAAAGGATGTACTACAATGGGTCTCAAATTTTTGTAAACGTGTCCTGTTATAGTACTGCATGAGTTTATTGATGATAGACTATAAACTACACATATAAACTAAAACATAATGATGACTGAACTCCCATTTCCCAAAGTGCACGATATAACACTTATGAATATAAGTGATAAAAGATCACACAAATAAGACTGACAAACAAATAAACATGGGTTCTTAAACATTTGCCAATACTGGCTGTCCCATTCATTTTCAGGAATTCTGTAATTAATATTCACACAATCAATAAATAATAGTGTTCAGTTCCATTTGTATTTGTCAGAGTCTAACATGTGATTGCCTACATACAGGCTACCCCTCTGTTTTCCACTTTCAAACACCGTGTCGTGGTTCGAGCGCCGATTTTGTCCGCGCTTGGGCCATGCAGTATTTTCCTCCCATCTGATGTGTGGGTGTGTTCCCTATGGCTCTCTGAGCTTTTATTGTGACAGCACTCAGAGGAGCTTCCGGCTGTCAGAGCTGAGGCTCTGACAGCTGAGCTGCATCAACAATCGCCTCATCAGCTGTTCCACCCTGAGCCCTATTTAAGAAGGCAGCTGAGGGCGAAATGTTGCTGCAGTCTTGTCAGAGATTCCCCGTCAAACTACCCCTCGTCTGACATCGTCGAGCATCCCTCGTCGAGCTTCCTGGTCAGACGTCACCTACCTTTCATCCTCGTCCTTTATTGTAAGTGTGTTTCATTATGTATCTGTTCCTCCGTGTCACAGACTGAGTATTAGTTATAGTGTGTTTTAGCCCCCCGTGGATCATTATTTTGTCATCTTTCTTTTCCTTTAATAAACTGTGCAAACTCACTGGTCGATATATAGCGTCTTATTGATGGCTCGTGAGGGCCATCCATGACAGTAGACTGCAGCCAGACTGAGACGCCGGTCGCCGTGAGTTTTGCCTGAATTGGACTTGTTTTTTCCTGTCTGGGTACCTGTGTGCTGGGAGGTCATGTCGTCATTCAGGGGCTGCGCTCGGAGCCTGGGCTATGAGCTGGCGGAGGCCCTGGACTACGCTGATGGAACTCTCTTCACTGCTGGCCTCTATAGGCACTTTTCCATGGGCCCCGGTCAGCCTCGGCCCGAGAACACAACTCGGGTCGGTGCGGCTCCATGGTCCCTCGATTGCTTTTCAACAGTACTGCAGCCCGGCCGTGGCTGGGTGGGATTTCTTAACAGCAAGGCGGCGCCTCAGTCTCGTGATGTGAAGCGCGCGACCCAAACAAACATAACATGGCTGCTCTACAAGGCGACTCCTCGGTTTGTGGCTTTTTTCGCCGTAAATACCAAAAAGCACCGCCAGATAAGGGTACGGGCAGCGAGACTAAACACTCTGGAATAGTTCTGCAGCTTCTGGGAGAGCCGAAGACATGAGGATACAAACTAGGTAAGCTAATGGTTGCTAATGCTAGTTTGCTGTAAGTACGTTGTGCTACACTGTAATGTCTGCAAGTTAGGTACTAAAATATGTATGCTGTGTGTGTGTGTGTGTGTGTGTGTGTGTGTATTTCAGATGGCTCTGTTGTTGAGAAATTACCTCTTCAAATGGTCGTTCTGGCTCAGCAACGCCTCTCACTGTCATCAGCCTGGCACTAATGACTGCACAGCTTCACCAAGCTTAAGAATTTGTGTAGAAACGTTCATTTCCTGTACAACAAATTACTCTGCTCTGTGAAAATCATGGAGAGACTGTACCTGCTTCTGCAGCAGTCTGAGGTGTGGTCATAGAAAAAATTGATCAGCTGACACAACTTGATCGCCAGTTTAATAACTATATTAGCCACAAAATATCTATTCAAAAAGTAAACAGTACTGAGTTACGTATAAGATATATTTTATAGTTATGATGTATTATAGGCCAAAACAAACTTGATCTAGGATTAAAGGCAATTATGTAAAATAGTTAAAAATAGGTAATGTTAATGAAGGCCTGTCTTTCTCTGTTTTTTTTTTTTTTTTCTGGGGGGGGGGGCGGTTATTGCCTTCCCTCACTGATATCCTTGCTTTGTAATCCAGTATATGTATACATATATTTTTTTTTTTCACCCTATTTATCCTTTTTGGAGACCGATGTGATACTTGGAAGATCAGTATGTGTAGTACCATCTTGTATAAAGTCAATAAAAACTTTAATTACAAAAAGGCAATTAAAATAATGCAGTCATAAGGTCACATGGAAAATAATTGATTTCCTCAATACATGTACTGTAGAAATGTATATTCTCTGCATCAACAATGTACTATACATGCATTCATGTACTATTGCACTGGGAATTGCACTGACAATAAACCTGTGAATTTTTGGCAGATGTCTCTTTTTTTATATATCTGAAGGTTACCACCATGTGGCACAAATTAAACACTGAAAGATTGGCAAAGCTAAGAACAATCCAGCATTTTGAGAAATCACTTTTGGTTGGGGGTAAGTCTCATCAAAATTATGAGCCATATTGTATTATATAATATTATGAACCATAAAGCAGTTTGTGTTAAATTTTAAATCCCATTAAACCTAATCCGGGGGCTTCCAATCAGTTGTCATGGGGGGTCAAGACCCTGCAGGTTCTCTCTTCTACCCAAGTCTCTTCAGCAGGTGTTGTCACTGATCAGTCAGTGGAGTCTGCTGTTGAAGACACTGGTTGGAGGTAAAGCCTGGAGGGTCTTGGCCCTCCATGGCACATGATTAGACACCCCCGCCCAAAACCCATTATGATAAACAGCAGATGCTAATATGACCCAGAATTCCTCCATATACATCCAACAATACAGTGTTCAGTTAATAAAATTATTGTGTTGGTTACTTTTTTCTTAAAAATGAGCCTTTATTTTCAAGGTCACAGATAAATCCTTTGTACTGTTGACTCTTTTCCCAACGGTGTCTTAACAGACAAAATGGAAAATCATGATGCAGACACTTAAGTCACTAAATTCTTTATTACAATCAGCAGCAAATTCCAGATTATTCAGAATGTGCAAAATTCAAACTGTAAATGAAATTTGAATGGGTCACACACGGCTGCCACGCTCCCTCACTGAGAAGCAACCGGATCGGCCCCTGGTCCTGGTCCTGGTCCAGCAGATCTTCAGCCTGCATCTCTGTAAATAGTGAGGCAAGGTCCAGTTGGGGTGGACATTTTCCCTCTTGCCTACACAAAAGACAAATGGGTGGTGGTTAGTTAAAGCAAGTTTAACACATATTTGGGAAATACACTTGTTGCTAAAAGCCAGTGGTGGAATGTGAATTAATGAATGAATCTTAATTTCGGGTTGATTAAAGGTAAAGATTAAAAGAAAATAGAATAATATAACAAAGGGGAAAAAAATTAACAAGGTCAAATTAAACAGTAACTCCTCTGATTATACAGTTCAACATAGGTTATCTGAAATGGGTGATGGCTGAAGCTGCAGCTTATATTGCCCACCATGTTTCATCCAAGTATTCAAAAGAAAAACAAAACAGGAGCGATTACTATTTGAATGTGACAATAAAGTACTTCGTTGTTGTATTTAACCACGGTTTTCATGTAGCTGCGCTTCGGTAGATTTTTCAGGGGCTGCGTTACATTAAAAATCATTTGTTTTTACTGTGGCTTCAGCAATCAGAATGAATTAATAACGTTAACTGATGCTGTGAATCACCGAGTATGGACTCACTCAGTCAAAATCTGAAGTTTTTATCCAAAACCACAAACCAGGACTTTAACCAGGATTAACATATTTCATTGTTTTGCTCTGACAAGCGAATATTTAGGAGAAAACATGCGCGATTCACCAGTTGGTACTTGCTAGCTAGCAAATTAAAAACGTTAGCTTTAAAACGTTAGCCAGCACAGAACAGCACTGTAATGGCTCAAAAAAAGTGACCGTACCACCAATAGGATAAATAAGCAAGCAGATGCACATTATTACAAATCACTCACCATATAAATAGATGGTTTTCATCTACAGCTGGTCCATTCTCCGGTTTCTGTGCAGCCATAGGTCCGGGTCACTCCTCACTGTGGATCTGCCACAAAGGAGAGAAAACTCCGCACCTCTTCATTGGACCACGGTGTAGAGTGCCGCAAAACCTAAAACGCTGTCTGTATTAATATCATATTCACTCCGTGACCGACTTAGTCCATGACAATATTGCAATGGCCGTTATCAGAAGACGGGGAAGACTGTCGCTATTATCGTGACGTTACGACTTGACCAATCAGCGGCGAGCAGTCTGTTGACGTCACATCACAGCCCCGGGCTGGCTGAGCCGGGGCCGTGAGCGACCCTGGCCTCGATCAGGTACGAAAATCGCGCCTGCTAACCGGTGCTGGGGCTCATGGAAAATGCACAAACACCGGGGCCCTGGTGCGGTGCTGGGGAAAGCGGGGCCCGTGGAAAAGGCCCATATGACACTCCCAGCGATGTACGCCGGCACCTGGACCTCGCTGAGGACATCATTAATCGCCTTCCTTGCTACTCCAACCACCCTGAAGTCATTGCGAGGAAGGCAGACATCTCTGCACACAGGGAGAGACTCCGTGGGCTGGAGGGAAACTCCGGCAGGAAGCCAAAGAGTAGGCACCCTCGCTCCTCGCTTTGGGATCCCGTTCCTGTCCCCGTTCCAGTCCAGGAGTTCACACCGCCCAGGGGTGATTCCCCAAGGAGTGTGACGTCAGTTGGGATTCCCTCAGAGAAGTGACAGCTGTCAGCTGCTTCCATCCGGGACAGAGTGGCTGCTGCTCGCTCTGCCGTCCACCCCACGCAGATTATTAAGCATGTGACAGCGGCAGTCAGGCTGGTGGAGAGGAATCCTGAGCTAAGCAATTATCCAGAGTACGCCGACCTGCTCGCCTCTGATTCCGCGCAGGAGCGGCGTTTCCCGAACCTCTCCTTCGCCTCACCCTCTGCCGGTAACCGTCATCAAACAGCCAACACTAAGACTCAGCGAGAACCCTGTCTGGATCCTGTTCCGGGTCGTCGGAGGAACTCTACCGCCCAGTCAGCTGCCTCTTCGGCGTTTCATCAGGAGGGAATTCCTGCAGCCTCTCCCTCCTGGTCATCTTTCCCTGCTGTCCTGTCAGCTCCTCGTGCCCGGATCGCCTCGGCTGTCGTCCCCTCCTCCTCGATGTCTTCCCCGGCTGCTGTGAGTGCCACGAGTCCTGCTCCGGCGAAGTCCGTTATTGGACCATCGCGAGCGGCTCCTCCTCGTCCTCCCAGGGGGCCCTCCGTCACCATCCAGCAGGGAAAAGGAGGAACAAAGTCCACTGCAGCGGGTTCTATCAGGCCCCTACGGATCAGGCAAGTGTCTTTTCATTCTGTTCCCTCATTGAGAGAATTGCCTTGCTTGATTCCTGGGGGTGGAGTTCGGGGTTCACAGCCCCCCAAGCTTCCTCCACCTGCTATAGCATATAACATTGAACCTGCTGCCTCTGTGTCTCCCTCCGCTGAGCGTTCCGCGACGCCAGGCCTACATTGTCGGACGGGGAGGGGGCCTCCGATCCTGGAGAGCCCGGTTCCAGCCCCGCAGCCACGTCATGGGCAGAGGAGGAGAGCGGACTGCAGTGTGGAGCCTGTGCCAACAACGAAACGTCACCGGGTCTCCATTGATGAGCGGTTCGATCCAGCAGGTCGAGGATCCCCTGCCACCACGCCGTGCGAGTAGTCAGCATGGACGTCAGCATTGGAGGGTCCTCAGACTGTGAAGAACACCATGCTGGCTGCAGGGCCCGCTGTAGCCGAGTGGGAGCCAGAAGACGTCCTTCTGCCTGATGAACCCGGATTGTCGAAGTCCTGGACGGCGACAGAACCCGAGTGCAGGCAAGTGCTCTATTTTTTCTTCCTACTATCTGTTGTAGAGCATTTTTGCCTGTCTCTCGGGGAGACGAGCCAGGGGCAGCCGCCCGATGCATCCGAACTCATCTCGCTGGGCTCTGTCGCTACCGGTGATCCTGATCTCTGTTCTTCTTCTTCTCCTGAGCCTTCTTCCAAGGTCACCGGTGCGGAGTCAACCCTGTTTGCTGTGCTGGAGGTTCCGGGTTCGGGGTTGGAGGTCGTCCATGGAGCTGTTCCGACCCAGTCGGGGTCCATCGTGGGTGCAGCTGTGATCTGATTGGGGTCCATCGTGGGTGCAGCGCGGGCTCACCCTGGGTCCAACAGGAGGACAGCGCCTATTTTGGTAATGTTCGGAGGTGGAGCTGCAGATCCTCTGCTGAGCGACGCCGGACTGTTCCCTCATCCTTCCTCCAAGCCTTCTCCACCGGGTGCCGTTGGGGTTCCGCTTATTCGGCCCGGCTCTCCCTCACTGTCCCCCTCTACAGGGAGGCCGTTGTTGTTCTCTCCCCTGCGGTCCTGGTGGCTGAGCGATGCGGGTCGGCCGCCTGAAGGACTGCCTCACCCGTTTGGCGTTCTGGGTCGGCCACCCGACCAACTGGACTGTCTACTTGGCGACCTGGTCCGGTCATCAGAGATCCTGTCTTTCCAGGCCTGGGACTGGGGTAGGCCGCCCAAATGTTCCCTGTTCCCTTTATCATTTATCTGGACATTGGACGCAGGGAGATCACCAGAACTGTTCCTGTCTCATTGGTCTCTGCCTGCCATCATCCACAGGTGGTTCTTAGTTCCACTGACATATAAAGGTCACTCTGGTGTTATTTGCTCTATTCTGATCTGTGTATTCACCGCTGTTTAGCGTGTCTTTTTTTTCTCCCCTCCCCTGTCTGAGGGATGATTTGTATCTGCCATATAGGTTCCCTCCTGTCATTTGCATTTTTGTCCTGTCTATGTATCATCCGTGCTTTATGAAGTACTGTTTTTTTTTTCCCCTACCATACTCTGTAATCGCTTCATTCGTTCCCTGTTCCCTGTTTTCCCGTGTCGTCTTTTTTTTTTTTTTTTGTGTCCTTTCTGGTTCTCACCCTCCAGGCCTTTCCCCCATCCTCCCACCCTGGGGGTGGGGTGGGGGGTGGGGCTTGGGTGTCATACGGTGCCTGGAGTTCGCCACCTCGGGGGGAGGTACTGTCGTGGTTCGAGCGCCGATTTCGTCCGCGCTCGGGCCATGCAGTATTTTCCTCCCATCTGGTGTGTGGGTGTGTTCCCTATGGCTCTCCAAGCTTTTATTGTGACAGCGCTCGGCGGGGCTTCTGGCTGTCAGAGCTGAGGCTCTGACAGCTGAGCTGCATTAACAATCGCCTCATCAGCTGTTCCACCCTGAGCCCTATTTAAGAGGGCAGCTGAGGGCGGAACGTTGCTGCAGTCTCGTCAGAGATTCCCCGTCAAACTATCCCTTGTCTGACATCATTGAGCATCCCTCGCCGAGCTTCCTGGTCAGACGTCACCTACCTTTCATCCTCATCCTTTATTGTGTGTTTCATTATGTATCTGTTCCTCCGTGTCATAGACTGAGTATTAGTTATAGTGTGTTTTAGCCCCTCTGTGGCTCGTTATTTTGTCATCTTTCTTTTCCTTTAATAAACTGTGCAAACTCACCAGTCGATATATAGCGTCTTATTGATGACTTGAGAGGGCCATCCATGACACACAGCCTACATTTGGGCCTGTAAATAATAATTATATAGTGCTTTATCATAGACGCTTTACAAATAGATACATTATTCATTCACTCCAGACAGACGTTGATAGTGGTAAGCAACTACTGTAGCCACAGCTGCCCTGGGGCAGGCTGATGGAAACGTGGCTGACAATCCACACCAACGGCCTCTCCGACCACTACTGAACATTTATACCCATGGATACTGGAGGCAAGGCGGGTAAAGTGTCTTGCCCAGGGACACAACGGCAGGATATCTGGGGAGAGCAGGATTTGAAGCGCCAACCATCCGGTTATTGGACGACCTTCTCTACCTCCTGAGCCACTGCCGCCCATTGTAGTAAAGCCTGATTGGGCTACTTGTTTTCAGGCAAGAATACTTGCTTTCTACAGGCATGCACTAGTGGTTTTCAATTTGAAATGGTAGTAACTTCAACTACTACAAATTTAACTACAACTGCTCAGTGTACACCAAGGATAGGCAACTGGCAGCCCGCGGGCCACACGTAGCCCCTGACATCCACGGCCGCCTTAATGAACGGGCTAGCCTGGGCTGAAGCCCAGGGGCCTATGAAAATCAGGGGCCTATCATGAGCCAATGAAAAAGATCACGTTGTTGTTAAATGGTCAAATTCTATGTCCATCACTTGATATTCGTGTGTGGCTGGCTGCTGATTGGTCTAATTTACAAGTGCCTCACGTGGGTACCAGTAACAATAGCTTATCAGAGGAATTGTTTTGACATGTGCCTACGCAAGCGCCAATGAGAGTAAGAAGTAATTAGCTCGGTCAAAGTGTCCAGAAAAAAGTTTGAAAGTGGCACTCATAAAATTATTGAGAGGAAAAGAGCTTAGGGAAAACGAATTGCTCAAAAAAAAAAAAACCCAAAGTGTAAAGGATTTTTCTAAGCTGGAGCATCAACTGGAGGAGGCTGCTAATTACGTACAGAGGAGACAGATGGGGAGAAGGGAGAAGGAAGGTCATGACTGCTTACATCAGACAGCTGTGTGTGGGACAGTGGACTCCGAACTTGGTAAGTAGACTGGATCAAGCCTGCATCTATAGAGCATGACGATATTCATCAGCTGGACTAAAAGGACATATAAGGAAGGATTTTTCTTCAAAGAAGACCAGAAGAAAGCACTTCTGAAAAAGGTAAGACTGTGGAGGAAGGAATCAGACGAGACCATGGATTGACGACACAGACTTTTTTCTCCTCCATCCAGTAAAACGAACTAAATCTGAGTGCCAGAGCGGACTCTCTTATCCTTTTTATTCCCACCTCTCTGGCACTCAGGGTAAGCTCATTACCATACAAGATGTAAAACATGCACACACATCCACGGACACATTAACATACACGTCACTGAGCAGGTCTTAATATAATACATTTGCACCCCTGCGTCCTCAGGTGTGAACCTGGCACAGCAGGGGCAAAAGGCACATCTTTGTTTGGCTTTATACCCGCTAGTGCTCTGGTGCCTTTAGCTGGCTCTTCTCGCCTTTTCTCCATTACCATGTCTGACTACCTTCTCCCCCACCAACCCCCCTGTCCTGGGTGGAGTTCCATGACCTACTGTGTCCCCCATAAGATGCTTGATAGGATATTTTCAAGTTTCTTTAATTATTCTATATGATTTTAATGCTATATTATTCTATTTTATATTATAATTGTTTCTGGTGCATATAAAATCCAATGTCTGGGTCACTGTGATATTTTTATTGTCTCAGAGCTTGAAAAGACTGTCTGTTTTCAGAGCAAGATTAGGATGAGCAAGATTGTGAATAATGACAAAAGTTTCTTTGTTTTATCATACCAAGCTGTACTGTATTGTCAGGATGACCAGATCATGTTAGAATGTTCATTGCTGACCACAGATAAAGAAGGAGTCACTTGGAGAGTTGGCTCCTGCCAGTCTAGCTTAGATAAGAGACCGGGGTATAAAAATCAACATCCTTGGACACATGTTAGGGAGTCGGTGCTGTGAAGCTCTGAGGCGAGTGGATGCTGCTACTGATTTCCTCCTTTCTGATCAGAAGGAGAATAAATGACTCAGAACTTGGAAAACCGCCTATTGATTATTGTTTCAGCCTCAGTCAATTCATTTTTGTTCTAACATAATTGTCGCCCGACGTGGGACCCATATAGAGTGGTCCACGGCGTTTTCCGACGAGCCTGGACTTTAGACAAGTGCACAGTCAAAGGAGAGGAGAGACCCATACTTCTGGGAAGCGCTGAAAAAAAAAACAAAAAACAAAAAAACGCTGAATTTCCCTCTTCAAAGGCCCTGGTGACGTCGGGGAGCGGCGTGGAGCTCTGACGGGTCTACCGGAACTCAGAGGCGGATTCCAGGTGAGAGTAATTTATTCCAGTTTTTGTTATTGTTGTTATGGCCAGAGAGTGATTGCCTAGACCGATTGTACACTAGGTGAAAGATTGAAAGAAAGAGACCTACAGCCTAATTGATAAGTTATGTTACTCACGGTGCGGGTATCGCAATAATCCCTTGGGAAGATGGAGCTTTCCTTTCCAAGCGGTGATCGATATTCCTAGATCCGGGGTAATTCTTAGAAATTCGCTGGATTCCGACTTTCGAAGTAAGTTCTAGATGGAGGTCTAGAAGCCAGTACTGGGTTAAAAAAAACGGGAAAGATACGTGTTCTCGTTCCTTTCCGGAAGAGCCACGTGATCCCAGAGAAGTTAATTTTTCGGGGTAAGATTCGTGGCAAATTTTGGCGTGCCTTTTGGGACTGCTTCTGCTTATGTTTCAGTTTTGGACTTGTCAGCATTAGTGGGGAGGCGACGTGAACCCCGAAAAAGGGAAAAAGTTGTTTTCACGGAAGATTCGTGCCTTTATCGGGTCTGTTTATTGCCCATTGGCTCCGCTACGGTGAGCAATTGCAAGATGCCGAGGGAGGTTTAACTCTGGGCTTTAGACACACAGCAGGGGGGCTGACGTGACCGTTGAAATTGTTTGTCTTGTGAGTTTGTTGAAGCGCTAGAATAAAAAAAAAAAGAGGAGTTACTGTGTTCTGAGTTTGTTTTGTCTGTGTTACATGAAATCCGCTCCGGTGTGAAACATAGAGAGGCTGAGTTCCCACGGAGGCAGAGTGAATACGGTGTGAAATTGATGTCTGTGGTTTTTTCTCCCTAATATTTGTGGAGCATAAAAGGGTTGGTTAGTTAATTATCTTTTGGGAAGTGTTTAAAATTATAGGTATTTGAAAATAGTAGCCTTGAGCAGAAACAGTGGACTGATGTTGTGCTTTATGGCAGTGTAAAAAAAAAAAATGAAAGGGGAAGCTTCACGCTGCCAGTGGCGGTGTGATGGTTGCCATATTTGATTTTTTCCGCTGAGGTTGCCAGATCTGGAAATTAATTGACGTAATTCTCATGCTGTTTTGGGCTTTGGCATGAACCTAAAAGTCTTCATTGTATGACCTTGTAGAGAACGCAAAAGAAAACATGTCTGGGCCCTGTCTGTCTGTACCTGTCTGTGTGTAATGTCTGTCTCAATGTGTATCTGTTTGAGATTCTGTGTGTGTGTCCTTGAGAGAAGGAGAAAAAGAAACAGAGTTTGGGGAATAAAAAAAAAAATATATAGAAAAGCCGTGTAGCCACTGATTCGTGTGTGGAAAACTTGGTAAAAAGAAAAGAAGAGGAAAAAAACTTTCAAACATGGGTTGCTGTTATAGCAAAAAGGACAAAAATAGTACAAGGTTTCTGGCAAAATGGAGAAAGAAATTTGATTTCAGTGGGGAACTTGAGGTTAAAGATTGTAAGAGTTTGATTTCTGCCATCAAATTAGCAGCAGACGGCAGGAGGCAAAAAGAGTTAAAATATGAACTTTTTGAGGCTGAACAATGGCTTCAGATTGCCAGGCAACAGCAAGCTGATTTGAATAGGAAAGACCAGACCTTAAAAGACTCGGATGTTTGTAATAAGAAGGGTTTGACTAATGCACATTTTTTCTCAAAATTCCGAGGTGACGAAGGAAATAATGGCCGGAGCAGGTGGCGAGACAACCTGACCCCTCCCTCTCTGCATCCG
Organism: Pholidichthys leucotaenia; assembly: GCA_020510985.1. NCBI lineage: Eukaryota > Metazoa > Chordata > Actinopteri > Cichliformes > Pholidichthyidae > Pholidichthys > Pholidichthys leucotaenia. Next base: position 428,872,170 of record CM035838.1, on the reverse strand, counting down.
GATCTTGAGACGGTGACCACTCCCATGTCGCCAACTGCGGGCCTGCCCTCCTTGGCTCCTCCCCGGCCTCCTCCTCCACGCCCACCTCCTCCTTCCTCTCAACGCAGGCCGGACATCAAACCTAGAGTCCAGCTTTCTCATCTGACAAAAAAGTTAAGTGATTATGCACCTTCACATTATGCCATTTCAACAGCACACACATCCTCACCCTTAGATGAACACATTAAGGAAGAGGAACATGCAATAGAATTAGGACAATTTCCTACGGTTAAATTATACAACCCAGCTTATGTTGGTCCAGCGGCTGAAGGTTCTGAAGTCAATAGCCAAAACATTCTTTAAAACATTCCCACTGTGCTAGTTAACCACCAACTGATGCAGCATTAACTCAGCAGGTGAAAGAATTAAATGAACATATTAGGAACAAGTGGAGATTAAAACATGATTTGACAGCTATTCAGAATTCCACTTAACATAAAACAGAAAGTGTTGAAGCCTATAGGTGTAGGTTGCAAAATGTTTTTGGACAGTCATTCTGGTTTGGAAAATCCTACTGCAGATACAGGTTCAGAACCCTATTGACAACATTTGAGAAGTGTATTCCTACAGAACATGCATCCAAATTTAGCACAGCATGTACACATACACCTTGTAATATATCACACATGTTCATTTGCTGATGTGTTGATATATGTAAAACACGCAGAACAACTGAGCTGACCCTCAGGGGGAGGCCTTTGCTTCCCCCACTTCTGTATTTTCCCAGGGTCCCCAGCGTGGAGGAGGCGGGGAGAGGCCTCGGTGCTGGATCTGCGGGCCACGTTCAGGAGGCCAGAGGGAGGGGAAGGGACTACGCCCTGCTCGAAGCCACAACAACGACAGCAACAGCGACAACCGGACTCATCACATCCCGACATGTGACTGACCGAACCAAAGCTAAGTACAGCTACTGACAATGACATTTGACATACAGTATTTCATTTACCTGACTTTGACCTAATCACGACACTAAAGGGTTTATCAGAGGTTACTCTAGAAGTTCAGGGAACTTCTTTGAAATTTCTTCATGATTCTGGGGCTCACAAAATCAGAACACACAGTGATCATTAAATCAGCAAATGGGAAGCTAAAAAAGAAATATTTTTCTCAAATTGTAACAGTAAAAAGATGTTACAGGGGACAGTGCAGAAGGTTCATTCATTTTGTCACAAGTGTGTCTAGTTAACTTATTAGAAAGGGATTTGCTCACAACTCTCAATATCGCCCTAATTCCTACAGAAGGTGGTATGAGGGCATCACAATTCCCACATGTATCAGAAATTCATATTTTGCAAGATTTTGCAGTACCAGCTCATGGTCACTTCGCTTGGTACCGGCCGGACCAACCTGAGTGGCTGAGAGTTTGGAAGCCAAAATAATGCAATATTTCAAAACACGGGTTCCTACAACCGTGCAAGCCACAAATCAAAATCATTGCAACATGTATGACAAATATCTGAGTGGCTCAGATGACAAATTTGAGAAAACATTTTTTGTAAACTCATCCTCCAGAACAATTATTGCAAATTTGTACTGGTCACCAAAGGTCTATGCAGAAGCATCTGTGAGGTTATTAGATAAAAATAAAGGTCACTTTAAACACTAGGAGTCACCACACATTGCATTGAGCAAGCCTAAACACATGCAATGGAAGGACGTAGGCTTAATAAATAATACAGAATTGGTAATAATAAATGTAAAACCTTATTTTAGGCCTTATCAGAGACAATATCTTTTATGCCCAGGAGCCATGAGATGACTGTTGTTGAGATATAGTGCTATATAAATAAAGTTGAATTGAACTGAATTCAAGAAGGTATTAAACCTGGTATGCAGGGACTCATAGATGCAGGGGTTATAGTATTAGATCTAAAAATACTGTGCAATATACTTTGTTAAATGATCTACAATCACAAATTAAAATTTTTCACAGTGATTGACATCAGTAATGCTTTTTCCAGCATTCCCATCTACCCAGATCATCAGTTTTGGGTTGTATTCAAATTTGAAGGCAAGAGGTACACATTCACGAGGCTACCACAGGGCTATTGTGAATCACCAACCATTTTTTTCACAGGCAATGTCAGCAAATTTGGCCCAGTTACATTTGCTGGCATCCCCTGATGAAATAATTTGAAAAAAAAAAAAAGACACCATTGCCTTGTTGAAATTTTTAGCTGAGCAGGGTCACAAGGTTAACAAAGCAAAGCTGCAGTTGTGGAAGCCAGAAGTGAGATACTTAGGCCACATTCTGTCAGCAGAAGGGAGACGTGTTGATCCTGTTCGCAAAGAGGCTATTTTGGCAGAGCCCAAACCAATCACAAAAAGAGACATGATGTCATTCTTTGGGACATTAAATTATTGTCGCTCCTGGATTGCAAATTATTCATTTGAAGTGCAACCATTGTCTGACCTTATTTACAAAAAAACCAATGGCACAGGTGGACAAGATTGAGCGGACACCTGAAGCAGAGTTGATCGCTCTAATTGAAGCATGCAAATTGGGATAAAAAAATATTCAGTTTGCATTGATGGTCAGTATGCATTTTACACTATTCACCACTTTGCACAAAAAGTGCAAACACTTCATTCTGGAGCTGCTTGAAAGTGTCAAACTGCCATTACAACTGGCCATATGCAAATGTGCTGCTCATACGAATGGTAATGATCCGGTTTCTAAAGGCAATCATTTTGCAGATCAAACTGCAAAGGCGGTAGCACAAGGCTTGCAACCTAAACAAAGCACATTTGATTCTGTTTTGACATTGACTGAAGAGCTATCACATGATATTCTTGTTGAGGCTCAAAAAGCAGCACCACAGGCTGAAATTTACAAATGGATAAAGAAGGGAGCTATCCTTGATGACACCTTAAAGCTCTATAAATGTAAGGCAAACAAGCCTATTCTACCACGCAAACTGTTTCACCAAGTCTCTACCTTGCTCCATGGCGTTTCGCATGTAGCAAGAGGGGGGATGGTATCTACATTGAATAAAACCTTTACTGCTTATGGGTTTAGCCAGTTTGCCACACAGTTTTGTAAGAAATGTCTGATCTGTGCAAAAAACAATGCACAGTAGTAGTAGTAGATTAGTTTATTTGACAGGGACAGTGCAATAAACATAGACAATTAATCAAAGACAATCAATCTGATGTGTTGCACATAGAGTGTATAGCTATTAGCTAATTTGCAACTCTTGTCCCTGGATGGGCTTTAGAAAAGAGAATCAAGTAAAGATGAAAAAAAAATACGCAATAACCACATACATCAATGCAGAAAGATTATAAATACACAATTATAAATATTATAAATATTATAAATACACAAATATAACAGCCTGACTCACATTTAACATAAATATTATAAATACACAAATATAACAACCTGACTCACATTTGCCTATTTCAGGCCTCCCTCCCTTCGTCACTCACTATAAACAAACACATTTATTCCTTCCCTTCATTCACTCTCACTTTGCAGACAATTAATTCATACATGAGTACATTCTTGTTTATTTTTCAGCCAGTTTTTAACCTTTTTAGTGAATGTTTTAAAGTCCGTTATTATTTTAATTACATTTGGCATTGTGTTCCAGATGTGACTGCCCTTTATAGAGAAAGCTGTTTGTCCAAATGTGGTTCTGCGGTGGAATATTTTACAGTTATTGTTAACAGAACTCCTGGTGGCTCTGCTGCTGTCCTGTCTTTGGACGAAACCAGCAAGTGGCTCGGGTGCTGATTTATGGAAACATTTGAACGTTAATTTCAGAAAACAGAGGTCAATGAAGCTCTCAAATCTCAATAGGTTGTATTTTTTTAAAACATTACAGTGATGCCACCTAATGGGCTTTTTGTCCAAGATTTTTAGGGTTTGATTATATAATGAACCTATATGTCTTATTGTGGAAGGGGCTGCTTGAGCCCAGACTGTCAAACAGTATGATATATGAGAAAAAAACCATAGAATGCATATACAGTGCAGCTGCTTCGTAAGGTATGTTATATCTAAATTAATTTAAAGCAGTTCAGATTTTTTTTTACTGTTTTTGAAATTTTCTTTATATGAAGATTAAATTTGAGTTGAGGATCTAGTACAATGCCAAGGTATTTGAATTCTGTAGCTAAACTGATGTCATGATCATGTATATTAACTTTAAAACGTTGCAGGTTACATTTTTTGATTGGAAAGCACATTGAGACTGTTTTCTGAAGGTTCAGCAATAGATGGTTCTTGAGGAGCCACTCTTGGACATCAACCATACTTGTAGACAGTACATCTGCAGCCTGTGCTGGAGTCTTGGCAACTGTGTAAATAACTGCATCATCTGCATAAAGTTGGCATGTTGCAGCTGAGCAGTGTAACGGCAAGTCATTAATAAAAATGCTGAAAAGTAAAGGACCAAGAATGGACCCTTGTGGGATACCCATGCGGTTGTTTAAAAATGAGGATTTATCCTGGTGAACTTTTACACACTGTTCTCTGTTCTGGAGATAAGATGCAAACCATTCTAATGTATTTGGGGAAAAGTTAAAAGATACCATTTTGGATAAAAGCAAACTGTGGTTTACAGTATCGAAAGCCTTTTTGAGATCTAGAAAAACAGCTCCTACCACATTACCCCTGTCCAAGGGGTAATGTGGTAGGAGCACGTTGGTTGACCATCATGCAATGTTGGTTGACCATCATGGAGACACGAGAAGCGCAAGAAAGACGTTTGATCATTAAAGGGTGTAGTTGTTGTTTCCTTTACATCATCATCCTAGGGGTGACATTATTATTTTGGTTTCCTTTAGCTGCACCACAAACCATACATCGTAGTGCTAGGGACCTTGCACATATTCAGCATAATTGGCTAGAGCTACATGAGGATCACGATCATGAATATGCTGCCAATACGTGGTGGAGGTATGCTAATTATACGGCTAGGGCAGCTAATCGTTCCAATTGTTATGTTTGCTCCTTAGTGCCAACGTCGGCTGGACAGACTGCTGTTGTAGCCAAAATGATGGAACCAGCAAAGGCTCTCTGTTTTTTACAGAAGGCTATGAAAAGGGACTACATAAAAAAGATTATTTTGAATTACTCTTGTGAAATCTTTCATCACTCTACCAATCAGAGAACTTATGGTACCCCTTACTCTGTAAGGGCAAGGTTAGTTTCATCAGGAACTTTTTCTTTTTGTCTGAAGGGAAGTGGTAACAACCCTCTGGGCGACCTACCCCTTTCTCGGTGTGAGGAGGTGTACAGTGTACACCGCACCTGTGATGCTAGTACCCTGACCAATCGGGTGGGCAGGTGGTGTCCACGGGTTAACCGTTGTCATTATGGACCTATCACCATGCTGGAGCTCTGCAGTGCTGCTATCTGCAACTTCCATATGTACGGCGCACATATGGTGACGGGTGGCTGTATGGTCGTAAGGCGTATTCCCATCTGCCTATGAACTGGGCAGGAACCTGTGCCCCCGTCTTTGTGACTGACAACACCCTGATTATGTCAGCGGGTCAGACGAGCAGAGGGAAGAGAGACCTATCACAGGATGCCCTTTTCACACCACATGATTCCATCTGGGGTAGGGACGTGCCAGAGCAGTTCAAGATACTTACTACAGGTCAAAAGGTAGTTCAGTCGCTATTCCCTTGGGTGGGAGTGGCAAAAAATACCTTGTGGATTGAGACTCTTAATTATAGACTACAGTCTTTTGTGAATTTTTCCTTAGCTGCCTGGAAAGGTGAAAGGGAGGAAATGACTGCTATAAGACTTGTAGCAACACAGAATAGAATGGTACTTGATCAGTTGACAGCCGCCCGTGGGGGGGTGTGCGCAATTGTTGGTCAGTACTGTTGCACCTTTATACCTGCACATGATGCAGATGGAGGCGTCATTGCTTCAGCCATACGTAATCTGACTGCTTTGCAGACTGCTGGGGCCAAGGATAATGTTGATGATTGATCACACTGGATAAACTGGTTGTTTTCCTCATGGAGGAGTCTTGTCATAAACTTAGTGGTGATTACTGTAGTGATACTTTTGATCTTTTCATGTTTCATTCCTTGTATCCGTGATATGATGTTGAAACTTGTTCAGGTGAATTTAGTGTTATATCACGAGGCCACCACTGGAGATGATGGGGAAACAACACCAGCTTAATGTCTTATGAGTACAGAGTAAAAGTATGATTGACATGCAGAAAACCGAAAGAAGATGTATGTTCATGATGTGAATTTGAAATGTACTGAATTGCAAGAGTAATCAAATATGCCTTGAAGTTCAGAGAAGTTGTTCTCCTTATTTGAGATTTTTTCACTTTATCCTGTTTATGTTCTGTCTTAATTTATGTCGTATTTGAAACCATTATGTTACTAATCACTATTTAGCTAGTATACAGTTTTACTATATTGATTGTTGTTTCATTGTTGATACCTTGTTGCAGTTTCACGTTGAGGTACTAATACACATAGGTTAGGATGCTAGCACACATAGATCTCTGATACAAACATACACATATGTCTTTCACACATAATAGGTTTTTAGTTATTTTTATTGTTTTTATTGTTCTTTTCATTTACATACAAGTATTAACTTTTTATTAAATCACTGCTAATCACTGCTAATTTACTGACACATAGAACGACAAATACATACACTATTTCATCTTAATTTATGGCTAATCACATCACTGATTCAATTTTTCTCTATTATGACTTAATTAGATGATTGATTTCTTTTTTTGAAATAAAAGGTAATATCCTCACATACTCCCCAGGAAATGAAACATTCCAGCGGCGCTCGGGAGTGGCAGCGAGGCCGATGGCGGACTTTCCTCATTAAAAAGCGAGTTAGGATCTTTTGCAATACAATGCTTTAGCATAAAATGCACCGGAACTTGGCGAGCTGCCCAATGAGGTTTTAGAAGCCATAATATTTCATCTCTGATGCTTTTTGAGCATCATAGGGGGGAATGATAGGATATTTTCAAGTTTCATTAATTATTCTATATGATTTTAATGCTATATTATTCTATTTTATATTATAATTGTTTCTGGTGCATATAAAAATCCAATGTCTGGGTCACTGTGATATTTTTATTGTCTCAGAGCTTGAAAAGACTGTCTGTTTTCAGAGCAAGATTGTGAATAATGACGAAAGTTTCTTTGTTTTATCATACCAAGCTGTACTGTATTGTCAGGATGACCAGATCGTGTTAGAATGTTCATTGCTGACCACAGATAAAGAAGGAGTCACTTGGAGAGTTGGCTCCTGCCAGTCTAGCTTAGATAAGAGACCGAGGTATAAAAATCAACATCCTTGGACACATGTTAGGGAGTCGGTGCTGTGAAGCTCTGAGGCGAGTGTATGCTGATACTGATTTCCTCCTTTCTGATCAGAAGGAGAATAAATGACTCAGAACTTGGAAAACCGCCTATTGATTATTGTTTCAGCCTCAGTCAATTCATTTTTGTTCTAACACACACACACACACACACACACACACACACACACACACACACATATATATATATATATATACTGCTCAAAAAAAATAAAGGGAACACTTTGAAAACACATCAGATTTTAATGGTGAAAAAAATAAGCTGGATATCGAAATTGTGGCAGGCTAGTCCAGTTTACTCAGATTAAAGGAACACTTTATAATCTTTTAATCTTTATAATATATATATATATATATATATATATATATATATATATATATAGTAGGAATGTGTAAATGATGAGGCAAGGTTTGTCTCAAGGCAGTTTTATTACACATTCGCCATCATCGATCAAGTTGAAAAAAGAGGAACTCTCAGACAAATTCGTTCCTTATATACCCAGGCTTTCACAGCTCACAATTCACATGCATTAACATCACAAATCACAATGCATTTCCTCTTTAATCCTTCAGCCCCCCCCCCTCTCCGTCCTTAGCCAGCAAAGGGTCCCCTACACAGTCTCTAGGCACACAAAGGATCCTCCCAAGGCCGTCTCCTGCATAACAAGGACTACACTTTCACACCCTCCTGTTATCTCCAAGGAGACTCAGTTCTTTGTTCTTATCTGAGATGTGAGGCATACAGTAATACACGTGTGGCCACATGACCCCCCCCCCCAAACATCTAAGATGGAACAACAGAATAACATTCTGCATGTCATGATAACATCATTACACATCAGCCCACGTGCTGCTTGGGCCTCAGTCTTCTCCCATATCTGCTGTAAGCAGGATTCACCACCTCTGCGGCGCCGTCATGCTGGGGAGCTGCTGTCTGGGGGTGAAAACTGTTTGTCAGTCCCTGTGGGTGTTATGGGGAATTTCCCCGAGGGGGTCTACCGCGCCGAGAAGCCCTGGCCAACAGCACCTGCTCATCCGCCACCACAAAAGCGGGTTTGAGTCTGTTCATGCCAATCTTTTCCCTCCTGCCCCCCAAATCTAGCAAAAAATGCTTGTCCCCTGTTTCCAGCACTCTGAACAGTCCATCATAAGGTGGTCGCAGCAGGGGGCGATGAGCATCATGTCTGACAAAAACAAACTCCGCGTTTTTTAAAGTTTTAGGCACAAAAACGTGCGGAAAACTGTGGTGAACGGGGCCGGGCAGCGTGCCCGATTCTGTGCCACACTGCAACAGCTGAGATGGGGAGCTATCTGGCGCAGGATTATCTGGGAGAAACTCCCCGGGCAGCCGAAGTGGCTGTGCGAAAACTTGCTCAGCCGGGGAGGCTTCTAAGTCCTCTTTAGGTGCGGAACGCAACCCCAATAAAACCCACAGTAGCCTGTCTACCCAATTTGCATCCGTCAGTGACGCTCTGAGAGCCGCTTTCAGTGACCTATGAAAACGTTCGCATAACCCATTAGCCTGCGGATTGTACGCGATTGTGCGGTGGATCGTTACACCCAGGCTGCGGGCCATTGCTGACCAAAGTTCGGAAACAAATTGAGGGCCTCTGTCAGACGTAATGTCTGACGGAACTCCAAAGCGCGCTACCCATGCTGTTAAAAAAGCGCGCGCCTCCTCCTCGGCTGTAGTTGACACCAGTGGAACCACTTCAGGCCAGCGCGTGGTGCGGTCCACCATTGTCAGAAGATGTGTGCACCCCTGTGACAGCGGAAGGGGGCCCACGAGGTCCACGTGAATATGATCGAACCTCTTGGCCGGGATGTGAAACGGCTCCAAAGGAGCCCTTGTGTGTCTGTGTACCTTGGCACGTTGACACGCCATGCAGGCTGCAGCCCACTGTTTAACTTGTTTGCGAAGGTTCGGCCACACAAATTTCTCTCCTACCATTTTGACTGACGCACGCACTCCCGGGTTCACCAAAGAATGGATCGAGTCAAAAACGCGGCGGCGCCACACAGCCGGTACCACGGGAGACGTCGCAGATTAGGGGGGGCATACCATCTTGCAGCACCCTGTTCTCCAGCCTTAACCCTGTTGGTCCAGACTGGAGCGCACACACATCCGTGTCACCAACCTGCTCCACGGCCATGGCTGCGTAATCTATCCCTACACGGACTGGGGCCGCCACGGCGCGCGAGAGACAGTCTGCCACTACATTCAGCTTACCCTCCACATGCTGAATATTGGTAGTAAACTCTGAGATGGCGGCCAGCTGTCTCTGGTGCCGGCCTGAACACGGTTCCGAAACCTTGGCCATCGCGAAAGTTAACGGCTTGTGGTCCACGAACGCGGTGAAACCGCGTCCTTCCAGCCAGAACTGAAAGTGGCGAATGGTAAGTGGAGGGCTAACAACTCCCTGTCGAACGTGCTGTATTTACGTTCACTATCGCGCAAAGTCCTGCTGAAAAAGGTGAGCGGTTGCCAAGCCCCGGCTACATGCTGCTCCACGACCGCCCCTATGGCCACATCTGACGCGTCAGTACTGAGCGCTATGCGGGCCATTGGGTCTGGATGCGCCAACAACGCAGCGTTTGCCAGGGCTGCTTTGACCTCCGAGAATGCTCGGTCTCGCTCCGGAGACCATTCAATCTTAGTTGTGGGTTTTTGTTTTTTGAGCGCGGTGTACAATGGTTGCATGAGTTGTGCTGCGCAGGGGAGGAAACGGTTATAAAAATTCACCATTCCCAAAAACTCCTGTAATGCCTTGACCGTTTGTGGCCGGGGAAAATCTGTCACCGCGTGCACCTTGTCAGGGAGCGGAACCGCTCCTTCGGGAGAGACGCGATGCCCCAAAAAATCAATCTGCGTTACCCCGAACTGACACTTTGCTGGATTGATTATTAAACCGTGCTCTCCCAACCTCCGGAAAACTGCCGCGAGGTGGTTTTCGTGTTCGTCTTCGGACGCGCTGGCTACCAAAATATCGTCCAAGTAGACGGACACGAAAGGGAGATCGCGCAGCACCGCGTCCATCATGCGTTGGAACGTTTGTGCAGCCCCTTTAAGCCCGAATGGCATGCGTAAAAACTCGAATAGGCCAAATGGTGTTATCACTGCTGTTTTTGGTATGTCTTCAGCGCGCACTGGGACTTGATGGTAACCGCGGACCAAGTCTATTAGAAAAAACGCGTGCCCCTGCCAAATGAACGGAAAAATCTTGGATATGTGGGATTGGGTAGCGGTCATGAGCTGTGGCGTTGTTCAACCTGCGGAAATCCCCGCAAGGTCGCCACGAGCCATCAGATTTAGGGACCATGTGTAGTGGGGAAGCCCATGGGCTGTTCGAACGCCTGATGATGCCCAACCTCTCCAGGTTGGCGAACTCCTCGCGCGCTATGGCCAGTTTAGCTGCGTCCAAGCGCCGAGCTTTAGCAAAAACGAGCGGTCCGGTGGTGGTAATAAAATGCCCCACCCCGTGTTTAGCGACGGCTGCCGAGAATGTGGGGACCGTGAGTGCTGGGAACTGAGTGAGCAGTGTGTGGAACTTACCACTTGCAGCTTTGACATTGGCTTGTGCTGTTGGCCGGGCCATTTGAGCTGTACAGGGGATAGAATCAAAGGAAAGTGCATTAACCAGGCGCCTTTTAGCAAGATCAACCAACAAACCATGTGAGCACAAAAAATCAGCACCCAACATATTGAAATTAACTGCTGCTATAACAAAAGTCCATTCAAATGTACGGCCGTGTAGAGACAGAAGCAGAGTCCTCTCACCAAAGGTCTTAATCTCCGAGCCGTTTGCTGCTGCCACCCCGGGACCTCTGGAACCTGCCAACCGGTCAGCGTAGGAAGGTGTGATGAAACTCAACTGGGAGCCTGTGTCCACGAGGAAGTGCCTCCCCGAGCGTGCGTCCATTAAGTAGAGCAGCTTGTTCTCCTCCCCGAGGGTCGCGGCTTCTACCGACCCCCGGTCTTGGCGTTTCCCGAGCGCTTGAAACTGGCACAGTGGTATGCGTTTGCGTGCCTTCTCTGCAAAGCGGCATGGTAGAAACAGAGAGTGTATCCTCCGCGATCCTTGGTCCCCCCGCTGCCATCGTCGGTGGATCTGCTACCGCCGTTCCTGGCTCCCTGCCATCTCCGGCCGTCGCGCCGAGCTCCGTTGCTGCCGCGGTGGCTGTGCGCTGTTTGCTGGCGTTGAGAATCCGGTGCGCCTCTCGGGCCAGCGCGCGGAAGTCCCACTGAGCCAGCAACAGCGAACTGGCCAGGGCTGCTCTCGTGGCTGACGGGAGGGTTCTGAGGAAAATGTGGGTGAAAAGGAAGTTGTCGTCGTCTGAGCCCTTCAACCTCAGCATTTTCTCCATCAAGTCGATGAGCGTGCAGTCTCCCAAGTCGGTCTGCTGTCTCCTCGACTGAGAGTGAGGTGTTGGATAAGTACAGCCTTCAACGCGCCATACTTGTCGCTGGCTGGCAGCTGCTCCAAGAGGCTTTCCACATGCTGAGCCGTGTGGTTGTTGAGCTTTGCAACCACATGGTAGAATTTGGTGTCATCCACCGTTATCCCCCGGAGGGCGAACTGTGCCTCGACCAAGTGGAACCAGGAGCGTGGGTTGTTCTGCCAAAAGTCCGGTAGCTGGACGGTAACGGGAGAGGCTTGGCTGGGGGCTCCTGATGAGTCTGGCCCGGGGGGATTCTCCTCTTGCTGCATGCTACGTCTTGGGTCACCAGTGTGGGAATGTATAAATGACGAGGCAAGGTTTGTCTCAAGGCAGTTTTATTACACATTTGCCATCATCGATCAAGTTGAAAAAAGAGGAACTCTCAGACAAACTCGTCCCTTATATACCCAGGCTTTCACAGCTCACAATTCACATGCATTAACATCACAAATCACAATGCATTTCCTCTTTAATCCTTCAGCCTCCCCCTCTCCGTCCTTAGCCAACAAAGGGTCCCCTACACAGTCTCTAGGCACACAAAGGATCCTCCCAAGGCCGTCTCCTGCATAACAAGGACTACACTTTCACACCCTCCTGTTATCTCCAAGGAGACTCAGTTCTTTGTTCTTATCTGAGATGTGAGGCATACAGTAATACACATGTGTGGCTACAATATATATATATACAGTTGGGCCCAAAAATATTTGGACAGTGACACAAGTTTTGTTATTTTAGCTGTTTACGAAAACATTTTCAGGATACAATTATATAATCAATATGGGCTTAAAGTGCAGACTCTCAGCTGTAATTTGAGAGTATTCACATCCAAATTGGAGCAAGGGTTTAGGAATTACAGCTCTTTAATACGTAGCCGCCTCTTTTTCAAGGGACCAAAAGTAATTGGACAATTGACTCAGAAGGCTGCAAAAAACAATAAGGCTGCATGGGCTCTTCCCTCATTAACCTGTCATCAGTTAAGCAGTTAAAAGGTCTGGAGTTGATTCCAGGTGTGGCGTTTGCATTTGGAAGCTGTTGCTGTGAACACACAACATGCGGTCAAAGGAGCTCTCAATGGAGGTGAAACAGATCATCCTGAGGCTGAAAAAAAGAAGAAATCCATCAGAGAGATAGCAGAAATGTTAGGAGTGGCCAAATCAACAGTTTGGTACATTCTGAGAAAAAAAGAGTGCACTGGTGAGCTTGGGAACTCAAAAAGGTCTGGACGTCCACGGAAGACAACAGTGGTGGATGATCGCAGAATCCTTTCCATGGTGAAGAACAACCCCTTCACAACATCCACTCAAGTGAAGAACACTCTCCAGGAAGTAGGTGTATCAGTATCTAAGTCTACCATAAAGAGAAGACTTCATGAGAGTAAATACAAAGGATTCACCACAAGGTGCAAACCATGAATCAACCTCAAAAATTGAAAGGCCAGAATTGACTTTGCCAAAAAAACACCTGAAGAAGCCAGCCCAGTTCTAGAACAGCATTCTTTGGAAAGATGAGACTAAGATCAACCTGTACCAGAATGATGGGAAGAAGAAAGTTTGGAGAAGAATTGGAACAGCTCATGATCTAAAGCACACCACATCTTCTGTAAAACATGGTGGAGGCAGTGTGATGGCATGGGCATGCATGGCTTCCAATGGCACTGGGTCACTTGTGTTTATTGATGATGTGACAAAAGACAGAAGCAACCGGATGAATTCTGAAGTGTATAGGGATATACTTTCTGCTCAGATTCAGCCAAATGCAGCAAAGTTGATTGGACGTCGCTTCACCAATGATCCAAAACATACTGCAAAAGCTACCCAGGAGTTTTTTAAAGCAATGAAGTGGAATATTCTGCAATGGCCGAGTCAATCACCAGATCTCAACCCAATCGAGCATGCATTTCACTTGCTCAAGACAAAACTTAAGGCAGAAAGACCCACAAACAAGCAACAACTGAAGACAGCTGCAGTAAAGGCCTGGCAAAGCATCACAAAGGAGGAAACCCAGCGTTTGGTGATGTCCATGGGTTCCAGACTTCAGGCAGTCATTGCCTGCAAAGGATTCTCAACAAAATATTGAAAAGTAACATTTTACTTAGGGTTATGTTTATTTGTCCAATTACTTTTGAGCCCTTGAAATGAGGAGCGTTTGTATAAAAATAGCTACAATTCCTACATGTTTAATCATATATTTTTGTTCAACCCCTTGAATTAAACCTTAAAGTCTGCACTTCAATTCCGTTGTAGTTGTTTCATTTCAAATTCAATGTGGTGGCATGCAGAGCCCAAATCATGAAGATTGTGTCACTGTCCAAATATTTCTGGGCCTAACTATATACATATATATAGTGGAGTGTGTAAATGAAGAGGCATATTCATTTCAGACGATTTATTACACACTCACATATCACAAGCAAAGAACAGACTGACTGGTCACATCAAGCATTCCTCTCTCTATATCAAGTCGCACTTCACAAGGTTCAAGGCACTTCCTCATCACAGCATGACATCTACACTACACTTCATTCAACCCCCTCTCACCAACTTGGGCATTGTTCTCCCATGTGTATTCATTGTCTCTGTCTAAGGTGTGAAATAACCTGAGGCCCATACCGCGCTCCCAGCATCTTAGATAGAACAATAGAACATCAGTCCACATGCTGTTTTGGCTTCATTTTCCTCCCGTATCTGCTGTAACTGGGGTTTATCGCCTCCGTGGTGCTGCTGTGCCGGTGGGAGGCTGCTGGGAGTGTGTCCGACTGCGGGTGAGCCGTGGAAGGGGGGGGGGGGGTCACTCTGTCCGTGTGGCTGCTCTGATGAATCGTTCCCCTGGGGAGGTCTCCGTGGGGGTCTTCCACGCCGAGGGGCCCTCGCCAACAGCACTTGCTCATCCGCCAGTACAAAGGCGGGTTTGAGTCTGTCTATGCCAATTATCTCCTGTCTACCCCCCAAGTCTAGCACAAAATGCTTATCCCCTGTTTCCAACACTCTGAACGGTCCATCATAGGGTGGGCGCAATGGAGGGCAGTGGGCGTCGTGTCTGACGAACACGAACTCCGCGTTCTTCAAAGTTTTAGGCACGAAGGCACGCGGAAAACTGTGGTGGGCAGGGCCGGCAGCGTGCCTGTGTTTGTGCTACGCTGCAAAAGCTGAGACGGGGAGCTGCCCGGCGCGGAATTGTCTGGTAGAAATTCCCCGGGCAGCCATAGGGGCTGCGCAAAAACGAGCTCTGCCGGGGAAGCTTCCAAATCCTCTTTTGGCGCGGAGCGCAACCCCAATAGGACCCACGGCAGCCTGTCTACCCAATTTGCATCCGTCAGTGAAGCCCTGAGTGCTGCTTTCAGTGATCTATGAAAACGCTCGCATAAACCATTGGCCTGTGGGTTGTACGCGGTTGTGCGATGAATCGCAACACCCAGGCCGCGGGCCAACGCAGACTAGAGGTCGGAAACAAATTGCGGGCCCCTGTCGGACGTAATGTCCGACGGGACTCCAAAACGCGCCACCCATGTTGTTAAAAAAGCGCGTGCTACGTCCGCGGATGTGGTTGCTGCCAGCGGGACTGCTTCTGGCCAGCGCGTGGTGAGGTCCACCACTGTCAGGAGGTGCGTGCACCCCTGTGATGGCGGGAGGGGGCCCACGAGGTCCACGTGAACGTGGTCGAACCTCTTAGCTGGTACCGAAAACGGCTCCAAGGGAGCCTTCGTGTGCCTGTGTACCTTGGCTTGTTGGCACGCCACACAGGCTGCAGCCCACTCTTTTACTTGTTTGCATAGGCTCGGCCACACGAACTTCTCTCCCACCATTTTGACAGACGCGCGCACTCCTGGGTGCGCCAGAGTGTGAACCGACTCAAACACGTGGCAGCGCCACGCGACCGGGACTACCGGATGCAGGTGTCCCATGGAGACGTTGCAGATTGGGGGGGCCGCCATCTTGCAGCACCCTGCTCTCCAGCCTTAACCCTGTTGGTCCAGACTGGAGCGCGCACACGTCTGCATCGCTAATCTGCTCCACGACCATGGCTGCGTAATCTATCCCCACGTAGAATGGGGCCACCACGGTGCGCGAGAGGCAGTCCGCCACCACATTCAGTTTACCCTACACATGCTGAATATCAGTAGTAAACTCTGAGATCGCGGCCAACTGCCTCTGCTGCTGGCCCGACCACGGTTCTGAAACCTTGGCCATCGCGAACGTTAGTGGCTTGTGGTCTATGAACGCGGTGAAGTTGTGCCCTTCCAGCCAGAACTGGAAGTGGCGTATGGCCAGATGGAGAGCCAGCAACTCTCTGTCGAACGCGCTGTATTTACGTTCGCTGTTGCGCAAAGTTCTGCTGAAAAATGCGAGCGGCTGCCAAGCCCCGGCTACGCGCTACACCATGACCGCCCCTATGGCCACGTCTGAAGCGTCGGTGGTGAGCGCTATCCGGGCCGTCGGGTCGGGATGTGCCAGCAGTGCGGCGTTTGCCAGGGCTGCTTTAACTTCCGAGAGCGCCCGCTCTCGCTCCGGGGTCCATTCGAGTCCATCTGCGGGCTTCTGTCTCTTGAGCGCGGCGTACAATGGTTGCATGAGCCGCGCCGCGCGGGAAGGAAACAGTTATAAAAATTCACCATCCCCAAAAATTCCTGAGGCGCCCTGACCGTCTGAGGCCAGGGGAAATCTGCCACGGAGTGCACTTTGTCAGGCAACGGGATCGCTCCTTCCGGAGAGACGCGGTGCCCCAAAAAATCAATCTCTGTCACGCCGAACTGGCATTTCGCCGGGTTGATTATCAACCCGTGCTCCTCCAACCTCCGGAAAACCATCCTGAGGTGGGTTTCGTGTTCGTCTTCGGACTTACTGGCTACCAGGATATCGTCCAGGTAGACGAACACGAACAGGAGGTCACGCAGCACTGCATCCATCATGCGCTGGAACGTCTGTGCTGCGCCTTTTAACCCGAATGGCATGCGCAGGAGCTCGAATAAACCGAACGGAGTTATTACTGCTGTTTTGGGTACGTCCTCCACACGCAGTGGGACTTGGTGGTAACCTCGGACCAGGTCTATTTTACAAAAAATGCGCGCTCCGGCGAGGTGAACGGAAAAATCCTGTATGTGGGGAATTGGGTAGCGGTCGTGTGCTGTGGCATTGTTCAACCTGCGGAAATCACCGCATGGTCGCCATGCTCCCTCAGCCTTAGGGACCATGTGTAGCGGGGATGCCCATGGGCTGTTTGATCGCCTGATGATGCCCAACCTTTCCAGGTTGGCAAACTCCTCGCGCGCTATGGCCAGTTTAGCTGCGTCCAAGTGCCGAGGTCTTGCAAAAATGGGCGGCCCGGTGGTGGTGATAAAGTGCTCCACCCTGTGTTTAGCGATGGCCGCCAAAAACGTCAGGACCATGAGTGCTGGGAACTGAGTGAGCAGTGCATGGAACTTACCGCCTGGAATTGTGACACTGGCTTGTGCTGTTGGCCGGGTCCCTCGAGCTATACAGGGGAGAGATTCAAAGGACAGTGCATTAACCAGGCGCCTGTTAGCAACATCCACAAGTAAACCATGTGCACACAGAAAATCAGCGCCCAGGAGCGGGCAACACAGTGCTGCTATAATAAAAGTCCACTCATACGAGCGGCCATGTAGAGATAAGGTCAGTGTTCTCTCACTGAACGTCTTAATCTCCGAGCCGTTTACTGCCACCATTCTGGGGCCGCTAGGTCCTGCCAGCCGGTCAGCGTAGGATGTCAGGATGACGCTCTTCTGGGCTCCGGTGTCGACGAGGAAGCGTCTCCCCGAGCGCGAGTCCGTCACGTAGAGCAGCTTGTTCTCTTCACCGGCGGTCGCAGCTGCTACCGACTGCCGGCCTTGGCGTTTCCCGAGCGCTTGAAGTGGCACGGTGGCGCGCATCTGTGCGCCTTCTCTCTGAAGCGGCGGTGGTAGAAGCAGAGCGTGTCTTTCTGGTGCTCCTTGGCCCCCGTTGCCTCTACCATCGGTGGCTCCTCACCTCCCCTGGTCGTCTCGCTGGGCTCCGCTGCCGTCGCGTTGACTGTGATCGCCCTGGTGGTGAGAATGATCTGGTCTGCCTCCTGGGCTAGCGCACGGTAGTCTCGCGCGGCCAGCAACGGCGAATTGGCCAGAACCACTCTTGCTTCTGTTGGCAGGTTCCAGAGGAAAAGGGATTGCAAACAGAAAGTGCCCGTCGCCCGTGCCCATCAACGCCAGCATCTTTTCCATCAGGTCTACGGCCGAACCATCTCCTAACTCGGTCCGTGCCAGGAGCCTCTCTGCTCTCTCACATTCCGAGAGCGTGTATCGCCGGATGAGCGCAGCCTTGAGCGCCTCATATTTGCTGCTGGCTGGTGGCTGATCGAGCAGGCTCGCTACCTGCTGGGCTGTGCGGGAGTCCAGCTCTGCTACCACATGGTAGAACTTGGTGTCGTCTGCTGTTACTCCCCGGAGGGCGAACTGGGCCTTGGTGTGGTGGAACCAAGAGCGCAGGTTGTGCTGCTAGAAATCTGGTAGCTTGATTGAAACTGCACACGCGTTGCTGGGGGTTCCAGTCCTGGCTGTCTGCGGGTTGGCTTCAGCGTCTCTGGAGGTTCCCGACCGGGCCGGCTCCGGGGTTCTTGCCTCGTGTTCCATAATACGTCTTGGGTCACCAGTGTGGAGTGTGTAAATGAAGAGGCATATTCATTTCAGACGATTTATTACACACTCACATTTCACAAGCAAAGAACAGACAGACTGGTCACATCAAGCATTCCTCTCTCTATATCAAGTCACACTTTACAAGGTTCAAGGCACTTCCTCATCACGGCATGACATCTACACTACACTTCATTCAACCCCCTCTCACCCACTTGGGCATTGTTCTCCCATGTGTATTCATTGTCTCTGTCTAAGGTGTGAAATAACCTGAGGCCCATACCATATACTGTATATATATATATATATATACATACACGCTTGTATTGATATGTAACAGCCAAAGTGTGGATATATATAGTATACTGTGGTGACCCAGCACACTGCGGATGGACATTATTTCACACTCATCAGGGCTGGAGGAAACGGAGGACCAATTTACATACAGACAGAGAGCCCCAGGTGGCAATCAGATGGGACTGTTATGTATGCATCCTCGGAGAGAATGACTGGTCCGGGCGCTAGCTGATGTCATGCTAATGATGCGTATTGACTGTTGTGTATTAGATGATAATCACTATGCTAATGTGTCATGCATTCTCTCTGTCTGTATAACGTGTATAAAAGAGCTTGTGACACATGCCGGAGCAACGCAGTAGCTCACCGAGCTACAAAGCGCATTTCAATATGTTGGAGGAAATAAAACCTTGTACCCTTCCAGCTCGTCGCATCTCGCCTGATCTATTACCTCCACAATACTAAAATAGTATAATATTTTCCCGTTAGCTTTGCTAACAAGCTAACAGTGCTTTTATTTCGACCAAATGTTTGTCCTCGCCATAAAGAAATGAACAGGCCATCTCTATTGACAAACAGTGGGGCAAAAAAGTATTTAGTCAGCCACCAATTGTGCAAGTTTTCCCACTAAAAAGATGAGAGAGGTCTCCAATTTTCATCATAGGTATACCTCAACTATGAGAGACAAAATGAGAAAAAAAAACAAAACAGAAAATCACATTGAAGGATTTTTAATGAATTAATTGGTAAATTCCTCCATAAAATAAGTATTTGGTCACCTACAAACAAGCAAGATTTCTGGCTCTCACAGACCTGTAACGTCTTCTTTAAGAGGCTCCTCTGTCCTCCACTCGTTACCTGTATTAATGGCACCTGTTTGAACTCGTTATCAGTATAAAAGACACCTGTCCACAACCTCAAACAGTCAGACTCCAAACTCCACTATGGCCAAGACCAAAGAGCTGTCAAAGGACACCAGAAACAAAATTGTAGACCTGCACCAGGCTGGGAAGACTGAATCTGCAATAGGTAAGCAGCTTGGTGTGAAGAAATCAACTGTGGGAGCAATTATTAGAAAATGGAAGACATACAAGACCACTGATAATCTCCCTCAATCTGGGGCTCCATGCAAGATCTCACCCCGTGAGGTCAAAATGATCACGAGAATGGTGAACAAAAATCCCAGAACCACACGGGGGGACCTAGTGAGTGACCTGCAGAGAGCTGGGACCAAAGTAACAAAGGCTACCATCAGTAACACACTACGCTGCCAGGGACTCAAATCCTGGAGTGCCAGACATGTCCCCCTGCTTAAGCCAGTACATGTCCAGGCCCGTCTGAAGTTTGCTAGAGAGCATTTGGATGATCCAGAAGAGGATTGGGAGAATGTCATATGGTCAGATGAAACCAAAATAGAACTTTTTGGTAAAAACTCAACTTGTCGTGTTTGGAGGAGAAAGAACACCATACCTACTGTGAAGCATGGGGGTGGAAACATCATGCTTTGGGGCTGTTTTTCTGCAAAGGGACCAGGACGACTGATCCGTGTAAATGAAAGAATGAATGGGGCCATGTATCATGAGATTTTGAGTGAAAACCTCCTTCCAACAGCAAGGGTATTGAAGATGAAACGTGGCTACAAATCTTTGTTTTTTTTAGATTTAGAAATTTATTTTTGTTGAATCACTGCGTTAATTTTTCCATTTCAGTTGTGACCACTTCTAAAACCTGCTGCAAATTCTCACCAGTGCAAAGGATATTTGTGTCATCCGCAAACAAAATAAATTTCAGAATTTTTGATACTTGGCATATGTCATTTATATACAAAATAAAGAGTTTGGGTCCCAAAACTGACCCCTGGGGCACACCACAAGTGATGTCCATGAAGGGTGATTTGTGCTCACCAATTTGTACAAATTGTTGTCTGTTACTTAAATAACTTTTCACCCAACTCAGTCCTACCCCTCTTATCCCATATCTTTCCAGTTTCCTTTGTAGTATTCTGTGGTCAATGGTGTCAAAAGCTTTCTTTAAATCTATAAATACTCCTACAGCAACCTTTTTTTTATCTATACAACTAGTAATTTCTTCTATAAGTTTGATCAGTGCCAAAGATGTAGATTTATCTGCTCTAAAACCATACTGGCTATCTGTAAGGAGGTTGTGTTTTTCAGTGAAATCATCCAGTCTCTTAGTGAAGATTGTTTCAAGTATTTTGGAGAATTGTGAGAGTAAAGAGACTGGCCTGTAATTAGTGAAGCGATGACTGTCTCCTGTTTTGTATAGAGGTATTACTTTTGCTATTTTCATTTTGTCTGGAAATGTACCAGTTTGAAATGACAGGTTACAGATGTGGGTGAGTGGCTTAACAATTCCTTCAATTACTTTTTTCACTATTGTCATGTCAATTTCATTCCAGTCCGTTGATTTTTTGTTCTTAAATTTACTCACAGTCTCGATAATTTCCTTTTCAGTAACTGCACCCAAAAAGATTGTTCAACCAAGATGTGTCCTCTAATTAACATCACAGGTGTCTACAAACTTGTAATCAGTCAGTCGTCCTATTTAAATGGTAACAAGTAGTCACTGTGCTGTTTGGTGACATGGTGTGTACCACACTAAACATGGACCAGAGGAAGCAAAGGAGAGAGTTGTCTCAGGAGATTAGAAAGAAAATTATAGACAAGCATGTTAAAGGTAAAGGCTATAAGACCATCTCCAAGCAGCTTGATGTTCCTGTGACTACAGTGGCACATATTATTCAGAAATTTAAGATCCACGGGACTGTAGCCAACCTCCCTGGACGTGACCGCAGGAGGAGACGGATAATACGAATGGTAACAAAAGAGCCCAGAACAACCTCTAAACACATTCATGGTGAACTCCAAGGTCAAGGTACATCAGTGTCAGATTGTACCATCCGTTGTTGTTTGAGCCAAAGTGGACTTCATGGGAGACAACCAAGGAGGACACCACTGTTGTAAACAAATCATAAAAAAGCCAGAGTGGAATTTGCCAAACTGCATGTTGACAAGCCACAAAGCTTCTGGGAGAATGTCCTATGGACAGCTGAGACAAAACTGCAACTTTTTGGCAAGGCACATCAGCGCTATGTTCACAGACACAAAAATGAAGCATACCAAGAAAAGAACACTGTCCCTCCTGTGAAACATGGAGGAGGTTCTGTTATGTTTTGGGGCTGTTTTGCTGCACCTGGCACAGGGCGTCTTGAATCTGCGCAGGGTACAATGAAATCTCAAGACTATCAAGGTATTCTAGAGAAAAATGTGCTGCCCAGTGTCAGACAGCTTGGTCTCAGTCGCAGGTCATGGGTCTTGCAACAGGATAATGACCCAAAACACACAGCTAAAAACACCCAAGAATGGCTAAGAGCAAAACATTGGACTATTCTAAAGTGGCCTTCTATGAGCCCTGATCTAAATCCAATTGAACATCTGTGGAAGGAGCTGAAACATGGCGTCTGGAGAAGGCACCCTTCAAACCTGAGACAACTTGAGAAGTTTGCTCATGAGGAGTGGGCCAAAATACCTGCTGAGAGGTGCAGAAGTCTCATTGACAGTTACAGAAATCGTTTGATTGCAGTGATTGCCTCAAAAGGTTGTGCAACAAAATATCAAATCAAATCAAACTTTATTGTCATATTGCTATACATACAACTGTAGTGCAGGCAAGATGAAATTGCGTTTCTCTCGGCATCCATATGAATAGAAGCAGCATGATATAAGACACACTCACACATATCTTCACCCCCCCACCCCCACCCCCCTATCCATTCACACATCCCTGAGACATACTTGGGAAAAACTAACTAACTATAATATACAGATAATATACATAATGTCCGTAGGTGCAGTAGTGTGTATGAGAGATTCCGGGTCAACTGTTCAGCATCCTGACAGCTTGTGGAAGGAAGCTGTTGATCAGTCTGGTGGTTCTGCCTCTGATGGTTTACCAGATGGCAGAAGTTCAAAGTGTTTATGCAGAGGGTGAGAACGGTCCTTGACAATGTTCAGTGCCCTGCTCCTACAATGGTTCTGAAAAAGTTCTTGGACAGAGGGGAGGGAGACTCCAATTACCCTCTCAGCTCCCTTGACTATCCTCTGCAGGGCTTTTTTGTCTGACATACTGCATCTGGAGTACCATGTAGCAATGCAGTACATCAGAACAATCTCCACCATACCTCTGTAGAAGGTCTTGAGGATGCAGATGGGGAGAGAGGCCAGTTTGAGTTTCCTCAAGAAGTGCAGTCTCTGCTGAGCCCGCTTCCTGATCCCCAAGGAATTCTTGCTCCAGGTCAGGTCCTGCGAGATCTGCACTCCGAGGAACTTGATGTTCTCCACTCTTTCCACTAAACGGCCGCCGATGCTGAGGGGGACGTGTTCAGGCTGTGACCGCCGGAAGTCGATAATCATCTCCTTCGTTTTGTCCACGTTGAGCACCAGATTGTTCTCCCTGCACCAGCCCTCCAGGTCTCTCACTTCTTCCCTGTACATTGATTCCTCATCCCTCTGAATAAGTCCCACCACCGTGGTGTCATCTGCAAACTTAATAATCTGGTTTCCCTCGTATCTGGATACACAGTCATGTGTTTGAAGTGTAAACAACAGTGGACTGAGTACGCAGCCTTGAGGGGATCTGGTGCTCAGCATGACAGAGTTGGAGATGTTGTTTCCAACCCGGACAGACTGAGGTCTCTCAGTCAGGAAATCCAGGATCCAGAGACATGTGGCGGTGTTCAGACCAAGAAGGAGTAATTTCTCCATCAGTCTCTGGGGAATAATGGTGTTGAATGCTGAACTGAAATCAATGTACAGGAGTCTGGCGTAGGTGTCTTTCTGGTCCAGGTGGGTGATGACAGAATGTAGGGTGGTGACTATAGCATCCTCCATGGAGCGGTTTGAACGATATGCAAACTGGAGCAGGTCGTGTGATGCAGGGAGGCAGGCTGTAATGTGTGGTTTGAAAAGCCGTTCAAAACACTTCATCACAATTGGTGTCAGTGCAACAGGATGATAGTCATTCAAACAGGACACAACTGGTTTCTTTGCCACCGGTACAATGATAGAGGTCTTGAAGAATCTGGGAACAATGGCCTGACTCAGGGAGATGTTATAAATGCCAGTCAGGACATCCGCCAACTCGCTCGCGCAGTCTCGGAGTACACGTCCCGGGATGTTGTCCGGACCTGCAGCTTTACGTGGGTTGACTCTGGTTAGGGTCCTCCATGTGTCCGCTGTGTTGATGGTAAAAGCTGGTCCGACCGATGGTGGGGGTGGGCAAGCCCTCCCTCTGGTTGTCAGGTTAGATGCTTCAAAACGTGCAAAGAAGTCGTTGAGCCTGTCTGGAAGCGAAGCGTCGTCATCATCGACCCCCTGCCTAGACTTATAGCCCGTCAGTGTCCGAACTCCCTGCCACATCTGCTTGGTGTTCCTAGTGTCACAGAGGTGTACCTGGATTTTCTCCGCATAGGCGCGCTTCGCCGCCTTAATTCCCTTTGAGAGCTCAGACCTGGCTGAGCGGAGAGCGATCCTGTCCTCCGCTCTGAAGGCTGCATCTCTGGCTGTAAGCAGCGAGCGCACCTCTGCAGTCATCCAGGGCTTATGGTTACCCCGCATAGTGATGGTCTTCACTGTAGTGACATCCCCTGTGCACTTGGCGATGTAGTTGGTGACCGTTTCAGCATACTCCTCCACATCTGTCTTGTCTTCCTGGGAGGCTGCTATTTTGAAAACCTCCCAGTCTGTGTGCAGAAAACAGTCTTTCAGTGCAGAGGTTGCACTCTGTGGCCAAATCCTGGTTTGTTTCACTGCTGGTCTGCTGTGCTTCAATAAGGGTTTGTAGACAGGCAGCAGCATCACGGATATGTGGTCAGAAAAGCCGAGATGGAGGCAGGGTATCGCCTTATAAGCATCTGTGTTTGTATACACTAAGTCCAACATATTCTCTCCTCTGGTCTTAAAGTCTACACATTGTTTAAACTTGGGGAGCACAGTCTTTAAACTGGTGTGGTTAAAATCCCCCGCAACCACCACAAAACTGTCCGAATGTGAAGTTTGGGTTTCATTAATCGCATCGTGCAGTCCCCCGAGTGCCTTCTTAGCATTAGCTTTAGCGTTCGGCGCTATGTAAACAGCCGCTACAAACACGTTGCTGAATTCCCTCGGCAAATAATATGGCCGACAATTTACAATAAGAATTACAAAAAATATTAAGTTAAGGGTACCATCATTTTTGTCCAGGCCTGTTTCATGAGTTTGTTTTTTAAAATAATTCTGTTGAACCACAATTCAAAAGCATTGTCTGATTTTCATTGGTTTATTTTCATAGAATTTTTATTTATTACCACTTTTGTCAGATTCAAGTTATTTCTGTGATCATTGTGGGTTTTTCTTTCATTTACAGAGGGGTACCAACAATTTTGTCCACGTCTGTAGATGACATACAAGTACAGAAGGCGTGTACCTTTAACAACTCTGTAAATGTGCCTATAAAATATATAAATACACCATAAATACTTTAAAACAGAGTACAATGAGGACCGATTGTCAGCTTTATTCATTAATTCAATTCAATTCAATTCAACTTTATTTATATAGCGCCATTTCACAACAACAGTCATCTCATAGCACTATCAACTGTAGGGGGAACCCCCACAGTTGCAGAAAGACCCCGGCAATAAAGCGATCCCCTGTGAGCAAGCACTTGGCGAAGGTGGAGAGGAAAAACTCCCTTTTAACAGGAAGAAACCTCCAGCAGAACCAGGCTCGGGGAGGGGCAGTCATCTGCTGCGACTGGCTGGGGAGTGAGGGGACAGAGAAGATGAAAAGAACAGACATGTAGAGAGCAAACAGCACGATGGGGGCTCAATCTATGGGAGAGAACAAACAGATGTTAATGACCAGCAAAAAAAAATATTTCATTGAGAGTGAAGAAAGGAGTGAGGCCCAGTGCATTACTGGAGGTCCCCCGGCTGACTAAACCTATTAGCAGCATAACTAAGGGAGGATTCAGAAACACATGATCCCTCCCTAATTGTAGGCTATATCAAAAAGGTAGGTTTTAGCCCTATTCTTAAAAACAGAGATCGAGTCTGACTCCCCAATCCAGATTGGCAGCTGGTTCCACAGGAGAGGAGCTTGATAACTGAAGGCTCTGCCTCCCATTGTACTTTTGGAGATTCTAGGTATTACAAGTAATCCTGCATTTTGGGAGCGTAGTGCTCTGTTAGGATAATACGGTAGTATCAGATCTTTTAAATAAAAAGGAGCCTGATTGTTTAGAGCTTTGTAAGTAAGAAGGATTTTAAACTTAATTCTAAACTCTATGGGAAGCCAATGAAGGGAGGCCAGAACCGGAGAGATATGATCTCTCTTTCTAGTACCTGTTAAAACTCTTGCTGCAGCATTTTGGATCAGCTGAAGACTTTTTAAAGATGTTTTAGGACAGCCTGATAATAAAGAATTACAATAATGTAATCTCGAGCTAACAAAAGCGTGGATCAGTTTCTCAGCATCACTCTGAGACAAGATGCTCCTAATCTTGGCAATATTACACAAATGATAGAAGGCAGTCTTAGAAACAAATTTAATATGTGAATTGAAGGACAGATCTTGATCAAAAATAATTCCAAGGTTCCTCACAGAGCTATTAAGAGAAGGAGTAATCGCATCCAAACTGAAAGTTTGATTTGGAAAGGAATTTCTAAGGTTTTTTGGACCAACAAGAATGACTTCAGTCTTATCTGAATTTAATAGCAGGAAATTACAAGTCATCCAAGCTTTGATTTCCTTAAGACAGGCTTCTAACTTGGCTAATTGATTACGATCATCTGGCTTCATTGACAGGTATAATTGTGTGTCATCTGCATAACAATGAAAATGTATACAGTGCTTTCTAATAATGTTGCCTAACGGAAGCATATATAAACTAAAAAGAGTAGGGCCTAGCACAGATCCCTGTGGAACTCCATGACTAAGCTTTGAGTTGAAAGAAAACTCATTATTTACATGAACAAACTGGAACCTATCAGATAAATAAGATCTAAACCACTGCAACGAAGTTCCATTAAGTCCAACATCTTGTCCTAATCTGTCAAGTAGAATATTATGATCGATAGTATCAAAAGCTGCACTAAGGTCTAAAAGGACTAGTACAGAAACAAGTCCATTATCAGATGCGATGAGGAGGTCGTTAGTGACCTTCGCTAAGGCTGTTTCAGTACTATGATGGATTCTAAACCCAGATTGAAACTCTTCAAGTAAACCATTTCCCTGCAGGTGGTCAAATAATTGCATGGCAACAACTCTTTCTAAGATTTTTGAAATGAAAGGGAGATTACAGATTGGTCTATAGTTAGCTAAAGCTCCTGGATCTAGCGTTGGCTTTTTGAGTAAGGGTTTAATTACAGCCGTTTTAAAAGCCTGCGGTACATGGCCTAAAGTTAATGAAGAATTGATTATATGAAGAATAAAGCTACCAATAAGTGGGAAGACTTCTTTAAATAACCTGGTAGGAATAGGGCCTAAAAGACAAGTTGAAGGTTTGGATGAGGAAACTCTTTTGTCTAACTCCCAAAGGTCGATTGGAGTAAACTCATCAAGACAGACATCAATTGAAGGAGTTGTAGTAGTTACAGTATTTAAGTTAACTGTGGGAAGAATCTGATTGATTTTATCTCTGATGGATGAAATTTTATTATTGAAAAAGTTCATAAAGTCCTGACTAGTAAGCTCTAAGGGAATGCTAGGATTGACAGAGTCCTGACTCTTTGTAAACCTGGCTACAGTGCTGAAAAGAAACCTGGGATTATTCTTGTTCTCTTCTATTAATGCAGAATAATAACTCGTTCTAGCTTTTCTAAGAGATTTTTTATAAATTAAAAGATTATTTCTCCAAGCTAAATAGATTTCATCTAAATTAGTGGAGCGCCATTTTCTTTCTAATTGACGAGTCTTCTGTTTTAAGCTACGAGTTTCTGTGTTGAACCAAGGAGTTAGAAATCTCTGATTAGACTTTTTCTTTTTTAAGGGGGCCACCAAGTCTAGAGTCTGATGCAGAGAAGCTGTAACACTATCCACCATGATATCAATTACAGAAGGAGCAAGCTGTCTATAGCTTATTTCCGTTGTGTTGACACATGGCATAGAGGAAACAATCTGCATAAATTTGGTAACAGCATCATCTAAGAGGCATCTACTGTAATAATATTTTTCTTTTGGAGCCAGATAGTCAGAAATAGTAAAATCAAAGGTTAACAGACAATGGTCTGACAGTACAGGGTTATGAGGAGACACTACAAGATTTTCTATTTCTATGCCATATGTCAAAACAAGGTCCAATGTATGGTGGAGGTAATGAGTAGAATTTCCTACTTTCTGAGAAAACCCAATCGATGCCACATTAAGGCAGTCACTATCTACATCCACATGTATATTAAAGTCTCCTACTATAATTATTCTATCAGATTTCAGCACTAAATCAGCTAAGAAATCAGCAAATTCGGATAAAAATTCTGAGTAGGTTGATGGGGGATGATAAACTATGGCAAATAAAATTGGGTTTAACCTAAAATTGCTAAAGTGCCCAATACTGAGGACCAGGCCGTCAAAGGAATTATAACATGTTTTTTGCTTTACATTAACTAGTAATTTGGAATGGTAAATTGCTGCTACTCCTCCTCCACGACCAGAACTTCTGGGATTTTGACAGTTTAAATAACCAGAGGGAGTTGATTCATTTAAACCAACATAATCCTCTTGCCCTAACCAAGTCTCTGTAATTGATATTAAATCAATTTGATGATCAATTAACAGATCATGGACTAACAGAAACTTGGGAGTTAGAGACCTAATATTTAATAAACCACATTTAATTTTTAAATTATGAGGAGGAACAGAGGCCAGATCATTCAATTTAGAGGCTTTATGTTTAATTTGAGTTTTACCAATATTTTGCTTAATCACTTTGGGATGCTTATACATTATATTTTTATTTACTTTGGAGGGAGCAGACAACGATTCTCTGATGGGGAAGACAGGGGCTAAGTTGAGGGGTGGCGGATGAAGAGGAGCTGCAGAGAGGCGTGTAAGACTGCGACTCTGCTTCCTGGAGTTCAAAATTAATGATTTTGAACTACAGTACTTCACATACATTACATTTTGTAAATGATATGGCAGGCGCTAAACAGGTCATTCCAAGGTTGTCATAGCCAGGAGCGCCACTGGGGTTAAGCTCCCAGTGCTCATAAAATGCTCCTTACGGCGTGCGTCTCGAAAAGCCTCTGACAACTAAGTCCAACTCCTAGCCTGCCCATGTGGTTTAGTCTCTAAGCCCGGCGGAACTGCTTTTACTAATAGGAGAAGGGGCGAGGGCGGATCTCTGGCGCCTTAAAACCAGATGCTTCGGGTAGATGGTGGCTCGTCAACCTGAGAAGGTAGCCCATCTAGGGGAAGGTAAACCCTGATTTCAAACCTCCACTGCCTTGCGGCACACCCGGTCACGGGAAAGGCTTCGGGAGTCAACCCTGAGGAAAAATCTGGAGTTGGAGCCCCTAAGGCAGTTCTCTGTTGTGCTCAACATTGTTCTGGCAGCTCCTGCGACGGCGCTGGTGCCAAACTATAGCAGCCCTGCTGTTCGTTTGGATTCATCAGTGACGTGGAGAGGGGGGACATGCTGCATGGGTAACATCTTGTCCTCCATATCTTCCTGCCCAGGCTTGAATCCTACCAACGCCCAACGCTGGAAGGTAGAACACCGGTGCACATCGGCCTGTTCAGCCACAGGCGGTGCTGTTCCAGCAGAGTAGACGTTTAGGATTCTCTACCATGGTCATCATAGACCGACGGAGGCCGATGAAACAGGTCATTGCACCCCACTGTTAAAGTACTCCATTAAAGCTGCCTTAATGTCATCCCCTTCTAGACTGGCATGGTCAGGTAGTGGTTGAACTGGATGCTGACTGTGATCATGTGTGTCTGGGAGTCCAAAGTTGTCACCATGTTCCTCACAAATACTATCAAGTATGCAGCAGATGAGCAACATTGTCTTGCTCAGCTCTAGTTTGCAGTCATTCCTTGTCAGGAAGGACCTCCATCATCCTTTCAAGCCACCAAGAGCCATTTCCACAACTGAACGTGCACGGCTCTCCGGTAGTTGTAGTTATGTTGTTCAGGGGTAAGTTTGCCTGTGTCCGAAAAGGGTTTCATCAGACACTTCTGCATGGGGTCGGCTGGGTGGTGAAATCCTTTGTCATGCTAAAAAGTATTCACCGTCTACAGGAGCCAGGGGTGACCACTTGTTAAAGGTATACTGCCTGGTCTCAGTCCACCTACAATGTGTCTAAATGTTTTAAGGTTTTATCACATCTGAAAAATTATAGTGTTGGCCAAAGTGTTTCAGTTTGGAAACCAACATATAGAATTTATCCAATTGCAATCGATTGCAATATTTATGTGCAAAAACGTTGTTTGGAGGTACATAGAATATGTAATGTAACCTTGTGACTGCATTATTTTAATTGCTTTTTTCCTAGATCAAGTTTGTTTCGGGTTCAAAATCCATCATAAGTGTTAAATAGATCGTATTATACCTAACTATGTACTGTTTATCTGTTGAAGTATATATTTAATGACAAATATTTTGGGCAGCTGATAACTTTCTGGCATGACAAAACAGGCGACCTCCGTCTTGTAGTGCGCTATAACACCACCTATTACAGAATTGACATAAATATTACTTTTAAAAGTGTAGTCAATGCTCGCTAGCTGAGCTACAGGCTTGAGCTAATAATGGCTGATAACTGAAATATTGATAATTACCGGTCTCCTTAAACATAGCCGCCATTCTCTGCGATTAAGAATAAAACTGTTTTTGGATGGTAATACAGGATTGGAATAATAAAAGCAGGGCTCCCAAAGAGACAACAAACTCCTCATGCTGACAAGCTGCTGACAAGCTAGCACTGCTACTTCTTTTTCTATGGTGTTCTGCGGGGTTGCATAAAGGCGCTTCACACTACACAATGACGTAGCCCTGACATAATCCCCAACTAGCTCCATATCGGTGGAAAACCAGCTTGTTCTTATGAGGCACTACAGTTGAACTAGTTAAGCACTGGCACAAGCCCCAGAACCGAACTAGCACTGGTTCTTATTTTGGTGGAAATGAGGCATCAGAGGGCTGTGGCAGAACCGGGAAAGATATCGTGCGGCCCGGTATTACCGTGGAATGGCATAGCCAGCAGCCACCCAGCTGGGCTCTTTTCAAGGAAGAATGTGACCATGTCCATGGGAGTAGCCCGAAAATTACCAGTCCTGCCCGAAAAGGAAAACGGCGTTCAATAGCCAGCTGGACCCTGAGCACTGGTAGGTTCACCCAGAACCAAAACAGTGACAGGTGGTTGTTGTGTTGTAGTTTGGGGACCTTTATTTGTGAGACATGGGTGGTGGCTCCACCTTTCTGGTTCCGCCACCACCCAGGCTATAAAACAGCAGTGAGTGGGAGGGGCGGTCTCTTGGCCACCTCTCTGCCTGGCGGGTACGCTACTGTATTGTGGAAGTGTTACGTCTGGAAATGATGAGGAGTCAAGCTGACAGTTTTGTAGTTTTATTAGCAATAGAACAGGAACTAACAGGAATCACTCCGTACAGACTGAGAGTCCACAGCGAAGAGACAGAGTCCCTTCCGTTGGGCCCTCTTATACTCCCGTAACGCCACCACCGGAAAGACGGGGCGTCACCTCCCACTACACCCAGGGCACCACCATATTGGTACACCCTAACTATATACACTATATTCATATCCAACATCCCCCCCCCCCGAAGAAAATTGCAAGCACACTAATTAGCAGAGTCACAGTCTTACACGCCTCTCTGCAGCTCCTCTTCATCCGCCACCCCTCAACTTAGCCCCTGTCTTCCCCATCAGAGAATCATTGTCTGCTCCCTCCAAAGTAAGTAAAAATATAATGTATAAGCATCGCAAAGTGATTAAACAAAAAGTTGGTAAAACTCAAATTAAACATGAACCCTCTAAATTTAATAACTTGGCCTCTGTTCCTCCTAATAATTCAAAAAATAAATACGGTTTGTTAAATGTTAGATCTCTAACTTCCAATTCTCTGCTAGTCCATGATCTGTTAATTGATCATCAGTTTGATTTAATATCCCTTACAGAGACTTGGTTAGGGCAAGAGGATTATGTTGGTTTAAATGAATCAGCTCCCTCTGTTTATTTAAACTGTCAAAATCCCAGAAGTTCTGGTCGTGGGGGAGGAGTGGCAGCAATCTACCATTCCAAATTACTAGATAATGTAAAGCAAAAAACACATTATAAGTCCTTTGAGGGCCTGGTCCTCAGTATTGGGCATTTTAGCAATTTTAGGCTAAACCCAATTTTATTTGCCATAGTTTATCATCCTCCATCAACCTACTCAGAATTTTTATCCAAATTTGCCGAATTCTGAGCTGATTTAGGGCTGAAATCAGATAGAATAATTATAGTAGGGGACTTTAATATACATGTAGATGTAGATAGTGGTTGCCTTAATATTACATTTAATTCAATATTATATACAATGAGGTTTTCACAGAAAGTAGGAAATTCTACCCATTATCTCCACCATATGTTGGACCTTGTTCTGGCATATGTCATAGAAATAGAATATCTGGTAGTGTCATCATAACTCTGTACTGTCAGACCATTGTCTGTTATCCTTTGATTTTACTATTTCTGACTATTTGGCTCCTAAGGAAAATATTACTACAGTAGATGCCTCTCAGATGATGTTCCCAAATTTATGCAGATTGTTTCCTCTATGCAATGTGTCAACACAATGGAAATAAGTGATGGAGAGCTTGCTTCTTCTGTAACTGATAGCATGGTAGATGGTGTTACAGCTTCTCTGCATTGGACTCTGCATCAGACTCTAGACATGATGGCCCCTTTAAAAAAGAAAAAGTCTAATCAGAGATTTCTAACTCCTTGATTCAAGACAGAAACTTGTAGCTTAAAACAGAAGACTTGTCAATTAGAAAGAAAATGGTGCTCCACTAATTTAGATGAAATCTATTTAGCTTGGAGAAATCATCTTTTAATTTAAAAAAAAAAAGAATCTCTTAGAAAAGCTAGAACGAGTTATTATTCTGCATTAATAGAAGAGAACAAGAATTATCCCAGGTTTCTTTTCAGCACTGTAGCCAGGCTGACAAAGAGTCAGGACTCTGTCAATCCTAGCATTCCCTTAGAGCTTACTAGTCAGGACTTCATGAACTTTTTCAATAAAAAAAATTCATCTATCAGAGATAAAATCATTCAGATTCTTCCCACCGTTAACTTAATACAGTAACTACTACAACTTCTTCAATTGATATCTGTTTGGATCAGTTTACTCTAATTGACCTTTTAGAGTTAGACAAAATAATTTCCTCATCCAAGCCTTCAACTTGTCTTTTAGACCCTATTCCTACCAGGTTATTTAAAGACGTTTTCCCATTTATTGGTAGCTTTGTTCTTCAAATAATCAAATCTTCATTAACTTTAGGCCATGTACCCCAGGCTTTTAAAACTGATGTAAATAAACCCTTACTCAAAAAGCCAACGCTGGATCCAGGAGTTTTAGCAAACTATAGACCAATCTGTAATCTCCCTTTCATTTCAAAAATCTTAGAAAGAGATGTTGCTATGCAATCATTTGACCACTTGCAGGGAAGTGGTTTATTTGAAGAGTTTCAACTGACATAATTATGGGCTCAGGGAACACACACACAGGCTTGGAAGATTTAAGGCTTTTATTCAAACAACTGGTGGTGTTTGAGTGCGTGAATGGAAGTGTGGATGTGGTGTGGGTGAACAGCGTGCGTCAAGGGCGGAACAGCTCGCCGTGCAGCCAGGTAACCCTGAGGACAGAGCAGAGCAGGGAGTTAGCTACAGTCACACGCCCCGTGGGAAAATAACCACAATGTACTGCTTACGTGCAGGTGAGAAGGTGGCTGGCGTTGGCGATGCAGCTGTAGCCTGGAGGACAGTGCGGCTGCGCGCTCTCGACGTGCTGGTGAGAGTGTGGCTGAGGAGAGGCGAGGAGGAGGAATTCCGCCGCCCTGGAGATCCACCTGTGCACAGGGGAGAAGCTGGAGAGAAGGTAAGATGAGAAGTGCAGCTTATGTGCTTGGAGAGCGGTGCGCTGGTCAGTAATAAACTGGACAGGCGCTGGAAATTTTGGGAGCGTTGTCGAGCAGATGACTCCAGGCCGAAGCAGAGGACAGAGGGGTTTATATAGGCCGATACTGATGAGGCGCAGGTGTGCACGCTGCTGGCACTGATGACTGGCAAGAGCGAGGTGTAACAGTACTCCCCCCCCCCCCCCCCCGAGCAGAGCCTCCCGGCTCTGGCTTACCTGGGTGCACCCGGTGGAACTCCGTGATGAGGTTCTTATCCAGCACCCAGGACGGGGGCACCCGGGATCTGTGCTCAGGGCCATACCCTTCCCAAGCCACCAGGTACTGGAGACCGCGGCCACGGCGGCGGGCATCCAGGATGGCTGTGACACCCCATGCCGGACCACCGTCGATCATCCTGGGGGGAGGAGGGGTTCTGGGAGGAGGACAAAGAGGGCCAGACACCACAGGTTTAATATGCGAGACGTAAAACGTCGGGCAGACCCGGAGGGAGGGGGGGAGAGCCAAATGCACCGCCACCGGATTAATTATCTTAGTAATAGGAAAGGGCCCGATGAAGCGCTGCGGCAGCTTCTTCCTCTCAGCCTTCAATTTAATGTCTTTAGCAGACAGCCAAACTCGTTGACCCACCTGATACTCGGGAGCGGCCCTCCTGTGGCAATTGGCGACTCGAGAATTGCGCTCCGTTGTTCGTAAAAGTGCCTGGCGCATCTTGGTCCTAATACGCCGGCAGCGCCTCAGATGAGCCTGGACAGATGGGACCGCCACCTCACCCTCCTCCTCAAGGAACAAAGGCGGATCATACCCCAGGGACGCCCGGAAGGGGGACATACCGATGGCTGAGGATAAGGTAGAGTTATGGGCGTACTCAACCCAGGGTAGGCAGGCGCTCCATGAAGAGGCGCTAGCAGAGGTGACGCAGCGCAGGGCTGCCTCCAGCTCCTGGTTAGTGCACTCACACTGGCCGTTAGTTTGGGGATGGTGACCGGAGGACAGACTCACCGTGGCCCCCAGTGCGTTGCAGAAAGACTTCCACACCTTGGATACAAACTGAGGCCCCTGATCCGAGACGACATCTACAGGGATCTCATGCAACCTGATGACGTGTTGGATCAATAAGTCGGCCGTCTCTCGCACCGAAGGGAGCCCACGGAGAGGCACGAAATGGGCTGCCTTGGAGAACCGGTCAACGATGGTCAGGATGGTGTCATAAGAGTTGGACTTGGGGAGGCCGGTGACAAAGTCCAGAGCCACATGGGACCAGGGCCTCCCGGGGATCGGTAGTGGACGGAGGAGACCCGCTGGAGGGGATGTGGAGGTCTTACCCGTTGCGCACTGGGGACAGGCACGGACGTAGTTGGTGACGTCACTCCTAAGGAAAGGCCACCAAAAGGACCGTTGGAGGAGCTCCACCAGCCGGGAGATACCAGGGTGACAGGCAAACTTAGTTGGGTGAGCCCAGTGGATGACGTCGCCCCGGACTGAAGATGGAACGAATAGTCTCCCAACCGGACCGCCACCAGGGTCGGGTTCAGCCTCCTGTGCCTTCCGGACCTTGGCCTTAATCCCCCATGAGACAGCCCCCACAATGCACGAGGTGGGCAGGATGGTGTGTTCTCGATCCTCTGGGTCTTCGGGCCGTAACTGTCTGGACAGCGCATCTGGTTTCCCATTCTTGGACCCGGGGCGGTAAGTGATGGTGAACTTGAAGCGACCGAAAAACAACGACCAACGCGCCTGGTGGGTACTCAGGTGCTTGGCCGTCCTCAGGTACACCAAATTCTTGTAATCGGTCCAGACCACAAATGGCTGGGCTGCTCCCTCCAGCCAATGGCACCACTCCTGAAGAGTTAGCTTCACCGCTAGGAGCTCCCTATCCCTGACGTCGTAATTCCGTTTTGCAGGGGAGAGGCATCGGGAGAAGAAGGCTCAGGGATGCACCTGTCCATCCGCAGGTGAGCACTGGGACACCACTGCCCCCACCCCCATGTCGGATGCGTCCACCTCGACCAGGCACTGGAGTGCCGGGTCCACCTGGGTGAGGACCCGGGAGGAAGCGAACTCCGTCTTCAGGATCTTGAAGGCCGACGCAGCATCCTCGGTCCACTGGAACGGTACCTTGGGGGAGGTGAGGCGGGTCAGGGGGGCGGTGATGGAGCTGTACTTCGGCACGAAGCGGCGGTAGAAGTTGGCAAAGCCAAGGAACTGTTGCACCTGCTTCCTGGAGAAGGGAGTGGGCCACTCCACCACCACTTTGACCGTGGCCAGGTCAGGGAGAACTTGATTGTGAGCAATGACGAAATCCAAGAAGGAGGTCTGGTTGGTGTAAAACTCACACTTCTCCACTTTAATGTACAGCCTGTTCTCCAGAAGGCACTGAAGGACCCGTCTCACATGGACCTGATGCTCCTCTCTAGTCTGGGAGAAGATCAAGATGTCGTCCAGATATACAAACACAAAGACCCCCAGGAAATCCCGAAGAACATCGTTGATAAGGCGTTGGAAGACAGCCGGAGCGTTGGTGAGCCCAAACGGCATGACCAGATACTCAAAATGGCTGCTGGGCATCCGGAACCCCATCTTCCATTCATCACCCTCTTGGATCCGAATGAGGTGGTACGCACTGCGCAGGTCCAGTTTGGTGAACCAGGTGGCCCCCTGGAGGGAGTTGAAGGCCGAGTCCATAAGGGGCAGCGTGTACTTGTCCCTTATTGTGATGTTGTTGAGTGCCCGGAAGTTGATACACGGCCGGAGGGACCCGTCCTT
The DNA here is from genome assembly GCA_020510985.1 of Pholidichthys leucotaenia. Lineage (NCBI taxonomy): Eukaryota > Metazoa > Chordata > Actinopteri > Cichliformes > Pholidichthyidae > Pholidichthys > Pholidichthys leucotaenia. The sequence goes on along the minus strand of CM035838.1, from coordinate 428,835,475 downwards.
CTTGCTCACGAAGAAGAATCCGGCTCCAACCAGGGACGAGGATGGCCTGCGCTGAGTGACTCTTTAATATAAGCGTCCATGGCCTCACGCTCAGGGGCAGATAGGCTGTAGTGGCAGCCAGATGGTAACGGCGCCCCCGGGTGGAGGTTAATGGCACAGTCGTAGGGGCGGTGGGGGGGAGAGACAGTGCTTTTGACTTACTGAAAACCGGGCCCAGGTCGTGGAACTTCGTGGGTACCAAGGAGAGGTCCGGAGGCGGCGAGTCAGAAGCTGGGAGCGGCAACGACGGAGCACAGGCAGCGGATTGGAGGCAGGAGCTCATGCAAAAGGTGCTCCAGGAGAGGACGCTGCCGGACTGCCAGTCGAAGGTGGGATTATGGAGCCGCAGCCAAGGGCAACCCAGGATGACAGGAGAAGCTGAGGTGGGTAAAACAACCAGGCTGAGATCCTCCCTATGGTTGCCGGAGATGATAACTGGGACCAGTTTGGCTCTGTCTTTCGGCTGGTGACAGTCTAACCCGACCGACCAGCATTGCCTCAGTGTCGTCGGTGAATCCCGGAGTGGGTAACGCCAGGGGTGGAGACTGAGGGACCCGAGCGGAAGTTCCGCTCCAGCGGCTGGAAGCCCTCCGCTTGGCTGCCCGTTCCCTCAGCCTATTATCCAAATTTATAGTAAGGGAAATTAGATCGGATAACCGGTCCGATAAATCCCGGGAGGCCAGCTCGTCCTATAAAGAGGAATTTAAGCTGCGGGTGAAGATGCTGCAGAGCGCAGCTTCACCCCACCCGACTTCCGCCGCTACCACCCGGAAGTCGACAGCATAGTCAGCGGCCGACCGGCTATCCTGACGAAGATTGAGCACCCGGGTGGTTAGGACGTTATCATAGTCCGAATGGTCAAAAACTTCCTTAAAATCATGCACGAATTGGGCGTAGGTCAGGTCTGCGTAGCTGGGCCTCGCCATGACAGCGTAGGCCCAAACTAGCGCTTGCCCTTCCAAGAGATTTGCCACATACCCAATTCGGCTATGATCAGAAGGAAAATCCCCGGGGACGTGCTGGAACACCGACTCACATTGCAGGAGAAACCCGAGTACCTCACCGAATTTACCGCTGAAGCGCGCTGGGGTCAGAATGGGAGTGAGTCAGGTCAGCGGTTCCGAGCTAGCTGAGCTAGCCGGGGAAAGGACCGAAGCTGGCCCGCCGACCGGAGCCGGAGGGGAAGCCGGTGGAGGATCCAGGCGACCTAATAATTGGACAATTTGGGTAAGTTCATCAAAAATCACTTGTTGCTGATGAGTCATTAAATCCACCTCGAGGGTGGAAAGTCGGTGTGTGAGCCCGCTGTCCGCTGAGCCACTTTGCTGGAGTCGTACTGACATAATGATGGGCAGAGGGCAGAGGGGTTTATATAGGCCGATGCTGATGAGGCGCAGGTGTGCGCGCTGCTGGCGCTGATGACTGGCAAGAGCGAGGTGTACCATCAATCTGGGTTTAGAATCCATCATAGTACTGAAACAGCCTTAGTGAATGTCGCTAATGACATCCTTATCGCCTCTATCTATAATGGACTCGTTTCTGTACTTGTCCTATTAGACCTTAGTGCAGCTTTTGACACTATTGATCATAATATTCTACTTGATAGATTAGAACACTATGTTGGACTTAATGGAACTTTGTTGCAGTGGTTTAGATCTTATTTATCTGATAGGTTGCAGTTTGTTCATGTAAATAATGAGTTTTCTTTCAACTCAAAGCTCAGTCATGGAGTTCCACAGGGATCTCTCCTAGGCCCTACTCTTTTTAGTTTATACATGCTTCTGTTAGGCATAATTGTGTGTCATCTACATAACAATGAAAATGTATACAGTGCATTCTAATGATGTTGCCTGTCAATGAAGCCAGAAGATAGTAATCAATTAGCCAAGTAAGAGGGTAATCAATTAGCCAAGTAAGAGGCCTGTCTTAAGGAAATCAAAGCTTGGATGACTTGTAATTTCCTGCTATTAAATTCAGATAAGACTGAAGTCATTCTTGTTGGTCCAACAAAACCTTAGAAATACCTTTCAAAATCAAACTTTTAGTTTGGATGCAGTTACTCTTTCTCTTAATAGCTCTGTAAGGAACCTTGGAGTTATTTTTGATCAAGATCTGTTTTTCAATTCACACATTACATTTGTTTCTAAGACTGCCTTCTATCATTTGCGTAATATTGCCAAGATTAAGAGTATCTCGTCTCAGAGTGATGCTGAGAAACTGATCCACGCTTTTGTTAGCTCTAGATTAGATTATTGTAACTCTTTATTATCAGGTTGTCCTAAAACATCTCTAAAAAGTCTTCAGTTGATCAAAAATGTTGCAGAAAGAGTGTTAACAGGTACTCAAAAGCGAGATCATATCTCTCCGTTTGTAATACCTAGAATCTCCAAAAGTACAATGGGAGGCAGAGCCTTCAGTTATCAATCTCCTCTCCTGTGGAACCAGCTGCCAATCTGGATTTGGGAGTCAGACCCGATCTCTGTTTTTAAGAAAAGGGTTAAAACCTTCTTTTTTGATATAGCCTACAATTAGGGAGGGATCATGTGTCTCTACCCTCCCTTAGTTATGCTGCTAATAGGTTTAGACAGCCGGGGCACTCCATTAATGCAGTGGGCTTCACTCCTTTCTTCATGCTCATTAATTATTTTTATTTATTTATTTATTTTTTTTTGCTGGTCATTAACATCTCTTTGTTCTCTCCCATAGATTTAGTCCCCACCGTGCTGTTTGCTCTCTACATGTCTGTTCTTTTAAGATAAGATAAGATAAGCCTTTATTAGTCCCATAATGGGGAAATTCCAGGATTGCAACAGCACAGGGATAGCAACACTCAGAGCAACAATCAGAAGGCAAGAAAAAACAAGAGCAGCAAGTATACATATGTACATCAGAATCAGAATCAGAATCAGCTTTATTGGCCAAGTATGCACAACACATACAAGGAATTTGACTTTGGCTAAAAACTTGCTCTCGTTGTTCAGGTGAAGGATTTAAATAAGGATTCAATGACAACCAGAGTATGTACAGTAAATTACAGTCTGTCCACGTTTCTATAAAAGGATGCAAATATATACAGGAATATATGCAGTTATTTACTCGGACTAACCACACTTTGCAGAAATATATGAAAAAATATACAATCACACAGTATTTCAATGTGGACTCAGATTCAGTGATATAATGTGAATGAAGTAAAAAGCAGTGTGAGAGTTATGTGCAATGTAATAATGGATGAAAAGTCATGAGTACAGCAACAGGTAGGACTAGGTGAATGTTAGGAGTTCATCAGAGTGATGGCTTGAGGAAAGAAACTGTTCCTGTGACGGGTGGTTTTGACCTTCAGTGATCTGTAACGACGACCAGAAGATAGAAGTTCAAACAGTTTGTGGCCGGGGTGTGATGGGTCAGCACAGATGTTTCCCGCCCGTTTCCTGGTTATGGACCGATATAAGTTCTCAATGGGGGGTAGGTCGGTACCAATGATCCTCTCCGCAGACTTAATGATCCGCTGCAGTCTGGTCTTGTCCTGTTTAGTGGCAGATCCAAACCAGACAGTGATGGAAAAGCAGAGGACAGATTGGATGATGGCGGTGTAGAAGACAACCAGCAGCTCCTGAGGCAAATCAAACTTCTTGAGCTGACGCAGAAAAAACAACCTCTGCTGGGCCTTTTTCCGGACAGTGTCAATATGGGAGGACCACTTCAGGTTCCGGGAGATTGTGGTACCCAGAAACTTGAAGGAGTCCACAGTGGACACTGTGCTGTTGAGGATGGTGAGTGGGGGGAATGAAGGGGGGTGTCGCCTGAAATCCACAGTCATCTCCACCGTTTTGGCTGGGTTAAGTTCAAGATGGTTCTGGCTGCACCAGAGGATCAGCTGCTCCACCTCCCGCCTGTATGCAGACTCATCATCATCCCGGATCAAACCGATGACTGTGGTGTCGTCCGCAAACTTCAGGAGCTTCACCGAAGGGTCCTCTGAGGTGCAGTCGTTGGAGTAGAGGGAGAAGAGCAGTGGGGAAAGGACACATCCTTGGGGGGCGCCAGTACTAATTTTTCAGGAGCTGGATGTAAATCTCCCTAGCTTCACCTGTTGCCACCTGTCAGTCAGAAAGCTGGAGATCCACTGGCAGGTTGAGGGGGGCACCTTGAGCTGGAGGAGTTTCTGATGAAGAATGCCTGGGATGATGGTGTTGAACGCTGAGCTGAAGTCGACAAACAGGATCCTGGCGTACGTCCCTGGGGAGTCGAGGTGTTGCAGGATGTAATGTAGTCCCATATTCACTGCATCATCCACTGACCTGTTTGACCGGTAGGCAAACTGCAGTGGGTCCATCAGGGGGCCTGTGATGACCTTCAGGTGGTTCAGCACCAATCTCTCCAAGGATTTCATGACCACAGAGGTCAGGGCAACAGGTCTGTAGTCGTTTAATCCTGTAATAGAGGGTTTCTTGGGAACTGGAATGATGATGGAGCGTTTGAAGCAGGAAGGCACTTCACGCAGCTCCAGTGATCTGTTAAAGATCCGGGTGAAGATGGGGGCCAACTCGTTGGAGCAGACTCTCAGGCAGGACGGAGACACACCATCAGGTCCTGCAGCCTTCTTGATCTTTTGTCTCTGAAAGACCCGGCGCACCTCCTCTTCACAGATCATTAGTGCTGGTGGGAGGTCAGAGTGGAGGAGGGATGGAGTTCCTGGGGCTGCAGATAATCCTTTTGTGTGGGTGGGAGGTGAGAACTGTAGGTTCTTTTCAAACCTGCAGTAAAAGCTGTTTAGGTCATTAGCCAGCTGGAGGTTTTCCGCAGGGTGGGGGGATGGTCTCCTGTAGTTGGTGATATTCCGTAGGCCTCTCCAGACAGAAGCAGAGTTGTTAGCTGAGAAGTTTTTTTTGTAACTTCACACTGTAGCTCCTCTTAGCAAGCCTGGTCTCCTTCGTCAGCATGTTTCTGGCCCGCTTGTACAGAGTCCAGTCACCAGTCCTGTAGGCCTCCTCCTTGGGCTGACGTAGCTGCTTCAGTTTAGGAATGAACCAGGGTTTATTGTTGTTGTATATGCAGAAGGTCTTGGTCTGCACACACATGTCCTCGCAGAAACAGGTGTATGATGTCACAGTGTCAGTGAGTTCATTTAAGTTAATGGCTGCAGCTTCAAAAACACTCCAATCTGTGCAGTCAAAGCAGGCTTGTAACTTCAGCTTTGATTCCTCAGTCCATTTCTTCACAGTCCTTACAACAGGCTTGGAAGTTTTTAGTTTCTGTCTGTATGTTGGAATAAGATGGAGCAGGCAGTGGTCAGAAAAACCCAGAGCTGCACGGGGGACGGCATGATAGGCATTTCTTAAAACTGTGTAACAGTGGTCAAGTGTATTTGTGTCCCTGGTGGGACATTTAATATGCTGTCTGTATTTAGGAAGCTCATTTGTGAGATTAGCTCTATTGAAATCACCCAGAATGATAAGCAGAGAGTCTGGATGTTTTTCCTCCACGTCTGCTATCTGGTCAGCGAGGAGCTGCAGTGCCTCCATTGTACAAGCAGCAGGCGAGATATAAATTCCGACCAGAATAAATGAGGAGAACTCTCGCGGTGAATAAAAGGGTTTACAGTTTATGAACAGTGACTCTAGGTTAGGGCTACAAAACTTCAACACTGTGACATCAGTACACCAACCTTCGTTTATGTAGAAGCAGATTCCACCACCCTTAGTCTTTACAGAAAATTCTCGGCTGCGATCAGCGCGAAACAGTTGAAATCCGTCCAGACGGACCGCGCTGTCCGGGATGTGTTCACTCAGCCAAGACTCCGTGAAACAAAGGGCGCCAGATCTGCTAAAATCCCGGTTTTTGTGAGTCAGGAGCAGCAGTTCATCCATTTTGTTCGCCAAACTGCGGATATTTGCCAGATGGATCGATGGGAGCGGCGTGCGAAATCCTCGTTTCTTCAGCCTGACTAACGCACCGGCACGTTTACCACGCCGCCTTCGTTTCCGGCCAGCGCCAATAGCCGCTGCTCCCACAGCTAAGATGGACTGAAAAAACTTCAGATCAGCAGCAGTAACTGGCGGAGAAGTTGCATTGGGAGGTAGTCCCAATTACTTCCGCCCTCCCAAGAGAGCAGACGTTTTTTCCTCCCCTCCTACTACTGGATCCCAGCTTGCTGTTGTCTGTCTGCGTCTAACTGCGACCGCCGAAAAGAAATTATGGAGTTAATAAGCTGGGCTTTGAACACAATTGACACTATTTTTTCAACAAGGAAAAGTGCTCCGGGGGAAGCTGTCTGCCCCGCTGGAACGGCTCCAGTGGGCTATCTATGTGACACAGGTAATTGGAAAATGCTGTGTCTCTCTAATCTCTCTATCGAAGATATTGAAGATTTGTTTATCTTCGTAATCTTGGTGATTGGGATAATTCTGATTGGGACGGGAATTGTCTTGGTTTACCGCAAATTGCTGAAGATGGATTCAACCTATCAAAATGCTGGCCAGGCGAGGTGCATCCAACAAATTGAGAAACTGGAGAAGACCCTGATAGCGACTACTGGAGAACTGTCTCGTAAGGTGGATTACATCATGGGTTCGCTCAGGTCTTTCCACGACGAATTCAAAGCTGCGCAATGAAGGATTAATGTACTGAATCTACAGAAGAAATACAAGTCTTCTCTGTGATCAGTCCTATTTGGCATTATTATTCCCCATGAAAATTCCTCCCGGCTGTCTGCAGACTGTGTTTTTTTCAAAATCATGAGCACAAGGCCTTGGACAGCCAGCTGCAGCGCCAGATAAGACTGGGCGCCAGACAGACAAAACATCTTCTGCCAAGGGTCCTTGGGTCTCTCTTATTATCATCAACACTGCTCAACACCGCACACACATTGATTCATGAACTGATTAAAGATATACTGTACACTGCTCTCTTGTGTCTTGTGAAATTCTGAGTTGTTGCTCTGTGCTATTGAGAGATTTTTTTTTTCATTGTAATCATAATCTGCTTAAAAATAAGCTGTATTTTGATAACGAAGTTTTTTTTTCTCCTCCCCCCTTGTGTCGTTCCCTCCCTTCCCCTCCCTTTCTTATCTATCTCTGTTTGATGAGGCGCCTATTATGGCTGCCGTGTCGTTGTGTCGCGCGCATGCGCACCAATGTCAAGTCAAGTTCCTCGTGTGTTTTTTACATGCTTGGCAATAAAGTTTATTCTGATTCTGATTCTGATTCTGAGTCTGAGTGAAAGTAGTTCCTCCCTTGAATAGGTGATTCGGACAGAAGAGCAGAAGTCCAAAAAAACACACAAAATTATCAAAAACATCAGAGAGCAGAAGCCAGTGGCTGCCATCCGCGGCGCCATCTTGGATTTTTTTTTTATATATATATAGACACACAGTGTGGAGCATTGTAGCTAGATGGAATGAAACAGCATAACCGTCTACTTAGTTATCCTACATGGTATGATTATGTACCCATACATATTCTCACCCTCCATAGCGACCGGTATTTTCCTAGTTGTATACTGGAGGGGACCATTGTGTAAGTCTGTTGTGTCTTTTTGCATTCAATACTATTAGGTCGTCACGTCTTTTTGCTATCTCTGCGAGCAGCCCTGCTTAGGTTGTACAGTCTTGCAGCCGTAGGTAGGAAGGACCTGCGAAACCTCTCGGTTGTGCACCTAGGATGATGTAGTCTGCTGCTAAATGAGCTCCTCAGTGCATTCAGTATGTCCTGCATAGGGTGGAACTCGGACTCCAGCAGAGATGACAGTTTAGCCACCATCCTTCTCTCTCCTATCTCCTCCACTGGGTCAAGGCGCTGCCCCAGGACAGAGCTAGCTTTCTTGATCAGTTTGTTCAGTCTCCTCCTATCGGCTGCGGTAATGCCACTGCCCCAGCAGACCACTCCAAAAGTGATGGCTGATGCCACCACCGTGTCACAGAATGTCTTCAGCAGCGCCCCTTGTACACCAAAAGACCTGAGTCTCCTCAGTAGGAACAGCCTGCGCTGTCCCTTCTTGTAGGGTGCGTCAGTATTGTGTGACCAGTCTAGTTTATTGTTCAGATGAGCACACAGGTACTTTTAGGATGTCACCAATTTGATGTCTGTTCCCTGTATGTTTACTGGTGCTGTGAGGGGTTGTCGTTGCCTGCAGCAGTCCACCACCAGCTCCTTAGTTTTCCTCACGTTGATCTGGAGGCAGTTCCGATGGCACCAACCCACAAAGTCCTGGATAAGTCCTCTGTACTCAGCTTCATCTCCGTTGGAGATGAGGCCAACAATCGCAGTCATCAGAGAACTTCTGTAGATGGCAGTGTGTTGTGTTGTGTGAGAAGTCCGCAGTATAAAGGGTGAACAGGAAGGGAGCCGGAACCGTTCCCTGGGGGGCTCCCGTGCTACTGATAATCGTGTCGGACACACAGTCCCGGGTTCTCACAAACTGAGGCCGGTTTGTGAGGTAGTCCAGGATCCATGATGACAGGTGCTGGTCCACCCCTGCGCACAGCAGCTTGTCCTTCAGGATCATCGGTTGGATGGCAGGAGCTTTTCATCTTCTCTGTCCCCTCACCCCTCAGTCAGTCACTGCAGATGACTGCCCCTCCCTGAGCCTGGTTCTGCTGGAGGATCTTCCTTTTAAAAGAGACTTTTTCCTCTCCACCGTTGCCAAGTGCTTGCTCACAGGGGATCGCCTGATTGTTGGCGTCATTCTGCAATTGTGGGGCTTTCTCCTACAGTTGAAAGTACTATGAGATGACTGTTGTTGTGAAATGGCGCTATATAAATAAAGTTGAATTGAATTAATTAGGCCCTCCCTAATTTGGTAACCTGATACACACTCTATAAAATATAAATACACAAAGCTATCCATGCATACCACACTGGCCCAGTGGGCTACTCTGCCATTTTAATTACTACAGTCCATGAACATAAAAGGGACACACAGAATAAATAAATAAATAAATAAATAAATAATCCCGATAAATCACACATTAACACTCAGAACTATAAACAGTTATAAGCAATGTGTACACTAACCTAATGGCGGTCCCAGAGCCCTCCACCCCTGTACTCCCACCCCACACCATGGGCACATCAAACAAACAGTACTGGGTACATTTACATTTAACTTGCACCATTGTTTACTTTAACCAGTCACACATCTATGTAAATCAATGCACCACACACACTCAAGGGCACCATGCATAAAATTAGTGGATTCTCCTTTCCCTTTCTTTTTGTTTGTTTGGGGTTTTTTTTTTTACACAAATCTAATAATACCAATAACAGGAATAGCAAAACACAATTCAATAGAGCACACCACTAGCCCCTTAAACAAAAACAATCCTACTAAGGATCTCCCGGAGGCTCCCCTCTGGAGTGTCCATTCCGCAGCCCGCTGCCAGAGCATCTCTGTTTTTTTCCTCACCAGACACGGGCTGCACTGGCGTTTCCTCTCTCCCAAATGCCGCAGCTCATTCGGGTGCCCACTGGGTCCATCCATCAGCTCAAGATAGCCATCATCACAAGTCCTCACAACCCGCAGTTGACCCTGGTCATCCCTCTGTTTTCTTGATTTGCAGACTTCTCCAAGCTGAGTCTCAATCCTAGGGTGAACACTATCACCACTACCCAGGGGAGTACTCACTGGCCTCTGTGGTCTGCGAAGTCATGACCGGGTTCCTGTATGGTGCCGCAGAGTCCCGCCAATCCGGTCTGAGATCTGCCTTTGGTCTTTCTTGTGGGCACGCCTAGGGATCGGGCTGGTCGGTCTCTCCCCATTCGTTTTCATTTTATGCGTTGAATCAGCCACAGCAGTGATGGCGTTAATGGAAAGTTAGAGTGCCATAACAATAATTCTGTAGGTAATCTCCCATAATGCTCTACACAGATTCTATACATATTCTGGTTGCATTTTAATGGACAAATATGTTATGCTATACTCTGATATACAGGAATTAGGCAGAACTATAGAGCATTCTCATTCTCTTTCTGCTCCCCCTCTCTTCTTTCCTTTTTAGTCAGGTCTTTACATTAGATACACACCCAGACCCAACACTCATGCACGCTGTTGATAGCACATTCTAGAAAAATAGTGATGTGCACAGAGGATGGCCTGTTCACATCAAGGTTAGATTGGCCAATCAGACAGTAACGTATAAGCCCATTCTATTGTACGGGGGGTTGGTCCAAACCACCAACCCAAGAAGATAAATGAAGTTGCACCCGGAAGTCGGGATCAGTCTGACGACGTTCTCAAGGGGACAGCATCAAACTGATCCAGTGCTGCTTGCTTTACATGTGACTTCTAAATAAATGTTCCATCTTTAAATTGAAGCAATCTCTGGCCTGTTCTTGGCTCTTTCAATCAAAGAATCAGGTACTTTTCTAACAGCAGCGCCCAGTTCAATGGTGGTACTCGCTCGGCCACCAGAACTACGCCGTGCCTGCTCGCTGGCTCTATTCACCCCCACGGGTGTGTGACCGTGCTGTTCAGGTCCCTTGTCCAGGGTACCACGAACACTGGCACTGGAAACTCCCCATGACTCAACCTTTCCGGTTCTGCCACCACCCACGGTATAAAAGAGCAGTGAGCGGGGGGGTGGTCTTGTTGCCACCTCTCTGCCTGGCGGGTACGCTATTGTATTGTGGAAGGTCTCCCAAAAAATCTTTGTTCAGCTCAGCACTTGGCCTTGTCCTTAGCTCCAATCACCGACATAACAGTGGTGTGTACATTTCAAGTATGTACATTATCTAATGACTGACAGCACTGCTGAACACTTCCACAAGTGTGCACCCTCCTCCGGAGATCACAAACTGGTAATTGGGACAACACCTAATTTTTACACCTTTAAAAGAAGTTTTAAATGTCCGACCTAAATAAATCCTGCTGATGAGCTAGACGCTGTCTTTAAGATATTGTCTAGACGTTGGTTGATAATCATTTCTGATCTAATGCCTGTGTGCACCCAGCTTGTTTCCTGATGTGTTGACATGACGTTGGCAAACAGTCTATTTCGATCTAATGCTGGGTCCCACATAAACATCTTGCCAATGTGCAAATGCTTTGCATAAGACATTTTCCCAACGTAATTTGAATGCATTGGGCCAACGTTGGCTAGATGTATGTGTGCTGTTGGGATATACGTCATGGAGGATCTAAGAACTTAAAATTAATCCAAAATGATAAGATTTCCCCTTACATCTCTTTTTCTAAAGATTCAGTCTAATGTTTAATTATTCATCGTTACCATCCTTACACAATAATTTTAAGACATGACAAAGCCACAATTTAATTTTTGTGGTGCAAAACCATGCTGATGTTTGGTAGTTTGATTAATGCTCTCTGCATTTTTTGATTTTTTTTAAGTTATCCTATTGTCTGATCTTTGACAACATTATTGTCCGTCTCTGTTTTCTTCCCTGTCTCTGTCTGTTATTGGGCTGGACCTCTGCATCTGCCCCGGCTGCCTCAGGCACAACACGCACGCACGCACGCACGCACGCACGCACGCACACACACACACAGTGTGGGCAGTGCAGTGGTGCACGTACTGTCTAATCTTCAGGAAGTGATTAGGGGCTTTACATCAAAGGTTTTTGTGTGAGAGGAAAACATTCCTCCCTCTGCCCCCCCCCCCCAGGCCAACAGACACTTCCCTCATGTTTAACGCCAGCTTACCCTACTGACACCCAAACAACTTTTTATTATTCCCAGTTATTATTTTTTAATAGCAGCCTAAATGGAAATGTATTAACTTTAAGTTTGATCTTTTTTGATATTGTGTGTTTATACAAAAATATGGCTTAAAACAGAATTAAGCAGGATAAATGTATGATTAGACAGAAACACAATAGATTAAATCAGATGTTGCCTTTTACTGAATTCTTGAAAAAATTGATAAAAAATATTGTTCCTTTGAATAAATTTCTCCCTGGATTTTATAAAGTCTGATGAACAAAAAATTAATTATTTTAAATATGTTAACAATTATTTTAATAGCTGTAAAAGCAGCATTTTAGCAACTCTTCATTTTACTTTGAAGCAATAAACAATAAACTTTTGTACTCTACATATATTAAAATAATCATACATGTATTAATGAAACTATATAACATAAATTGTAAAATGTCTAATTAAAACAAATAAAAGCAATACCAATAGAATAAGAAATTATTATCTAGTATTTTACTTATGCTGAATGATGTCAAATTTATGACATTTGTGATGATGTTTGTATTGTACAGTTGTATAAAATCTGTTAAAAATAAAATAACAAATATATGTCAATTTTCCTCAGAGCTGTAGTTTTACTTGAATATTGAATTTAACTTAATGATAGATGTAAAAAAAAAAACAGGAATATGCAACAATACTCTACATTATGCATCAGGTTGAAATACTACTACATGATCCAAAGCAAAAGTGTACCTAACGTATTGGCACCATTTGTTAGCGCTAATTGTTTTAACTAAAAACAATTAAAGGTGCAATGAAAGCAATGATTTTTTTAATGTATTTATTACATTGTTCCTCTTGTTAATTTTACATAGAATTATCATTTAAAGTTTTTATTTAAAGTATCACTTCTAATTTGATGTTACTTGATGTTTGATAGCAACTTTGTGTCCTTATTGCTTTATAAAAATGTTATTTTTAAAATCAAGTAACATTTATTGAACAGAAAATGTAATTTTTGTCCTGACAAAGTTACGTAAAAGTTACTTTGTTTGAGAGAGGGGGCTGATGGGAAATATCAGAAAATAAATGTGTTTTCCTCAGTTAGACTCTCAGTTAATGTGTGTTAGTGCTGTACAGGTGCCAAAGCTGTTTCTCTTGGCTCATATTTGTAACTTTTATCTTTGTTCACACCGTTACTGAGCATGCGATGCTGGAGATACATATTTCTTCATATGGCTTGATAGCATATGGGTACATTGCCCTGGAGAAAACAGCATAATAAAATTTACTACCAAAGCATAAGAAAATTTACCTGAAAAATAAAGTTCTTAGTAAACTTTATTAGAATATATTTGTAAAATATACTTTTGGAACTACAGTAAGTAAATTTAAGAAAAACTTGAGTAACTTCTATTAGAAATTTTAAGTGAAATCATTTGAGAAGGTTTTCTTTTTTAAGTAAATGTCAATCCAAATTTTTTCAGTGTAATTGTGTTTTCTGAACATTCAGCTACAATCGTCAGCCTCCGTCGGTCTATGATGACCATGGAAGAGAATCCTAAACGTCTACTCTGCTGGAACAGCACCGCCTGTGGCTGAACAGGCCGATGCGCGAATGACAGTCCCTGTCACACAGGTCGCACTTGTGGGTGGTCTCCGTGCTGCTGGATCTGTGGCGGTTCTTCCTGCGGGTCCTTTTTTCATCTGCTGCAGCAGTCAGTCTCTCTTCACCCGCCTTGAGCTGTCTGGTCAGGGTGCCTCTCCATTTGGAGCGGTCCGTTGCAAGGTCCTCCCAGCGCTCTGTGTTGATCTCCAGGGCCTTCATGTCTCTCTTGCAGACGTCTCTAAAGATTGCTACAGTGAAGACATTTTAATTGTATCATTTGAAACCAGTTTTTAATTTTACATTTTCTTTTAGCTTTAGGAAACACTGTTGTTTCTGTATCGCCCCCAGACGAACATATGAAATAAGTTTAAAGACAATTCATTCAATATCGGCTGTCATCAACTTAGAAGTGTCTTGTGTTCATCATACATCACAAAATAATGTGTGACAGCTTTACCAGAAAACTTCTGATGTAAAGCATTTTCCTGTTTTTGAAAAGTGGATGCTTTTTAAATTTCTTCTTTTTCTTCTTCTTCATGACAGTTGACTTTTTCCAAGTAGTTTGATAAGTTGGTAATGAACACTAGAGGGCAGTGGACACTTGGAGCTTCTCCGTGTGTGTGTGTGTGTGTGGGGGGGGGGGGGGCTAAATCGGGACACAACTCTACATAAACATAAATCAGGCATGTAGTGCTTCTGGTCATGGTTCAGCTAAACAAGACAATTAATGCAGGTTTGTTGAATGTCCTCAGAGTGTTGGAAACTTCTCCTGTTGTCCATGTAATGAGGACATGGACCTAAAGTATTCAGACTATTTACACTGTGATGTCCTACCACAGTCTTTTTTTTTGGGGGGGGGGGAATCATTTAAATATCAAATGTTAAATAAGTAATTTTAGATGACAGGTGAATATTTTTGGAGGAAAGTCTTTTTTTTAAACAGTCAAACCAAGACTGTTTTTTTGGCTCATTTAAACACTGCTTTTAGGGCAATAATAGGCAAGTATGTTGTGACATTCAGCATCCATTTTCCTCTTCAGTTTTAAATGAGCTACTTGGGGGTTGAAGGTTAAGATTTTATTTTAGGATTCAAATCAGAATTCATCTTAGGTCAGATGTAGACTGGTGGTAGGGGGTCATAAATGGTTTCAGGGGAGGATGATGGGGAATGCTGTCCATCTTGTTAGCAGAATGAGCTACCCCCCCCCACCCCCCATTAGGCTGCCATCCCCCCATCCCCATGAAGAGTGCAATAGAACAGTGAGAGTATAGTTGCAAATGTACAAGAAAAACATTGAAAATTTATGAGAAAAAGTGACAAATTTAAGAAAAAGTTTAATTCTGAAATTCTTACAGGAAAAAAAAGTTAACAAATTTATCACAAAAATGGTAAATTTATAGGCAAAAAGTACAGGTCCTTATCCCTTACCTTTATTAGAAAATTCACAAATTTGCCAGGAAAAAGTTTATAATTTTACAAGATAAACCTCAGTTTTGTCCTTTTAAATTTACCTATTTTTTCCATAAAATTATGTACATGTTTTTTTTTCCATAAATTTGATGATATTCTGGTGATTTGTAACTTTTTCTTGAACATTTTCAACTTTTGTCATATCATTTTTTGTCATAAACTTCTTTCTCATGAATTTGCAACTTTCTAATAAATCTGATTTTTCCACATAAATTTCCTTTTTTCTTTTATCTTTTAATTGTCAAGTTGCAAGTTTTTTTCCTCAAAATTGTAACTGTTTCCCGCCAACATTTTAGTTTTTTTCTTGAAATTTGCAACTTTTTCTGGTAAATTTTCAAGTTTTGTCATATAAATTTGCAACTTTTTTCTCAGATATTTAAACTTTCTACTTTTATTTCTTATAAATTTGCAAGTTTTTTTTCTCATAACTGTGATTTTTTTCTCACAGATTTGTGATGTTTTTGTTGTAAGTATGCAACTTTTTCCCTCAAAATTTTCTTTTTTTCCTCACAAATTTGATTTTTTTTCTCAAAATTCTTTCTCATGAATTTGCCACTTTCTAATAAATGTGTTTTTTCTTGTAAATTTGTTATTTTTTCCCATAAATTTAACCTTTTTTCTTTTATTTTTTTAATTGTAAATTTACATTTTTCTTCTATTTGTGACTTTTTCTCAGGCATTTTTCAGGTTTTTCTTGTAAACTTGCAATTTTTTTTCATAAATTTGATATTTTTTTCTTGTAATTTGCAATTTTTTTGTGTAAATTTTCAAGTTTGTCATATAAGTTTGCAGCTCTTTTTCCTCATAAATTTAAACTTTTTTCTTTTATTTCTTGTAAATTTATAATTTTTTTCTAATAACTGAAACTTTTTTGTCAAACATTTTTTCAGGTTTTTCTTTTAAATTTGCAACTTTTTTTTCTCATAAATTTATTACTTTTTTCTCCTCACAATTTTGTGGCTTTTCTCCTCAGAAATTAGATTTTTCTTCCTCATATTTCCCACCACCCCCGTATTAAATAACAAATTGCGTACTGGTTAAACTCAGCAAAATATCCATGAAGTCTTGTCAGAAAAATCACCCAGCTGCTCATTTGCAGATTAGAAGGTATAATGTCATGTGTCAGCGTACTGTATGGAAGTTAAACTTAATGTAGTTTCAACTTCCATTATAAAACGAGACATACTGGTCTAAACATCCATCCATCCATCTTCTACAGCTTAATCCTTTTTGTGTGTGTGTGTGTGTGGAGGGGACCTTTCCCAGCATCTTTGGGTGAGATGCAGGGTACTGGTGACAAACTTGTGGTTTTGGGAGTGATTTAGAGCTGACAGGACTTTAGAGCTTGGATGTGGCCACAACTTGCTCGAGGAAAAGACAAAATTTATTAAAAGCTTTGTAAATCCTTTAATAGTATGACTGTATAAATTTGATCGAGAATTGTATGTCTGGAATTTTGTGAGACAAAGTTTTATTAATTACTTCAAAACATTTGAAAAGCTTCTTGAATTTTTTTGGCTGAATGCACCTGGTAATTTGATTTATCTGATGCAAACATCAGATGTTTCATGAGCTTTTTGCCTTTTTCTTTGAATTTGAAAGTAACAGTAATCGGACACCAATTGGATATTAAATGGATGCCAGCATGTCCATGTGGGCCCCACCAAAGGTTAAAATCTGGCCTGTCTTATGGGTCCCATGTGGGTTTGTCAATAGCCCCATCTGTGTTTACCCACATGGACTTTACCTGTGGTACAGGTGAGTGGGTAATCTTCTTAACTGCTTTAAACCCATCTGGACCCCACTTGGGTTTAATGTTGATGAGCAGGTTTCAGTAACAATGACACATAGGCAAAATTATGAGAAAAAAAGTCACAAATTTACAAGAAAAAAGGAAAATTACTTGAAAAAGTAACAAACTTTGTCATGAATTGCCCCATGTGGCAGCAAGGAGACCCAGGTGCTGGACTGTGAGTTGTGAGATTTATTGCAACCATAAAATACAAAGTGCACAAAGGAATTTATAAAGCCTGGTAGACGGGCATGGTAACCGGAGCTTGAACAGAGATCAAGGCATCAGACTTACGTACATCCAGCAATGTGGAGACCACAGCAAAGAATATATGGAGTAATGGTTCTTAAATAGGGCATGATACTAATAGGGCATGATACCAATGAAAACAAATGATTACAATAACGATCAGCTGTGAGTCACACAAGCGGGAGGGAATCAGGGCTGACAGCGGACAGGTGCACTGCCTCGAACAGAGCAAACCCTGGAAGTGCACGCTGACAGCTGCAGCCCTTGACAGAGAGAAAGAGAGAGCGAGAGACCGGGATCAAAAGCACAAGATAATACAGACTAATTAAATAACAAACTGAGGTGAACATGAATGAGAAAGTACGTAGAACAATAAAATCATCATCATCATGGGGATGGCAGTGGCTCAGGAGGTAGAGCAGGTCGTCCAATAACCACATGGGTGGCGGTTCAAATCCCACTCTCCCCATTATCCTGCCGTTGTGTCCCTGGGCAAGACACTTCACCCCCAATTGCTCCTGGTGGGTCTGGAAGCACCATGTTAGGCAGCATGCCACCATCAGTGTGTGAATGTGTGCGTGAATAGGTGGATGGCAGGATCTGTAAAGCGCCTTGGTCATCAAGAGATGAGAATAAAAGCGCTATATAAGTTAACACCATTTACCATTTTTACCATATCATCAGAGCAGTCTGTCGGGGACACTGGAACACAAATGTACAACGAACAATAATAACGCAAAAAATAAAACAGAAAGAGACTAAACTCAAACTGGAGACTGGGCAAGGCCCTCACCCATGCCCCTGGATCATAACAGTACCCCCCCCCCCCCCAAGGGGTGGACCCAGACACCCCAAAGCAACATCAACAGAAAAAAAAAGACCCCACTCCCACACACACACACACACACACACACACACAAGACCATCCCAACAAGAAAAACAACCCACCCCGGGGGAAGGAAAGGGGGAGGAACCCAGGCATGGAGGGACCGAACCCAACAGGAAAAACTAAAGAAAACACTCATGAATCACATACTGGACAAGAGGAAAAAAATATAACCAATGCTGGAAAACTAATAGTCCATTTCAGGTGGTGTTCCAGAGGCCCAGCTCCACCCATTCAACAAGTGGAAAACATTGTGTTGCCTTCTAGATCTCCAGAGCCACCAGAAAGAAAAGAAAAGTTCATCAGGTGGCCTTCCCGGTCTCCAAAGCCACCCATACAACCCAAAGAGTTTGTTGGGTGGTCTCCCAGAGTCTTTGATCCAAAGGGCCATGGGGCATGATGCACCCCCAACAGGGGGCAGTAGCTGGGACCAGTGCTTCCCGTGGATTGCAAGGGGTACTGGGCGGAAGCCCAATTCAGACAACCACTGCACAGGGAGGAAACCTGGTGGCGATGAAGTCTGAGGAGCAAGAGAGGCAAATTGAAAGGATGGCCAGCCAACGGGGACCTCAGGGGAAGGAACAGGATCCTCAGTGACCTCAGGCAAAGGGGAAGCCATGAAGGCTTTGGGTGGAGAAAGGGGAATGCTAGATCAAAAATGAATTGATTGAGACTGAATCAATAATCAATAGGCGTTTTCCAAGTTCTGAACCATTTATTCTCTTTCTGATCAGAAAGGAGGTAATCGGTCACAGCATAACGTGCCTCAGAGCTTGCTAACACCAACTCCCTAACATGTGTTCAAGGATGTTGCTTCTTATACCTCAGGCAGGGTCCCTGACCTTATCTAAGCTAAAGACTGGCTGGAGCCATCTCTCCAAGAGACTGCTTCTAATCTATGGTCAGCACTGAACATTCTGCTATGATCTTTACATGACCTGGTCATCCTAAGTCATCCTAACTTCAGGCATACAGTACAAAACAGCTTGGTATGATAAAACAATAAAACCTTCGTCATTATTTACAATCTTGCTCAGCTTAATCTTACACTGAGAAACAGATATTCTTTTCAACCTCTGAGACAATGGAAAAACCCAGTGAATCAGACATTGGCTCATTATATGCACCAGATACAATTATAATATAAAATAGAATAATACAGCATTAAAATCATAATAGAATAATAGAATAATCAATGAAACCTGAAAATATCCTATCGGGGAACTTTGATTGGCCCGGACAGAGACTGAGGGCACACAGCAACCTCTGACAGCAGCGCAGCACCCTCGGAGACCCTGGCCTGGGGCGTGCAGCACCCACGGTGGCCCCAGACTGGGGCATAGCGGCACCCGTGGCAGCCCCGGATTGGGCCATAGGGGCACCTGCGGCGGCCCCGGACCGGGGCATAACAGCATCCTCGGAGACCACAGACGACAGGAAAGCAGCATCTGCGGTGGACTCGGATGGAGGCGTCACACCCACAGTGGCCTCGGGCTGAGGCGTGGCACCAACAGTGACCTCCGGCAGAGCTGTCACATGACGGCTCCCGGACTGGGGTGTAGCACCCACAATGGCCCAGGCTGGGGCACAGCATCCACCGAAACTTTGACCGCAGGGAGAGCAGCACCCACGGAGCCCCCGGGCTGGGACAAAGCACCCGCGAAGACCCCAGCCAAGCGGGAAGCAGCACCCATGGAGGTCCCGGGCTGGGATGAAGCAGCCATGGAGACCTCAGGCGGAGAGGGAGCAACACCCATGGAGACCTCAGGCAGCGAGGCTAGACCCAGGGAGACTTCTGGCAAAGTTGGACAATCCACAGTGACCCTGGGGAAAGGCTCCGACAGGAAGGACAGAGACACAAGGTCAGGTTCATTGGTGGCAGTGGAGCCCGGCAAAGTGAGCTCAAGTGCAACTGACGGCTGCACTTGGCCCTCTCCACCAAGACCCAGGCAAGATCTCTCCAAAACTGAGACAGTGAAAACAAAGAAGAGCACTTGTCGCCACAGTGCATACGCACGCAGCGACCGGCAGCTGGTGAAAAAGTCTGTCATCTGTGTGTCTGTTTTTATGCACTTTAATGTGTTTTTACGAAATCCTCTGTGTCGTTTCTGTCCTGGAATGTTTGTGGACTGTATGGCGAAGAGCTCCCTGGTTCCATCAATATGGATTTCCTCCCCTTTTTTGCACTGCTGTTACTTTTCCTCCGGCTCTTTGTCTCTGAGGTAAATGCGATCGGGATCATGGCGGGCAGAATACATTATTCCAGGGACACGGTGCATTTAAACACGGTTGATGCACCGTCTGTGATTGAGTCTAAGCCGCAACTGCCGGACTTTATTTTGAGAGACATTCATGGACACAGCGGTGAAAAGAGAGACGGGAGAAGGAAACGCGGAAAGCATGGAGGCGTGAAATTGCGCTGGAGAAGACATCAGTTTGGTAACATTCCTCTTCCTTCTATGATTTTTGGGAACGTACAATCTCTGAGGAACAAGGTGGATGAAATTCAAGGGAATGTACGCTACCAGAAGGACTTTAAGAACTGCTCTGTCATGGCTTATACCGAGTCTTGGCTTACTGCGGATGACCGGGACGCGGACCTGTGGATTGATGGCTTTGGAGCCCCACTCCGCTCTGATCGGCAGCAAGAGGTAACGGGGAAGCGTCAGGGGGGCGGCGTATGTTTATATATTAATAAGCAGTACTGCACATCTGTCACGGTCAGAGAGCGCATCTGTACACCCGATGTGGAGGTGCTGTCTGTGTCACTACGCCCCTTTTATTTGCCCCGCGAGTTCCCCCAGCTTTTTATCACGACTGTGTACATTCACCCGAGGGCAGATGCTGACTCCGCCTCCAGCACCATCTTTGATATGGTCCAGCGGCTGCAGTCAATTTCTCCAGAGGCACCAAACTTTATTCTTGGGGATTTTAACCATGTTTCTTTAAAGAAGACACTTAAAAACTTTTATCAGTATGTCTCCTGCCCAACCAGGAAAAAAAAGACATTGGACCTGTTCTATGGATCCATAGAGAGGGCCTATAAATCACTCCCCCTTCCTCCTTTAGGATCCTCAGATCACAACTGTGTACATTTGCTGCCCATATATAAAACTGCTCTCAGAAGAGGCAAGGTGGAGATGAGAGACATTGATGTGTGGACAGAGGATTCAGTGCACTGCTTCCAGGAATGCTTTAACTGTACAGACTGGGAGATGTTCACACTGGCCTGCGGGGATGATTTGGACTCTCTGGCTGAACTCACATGCTCATACATGGCTTTCTGTAAAAATAAGATCGTTCCACGTAAACATGTCAAAATATATCCCAACAACAAGCCATGGGTTACAAAATCAGTTAAATCCTGCTTACAGAGGAAAGCACTTGCCTTTAAACAGGGGTCTGTTTCTGAGCTACAGGTTGCCACAAAAGAGCTGAAGGCCGAAATTTTAAGAGCAAAACAGAATTATAAATCAGAGTTGGAAAGCAAGATGGCAACAAAGAAACTTGAGGCGCTTTTCCACTAGCCCCACTCAGCCCCGGTTTGCAAACCCGGCTCTACTCACTTCGGTTCGGTTCAGCCTCAGTTGCTTTTCAACTACTGCTGGCACACCTGCTGTGGGTGGGATTTGTTGAACAGCAGGCGGCGCCACACCCTCGTGACGTGAAACACACGCGACTGAATCCTCCACAACAAACATGGCTGATGACGAGGAGAGAAGGAAGGAGGAATGACTGTGACATGAAACTGGTTAAATCTATGATGCTGACTTGTTGTGCTCTGCACAATCTGTGTGAGAGTCATGGAGAGACGTTTGACACTACATTGGATGATGCAGTAGATGAACCAGTGGTGGCAGAGAGCAGAGGAGCAGGGTGGTGATATTGTAGTGAACTCAATATAAGCACCCTACTTGGCTTGACAAGTGGGTTGACCCTATTGGCGACACGGGTAGAGTGCGGGACTCCGGAGCGGGAGGCGTGAGTTCAAACCTGCCGGTGGGACGTCGCCATATTGAGCTGCATGTTACAATATAACATGTGATGCAATACTTGTCTATTTTGTCCACATTTATGTGCATACATATTTCAAAAATGTTTTTTGTAAATAAAATGTTGTGCATGGTCCATCTCCCTGTCCTCTTGTTCATAACGCTTATCTGTTAAGAAGGTGCGAAGCCATCAGCCTAATGATGAGTCCACACTTCAGTTGTGATAATTGCTCACGCTGAGCGCTCTGACAGCCCCGTACGCTGTGGGGGTCACACACGATGTGTTCCTCCCCACACTCTCAAATTTTTTTCCCGTATATTTTTCTCTTTAGCGTACAGAAATGGCAATACACCCGTATTTGCTAAAATTGCATTTTCCCCGTATTAAAATACGGCGAAACCGTATCACTTGACAGGTATGTAATTACATGCAGAAACACCGCACAGGCCATCTTCACAAAAATCCAGCTTGACAAGCCACTTTTGCTTAGGTGGAAATGCAAATTGAACTATAAATCATGTGCTGATACATGTCATATTTTCCCATGTAAAGGTCTCCCACTTTTACTTACAAATTGATTTTTAATTTTTGGGAAAAGGAAATATAAATTTTGCACTTGTTGGTAACAACAGTTGCGTGCAACAAAAACACAGTTGTGTATCCTTGTCCGATCTGTCTACTGTTATTAGTGCCAAATTTTTGCTAGATTCCTTCTTAATTTATTAAATTTTGACTGGTGATGCAACATTCAACTTACACGTACTTACCTTTATCAGTGTCTACAAGTTCAAGCACACCTGTACAACTGCTTATAACCTAAAAAAATGTACCCGTTCAAGAGAAATGGATTCAGCATTGCAAATTTGTTTAAAATAAAAAAAAAAACCTACCAAGACATTACGTTTCGTTGTGTTGTTAAAAATTAAATTACCATTAGAAGGCTATACACCTGACCTGATGAACAGCAGCATGTGGAGTGAACAGAGAATGGAATGTGTATGTAATTATTGGCTTTTCTCATACGGTGTCATAACAGATAAACCAGACTTTTGATGCAAACAATACAATTTTATTCCAGAAGCAAAATTTACAAACAAAAAAACAGACTGGGCGATGACATCTCTGCGAGCTCTTCCCTTCGTAACGCAGCGAGGGCTTCATGCGCATCTGCCCGCACATCTGCAGCCACCTGTCGCAAATGCTGCATGTACTCCTGATACTTGCCGCTGGTCATGTTGCCGTTCCAAGAGCCGCATCTCCTCGTCATGCATGTTGACCATCGCTAATGTAAGGTCAGCGATGGGAGTTGTCTGTTTTCGTCTTGCCTAGATGGAAAGACAGAAAGGCATGGTCGTTAAAGCTGGATCACTACATATATTATGGAATTACACAGGTGAAAGTCTGTGGTGGAATGTCACTATTATATTATGCTTCATTGCTGTATATAAGCTGAACTGTCATGTTGCTGCCCCTCAATAGAGCAGATTTTGCAACACGCAGGGTGCTGTCTTCGGCTGCAGCCCCCCTGCAAAACTAAAAAGGATTAAGATTAAGAATATGGATGGATGGATGGGTAATGTTTAAAATAGTTGCTTGTAGTGTGGCCGCAGAAATCTGAATGGGTTAATACAGTCAGCTGACGCGAAGCATTTCAATGAAGCATGTTGATTTCAACGGCAGTTCATGAGCTTTAGTTGTTTTTATAAAACAGGAGTTACAACAGCACTTCAATCACCACACCTAAAAATGGTTGTGGAACACCGATAAGTGAAGACCAAAGAATAACCTTTTTGTACATTTAAAAAGACATTTTCAATTAATTAATATGCAGCTACAGGAAATTGCATTAATCAATTTGGTACATAACTTGTTAGGCTCTAGCCCCACCGCAACCTGTAAAGGATTAAGCGGTAGAAGATGGATGGATGGATGGATGGATTTTCGACCCTGGTTTCCGCTGCTGGACCTGTTTCAACCAAAAAAAAAAATCGTGGTTATTGTGCCTTACCGGCACTTGAACGTGATCCAGATGGAGCTGGTGATGTGGAGCTGATCCAGCTGGCGCTCAGCCAGACGCACACGCAGACGCAGCGCCAGGAGAGTCCGCTGTGTCAGTCATCTCCACTGAGGTGGACCCCTGTGATATGAAATGCAATTCTAGAAAGAAAATGCACGCAATTTAAAACTTAACACCAAAGTGCAACATGTACACAACACTCTCAAGTTTTTAACCGTAATACAATAAGCGTAATTCAGCGTTTTGTTCGCGCTAATACTTAACACAGAGCAAGCGTGAATCTGCAGTTGGCTGCAAAACAATACGCGAGCCTCAGTAACAACAATTACTCACAATCTAACAACCTTCCTATTTCTTAAAAACAGTGAGCTTGGCATAGAACGGATCAAGTGGCGAACAGATGCGCAATATCAAATAAACACTCACCATCCACGGTTTCCAAGGGCCGTGACCGTGACCGTGTGGAGCCCAATGTCTCTCAGCGAACCACTTCCACTCCTTCCATCCGCTGAACTTGGAGCAATGTGGTCCTTCACTGCTTGGTAATCGCTTTTCAGCTTTTTCAGCTTCTCCCGACACTGTTTGGCAGTACGGATGTGCCCTTGAGAAGCCATCTGCTCGGACACCTGCATTTCAAGTAGATCCGTCCAACTCGCGCTGGATGCGATCGTGGCCTAATATAGAAAGAAAATTGCGCACCTCCTAATATATAATATTAGGAGTATATTATTATATAAGTATATTATACAGTATATTAATATAATATACCGTATTAAAGGGGCGCACTGTGTTCACTGCTGAACAATTACAAATGGCGGTCTTGGAGTAAATTCAGCAGAAAAAGTCGCTTTCATGACGTTACAACCTGACCAATCAGCGGCGACCGGTCTCTTAAAGTCATATCACAGCCCTACTCAGCCCTACTCGGCCCGGTTAGACCCTGCCCTGGATCAGGTACGAAAAAAGTACCTGCTTAACCGGTGCTGGGGCTAGTAGAAAAGCGCCTAAAGTGGGCTGAGTGGTGCGGTGTAGGGCCAAGTGAGGCTAGTGGAAAAGGGCCTTTGGTTCAGCCTGGGCCAGTATGAAAACTATTGCAGGCCTTCAGAGCACAGAGCGCAGTAATCGTGTGTTTTTAGATGGTTTTAATTCAGACACAGAGCTGGCTAATGCTCTTAATTGTTTTTATGGTCATTTTGACTCCTTTGATTTTAGCACAGAAATCCAAGATTTGAAACAGAAACTCAAAGACAATCAGCACTTTAATATTGAGGTGCAGGATATTAAAAGGGAGTTCTGCGCTGTAAAAGTGAACAAAAGTCAGGGTCCTGGTAATATATGTGGGCGCTTGGTAAAGTCCTGTGCACATGAACTGAGTCCTATATTTCATTACATTTTCAATAAGTCCTTACAGACACAACATGTGCCTAAGATCTGGAAAGAAGCCGTGGTTGTTCCCGTTCCAAAATCCAGCTGTCCTAAAACGGTAAACGACTTTAGACCAGTTGCTTTGACTTCAATTTTAATGAAAATTTTTGAAAAACTGGTCAGATGTGAGGTCCTAAAGCAGACTGAACATGCATTGGACCCTCTGCAGTTTGCCTATTGGCCTCACAGAGGAGTGGAGGATGCCACTGTCACTATGTTTAACATGCTTTTTAAACATCTGGATTTTAATGGGACACATGCCAGGCTTTTATTTGTGGACTTTTCCTCCGCCTTTAATACAATCCAACCTCCTATTTTAGTTGAAAGGCTCCTGCAACAATTTGATTTGAGCAATAATCTGGTGGGTTGGATTCTGGATTTCTTAACTAACAGGACGCAGAGAGTAAGGGTCAATGGTACATTGTCTGACCTAAAGTGCTCTTCTACTGGCTCTCCTCAGGGGGGGGTGTTGTCACCACTACTCTTCATCCTGTACACAAACATGTGTTGGAGCAGACATGACAACAGACACATTATAAAGTATGCTGATGACTCAGTTATTGTCAGTCTCCTCCAGGATGGTGAGAGTGGCCACGGCCCAGTAGTTGATGATTTTGTTCACTGGTGTGAGGATTCCTACCTGCAGCTGAATACAACAAAAACTAAAGACATGATTATTGACTTTAGGAGGAAAACTCCCAGGCACAAAGTCACCGTACTAAAAGGCCAGACCACCGAATGTGTGCAATCCTACAAATATCTTGGTACGATTATTGATAGTAATTTAAACTTTGAAGAGAACTGTGAAAGGGTGTGCAAAAAGGGTCAGCAACATTTGCATTGCTTGAGAAAACTTGCACGCTTCCAAATTGACCAAACCATAATGACAATGTTTTATCGGGCTTTTATTGAATCTGTTTTATCCTTTTCTTTAGTGTCATGGTTTGGTCAGATAAAACTGAAACAGAGGAAATCCTTGGATCAGGTAGTTAGACGGTCCAGTCGTTTGCTTGGTGAGTCACAGCTGAGCCTGACATCCCTGTACACCAGACAAGTACAGAGGATGGCTACCTCCATTTTAAATGATGACTCCCACCCTTTGCACTGCAACTTTCAGCTTCTTCCCTCAAGACGGAGGTTTGCTGTCCCAAAAAGTAGAACCCAGCGCTACAAAAACAGCTTTGTCCCTGCTGCTGTCAAAGAGTAGATATTGCACATAATTTAGGTACCTATTTTATTAACTCCATTTTATATTTACTTATTTTTGTAGGATGTTATTTGGGTTCTAAATATTTTTTGGGTTTTAGACCTTTGAGTTTTTAACCTCTTTGACTAGTTTTTAACTTTTTAATATGACCCTTCTCTCTTATCTCTGGTTTTTCTCTCATCTTTTTGTCTTTTATAACCTGATTGGTGGAACCTTGAGTATTTTTATCATGTTTATAGTCAGCTTCATGTGTGCCTGTGTTTGTGTCCATGTTGAATGTAATTGTGGTTTGTAAATATGGATGTCACCAGACTGCAAAACAAATCTACCTACGGGTACAAATAAAGTAACCTGAACCTGAACCTGAACCTTGTCTGAGTTCAAGCTCCACCGCTGTCCAGGACTCCATCAATCCAGGCGGGGAGGTCTCGTGCCCGGTCATCTGGAGGTCCATCTCTGACTCTGCTGTGGCAGCCCCCACAGCAGGCGTGGTGGAAATTGCAGTCCCTAAACTTCCAGGCAAAGCAACCAGCACAGATCGCTCATCCGGGGTGGCAGCTGGAGGTGGCCTCACCGCTGGAGCTGGATCCCACGTAGCTGAAGCCAGGGGATGTTCAGTCGTCAGCGTAAGCTTCAGGATGATGGCAGCACTCTCCCTCTGTCCAGACCGTCGCTATGGGGCTGGGAACAAGTCCTCTAGGACCGCAGGTTCCTCTATCATCCGGCGGTAAAATCCAGGGACCAGGGGACATCCAGGGAATATAGGAGGAGACACAGAGGTAGCAGGTGAGGATTTCATATCTGCAGCAGGCGGTGAGGACTCACTGGACTCCAGTGCCTTAGCCTCACCACCGGGAATTAGGCAAGATAATTCATTTTTAGGTAAAAGAGAATGAAACAACACTTGCCTGAATTCCCGGGGCATGATGGTTTCTGCTGCAGCGGGCCCAGCGTCTTCCCTTTCAGTGGCAGCAGCGGTAAGTGGCCCCCCTGAGGAACATGGAGGAGCTGCCCATGCAGACTCAATGGCAGGCGGAGCAGGAGATGAGACAGCCAGATTTTCATCAGCGGAAGGAAACGTCATGGAGGAGAGGGGAACCGCACCGACGGACGAGGAGGAGAAGGCTGACGGGACAGCAGGTGAAGAAAAAAGAGAGGAGGAAGCCGCTGTGGGAATTCTTTGACATGGTGAGGAGGGAGCTGCTAACTGGGCGGTGGAGTCCCTCTGGCGGCTTGTAGCTGGCGATGCGGGAGCTGTAGCTTGAGCTGGTGAACTGAGGGAAGAGGAAGGCGCCTGTCACGTGGAACACTTCCTCATTGACTAGGATTCAGCAGGAGGCGAGCCTATCATCAACCCAGGAAAGGACGACCAGAAAGTGGAGACATTTGACAACAGGTCCGCAAACTGGGGATGCTAACTCAACCCGGGATGCACTTCCACAATTCCAACCGCTGCATCCACATTCTCGCAGACCTTCTTGGGACCGCGGTTCAGCAACAAATCCCTGAATGAAGTGGACCGCCTATTCTTCCTCCAGGTTGGGGCCCCTGGCTGCCAACCCCCCTCTGGTGGCTGAGACTGGGAGTAATGGGGACATGCTGACAGCTCCAGAGACACAGAAACAGGTGAGTGGAGAGGGAAAAAAGAAAAAAAAAACAATTCACAGCAGCTGGGTAACTTTTTGGCTGCAGTTTTCTGTCATGAAATGCCCCACAGGGCAGCAAGGAGACCCAGGCGCTGGACTGTGAGTTGTGAGATTTATTGCAAACATAAAATACAAAGTGCACAAACAAAACTATAAAGCTTGGTAGATGGGCATGGTAACAGGAGCTTGAACAGAGATCAAGGCATCAGACTTACATCTGGCAATGTGGAGACCACAGCAATGAATAAACGGAGTAATGATTCTTAAATAGGGCATGATACCAATGAAAACAAATGATTACAGTAAGGATCAGCTCTGAGTCACACGAGCAGGGAGGAATCAGGGCTGACAGCAGACAGGTGCACCTCCCCGAATAGAGAGCAAACCCTGGAAGTGCACGCTGACAGCTGCAGCCCTTGACAGAGAGAGAGAGAGAGAGAGAAAGAGAGAGAGAGAGAGAGAGAGAGAGACTTTTTGACTTTTAAAAAAGGCTTTATTGTACATTCCAAAAATGCAAAAAGACCAATATCACTTGCCCAAGTGTGTCACATCTCAAAAGTGCAAACATAACTCATCCCCCTGACCCACAGAACACAAAACGTTCCCCACAGTCTACCTATTGATGAATGCCTCTAAATTGTCCACCATTTGATAGTAAGAGAACTCCACCTGGAGTCTGACTTTCAACAAGACCTTGAAAGCAGACACAGGATCCACATTGCCAGCGTTGCTAGCCCGATTTTTCCTCGTCAGCCAGATGGCAAGTTTAGCAGTACCAGATAGGAAGTTCATCAAAGTGTGGGCAGCCTTCCTTGCCACTTTATACTTTGGACCGTAAATGAACAGACCAAAAGAGAAACGGTCACCCAAAGCCTGAAACCACTCGCGCAAAATGTCAAAAAGTCCAGATAAACGAAAACATTGGACAAACAAATGCTCCAGGGTCTCAACTTGGGAACAAAACAAACATTCCCCCCCCACAGTCGGATCGAGGTGTGCTCTGTATTTATTCGTAGCTATTGCCCCATGCACAATCCTCCACTGGAGATCTGCTGTCCGTTTCTCAATAGGTAGCTTGTACATGCACCGCCAGCTGCCTTTCGGGGAGACCTCTGGCCCCAAAAAACCCGCCCACCTCGACTCCGTGACATCCTTGAGAGAGCGCAGATTCAGAACCTTCACACAGATGTGATACACCGCCCTTGTCCCAACAAACTGGAACTTGCCCAGGCGAGGAATTCTGAAGGTCAGCAGGTGATCCTCTCCTCCCTGCCACTCCCCCACAGTTGGAGTTATGGAAATTGCAGGAAAGGTGGACACAGTGTCGTCATCCCATTGATTGGAAAAAGTGCGGTTTGTCGCAAACGCTCGAAGCGGTTTTGGCAGGGCGGCGCAAATGTCCCCCACCACCCTTTGCAGCAGTCTGACAGATGTAATGTTGGCACTCCACCTCAGCGTATCCATCGATGTGGTCGACATCTTTATTAGATGACCAAGCTTCGTACAGCGTGCTTCCCGCACGATAGACTGCAGCACCTCAGCGTCGATGAGTCGATTGAAAAACAGTGGTTCCTCGAACAGCCACATGCCCGGTGTCTCATCACAGATGCTGCCCACATTGAAGACTCGCCATGCACGCAAGACGTACGTGTAAAAAGCAGATAGTCCAGTAAGGTCCACCTCCCCAGATGTCACGAGGAAGAGCTGCTTATCATAGCCCAAGCGACCAACTCTCCTCAGGAGCAATTTAGCAGTGTCCATCCAGCAGCGTCCGCATCCGTAAAGGAGGCGTTGTGCAGTTCGAAGCCTGAAGCAGGCGATCTTGGAATGTATGTCCACCAGGCCCTGTCCCCCCTCGGCCACAGGCAGGTAGAGAACAGGCGCACGGACCCATTGGCGACCAGACCAAAAGAAGTCCACGATGATCCTCTGAATGTCCTCCACGAGGCTCCTGGGCGGTGTCAAAGCCACCAGCCTATGCCAAAGAGCCGAGGCGACCAGACTATTTGCGACCAGAACCCTGCCCCTATATGACAGCTGTGGTAGCAACCATTTCCATTTAGAAAAGCAAGCACACACCTTGTCCTTAACACCCTCCCAGTTCTTTCGTTCAAAAGCCTCCGAACCCAGAAAAACCCCCAACACTTTGAGACCGGCCGTCCCCCACTGAAGACCGCCGGGCAGGCGAGGGACGCCTTGACGTGACCAGTGGCCCACCAATAGACCATCACTCTTGGCCCAATTCACCCGTGCAGAAGATGCCCTTTCATAAATTGACAAAGTGTCCACCAGACGCTGCACATCCCCGTGGGATGTGATGAAAACGTCGACGTCATCCGCATAAGCAGACAAGACGATCGGGCGGCAACAGCTTGATGGCCCCGGCAGAACCAGACCACCCACCCAAGTGCGCAACCTGCACAGCAAAGGCTCAATAGCCAAGCTGTACAGCTGACCCGAGAGTGGACACCCCTGGCGTATTCCCCGGTGTACAGGGATTGGCCGACTCAGGCCTGCCCCCATCTTTACCAAACACTCAGCTCCAGTGTATAGCAGATTGACCCACCTCAAAAGCATATTGCCAAAACCAAACCCCCTCAGTGTGGAAAACAAACAGGAATGGTCAACCCTATCAAAAGCCTTTTCCTGGTCCAAAGACACAATCCCGAACTGTAAGTCATGACATTTACTGAGCTGGAGAACGTCACGTATGAGGAAAACATTGTCCATAATGTTTCGGTCAGGAATACAATATGTTTGATCCTTATCTACGATCAAACCCAAGACAGTGTTCAGTCTGTTTGCCAGGGCTTTAGAAAGCACCTTGTAGTCTGTGCAAAGAAGAGCCACGGGCCTCCAGTTTTTCAGCAGGGCCAAGTCCCCCTGCTTAGGCAACAGAGACAGCACTGCACGGCGGCAGGAGACAGGTAATGTTCCCTTCCTGTAACAGGCATTCAGAACGTCATAGAAGTCTGATCCAATAATATTCCAAAAATGCTTAAAAAAAATCTGAAGAAAGGCCATCAAGTCCAGGCGCGCGTCCCAGAGCCATCTGATTTACAGCCACAGTCAACTCATCCAAAGTCAGGGCACAGTCCAGAGCGGCCCTGTCCCCCGGGCCGAGCACCGGAAGGGCTTCGAAGAGCTGAGTTTGAGATTCTTTGCAACACATTCCCGCAGCAAACAGGGCCCCGTAGTAATCCACTGCATGGCGCTGCATCTCGGATGGGTCCGTAGTTAGCCGACCATCTGGGAGTGTCAAGCAAGCCATTAACTTCTTTTTCGCAGTAGACTTCTCCAAATTGAAGAAGAAAGACGTTGGTGCATCCATGTCCTGCAGGCGAGTGAAGCGTGACCTCACTAGCGCCCCCTCCACTCTTTCCTGCATGAATGTGCGCAGGGCCGATCTCTTCTTCTGCAGCAATGGACCAGCGATAGAATCCTGACCCGTAACCAAGCTGGCCTCCAGCCTCTTGACAGCATCCTCAAGTTCACTGACCTTGGCCTTGATGATGGCAGTTGAGTTCGCAGCGTTCCGTCGACAAAAAAGGCGAATTTGCACTTTGCCAATGTCCCACCACTGTTCGGGGGAACTAAAACGAGCCTTTGTGGTCCTCCAGTGTTCCCAGAAGCACACAAAATACTGACAAAAGGCGTTGTCCTGTAGGAGCTTGTTATTGAAGTGCCAATAAGATTTTGCCCGTTTCCCTGGTGAGTTCAGTAACACCGCAGTAGCCAGGTGATGATCCGTGAAACCGACAGGACTTATGTTACTGTGAAGGAGTCCGGGGCTAAAGGTTCTAGAAACATATATCCTGTCTAATCTAGCAGCACTGACAACACCGTCAGTGACCCTGACCCAGGTATACTGTCTCGCATTTGCATTTTTAGACCTCCACGTGTCCACTAAGTCGAACTGCACAGTGAAATTTTCCAAGATTCTAGAAGACTGCAGATGAGGTTCTGCATTAGTGCGATCTACAGTGAAGTCCAAGGTACAGTTTAAATCACCAGTAACAACAAGTTGTTCTTGGTGATAGCGCTGCAATTCAGTAGTCAGTATATTGAAAAAGGTAACCCTTTCAGCGCTGTGGTTTGGCGCGTAAACATTAACCAGGAGAAACACGGAGTCCCCTATTTGGGCCCTAACGAGAAGCAGCCTGCCCCTCACTATCGCCACCACCGATAAATCTTGTGCATTTGCTGATTCCCCAAACAAAATGGCCACTCCTGTGCTCAGATTGGTGCCGTGACTGAGTGAAAAAGGGCCTTTCCACCACAAGCCCCAGTCCACTTCATCTGCCGAAGTGGTATGAGTTTCCTGCAAAAACAAAACGTTGAGACCTTTCTGTCTGAACA
This sequence comes from Pholidichthys leucotaenia, assembly GCA_020510985.1. Taxonomy (NCBI): domain Eukaryota; kingdom Metazoa; phylum Chordata; class Actinopteri; order Cichliformes; family Pholidichthyidae; genus Pholidichthys; species Pholidichthys leucotaenia. The sequence goes on along the minus strand of CM035838.1, from coordinate 428,803,127 downwards.
GGTCACTAATGAATCCCCTCTTTTGATTACCCCTCCCACCACTGATGTTTAAGGACCCTAATTTTATGTTCTGCATTAGGCGATCGATGTGAGGAGCACCGTGCTGTTACCATGGAAATCATTCCATCTTTGCGCACTTGGCCTTTTGTCCCCCTGCTGATTTACGCAGGGCTGTGAGGTTCTTCTTCAGGCGGAAGAGTTTTCTTTCATCCAGGAGGTCAACACCAACCTGCTTCGTCAGTACATTAACAGACCGAATGAATTTGTCAGTGTCACTGAAGTAATCAGCGACGTTAACGGCCCTGTTATTATAGGTTCCATCCAGGAAAGCATTTATTTCGTCTAGTGAATACAAATCTGCATTGGCTTTGCCAGTTGCCCCAATAGACTCATTTTTAGCAGACACAGCGTCAGATTCACACTCCATTCCCTCGTCAGCACAACTTTGCTGACTGTTAGATCCAGCCGGCACGTCAGCTGGTGCAGCTGATCCTTCATCAGCCACGTGCGCCACGTGTTCCGGGGTGGCGCCTATATCAGGCGACCTGCGTTGTTCCGCCTGCTGCTCTGAAGTGGCAGCAGGCTGCGGAAGCTCAGCCGCTGATGTCACACAGCGCGATGCTGAGTCAACGTCATTGACTGCTTGGGCGCCATCACCAGTCATGCCCCCAGCTGCAGGCTGCGCTGCGGGCACCACAGGCCGACTGTCCACAGACACAGCGGCAGGCTCCGGAGCAGGAGCGGCGGAAGGCCCCGCACCGTCGTCCGCAGCAGCGGCGGGTGCGGAGGCCTCGCTGGCAGGCTGTGCGGCCCCGCCGGTCTCCGGCATGGCGGAAGCCCCCACAACGCCGTCCGCAGCAGCGTTGCGAGCGGAAGCCGCACCGGCAGCCTCAGCTGCGGCTCCACCAGAGCCCCCCGCCGGGCGCCTGTGTGGGCAGGCGAAACGTTTATGGCCCACATCGCCACATTCAAAACACTTCATCTGTCCCGAGCTCGCATACACCATATAGTAGCCGTCCCCGTGTTTGACCCGGAAGGACACTTCCAGAGTTTGTGTGGGCGAGTCTAGAAACATGAACACCTGTCGCCTGAGAGATTTCACATGTTTAAACTCGGCTTCCCTGGGTCCCAAACTCACGTGTCTAAACGGGCCCGCAAACTTCCCGAATCTGCGGAGCTCCGTCGCCAAGAGAGAGAGAGAGAGAGAGAGAGAGAGAGAGACTTGACTTTTGACTTATAAAAAAGGCTTTATTGTACATTCCATAAATGCAAAAAGACCAATATCACTGGCCCAAGTGTGTCACATCTCAAAAGTGCAAACATAACTCATCCCCCTGACCCACAGAACACAAAACGTTCCCCACAGTCCATCTATTGAGAGAGAGAGAGAGAAAGAGAGAGAGAGAGAGAGAGAGAGAGAGAGACAGAGAGTTTTAAAAAATCCCTTTATTGCACAATTCAAAAATGTCAGATCGCCAATATCATTCCACCAAGTGACTCACGTTTCAAAAGTGCAAACATAACTCACCCCCCCAGGATCAAAAGCACAAGACAATACGGACTAATTAAATAATAAACTGAGATGAACATGAATGAGAAAGTAAGTAGAACTAGAAAAGCACTCGGAGAGCGCAGACCTCCGCCAAGCGCCACAATTCCCCCCATACAGTGTTTGTGTGTACGTTTTCAGATTCCTTGAGCATGTAAACATATGACTAGCAATTGGATTCACAATGATTATTTGTTTATTTGACAGGGACAGTGCAATAAACACACAATTAATCAATGACAGTCAATGTGATAGTGATAGGATTAGTGGTTCAGTAGTAAAAGCATTGCCTCCTTGGCGGAGGTAATAAACTGAAGTGTTGCTGTTGTGTCCATCTCCTTGACTGACGGATGCAAATTGGGTAGACAGGTTGCCATGGGTTTTATATTATATTATTTTGGGGTTGCGCTCCGCGGCAAACGAGAATTTAGAAGCTTCGCCGGCAGAGAGCTCGTTTTTGCGCAGCGCCTATGGCTGGCCGGTGAATTTCTGCCAAATGCGCAGCTCCTATGGCTGGCCGGGGAATTTCTGCCAAAGAATCCGTCGGCGGACAGCTGCCCGTGTGAGGTTTTGCAGTTGCGCGCAAACACAGGCACGCTGGCGGGCCCAGGCCAGCAGTGTTTTCCGCGTGCTTTTGTGCCTAAAACGTTGAAGAACGCAGAGTTTGTGTTGCAGACACGATGACCAGCGCCCTCCATTGCGCCTGTGCACATGTTGAAAATGGCCCTATGTCACAGTGTGGAAAAATGCTTTAAAAAATTCCTGTATCCAGACGGTGAACCGGATCACCCCCAAAATTTAATCAGTTCTTCCTTGTACCATTTCCAACAACGCCTGAAAGTTTCATGGAAATCCGTCCAAGACTTTTTGAGTTATCTTGCTAACAAACAGACAGACAGACAGACAAACAAACACACAGACAAACCCCGGCAAAAACATAACCTCCTCCTGGCCTTTTCGGCCTGGCGGAGGTAACTATAAAATAATACAGGAACCTAAATGCACAACAGACAATAATAAAGCAAGAAATAAAACAAAAAGCGACTAAACTCGCACTGGAGACGAACAAACTTACATTAAAAAAAATTAAATTTAAAAGAAAAAACTCAGATTTATGAGGAAAAAAATGAAAAAGTCACAACTTAACAAAAAAAGTAGCAAATACAGCGGGAAAAATAAATATTGATCACATCAACATGTTTTCTCATTAAACATATTTAAGTAACAATCCAAGTAATCCATACATATAAAGAAATCAAGGCAACTGTGTTCCCAAACCAAATTCTATTTAATAAAGTGGAATGTATCCTGCCTCTCGCCCAAAGATGCTGGGATAGGCTCCAGCCCCCCCCCCCCCCGACCCGAAAAGGATTAAGCGGAAGAAGATGAATGAATGAATGACAGAGGGAATAAGTACTGAACACATGAAGAAAAAGCGGTGCAAAAAGGCATAGAAAGCAAAGAAACCAGCTGAAATCCATTAGAATTTAGGAAGCCATTCCATCCCTCATCAGTGTAAAGGAATTTTAAGTGGTTTACTCCTGACTGACCTTTAAAAAGGTCTGGGAATATCACATTGTCACACCACAAAGAACTCATGATGGGTAAAAGTAACAAGCTCTCTCTTGACGTTCGCAACCTTATTGTTGCAAAACATAATGATGACATTGGTTACATTTCTAAACTGCTGAATGTTCCAGGGAGCACTGTTTGAGTCATTATTCAAAAGTGGAAAGAACATCATTTTACCACAAACCAGCCATGACCAGGAGCTGCTCACAAGATTTCTGACAGAGGAGTCAAAAGAATTAACAGAAGAGTTATCCAAGAGCCAAAGACCAGTCGTGAAGAGCTCCAGAAAGACCTGGACTTAGCATGTACTGCTGTTTCAAAGAAAGCAATAAGTAATGCACTCAACCAACATGGGCTCTATGCCTACTCACCTCACAAAACTCCATTGCTGAAGAAAAAGCATGTTGAAGCTTGTTTAAAGTTTGATTCACAACATTTGGGGAAGCCAGTAAAATACTGGGAGAATGCAGTCTGGTCAGATGAGACCAAAATTGAACTGCTTGGATGCCACAACGCACAGCATGTTTGGAGGAGAAATGGCACTGCACATTAGCCCAAAGACATCAAACCAACGGTGAAGTTTGGAGGTGGGAGTATCATGGTGTGGGGATGTTTTTCAACACATGGTACAGGCAGACTTCATGTAACTGGAAGAAAGACGAATGGACAAACGTACAGAGATAAAGATGATGTTGCCATCTGCCAAGATGCTGAAGATGAAACAAGGGTGGACATTTCAGCAAGACAATGATCCCAAACATACAGCCAAGGAAATTCTCAACTGACTCCAGAGAAGGAAAATAAAGCTGCTAGAATGACCCAGTCAGTCACCTGACATGAATCCAATAGAAAATCTATGGAACAAACTGAAGATCAGAGTTCACAGAAGACTCCCACAGAACCTTCAAGATTTGAAGACAGTGTGGAAGAATAGACTAAAATCACTCCTGAGCAATGCCTGTGCCTGGTTTCTCCATACAGGAGGCATCTGGAAGCTGTTACCAACAAAGGCTTTTCTATTAAATACTAAATGAACCTCACCAAGTGTGTTAAATACTTATTCCCGGTGTCATTCAACTTTATTAAATATTTATTTATTTGCTTGTTTGTTTGTTTATTTGTCAGGGACAGTGCAATAAACAGACAAAAAAGAAAATCTGATGTGTTGCACAGAGAGTGTATAGCATTAAGCTAGTTTGCGACTCTTGTCCCTGGATGGGCTTTAGAGAACAGAAACAGATAAAAAGAGAAAAAGATGAAGAAAAAACAAAATGAAAACAGTATAAACATTATCCACATACATCAATGCAAACAAAATTATAAATACACAATATAAAAACCTGATTCACATTTGCCTGTTACAGTAAAATGCCTGTTACACATTTGCCTTCCCTTCTTCACTCTCACCCTGCAGACAATCATTTCATACATGGGGACATTCTTGTTTACTTTTCAGCCAGTTTTTAACCTTTGTAGTAAATGTTTTAAAATCCGTTATTATTTTGATTTCATTTGGCATTGTGTTCCAGATATGACTGCCCTTTATAGAGAAAGCTGTGTGTCCAAATGTGGTTCTGCGGTGGGATATTTTACAATTATTGTTAACAGAACTCCTGGTGGCTTTGCTGCTGTCCTGTCTTTGGATGAAACCAGCAAGTGGCTCGGGTGCTGATTTATGGAAACATTTGAAAATTAATTTCAGAAAACAAAGGTCAATGAAACTCTCAAAACTCAATACATTATATTTTTTTTAGAATATAACAATGATGCCACCTAATGGGCTTTTTATCCAAGATTTTTAGAGTTTGATTATATAATGAACCTATATGTTTTATTGTAGAAGGAGCTATAACTTATATAACTTGTTTTGTGAAGTCAGTTGCCTTGATTTCTTTGTACAGTGAATATAAAAAGTCTACACACCCCTTTTCAAATGCCAGGTTTTTGTGATGTAAAAAAATAACACCAAGATAAATCATTTCAAATTATTTACTTATTGTTTTCTTTGAAACAGTAGTACCTGCTAACTCAAGGTCTTTTTTCCACCATTAACCCTTAGATGCATAACCAACCAATTCCAACACTCTTCCGTGAGTGTGGTCAAAATGACCCCAACTAGAATTGTGTGTTTTATGCTGTAAACTTAAGAAATTTCTTTCATTTTGGTTCAAGATGATTATTTTTTATTATATTTTGGGTGATTATTATTATTATTATTATTATTATTATTATTATTATTTTAAATTATATTTTGGTCAACAAAAGAAGGGGACAGCTTTGGGTCATTTTTGACCCCACATATGGAAAAGTGTGGTACTGATACAAAAAATGCAATTAAAAAATATAACAATTAGATACAAATCCAAATGGCCTCATGTCAAAGACAACCTATTTGAGGAATACATGGAAGATTAAATGATAAAAAATTAAAATTACAAAGATATTGCAAAAAAAACAACCGCTCGGGCATTTTTGACCCCTGCATCTAACAATACCTACATTGTCCTCATCTGCTTACCCTCTCTGTTTACCCTCGGTATCCAGTCTGAGATGCAAATTGCATCTGTGACCTATAACCTATACAACCCAATTGAAAAACAAACTGAAATCTTTTAAGGGGAAAAATTTAAAAAACCTACAATAACTTCATAAATATGCACACCCTGTTAAAACTGGGGATGTGGTTGTGTTCAAAATTAACCAATCACATTCAAACTCATGTTAATGGGAGTCAGCACACACCTCCCACCATTTAAAGTGCCTCTAATTAACACTAAATAAAGTTCAGCTGTTCTAGTAGGCTTTTCCTGACATTTACCATACACCAGTAAACATCCAGGGAACAGACATTGAGATGGTGACATCCTACAAGTACCTGGGTGTTCATCTGAACAATAAACTAGACTGGTCACACAATACTGACGCACTCTACAAGAAGGGACAGCGCAGGCTGTTCCTACTGAGGAGGCTCAGGTCTTTTGGTGTACAAGGGGTGCTCTTGAAGACATTCTACGACACGATGGTGGCATCAGCCATCACTTTTGGAGTGGTCTGCTGGGGCAACGGCATTACAGCAGCCGATAGGAAGAGACTGAACAATCTGATCAAGAATGCTAGGTCTGTCCTGGGGCAACGCCTTAACCCAGTGGAGGAGATAGGAGAGAGAAGGATGGTGGCTAAACTGTCATCTCTGCTGGAGTCTGAGTCCCACCCTATGCAGGACATACTGAACACACTGAGGAGCTCATTTAGCAGTAGGCTACATCATCCTAGGTGCACAACCGAGAGGTTTTGCAGGTCCTTCCTACCTACGGCTGTCAGACTGTATAACCTAAGCAGGGCTGCTAGCAGAGATAGCAAAAAAAAAATAAATGTGACGACCTAATAGTATCAAATGCAAAAGACGCAACAGACTTACACAATGGTCCCCTCCAGTACTCCAGTATACAACTAGGACAATATCAGTCGCTATGGAAGGTGACAATATGTATGGGTACATATTCAGACTATGTAGGGTAACTAAATAGACGGTTATGCTGTTTATTCCATCTAACTACAATGCTCTGCACTGTGTATATACAGTATATTTATGTGTACATATGTATATTCACTGCTCTTATTTCTTATATTCTAAATTATTGCTCTGAGTGGTGCTATCCCTGTGCTGTTGCAGTCCTGGAATTTCACTATTGTGGGACTAATAAAGGCTTATCTTATCTTCCATCCATCCATCTTCTTCCACTTAATCCTTTTCGGGTCGCAGGGGGGCTGGAGCCTATCCCAGCATCTTTGGGCAAGAGGCAGGGTACACCCTGGACAGATTGCCAGTCCATCGCAGGGCTAAAACAGAGAGACAGACAACCATTCACTCTCACAGTCAGACCTAAGGACAATTTAGAATCCCCAGTTTGATGCCAATTAACCTAACTTGCATGTTTTTGGCATGTGGGAGGAAACCAGAGAAATCCCGGAGTAAACCCACGCAGACACGGGGAGAACATGCAAACTCCACACAGATCACTGTTGGTCGGGGACTGGGATCGAACCCAGGATCCCCCAGCCAAGGTTGAGTTGCTGTGCTGTCGCAAGTGCTAACCACTCCACCACCGCACTGCCTATCTTATCTTATCTTATCTTATCTTATCTTATCTATGTAGTCACATCTTACAGTACAAGCCATAGTCCACAGAGAGCTTCCAAAGCATCAGCGGGATCTCATTGTTCAAAGGTATCAGGAGAAGGGTACAGAAGAATTTCCACATTAAATATACTGTACCATGGAACACAGCGAAGACATTCACCATCCAAGTGGAGAAAATATGGAGCAACAGTGACATTATCAAGAACTGGACGCCCCTCCAAAACTGATGAAAATATGAGAAGAAAACTGGTCAAGGACGCTGCCAAGAGGCCAACAGAACCATTGAAGGAGCTGCAGGAATTTCTGGCAAATAATGGCTGTTTAGTACATGTGACAACAATCTCCGGTGTAGGGTGGCAAGACGGAAGCCTTATCTTACAAAGAAAAACATCCACGCCCTGCTACATTTTTCAAAAACACATTTGAAATCTCCCAAATGCATGTGGGAAAATTTGTTATGGCCATGAAACCAAGGTTGAACTTTTTGGCCATAATTCCGAAAGGTATATTTGGCCCAAGCACAACACTGCTCATCACCAAAAGAACACCATACCTACGGTGAAACATGGTAGTGGCAGCGTCATACTTTGGGGCTGTTTGTCTTCAGCTGGGACTGGTGCCTTAGTCAAGGTGGAGGGAATTTTGAACAGTTCCAAATGCCAGTTAGAGCTGGCACAAAACCTTCAGGCTTCTGCTAGATAGCCGAAGATTCAAAGATTCAAAGATTTTATTTGTTAATACTACTATATGTACAGGACATACTGTCATGACTCACTCTGGGCCATCACCTGCCTCAGCTGCGCGCACACCTGCGGCCAATCACTCACGGGCTTTATAGCCTGCTCTGCCTGGAGCCTCGGCATGGAGCCGTCTGTCATTTCTCCCTGACCTTCGTCTCCCTCACGTCTGTCTCCACACAGATCACCACTTCGTCTTGGAAGGACTTTCATCAACAAGTAAGTATCACGCTACTCACCTTTTCTCTCAGGCTCTCCCCTGTGCACAGGTGGATCCCTCAGGTGGCGGAACCAATTCTCCGCGGCGGCGGAACGTTTCCTCTCGCCTCACCGCTCATCACCGGGAGTGCCCTGCAGACACTGTCTTCCTGGCTGGAGCCCTCGGGCCGAACCTGCGCTCGCATCTTTCCACCTCCAAGTAAGTCCCAGTCATTATTCAGCTCACTGTGACGTGGAAGAAACTAACATCTGTGCTTTGGCTCTGTTCTAGGGTTGCCAGGCTTTACGGCACTCTGTCTCACCCCCGGCTGCTGCACGTTCACCATCATCACATTTACACAACGCATACACGCACCCACACACCCTCTGTTGGTTACAATAAAGATTATTGAATTTCACTCGAGCCTGTGTGTGTTTTCCCTGGGTCCAGCAATAAGTCAGTACGGCTCCGTCAGAGCGACCCGGCGAACAGCGGGCTTGCACACCAGCTTAACATCTTAGAGGCTCGAGTGGACCAATTAACTCACCAACAGCAGATTATTTTAAATCAGTTAGTCCAGATCAACAGCCAGTTGGATCGTCTGGAAGGACAGCCGGCTTTTCCTCCGGCTCCTAGCAGTAGGCCAGCTCCCGTTAGCTCCTTTCCTAGCCAGGCTAGCCTGGGCCCACTAACCCATCTCACTCCAGTTCCTACTCCCATGCGCTTCAGCGGAAAGCTCGGGGAGGCTCGGGGCTTTATCCTCCAGTGTGAGACAGTGTTTCAGCGGGTCCCGGGAGATTTCCCCACTGACCACAGCCGCATTGGCTACATGGCTAACCTGTTGGAAGGGCGAGCGCTAGCATGGGCATGCACCGTTATGGCAAAACCCAGCTACGCCAATTTAACCTATGCCCAATTCGTGCACGATTTCCACAAGGTTTGTGACCATTCGGATCATGATAGCGTGCTTACCACCCGGATATTAAATCTTCGTCAAGGTAGCCGGTCTGTGGCCGACTACGCTGTCGACTTCCGGGTGGTGGCAGCTAAAGTTGGGTGGGAGGATGCCTTGCTTTGCAGCATCTTCATTAGAAGTTTGAGTCCTAGTCTACGGGATGAGCTGGCCCGCCTAGATAAACCTGAGCGTCTCACGGAGCTAATCTCCTTAACTATTATTCTTGACAACAGGCTGAGAGAGCGAGCTGCCGAGCGGAGGTCTTCCAGCCGCTCGAGCAGACAGTTTCAGCGCTCCTTTCAGTCTTCACCCTTGGCGTTGCCCGAGCTTGAGGCCCCAGATGATCCTGAGGCAATGATAGTGGGGCGGACCAAACTCTTGCAGGCCGAGGGAGTTAGGTCTGTGTATGTATTTTTTTTTTTTTTGTTACTTATTTGTACCCGTAGGTAGATTTGGTTTGCAGTCTGGTGACAAGCCACCGGCTGCTGGTCGCTGCGTGCGCGAGCGCCCTAAACCTACATGTTTTTGGTGTGCGGGAGGAAACCGGAGAAATCCCGGAGTAAACCCACGCAACACGGGGAGAACATGCAAACTCCACACAGCTCACTGTTGGTCGGGGGCTGGGATCGAACCCACGATCTCATGATCCCTGCGATCCCCCGGCCGAGGGTAAAACTGTGCTGCCACAGTGCTAAACCACTGCGCCACCGTGCAGCCCCATATTGTGGGGATGATCAGCACAAAATCGAGTCCTGCCCGGTTTGGCCAACAGAGGGGGTCTGCGCGTCACTGTAGGGGGACTCGCGGACTCATCTCGGCCTAATCCCCTATCTAAGTGTCTCCTCCCAATTAAGTTCTGTTACAAACACACAGAGATTCTCACACACACACTGGTGGACTCGGGGGCTGAGCAGAGCTTCATTTCGGGGAAACTGGCAACCCAACTGGGGCACCCCTGCCATGCCCTCCTGGCCCCCCTTAACCTCGTCGCTCTGTCAAAGGATCATCTGGAGACAGTGACACATCAGACAGCCCCAGTCTCTGCTATCATCTCAGGTAACCATCGAGAGGACCTTCGGCTGTTTGTGCTGTCCACCTTGGCTGCCCCCCCCCTCCATCATCCTGGGCTACCCCTGGCTCCGCCTCCACAACCCAACCTTTGACTGGTGTACTGGGAGCGTCCTCGCTTGGAGCCCTTTCTGCCTGAGCGCATGCCTCCAATCTGGAGCTTGTTCTCCCTCGGTCCCCCTCTCCTCCCCTGCCCCCCCCACCCCTCCTCCTGACCTATCCAGAGTGCCACCGGAGTTTCATGACCTTGGAGTGGTGTTCAGCAAGTCCCAGGCGCTGTCTTTCCGCCCCCCCACCGCCCATACGACTGTATCATTAATCTCCGCCCTGGCGCACCCCCCCCTGCCGTTGAGCCGCCTTTACAGCTTATCGGCTCCGGAGCGGGAGGCAATGGACGCGTATATCAAGGAGTCGCTCAGCTCGGGCATCATTCGGCCTTCTTCCTTGCCGGTGGGGCGGGCTACTTCTTCATTGGAAAAAAGGATGGTTCCCTTCGTCCTTGTATCGACTTCCGGGCGCTGAACGACATCACGATCAAGGACAAATACACTCTTCCACTCATGGACTCTGCCTTCAACTCCCTCCAGGGGGCCTCATGGTTCACGAAGCTGGATCTCCGCAGCACCTACCATCTCATACAGATCCGGAAGGGCGACGAGTGGAAGACGGGTTTCCGGACCCCAAGAGGCCACTTTGAATATCTCGTCATGCCGTTTGGGCTTACCAACGCTCCGGCCGTATTCCAGCACTTGATTAACGACATTCTCCGGGACTTCCTCGGGTCCTTCGTCTTCATCTACCTGGACAACATTTTGATCTTCTCCCAGTCACGGGAGGAGCATCATGTCCATGTGAGACGGGTCCTTCAATGGCTCCTGGAGTACAAATTATTTGTTAAAGCGGAGAAGTGCAAGTTCTACACTGAGAAGACATCCTGTCTAGGATTTATTATTTCACACAACCAGGTCATCCCGGACCCTGGAAAGGTCAAGGCGGTGGTGGATTGCCCCCACCCCCACCCCCCATCGAGAAAGCAGCTGCAACAATTCCTGGGGTTTGCCAGTTTTTACTGACGGTTTGTCCCCAGGTACAGCTCGATCGCTCTCCACCTGACCCGTCTCACCTCCCCCAAGGTGACGTTCCGGTGGACAGAGGAGGCTGCGGAGGCCTTTGCGGCCCTGAAGACCGAATTCTCATCCTCCCGGGTCCTGACGCAGGTGGATCCCGCTCTCCAGTGTCTGGTCGAGGTGGATACCTCTGACTCGGGGGTGGGGGCAGTCTTGTCACAGCGCTCTCCAGTGGACGGGGTGATCCACTCCTGCGCATTTTCTCTTGGCGGCTGTCCCCCATGGAGAGGAATTATGACGTCAGTGACAGAGAGCTCCTGGCGGTGAAGCTCGCACTGGAGGAGTGGCGGCACTGGCTGGGGGGGCCGCGCAACCCTTTGTGGTGTGGACCGACCACAAGAACTTGGAGTACCTGAGAACGGCTAAACACCTGAATGCCGGCCAGGCTCGTTGGTCCTTGTTCTTCGGGTACTTCAGGTTCACCATCACCTACCACCGCGGGACGAAGAACGCCAAACCTGATGCCCTGTCCAGGCAGTTTGCCTCGGAGGTCTCTGAGGGGCATGAGCACACCATCCTCCCTGCTTCGTGCGTCGTGGGTGCCCTCTCGTGGGGCATCAGGGACAAGGTCCTGAGGGCGCAGGAAGCTGAGCCAGATCCAGGCGGAGGGCCTGCAGGGAGACTATTCGTCCCATCTGCTGTCCCGGGTGACGTGATCCACTGGGCCCACTCGTCCAAGCTCGCCTGCCACCCTGGGATTACCCGCCTGGTGGAGCTGCTCCAGAGATCGTTCTGGTGGCCGGGCCTCCGGAATGACTTCATCAATTATGTCCGCACCTGTCCCCAGTGCGCCACCGGGAAGACATCATCATCACCGCTGGCAGGTCTCCTCCTTCTGTTGCCGGTCCCTGGAAGACCGTGGTCCCACATCGCCCTGGACTTTGTAACTGGTCTCCCGGCATCCAACCATTTCGACACCGTCCTCACCATTGTGGACCGCTTTTCTAAATCCGCCCATTTCGTCCCCTTACATGGGCTCCCAACGGCACGAGAGATGGCGGACCTATTGGTGCAGCACGTCGTGCATCTTAACAGGATTCCCAAGGACATTGTCTCCGATCGGGGTCCTCAGTTTGTGTCTCGCGTATGGAGGAGCTTCTGCAACACGCTGGGGGTGAGTGCGAGCGGGCCAATCAGGAGCTGGAGGCCGCTCTGCCCTGCGTCATCACCTCCAGTCCGTCGTCTTGGAGCAGCCATCTGCCATGGATCGAATACGCCCATAATTCGACCCTGTCCTCTGCTATCGGCATGTCGCCCTTCAAGGCGTTGCTGGGTTATGATCCCCCATTGTTTCCCTAGGAGGAGGGGGAGGTGGCCATGCCTTCCATCCATGCCCACCTGAGGCGCTGTCATCGGCTCTGGACTGCTTTACACACGGCGGAGTGCAACTCAAGGACGGCGAACTGACGCAGAAGACCTGCTCCGTAGTATCAGGTGGGTCAGCAGGTATGGTTGTCAACCCAACACATTGCTTTGAAGGCTGAAAAGAGGAAGCTGGCTCAGTGTTTTATTGGCCCCTCCCTATTACCCGTGTGGTTAACCCTGTGGCTGTGCGCCTGGCTGCCCCCCCGTGTTTGTCCTACGTTCCACATCTCACAGGTCAAGCCCATCATCTCCAGCCCTCTCTGCCCCCCTCCCAAGGCACCACCCCCGCCGTTGATCGACGGCGACCTGGCATTGAGGGTCAACTCCATCTTGGATGTCCGCCGCTGGGGTCGCGGCCTGCAGTACCTGGTGGACTGGGAGGGGTATGGCCCCGAGTGGAGGTCCTGGGTGCATCCATCATTCGTGCTGGACAAGCGCCTCATCAAGGACTTCCATCAGACACTCCCAGGTAGGCCAGCGCCGGGAGGAGCTGCTCGGCGGGGGGGGAGTACTGTCATGACTCACTCTGGGCTGTCGCCTGCCTCAGCTGTGCGCGCACCTGCGGCCAATCACTCACGGGCTTTATAGCCTGCTCTGCCTGGAGCCTCGGCACGGAGCCGTCTGTCATTTCTCCCTGACCTTTGTCTCCCTCACATCTGTCTCTGCACAGATCACCACTTCATCTTGGAAGGACTTTCATCAACAAGTAAGCATCACGCTACTCACCTTTTCTCTCAGGCTCTCCCCTGTGCACAGGTGGATCCCTCAGGTGGCGGAACCAATTCTCTGCGGCGGCGGAACGTTTCCTCTCGCCTCACCGCTCATCACCGGGAGTGCCCTGCAGACGCTGTCTTCCTGGCTGGAGCCCTCGGGCCGAACCTGAGCTTGTATCGTTCCACCTGCAAGTAAACCCCACTCATTATTCAGCTCACTGTGACGTGGAAGAAACTAATGTCTGTGCTTTGGCTCTGTTCTAGGGTTGCCAGGCTGTACGGCTCTCTGTCTCGCCCCCGGCTGCTGCACGTTCACCATCATCACATTCACACAATGCATACATGCACCCACACACCCTCTGTTGGTTACAAAAAAGATTATTGAATTTCACTCGAGCCTGTGTGTGTGTTCCCTGGGTCCAGCAATATGTCACATACAGGATAATTGAAATGGCGTTTCTCTCTCTCATCAGTGGTGTGCTCAATATAAAAAAAAAAAGAAAAGAAATAAGGCTGGAAAAACAACAACAGCAGTCTATGTGCAGTAATGCTACCCATAGTGCAAATGGCGACAAAAGATAGACCCAGACATCCCATACTGCAAATAAAGATAAAAGATGAAACCCAGCAATCCAATATACAGAAAACAAGTAGAGAAGTAATACTTGTAGTTGCAAGCTCAATGAGGTAGTGGAGGTGTAGACAGTGACAGATAGGACTGCACATGATCAGTATTGCAATAACAGACAGCAGTAGATATGGCATTTGTGCAAATGGTTGCTTTAAAGTGCAGAGATATACAGCAGCAAATGTATTACTGTTGGTGTGCCAGTCTTTCTGTGCCAACAGCTGAGGTAGTTATTGTGCGGGTGAGTGCGTAACAGTGTGGGAGGGTGGTGGGGTGGTGGACAGAGTTCAGGGTCCTGATGGCCTGATGAACAAAGCTGTTTTGCAGTCTTGTGGAGTGGGCCCGGAGGCTCCTGTACCATTTCCCAGAGGGCAGGGGGCTGAAGAGGGAGTGCGAGGGGTGGGAGGTTTTGCCTTCAATGCTGATGACTCTGCGGGTGAGGCAGGTGAGGTGAATGTCCAAGGGGGGGGGGGGGGCAGATGGCCATCGATGGTCTTGCTGGCTGCTTTCACTGTGCATTGTAGTGTCTTCTGGCAGGAGGCCGTGCAGCTTCCATACCACACTGTGATGTAGCTGGTGAGGATGCTCTCAATGGTGCCCAGGTAGAGTGAGCACTTGATGGGGGTGGGACTCATGCTGTCCTCAGTTTCTGGAGGAAATGGAGGCGAGTTTGAGCCTTCTTGGCCAGCAATGTGGTGTTGTTGGACCAGGAGAGGTCCTCAGAGATGTGCACCTCCAGGGACTTGGTATTGCTCACCCTCTCCACAGCTGCTCCATCGATGATCAGAGAGGGATGCTATGTGTGTCCCCTCCTTAAGTCGACCACGACCTCCTTGGTTTTTCCCACATTCAGGAAGAGATTGTCTTTATACCACTGGAACAGTTGGCTCACCTAATTTCTGTAGTTGGCTTCCTCATTGTTGGTGATGAGGCCCACAACCGTCATGTCATCCATAAACTTGATGATGTGGTTGGTGCTGTAGGCTGGTACACAGTCATGGGTAAGCAGGATGAAGAGCAGTGGGCTGAGCACGCACCTTTGTGGGGCCCCTGTGCTCAGTGTAATGGCTGCCCACCCCCACTTTCTGTGGCCTCCCTGTGAGGAAGTCCAGCACCCAGTTACAGAGAGAAGTTTTGAGTCCCAAGTGTCTGCGTTTTTGTATTAGGTGCTGGGGGATGATTGTGTTGAATGCTGAACTGAAGAGGAACTTCATCTCTCAGCATGACTATGACCCAAAGCACACATCCAAATCAACAAAAGAATGGCTTCATCAGAAGAAGATTAAGATTTTGGAATGGCCCAGCCAGAGTCCAGACCTGAATCTGATCGAACATCTGTGGGGTGATCTGAAGAGGGCTGTGCACAGGAGACACCCTTGCAATCTGACAGATTTGGAGCATTTTTGTAGAGAAGAGTGTGCAAATATTGCCACCTCAAGATTTGGCAGCTGATTGATTCCTACCCAAAAAGACTGAGTGCTATAATAAAAGCCAAAGGTGCTGCAACAAAGTACAGTGGTACCTCTACTTACGAATTTAATTCGTTCCGGAAGAATTCTCGTAACGTGAAAAATTCGTAAGTAGAGGCGCGTTTTTACATGTAAATGCCGTAATCCGTTCCAAGCCCCCAAAATTCGGGCATAAATTTTTTATAAATCGTAAAAACGCATCAAAACATGTAACAAATACATGTTACAATTAGATTACTGCACAATAAACATAAAATGAGAGTTTAAAATGAGAGAAAGAATAATAAAAGAGAATAATAAAAATTATGTTCATTTACCTTTTAACTGCGATCGTCGGCGTCGGCGTCACCTTTTGCCTTCTTTGGTTCATGTTCTGTCTCATCAGTGGTTTTTGCCTGACGTTTTGTGATGAAACGATCCAAAGACGTTTGCTTTTATCGGCTTGTAAGGGCTTCCTTTTGTTTTAATACCGTGCTGATCGTTGATGTTGGTTTTTTTTTTCCCAAAACTTTATTAAGAACAAGGTGAAAGTACAGAGTTATAACGTAGATGGTGATAAACATGGCAGTTAACAATTTTTTTTTCTCTAAATTGTGTAGTTCAGTCAACAGTCTTACAAGAGGTAAGAAGGATAAAATAAAGTAGTAAGAATAGTAAATAATAATAAGATAAAGCGAGATCAACCAAACGCATCCATTCGTGGCCAATGGGATACCAGGAAGATGCTAGGCGATAGCCAATGGCAGAGCAGCTACAGGTATGTTTACGTTCGGTAAAATACGGGAGCTGCGAGGAGCGCGTACTTTTTTTGCCTTTCGTATCCTGAAATTTTGTTCATAACTAGAGGCAATATTTTCCCGTTGAGGCGTCTCGTAACCTGAAAATTTCGTATGTAGAGACGTTCGTAAGTAGAGGTACCACTGTATTAGTTTAAGGGTGTGCATATTTATGCAGACAGGTAAGTTTTTTATTTTTTATTTTTCCTCTTAAAAGATTTCAGTTTGTTTTTCAATTGGATTGTACAGGTTATAGTTCACATTAATTGTAGAAAAAGTTTTGAAACTACTATTCTCCCGCAGCACCCCCCACAAGACGCTACAAGGGACACAGTTGAATGCTTTCTCCCAGACCACAAAACACATGTGGACGGGTTGAGCAAACTCCCACGATCCCTTGAGGATTTTTGAGAGGGTAAAGAGTTTGTTCTATGTGCCATGGCCAGGAAAAAAACCCTATTGCTCCTCGTGAATCCAAGGTTCACGCAGTGGTCGAACTCTCCGCTCCAGTACCCTTGCAAAGACCTTCCCAGGGAGGCTGAGAAGTGTGATACCCCTAAAGTTTGAACACACCCTGCAGTCTCCCTTCTTAAAAAGAGGAACCACTACCCCAGTTTGCCATTCTAAAGGCAGTGTTGCTGACCTCCATGAAATGTTGCAGAGGCACGTCAACCATGAAAGCCCTACAACATCCAGGGCCTTGAGGTACTCAGGGTAAATCTCATCCACCCCCGGGGCCTTTATACCAATGAGTTTTTTAATCACTTCAGCGACCTCAGCCCCTGTGATTGGAGAATTGTCTCTCTCGTCTTCAAGCCCTGCTTCCTCTGTGGAAGGCATGTCAGTGGGATTGAGAAGATCCACAAAGTATTCCTTCCATTGCCCAATGATGTCCCTAGTTGAAGTCAGCAGGGCTCTATCCACACCATACACGGAGTGGACAGGGAGCTGCTTCCCCCTCCTGAGCCGCCGGACAGTTTGCCAGAATCTCTTCAAGGCTGACCGAAAGTCTTGTTCCATGGCCTCACCAAACTCCTCCCACACCTGAGTTTATGGTTCAGCAACCACCTGAGTTGCACTCTGCTTGGCCTGTCGGTACACCTCAGCTGCTTTGGGAGTCACACAAGCCAACCAAGGACTATAGGACCATAGGATTCCTTCAGTTTTAATGGCTGCCCTCACCACTGGTGTCCACCATTTAGTTCGGGGTTGCCACCACGAGATGCACAAAGGACCTTGCGGCCACAGCTCTGGGCAGCTACTTCAACAGTGGAGGTGGAGAACATGGCCCATTCAGACTCCATGTCTCCAGACTCCCTCAGAATGTGGTTGAAGTTCTTCCGGAGGTGGGAACTGAAGATCTCTCGGACAGGGGCCTCAGCCAGCACACCCTCACTATACGTTTAGGTTTACCGGGTCTCAGTGGTATCCACCCTTGCCATCTGATGCAACTCACCACAAGGTGGTGATCAGTTGACAGCTCTGCACCTCTCTTTACCCTAGCGTCCAAGGCATATGGTTGCAGGTCTGATGATACAATTGCAAAATTGATCATTGGCCTGTGACCTAGGGAATCCTGGTGCTAGGTGCACAAATGGACACCCTTATGCTTAAACATGGTGTTCATTACGGACAAACTGTGGTTAGCACAGAAGTCCAATAATTGAACACCACTCTGGATCAGATCGGGAAGGCAGTTCCTCCCAATCACACCCCTCCAGGTTTCACTGTTGTTGCCCACGTGTGTGAGAAAAATGTTGACGTGTTCAATACTTATTTTCCCCACTGTAGAGAGTAAATAAATATGACTAAATAAATTGAAAATTTACAAGAAAAAAGTTACAAATTTACAAGAAAAAAGTCTCAGATTTCAGAAAAGTTGTAAGTTTCCAATAAAAAACCAAAGTCTGAGAAAGTTGCAAATTTGCTAAAAAAAAAAATAAGTTACAAATTTACAAGAAAAAAGCCACAGATTTGAAAAAGTTGCAAGTTTACAGTAAAAAAGAAAGCTTGAGAAAGTTGCAAATTTACAAGAAAAATGTAGCAATTTTACAATGAAAAAGTAACAAATTTATGAATAAAAGTTGCATGATTACAGTTTAAAAATGTACAGTTTTAAAAAGTTAACAAATTTGCATGAAAAAGTCACAATTTAACAAGAAAAATAAATATGAGGGAAAAAAGTTGTAAATTTACAAGAAAAAAAAATCACAAATTTATGAGAAAAAGTTGCAAGTTTATGAGAAAGTTTTCAAGAAAATGTATCATATTTATGTGAAAAAGTCACAAATTTACAAGAAAATAAATTTATGAGGAAAATAAGTTGAAAATAGGTAAATAGGTAAAGTCCATGTGGACAAACACAGATGGGGCCAACATGGAACCGGCGGACAAACCCACATGGGACCCATACGACAACCCAGATTAACCTTTGGTGGAGCCCACATGGACATTCTGGCTGGGCTAATACATAAGTGGTGTCATTAAAGTAGCAGCCAAAACATGAATCTCAACCACTGTTAATATGAAACCAGGGTCTTTCAATTGCCATTATCACTAGGTTCCTCAATTAATTATTTGATGTTGCAAACCTCCTCGTGTGCTTTTACGCAGCGCACAGAGGAGGGGAAAGAAGGATGGATTTACGCACTGGGTTACACCACAACACATTTATTAACGTAATGACAGACAGTTCCCAAAAAGGTGAGGATGTACAAAAATACAAAGAAACTTACAATAGGTGTTCCCAGGCCGGCATCGCCCAGCGAACGCATGAGAAGAAGTGATTCAACCACAATAGCATCCCAGAGCCGACATCGTTTCAAGGACGCAGGAGAATCCACGGCTAAAGTGGAAGTGGCTACACTTCGTGATACACAGTACACACATAACTGTACATCCATAGACAATACAACAAACCATCAATGCTTGACTGGCAAATGCTGCTTAAGTACAAGCATTGCTGGTTCCACAAATTGAGTACACCTGAGCAAGGCGGGGGGATGACAATCACCAGAGTGAAATCAGGAAATCAGCTGGCTGTCAAGAGAGAGGGGGCGTGGTTGGACCGGCGAGTGTTAGACAATGCCCACATAAATGTCGGTCAAAGAGGCTGCCTTACAGCCACTGGCCAGAGTGGCGGCTACGGGCACGGAAAAGAAAAAGAACAAAGACATAAACACCACAAGAACTCAAAAGATAACACAATACATAAATCACCCGACACCCGAGCCACAGAGAACAGCCAGAACCGAGCCTAAAGGAAAACACCGGCTTGGTTCATGACATTTGATGTTTAGATTATTTCAATAAGAGAGCAGGTGGTGCATTTCTTTGCAGAATTTTTCAACATTTTATGGGAAAAAAGATTAAATGGTGTTGAAATTATAACCAATAATATAAAATCTGTCACATTTGTGAAATGCATGGCCATCTTAAGACTCCAGATCGGTATAGCAGGCTCTGGAATCTAAACTCCATAAACACATTCACTTTTAAGGAGCGGACAGAGAGGCAGTCATTAACCCGGAAAGTTGTTCTCCACTTGTTTTTGCTGACTGAGGACCAAAAACAAGTTTCTTACCTGTCTGCACGTCTCTCTGTCTGTTTGTGTGGGTGGTCATTTAATCACACACCGTATGTGGTCCTCCATCCCCCTGAGGTCGAGAGGCCAGATCAAATTAAAGCTTTAGTGCATCCCTGATTAGACGGGCAGCAGCTTCAGTGTGTGTGCATGTCTGTCAACGGCCAGCAAGGTGAAGACATATTCTCTGACAGCCTCATGCTTTTTTCTGTGTGCAATACTAGGCAGTAAACTTAGTGAGATTTGTTGGTACATGGCATACAAAGCCAATGCCAAGGCGGAATGAATAACAGTTACAAATTAAGAATCATTTCCAGCCCAGTGCAGATAGATAAAGGATGATTTTTTGGTTGCTTTTTTCTTAGTGTACACTTTTTTCTTAGAGACACTACCTTTCTGGTAGTGTCTCCTCATAACCCTGTATTGTCAGACCATTATCTGTTAACTTTTGATTTTACTATTTCTCTCTATTTGGCTCCTAAAGAAAAATATTACTACAGTAGATGTCTCTCAGATGATGTTGTTACCAAATTTAAGCAGATTACCATGTGTCAACACACTCTAAAGACACATTATAAAAATAGGCATTTAAACAACCAAAACTGTACCCATAACTAGTGGTTGCTCTGTGGCATACACATACATACATACAGTATGTGTGTCACACACATATGCCCCACCTCTTGTTTGTTGCTGTCTCTTTTTGTTGTGAGGTGTTTGGGTGCATGTGTGTGTATGCATATGCAGTACTTCACTCGTGTGACATTTGAGTGTCTTGTTTTGTAACACCTTAACTCTTGCACTTTAGCATATCCACATTGTACAGTTTTATTGCAGTTGTTCTTCTTGTGTATAACTGTTTGTTTGTGTGTTTTTGTGACCCACCAGGGAACTTCAGATGCAAATTAGCAGTATTGCTAAATCTGGCATACTTACATTTGTATTAATGTTCATTATTATGTATTGTCCTTTTCAAATAAACATTAAACTAAACTAAATTAAGCACAACAGACATAAGTTATGGCGATTTTACCCTTTCTGTAATTGATAGCATGGTCAATAGTGTTACAGCTTCTCTGTATCAAACTCTGGACATGGTGGCCCCTTTAAAAAAGAAAGTCTCAACAGAGAATTCTGCCTTCTTGGTTCAACACAGAAACTCATAGCTTAAAACAGAAGACTCACCAATTAGAAAGAAAATGGCGCTCCACTAAATTAGATGAAATCTCTCTAGCTTGGAGAAATCATCTTCTAATTTATACGTATATAAAATGAATCTCTTTGGAAAGCTAGAACAAGTTATTATTCTGCATTAATAAAAGAGAACAAGAATAATCTCAGGTTTCTTTTTAGCACTGTGCCACAGTCCGTGTGCTGACTCTGTCGGCACTAGGTGTGCGGTGGTCTCCCATTCTCTTCTCTGGCACACCTTCAGGCTTTTGTTGTGACAGCGTCTCGGCGGGGCTTCCGGCTGTCAAGAGCGGAGCTCCACTGTACGGCGGGATTCCAATCAGCTGATGACCCTTCATCAGCTGGTTAATCTGTCAAGCACTATTTAAGGGAGCAGCCCTGTTTTCTCGGGGCTGCGATCTCGCTTATGGATAACGCTGGTCTCCCCACGTTAGACTGGAGTCCCTACACTCCGGCTCCAGTCATCCTGTTTTCCTTGCAATATCCTTAAATACGCAAACTCACTGGTCGCCTATAGCATCTCGTTTGCGGTCAGTGAAGGTCGCTTATGGCACACTGTAGCCAGGCTGACAAAGAGTCCGGACTCTGTCAATCCTAGCATTCCCTTAGAGCTTACTAGTCAGGACTTTATGAACTTTTTCAATAATAAAATTTCATCTATCAGAGATAAAATCAGTCAGATTCTTCCCATTGTTAACTTAAATACAGTAACTACTACAACTCCTTCAATTGATATCTATTTGGATGAGTTTACTCCAATTGACCTTTTAGAGTTAGATAAAATAATTTCCTCATCCAAGCCTTCAACTTGTCTTTTAGACCCTATTCCTACCAGGTTATTTAAAGAAGCCTTCCCATTTATTGGTAGCTCTATTCTTCAAATAATCAATTCTTCATTAACATTAGGCCATGTACCACAGGCTTTTAAAATTGCTGTAATTAAACCCTTACTTAAAAAGCTAATGCTGGATCCAGGAGTTTTAGCTAACTATATCAATCAATCAATCAATCAATCACCTTTATTTATAAAGCACTTTAAAAGCAACACTTGCTACACAAAGTGCTGTACAGCAAGAGAACATAAAAGCAGGGCACTAACACAAAGGGCACTAACACAAGAACCACAGCAAAAAAAAAATAAAAATAAATTCATAAATAAAATAAAAAGTAAAATAAAATAAAAATCCATTTCATTCAATAAAATCAATGTCTCATATTGGGTCCAAGGCCAGGGAGTAAAAGTGTGTTTTAAGACGTGTTTTAAAAATGGACAGTGAAGGTGCTTGTCTGATGTCCAGGGGTAAATCATTCCATAATCTGGGGGCCATGATTGAAAAGGCTCTGTCCCCTCTGAGCTTGCGTCTCGCCTTTGGTACCTCCAAAAGCAGCTGTTCAGCTGACCTAAGGGACTGGGTGGGAGCGTAGGGATGCAGAAGCTCAGAGAGGTAAGGTGGAGCAAGACCATTCAAGGATTTAAAAACAAATAAAAGAATTTTAAAATGAACTCTAAAATACACGGGCAGCCAATGGAGTGAAGCTAAGATGGGTGTGATGTGATCTCTTCCACTTGTACCCGTTAAAAGACAAGCAGTGGCGTTTTGAACCAGCTGCAGATGGGAAAGAGATGACTGGCTGACATCGGCGTAAAGTGTGTTACAGTAATCCAGCCGAGATGAAATAAAAGCATGGATTACTGTTTCCAGGTGTGGTCTAGAGAGAATGGGTTTTACTTTTGCTAAACGCCTTAGGTGAAAGAAGCTGGATTTTACTACAGAACAAATCTGTGTGTCTAATTTAAAATCATTGTCCATGATAAAACCAAGGTGTGGATTTAACATAAGGAGTAAGGGGACCCAAGTATACAGGAGGGGACTCACAGGGGCGACTAGGTCCAAACACCATCACCTTGGCCTTCTTATCATTAAAATTTAGGAAGTTTAGGGCCATCCAAGACTTTATGTCTTCAATGCATGCCAGGAGTGAGTTTACTGATAAGGCAGCCTTTTGTTTTAGAGGGACATAAATCTGACAGCCATCAGCATACAGGTGGAAAGAGATACCATGCTTTTTAAAAATGGAACCCAGTGGAAGTATGTACAGAGAAAAAAGCATGGGCCCTAGAATTGACCCCTGTGGGACCCCGTATGGCAGAGGAGCAGAAGAGGATTCAAACCCAGACATGCTAACTTTAAAAGTCCTGTCTGCCAGATAGGACCTAAACCAATTAAGAGCAGTGCCACGAATGCCCACTAGGTGCTGCAAACGGGAAATTAAAACATGATGGTCCACTGTGTCAAAGGCAGCAGTTAAATCAAGCAGCACAAGAACAGCATATTCATCTGAATCACATGCTAAGGAAATATTAAAAACTCTTAACAAGGCTTTCTCTGTGCTATGAAGAGCTTTGAAACCAGATTGAAAAATCTCCAAAATACCATGTCTATCCAGAAAACATTTCAGCTGCATATAGACAATTTTCTCTAAAATTTTTGAGAGAAATGGCAGCTTGGAAATAAGCCTAAAATTTGCCAATATGGTATGATGGAGACCAGGTTTCTTAATGAAGGGCTGTACTACTGCATGTTTAAAATTTGCAGGAACCACGCCAGATGACAGGTTGCTGTTCAAGATGATGAGAACTGACTGGCCTATACTATAGACCAATCTCTAATTTGCCTTTGGTTTCAAAAATCTTAGAAAGAGTGGTTGCTACACAATTATTTGACCACTTGCAGGGTTTATTTAAAGAGTTTCAATCAGGATTTAGAAGTTATCATAGTACGGAAACAGCAGTGAAGGTCACCAACAACCTCCTTATGGCATCTGATAATGGACTTGTTTCTTTACTTGTCATTTTAGACCTTAGTGCAGCTTCTGATACTTTTGATCATAATATTTTACTTGATAGATTAGAACACCTTGTTGGACTTAATGGAACATTGCTGCAGTGGTTCAAATCTTGTTTATCTGATAGGTTCCAGTTTGTTCATGTCAATAATGAGTTTTCTTCTAACAATAAACTCAACCATGGAATTCCAAAGGGATCTGTGCTAGGCTCTATTCTTTTTAGTATATATATGCTTCTGCTAGGCAATATTATTAGAAAGCACTGCATACATTTTTATTGTCATGCAGATGACACAATTATATTTGGCAATGAAGCCTGATGACAGTAATCAATTAGCCAAATTAGAGGCTTGTCTTAAGGAAATCAGAGCTTGGATGACTTGTAATTTCTTGCTATTAAATTCACATAAGACTGAAGTCATTCTAGTTGGTCCAAAAAACCTTAGAAATACCTTTCCAAATCAAACTCTTAGTTTGGATGGAGTTACTCTTTCTCTTACAGTGGGTTAGAAAAGTATTTAGTAAGCCACCAATTGTGCAAGTTCTCCCACTTAAAAGATGTGCGAGGTCTCCAATTTTCATCATAGGTATACTTCAACTATGAGAGACAAAATGAGGAAAAAAATCCAGAAAATCACATTGTCTGATTTTTAAAGAATTTATTTGCAAATTATGGTGGAAAATAAGTATGTGGTCACCTACAAACAAGCAAGATTTCTGGCTCTCACAGACCTGTAACTTCTTCTTTAAGAGGCTCCTCTGTCCTCCACTCGTTACCTGTATTAATGGCACCTGTTTAAACTCGTTATTGTTACAACTCGCTCTAGCCTGTCTCCCATCTCAGCTGTGCGCACACCTGCGCCTCATCAATCTTGGGCTATATAGCCTGCTCCGCCTGAAGCCTCGGTCTGGAGCTGTCTGTTAATCTTCGCTCGTCTCTCCAGTGCACGCCTACTCCCTGACGGCCTGCGCTCCTCGGATAATTCCTCTTCTTGCACGTAAGCTAATCATCCACTCACCTTCTCTCCAGTCTCTCCCCTGTGCACAGGTGGATCCTCTGGCGGTGGATTTTCCTCCCTCATCCTTGCCATCTCTCTCCTCACCGCACCGAGCGTGCTCAAGGACGCTGTCTTCCAGGCAGGAGACCTACGGCTTTAGCCAATGCCAGCCACCTTACCACCTGCAAGTAAGCACCAGACTGTGTATTAATCCCGCTGGATTTGCACCGGCAGTTAATCTCTGTGTTTGCTCTGTCCTTAGTTGCCTGGCTGAACGGCGCTCCGCTTCGAAATGCCTTCTGCCGATCAGGTTCTGTTACAACCACACTGAACACCTCACTCACGCGCTGGTGGACTCGGGGACGGAACAGAGCTTTATTTCAAAGAGCCTGGCAACCCACCTGGGCATCCCCTGCCAAGCCTTGCCGGCTCCTCTCAATCTCGTCACCCTCTCTAAGACACCCCTGGAGAGGGTTACACACCGGACAGTCCCAGTCCTCGTCATTGTTTCCGGGAATCACCAGGAGGACCTCAGCCTATTCGTACTGCCCACCTCGGCTGCCCCCGTCATTCTGGGTTACCCCTGGCTGCGCCTCCACAACCCGGCCTTCGACTGGTGATCTGGAAGTGTCCTTTCCTGGAGCTCCTTTTGTTTGGGCACCTGTCTCCAGTCTGCTGCCTGCGCTCCTTCGCTTCCTCTCTCCTCCTTCGACAACCCCCCTCCGGATCTCTCCAAGGTGCCTCCAGAGTTCCACGATCTCGGGACTGTCTTCAGCAAGTCCAAAGCGCTGTCTTCCCCCCCCCCCCCCCACCGGCCTTATGACTGCGCCATAAACCTCTGTCTGGGGGCGCCCTTACCATCTAGTCACCTGTACAGCCTATCAGCTCCTGAGTGGGAGGCCATGGACACCTACATAAAGGAGTCACTCAGCGCTGGCATCATTCGTCCCTCCTCGTCCCCAGTCGGAGCAGGGTTTTTTTTCGTCGATAAGAAGGATGTGTCCCTTCGGCCATGCATCGACTTTCGGGCCTTAAATGACATCACAATCAAGGACAAATACGCGCTGCCACTGATGGACTTCACCTTCGACTTTCTCCAGGGGGCTTCCTGGTTTACGAAGCTGGACCTCCGCAGCGCATACTGCCTCGTTCGGATCCGGGAGGGTGATGAATGGAAGACGAGGTTCCGGACGCCCAGCGACCATTTTGAGTACCTTGTCATGCCGTTTGGGCTAACCAACGCTCCGGCCGTCTTCCAGCGGCTGATTAACGACGTCCTTCGTGACTTCCTGGGGGTTTTCGTCTTCGTCTACCTGGACAACATCCTGATCTTCTCCTGGTCTCAGGAGGAGCATCAGTTCCACGTGAGGTGGGTCCTCCAATGTCTCCTGGAGAACCGGCTCTACGTGAAGGCGGAGAAGTGCGAGTTTTACGCTGACAAGACCTCCTTCTTGGACTTTATTGTTTCTCACAATCAGATCATCCCTGATCCTGCCAAGGTCAAGGCGGTAGTCGAGTGCCCCCCCCCCCTTCATCCAGGAAACAGGTCCAGCAGTTCCTGGGGTTTGCCAACTTCTACCGCCGCTTCGTCCCCAAATACAACTCCAACGCTTCTCCCCTGACCCACCTCACCTCCCCCAAGGTGCCGTTCTGGTGGACAGAGGAAGCTGCGTCGGCCTTCGCGGCGCTGAAGATGGAGTTCTCCTCCTCCCGGGTCCTGACTCAGGTGGACCCCACGCTACAGTGCCTTGTCGAGGTAGACGCCTCTGACACAGGGGTGGAGGCGGTGCTGTCTCAGCGCTCTCCAGTGGATGGGGTGGTCCGCCCCTGCGCCTTCTTCTCCCGGCGCCTGTCTGCTGCGGAGAAGAACTACGACGTCGGTGACAGAGAACTCCTAGCGGTGAAGCTCGCGCTGCAGGAGTGGCATCACTGGCTGGAGGGGGCAGCACAACCTTTTGTGGTCTGGACAGATCACAAGAACCTGGAGTACCTGAAGGCGGCAAGCGCCTGAATGCTTGCCAGGCACGCTGGTCCCTGTTCTTTGGCCGCTTCAGGTTCACCATCACCTACCGCCCCAGCTCTAAGAACGCCAAGCCGGATGCGCTGTCCAGGCAGTTTGCCTCGGAGGCCCCCGAAGAACAGGAACACACCGTCCTGCCAGCCTTGTGCATCGTGGGCGCCGTCTCATGGTCAATCAAGGACATGGTCCGAAGGGCACAGGAGGTCGAACCGAACCCTGCGGCTGTCCAGCATAGAAGTTGTTTGTGCCATCATCTGTGCGGGGTGACGTCATCCATTGGGCTCATACCTTCGACTGCTCTTCACTTCCGCCCTTCAGAGAGAGCAGTCGCTTCTCCTTCTCTCCTGCTCCCTGCTTCTCCCTCCCTGCTTCTCCCTCCCTAACTGACTGGATCCCAGCTTGCTATTGTCTGTGTCTGCGTGGCTCTCCACTGGTGATTCATCCTAACGAAATTATGGATTTAGTAAGCTGGGCTTTGAACGCAATCGACACTGTCTTCTCAATGAGGAAATCGGGTCCGGGGGAGCCCATCTGTCCTGCAGGTACTGCTGCTGCTGGTTATATTAAAGACACATATAATTGGAAACTTATGTGTCTGTGCGACCTTTCAATTGAAGATATAGAAGATATATATCTATTTGGCGTTACGGTCTCAGGACTTCTTCTGGTCGGCTTAGGGACAGTCCTGGTGTATCGAAAATTGAAGAAGATGGACAGAGCTTATCAAAAAGCTGACCCTGCGAAGCTCTTTCATCAATTCGACCAGCTGGGGAGGACTCTGATAGCGGCTAATGAAGAACTGAACAGAAAGATTGAAAACATCATGGTGGCTAATGGAGAACTGAACAGAAAGATGAAAACATCACGGTGGCGCTAAGAGCACTCCAGGATATGATTTCAAAGCTTGGCAACGATGGAAATTATGGAGCACTGAACCCATAAGAGATGGAAAGTTTTTCTCTGAAAGTCAGTGCTCATTCGACCTGTTTTTTTCGGCGCCCTCAGCATTCAGCCCTCCTGGATGAAGATCCAGGAGGGCTGGCGCCATGTGTCTGACTCAGAGAATTTCCATCTGCCGTGCTCAAGGACATATGCCTCTGTCTTTCAGACACTAGTCATAACATCTGCTGAGAAAGGGATCTCTGCTGTCCACCAGTAACTGATAACTGACACCCTCTGCATCCAACACACACACGACTGACCCCCTTATACTGATGAAAAAAACCCCCACATCCACTGTTTTCTCTACTGCTGTTTGTTAAGTGTGATTCATTGTCTGCTAATTGTGCATTGAGGGTTTTTTTCTGTGTGATCATAATTCGGCTCACTGAGCTTATTTGAGTTTACGAGCGTTATTTTGATAACTATGTTTTTTCTCTCTGCCTATTGTTTTTTTTCCTTGACCCTTGCCCTCTTTACCCCTCTTTACCTCCTGACAGGCGCCTTGTCATGGCTGCTGCGTCATTGGGATGCGCCTTTCAGGCGCGCCCAATGTCAAGTCAAATTCCTCATATGTTTACTTGTAAATGTGCTTGGCAATAAACTTTATTCTGATTCTGATTCTGATTCTGACCTCTAAGCTCGCCTGTCACCCTGGGATCTCCCGGCTGGTGGAGCTCCTCCGGAGGTCCTTCTGGTTGCCGGGCATCCGGGACGATGTCGCCAATTACGTCCATGCCTGCCCCCAGTGTGCTACTGGTAAGACCTCGACCTCCCCCCCAGCGGGGCTCCTCCACCCCCTGCCGGTCCCCGGAAGGCCCTGGTCCCACGTAGCCTTGGATTTTGTCACCGGTCTACCGATGTCTAGCTCCTTCGACACCATCCTGACTATTGTGGACCGGTTCTTGAAGGCCGCCCACTTTGTGCTGCTCCATGGCCTCCCTACGGCATGGGAGATAGCAGATTTATTGGTCCAGCATGTCGTAAGGTTACATGGGATTCTGGTGGATATCGTCTCTGACCGAGGACCCCAGTTCGTGTCCAGGGTCTGGAAATGCTTCTGCAACGCCTTGGGGGCTACGGTGAGCTTGTCATCCGGTCACCATCCCCAGTCCAACGGGCAGTGCGAACGCACGAATCAGGAGCTGGAAGCCGCGCTGTGCTGCGTCACCGCCTCCAGTCCTTCCCCCTGGAGCGCCCATCTGCCCTGGATAGAATATGCCCATAATTAAACCCTGTCATCAGCCATCGGGATGTCTCCCTTCCTGGCGTCTCTGGACTACGACCCTCCGCTGTTCCCCGAAGAGGAGGGTGAGGTGGCAGTACCATCTATTCAGGCTCATCTAAGGCACTGCCAGTGCCTTTGGACCACGACTCGCCAAGCGCTTTTATGCACAGCGGCGCGCAACTCCAAAACAGCGAATCGTCGCAGGAGAGCCGCTCCCCACTATCAAGTGAGCCAACAGGTATGGTTGTCCACTCGGCACATCAAGCTGAAGGCCGAAAAGAAGAAGCTGGCCCAGTGCTTCATTGGACCTTACCCCATCGTCAAGGTAATTAATCCGGTGGCTGTGCGTCTGGCTCTCCCCCCCTCCCTCCGTGTCTGTCCAACGTTCCACGTCTCCCAGATTAAACCCCTGGTGACTAATCCACTCTGTCCTCCCCCTAGGGCTCCATCCCCTCCCGTGATGATCGGTGGCGACCCGGCGTGGGGGGTCAATTCTATCCTGGACTCCCGCCCCTGGGGTTGCGGCCTGCAATATCTGGTGGACTGGGAGAGGTATGGCCCTGAGTGGAGATCGTGGGTGCGCCCGTCGTTTGTGCTGGACAAACGCCTCATCGCGGAGTTCCACCAAGCGTACCCAGGTAAGCCAGCGCCAGGAGGCGCTGCTCAGGGGAGGAGTACTGTTACAACTCTCTCTCGCCTGTCTCCCACCTCAGCTGCACGCACACCTGCGCCTCATCAATCTCGGGCTATATAGCCTGCTCCGCCTGAAGCCTCGGTCTGGAGCCGTCTGCTAATCTTCGCTCATCTCTCCAGTGCATGCCTACTCCCTGACGGCTTGCGCTCCTCGGATAATTCCTCTTCTAGCATGTAAGCTAATCATCCACTCACCTTCTCTCCAGTCTCTCCCCTGTGCACAGGTGGATCCTCTGGCGGCAGATTTTCCTCCCTCATCCTCGCCATCTCTCTCCTCACTGCGCTGAGCGCGCTCAAGGACGCTGTCTTCCAGGCAGGAGACCTACGGCTTTAGCCAACGCCAGCCACCTTACCACCTGCAAGTAAGCACCAGACTGTGTATTAATCCCGCTGGATTTGCACCGGCAGTTAATCTCTGTGTTTGCTCTGTCCTTAGGGTTGCCTGGCTGTACGGCGCTCCGCTTCGCCCTCGATGCACCCCGTCATCCTGCAACACATTATATCCCACACACACGCACTCATACACCTGTTGTTGGCACAATAAAACTGTTGAATCACACTCGAGCCTGTGTGCGTGTTCCTTGGGTCCGACCTTATATCAGTACAGCTCCAGCAGAGCGGCCCGGTGAACAGCGGGTTCGCACACCGACTTAACACTCTCGAGGCTCGATTGGATCAAATCACTCACCAGCAGCAGGTAATCCTAAACCAATTAACCCAGATTAACCGCCGGTTGGACCGTCTGGATCCCCAGCAGGCATTCTCTCCGGCTCACCGCAGCAGGCCAGCTCCCGTTGGTCTCCCAGCTAGCCAGGCTAACCCGGGGCTGCCCGCCTGGCTCACTCCTATTCCTATGCCCACGCACTTCAGCGGGAAGCTCGGTGAAGCTCAGGGGTTCCTCCTCCAATGTGAGTCGGTGTTCCAGCGCGTCCCCGAGGACTTCCCAACTGATCACAGCCGAATCGGGTACGTGGCTAACCTCTTGGAAGGGCAAGCGCTAGCTTGGGCCTACGCCTTGATGATGAGACCCAGCTACACAAACCTGACCTATGCCCAGTTTGTGCATGATTTTAATGAAGTTTTTGATCATTCAGATTGTGACAGTGTGCTAACCGCCCGGCTGCTAAACCTTCGCCAGGGTAGTCGGTCGGCAGCCGATTACACTGTCGACTTCCGGGTGGTAGCGGCGGAAGTTGGGTGGGGGGATGCTGCCCTCTGCAGCATTTTCGCCCATAGTCTGAGTCCTAGCCTCCGTGATGAGCTGGCCTGCCGGGATATGCCAGAACGGCTCTCCGAATTAATTTCCCTAGCTATCAGTCTCGATAACAGGTTGAGAGAGCAGGCCGCCAAGTGGAAGTCATTCAGCCGCTCGAGCGGAGCATCCTCCTGTACCTCTCAACCTCGCCCCCTGGGGTTGCCTGTGCCAGAGTCCGCCGACGAGTCAGAGGCAATGCTGATTGGGTGGGCCAAGCTTCCGCTGGCAGAGAAACAGCACCGCCGGGAGCTGAGCCTCTGCATGTACTGCGGAGATGACCAGCACCCCGTGGAATCTTGCCCGATTAAGCCAAAAGGGGGAGTCCGCGAGTCGCTGTAGGGGGCATCACGGACTCGTCCCAGTCTAACCTCCTATCAAAATGCCTTCTGCCGATCAGGTTCTGTCACAACCACACTGAACACCTCACCCACACACTGGTGGACTCGGTAGCGGAACAGAGCTTTATTTCAAAGAGCCTGGCAACCCACCTGGGCATCCCCTGCCAAGCCTTGCCGGCTCCTCTCAATCTCGTCACCCTCTCTAAGACACCCCTGGAGAGGGTTACACACCGGACAGTCCCAGTCCTTGTCATCGTTTCCGGGAATCACCGGGAGGACCTCAGCCTATTTGTACTGCCCACCTCGGCTGCCCCCGTCATTCTGGGTTACCCCTGGCTGCGCCTCCACAACCTGGACTTCGACTGACGAACTGGAAGTGTCCTCTCCTGGAGCTCCTTTTGTTTGGGCACCTGTCTCCAGTCTGCTGCCTGCGCTCCTTCGCTTCCTCTCTCCTCCTCCGACACCCCCCCTCCGGATCTCTCCAAGGTGCCTCCGGAGTTCCACGATCTCGGGACTGTCTTCAGCAAGTCCAAAGCGCTGTCTCTCCCCGCCACCGCCCTTATGACTGCGCCATAAACCTCCGCCCGGGGGCGGCCTTACCATCTAGTCACCTGTACAGCCTATCGGCTCCGGAGTGGGAGGCCATGGATACCTACATAAAGGAGTCACTCAGTGCTGGCATCATTTGTCCCTCCTCGTCCCCAGTCAGAGCAGGGTTTTTTTTTCGTCGATAAGAAGGATGTGTCCCTTTGGCCATGCATCGACTTTCAGGCCTTAAATGACATCACGATCAAGGACAAATACACGCTGCCACTGATGGACTTCACCTTCGACTCTCTCCAGGGGGCTTCCTGGTTTACAAAGCTGGACCTCCGCAGCGCATACCACCTCGTTCGGATCCGGGAGGGCGATGAGTAGAAGACAGGGTTCCCGACGCCCAGCGGCCATTTTGAATACCTTGTCATGCCGTTTGGGCTAACCAACGCTCCGGCCGTCTTCCAGCGGCTGTTTAACGACGTCCTTCGTGACTTCCTGGGGGTTTTCGTCTTCGTCTACCTGGACAACATCCTGATCTTTTTCCCGGTCTTGGGAGGAGCATCAGTTCCACGTGAGGCGGGTCCTTCAACGTCTCCTGGAGAACTGGCTCTACGTGAAGGCGGAGAAGTGCGAGTTTTACGCTGACAAGATCTTCTTCTTGGGCTTTATTGTTTCTCACAATCAGATCATCCCTGATCCTGCCAAGGTCAAGGCGGTAGTCGAGTGCCCCCCCCCCCCTTTGTCCAGGAAACAGGTCCAGCAGTTCCTGGGGTTTGCCAACTTCTACCGCTGCTTCATCCCCAAATACAGCTCCATCGCTTCTCCCCTGACCCTCCTCACCTCCCCCAAGGTGCCGTTCCAGTGGACAGAGGAAGCTGTGTCGGCCTTCGCAGCGCTGAAGATGGAGTTCTCCTCCTCCCGGGTCCTGACTCAGGTGGACCCCGCGCTACAGTGCCTCGTCAAGGTAGACGCCTCTGACACGGGGGTGGGGGCGGTGCTGTCTCAGCGCTCTCCGGTGGACGGGGTGGTCCGCCCCTGCGACTTCTTCTCCCGGCGCCTGTCTGCTGCAGAGAAGAACAATGACGTCGGCGACAGAGAACTCCTAGCGGTGAAGCTCGCGCTGCAGGAGTGGCGTCACTGGCTGGAGGGGGCAACACAACCTTTTGTGGTCTGGACAGATCACAAGAACCTGGAGTACCTGAGGGCGGCAAAGCGCCTGAATGCCCGCCAGGTCCCTGTTCTTTGGCCGCTTCAGGTTCACCATCACCTACCGCCCCGGCTCTAAGAATGCCAAGCCGGATGCGCTGTCCAGGCAGTTTGCCCCGGAGGCCCCCGAAGAACAGGAACACACCGTCCTGCCGGCCTCGTGCATCGTGGGCGCCGTCTCATGGTCAATCAAGGACAAGGTCCGAAGGGCACAGGAGGTCGAACCGGACACTGGCTGTGGTCCACCGGGGAAGTTGTTTATGCCATCATCTGTCCGGGGTGACGTCATCCATTGGGCTCATACCTCTAAGCTCGCCTGTCACCCTAGAATCTCCCGGCTAGTGGAGCTCCTCCGGAGGTCCTTCTGGTGGCCAGGCCTCCGGGACGACGTCGCCAATTACGTCCGTGCCTGCCCCCAGTGTGCTACTGGTAAGACCTCGACCTCCCCCGCAGCGGTACAATAAAACTGTTGAATCACACTCAAGCCTGTGTGCGTGTTCCCTGGATCCGACCTTATGTCAGTTATCAGTATAAAAGACCCCTGTCCACAACCTCAAACAGTGAGACTCCAAACTCTACTATGGCCAAGACCAAAAAGCTGTCAAAGGACACCAGAAACAAAATTGTAGACCTGCACCAGGCTGGGAAGACTGAATCTGCAATAGGTAAGCAGCTTGGTTGAAGAAATCAACTGTGGGAGCAATTATTAGAAAATGGAAGACATACAAGACCACTGATAATCTCCCTCGATCTGGGGCTCCACGCAAGATCTCACCTCGTGTTGTCAAAATTATCATGAGAACGGTGAGCAAAAATCCCAGAACCACATCGGGGGGACCTAGTGAATGACCTGCAGAGAGCTGGGACCAAAGTAACAAAGGCTACCATCAGTAACACACTACGCCGCCAGGGACTCAAATTCTGCAGTGCCAGACGTGTCCCCCTGCTTAAGCCAGTACATGTCCAGGCCCGTCTGAAATTTGCTACAGAGCATTTGGATGATCCAGAAGAGGATTGGGAGAATGTCATATGGTCAGATGAAACCAAAATAGAACTTTTTGGTAAAAACTCAACTTGTCGTGTTAGGAGAAGAAAGAACACCATACCTACTGTGAAGCATGGGGGTGGAAACATCATGCTTTGGGGCTGTTTTTCTGCAAAGGGACCAGGACGACTGATCCGTGTAAAGGAAAGAATGAATGGGGCCATGTATCGTGAGATTTTGAGTGAAAACCTCCTTCCATCAGCAAGGGCATTGAAGATGAAACGTGGCTGGGTCTTTCAGCATGACAATGATACCAAACATACCGCCCGGGCAATGAAGGAGTGGCTTCGTAAGAAGCATTTCAAGGTCCTGGAGTGGCCTAGCCAGTCTCCAGATCTCAACCCCATAGAAAATCTTTGGAGGGAGTTGAAAGTCTGTGTTGCCCAGCGACAGCCCCAAAACATCATTGCTCTAGAGGAGATCTGCATGGAGGAATGGGCCAAAATACCAGCAACAGTGTGTGAAAAACTTGTGAAGACTTACAGAAAACGTTTGACCTCTGTCATTGCCAACAAAGGGTAACTTTTGTTATCGACCAAATACTTATTTTCCACCATAATTTGCAAATAAATTCTTTAAAAATCAGACAATGTGATTTTCTGGATTTTTTTTTTCTCATTTTGTCTCTCATAGTTGAGGTATACCTATGATGAAAATTGGAAACCTCTCTCATCTTTTAAGTGGGAGAACTTGCACAACTGGTGGCTGACTAAATACTTTTTTACCCCACTGTAATTGTATTGTGAGGACCTTAGAGTTATGTTTGAACAAGCTCTGTTCTTTAATTCACATATTAAACTTGTTTCTAAGACTGTCTTCTATCATTTGCACAATATTGCCAAGATTAGGAGCATTTTTTCTCAGAGTGATGCTGAGAAATTAATCCACACTTTTGTTAGTGCTAGATCAGATTATTGTAACTCTTTATTATCAGCTTTATTAACATCTGTTAATATGCAAGACCACAACTGTGCTCTCTCCTTTTCTTTTTATCTTATACACCACGGACTTTCAGTATAACACTGAGTCATGTCACCTGCAAAAATTCGCTGATGACTCAGCTGTTGTGGGGTGTATAAGAGGAGGAGAGGAGGGGGAGTACAGGGCACTGGTAGACAGATTTGTGGAGTGGACGGAACAGAATCACCTGAGGTTGAATGTCAGCAAGACCAGGGAGATGGTGATTGACTTCAGGAAGAGGAAGGCTCCTTCTCAGCCACTGCAGATTAGGGGGGAGGATGTGGTAGTGGTTGAGGACTACAAATATCTGGGTGTCAGGATCAGCAGCGGGTTGGACTGGAGATCCACCACCGATGCTGCGCACAAGAAGTGGATGAGCAGACTCTACTTCCTGAGAAAGCTGAGATCCTTCAACGTGTGCAGCAGGATGCTGGAGCTTTTCTACCGGACTGTTGTCGCCAGCACCATCTTCTTTGCTGCGGTCTGTTGGGGTAGCAGTATTAGGGCCAGAGATACCAACAGACTTGACAAGATTATCAAGAGGGCTGGCTCTGTAATTGGTCTCAGACTGGAGACCTTTGAGACAGTGGTGGAGAGGAGAACACTAAATAAACTGCGATCTATCATGGACAATCCTGATCACCCCCTCCACCACACACTAGATAGGCAGCGAAGCACTTTCTCCAGTAGAATACTACAGTTTCATTGTCGAACGGCCAGGTACAGGAAATCTTTCCTGCCACATGCAATTTCACTGTACAATAACTCACTATGATGTTGTATTCTGGTCATAGCTATGCTGCCACACTGCACCTTACAGACTAACTGGTACCTCACATTTCACTCTGCTCCTGATAGTCCTTCTTTGTGCAATGGGATGATTCATGTGTTTATACGGGTCATCATCATATATTAAGCTATGATGTATGTAGGTTCTATAGTCGTGTTAGTTTCTTTTTTACTTTCCATGGGTAATCCCTTTGTCTGTCATGTGTGTTTCTGTTGTTTGGCTGTCAACTGTCATGCTGCTGTTACACTGTAATTTCCCAGTTTGGGATCAATAAAGTACATCTATCTATCTATCTATCTTTAAAAAGTCTTTAATTGATCAAAAATGCTCCAGCAAGAGTTATAATGGGTACTAGAACAGGGGTCACCAAATGGCGGACTCCGGTCCAGATCCAGACCCTGAGAGTCCTCTGTCCAGACTCTGAAGTCTTTTGATACAATTTGGGAAAAAGGGAGACTGTTTTGTTTTGATGGGAAATAAATGGAAAAAAGCAGAACTGAACTGCTGTATTGGTGACCGCACGGACAGATTATGACACGAGCCCTTGGGGGCTGTCCTGCTGCAGACTCCCCGCTTTGCTGTCCCACAAACATCACTCTCACTCTCCAACCGCTCCAGAATATATGCAGCAGGTTGCAAAATCACGTTTACTGACCGCCACCCCCCCCTCCCCGACACAAGGCCAACAGCCAAGACATCTACCTCGGACAGACATACTTTGTTTTAAGGTCTGTATCCACGAAATGAAGCTCTGTTGTGAAATTTAATGTATTTACCGGGGTACGTCTTCCTATATTCTGCCCAGAGTAGTCCATGCTGGGATGGAGAGGTGAGGTCGCTGGTTATGGAGGCCCCATTCATAGCCTCCAGTAACATGTAAAAACTCAGTAAAAGTGTCGCGTGTCACTGAACATGAAAAGTTCCACCTTTCCTTGTAATCATGGAGTAACAGCTCCATCTACCACAGTTTACTGTTGAGATAAAACAGAAATGTTGGAGGAATTCTGTAGTACAGAATTATACTTTGGGCGAAACTTCTGGTACTAGTTTAGAACGTATGGTTATCACTGAAATGGGGCACTTTTCCTTATTAAAAAAAACAGTGACTTTTGAATCAAAAATGTGGGAACATGGCCTTTTGCACCTCAAAAAAAGTAATATAATCATACCACTTCCCATGACCATCGAGGGATGGGAAGATGACCTTAAAAAGTGGCCTCATCATTACTTAGCTCCGCTGCTAAGATGCTAAACAAATAAAAACTCAGAGATATATCAATGTCTCCACTGCAATAAAGTTAGATGCATTTTGTTAAAAGATGATGGACATAATCAGATTTACCTCAGAGCAGCCGTAGAATCTAGTCAGAGCCACAAAGAACCACAACACTGTTCAGGTTCAGGTTCAGGTTACTTTATTTGTACCCGTAGGTAGATTTGTTTTGCAGTTGGTGACATCCATATTTACAAGCCACTAATTACATTCAACATAGACACAAACACAGGCACACATCTTACAAAATAGGTAAATATAGAATATGTACAATATAATTTTATAGCTTGTTCAACTCTTTGACAGCAGCAGGGACAAAGCTGTTTTTGTAGCGCTGGGTTCTACTTTTTGGGACAGCAAACCTCCGTCTGGAGGGAAGAAGCTGAAAGTTGCAGTGCAAAGGGTGGGAGTCATCATTTAAAATCGAGTCGGCCATCCTCTGTACTTGTTTGGTGTACAGGGATGCCAGGCTCAGCTGTGACTCACCAAGCAAACGACTGGACCATCTGACTACCTGATCCAAGGATTTCCTCTGTTTCAGTTTTATCTGACCAAACCATGACATTAAAGAAAAGGATAAAACAGATTCAATAAAAGCCCGATAAAACATAGTCATTATGGGTCGGTCAATTTGGAAGCGTGCAAGTTTCCTCAAACAATGCAAATTTTGCTGACCCTTTTTGCACACCCTTTCACAGTTCACCTCAAAGTTCAATCCACTATCAATAATCGTCCCAAGATATTTGTACGATTGTACACATTCGGTGGTCTGGCCTTTTAGTATGGTGACTTTGTGCCTGGGAGTTTTCCTCCTAAAGTCAATAATCATATCTTTCGTTTTTGTTGTATTCAGCTGCAGGTAGGAATCCTCACACCAGTGAACAAAGTCATCAACTACTGGGCCGTGGCCACTCTCACCATCCTGGAGGAGACTGACAATGACTGAGTCATCAGCATACTTTATAATGTGTCTGTTGTCATGTCTACTCCGACACATGTTTGTGTACAGGATGAAGAGTAGTGGTGACAACACCCCCCCCTGAGGGGAGCCAGTAGAAGAACACTTTAGGTCAGACAATGTGCCATTGACCCTTACTCTCTGCGTCCTGTTGGTTAAGAAATCCAGAATCCAACCCACCAGATTATTGCTTAAATCAAATTGTTGCAGGAGCCTTTCAACTAAAATATGAGGTTGGATTGTATTAAAGGCAGAAGAAAAGTCCACAAATAAAAGCCTGGCGTGTGTCCCATTAAAATCCAGATGTTTAAAAAGCATGTCAAACAGAGTGACAGTGGCATCCTCCACTCCTCTGTGAGGCCTATAGGCAAACTGCAGAGGATCCAATGCATGTTCAGTCTGCCTTAGGACCTCACATCTGACCAGTTTTTCAAAAATTTTCATTAAAATTGAAGTCAAAGCAACTGGTCTAAAGTCATTTACCGTTTTAGGACAGCTGGATTTTGGAACGGGAACAACCACGGCATCTTTCCAGATCTTAGGCACATAATCAGAATCAGAATCAGAATCAGAATCAGGTTTATTGCCATTGTTCATGTAGTACACAAACTAGGAATTTGTCTCGGTACAATGCTGCAACATTAAACATGATAAGATAAGAGAAATAAACTATACATGTAATAAAGTGTAGGATAAGATTAAGATTAAGATAAGATTAAGATTACACACACATGTTGTGTGTGTAACGACTTATTGAAAATGTAATGAAATATAGGACTCAGTTCATGTGCACAGGACTTTACCAAGCGCCCACATATATTATCAGGGCCCTGACTTTTGTTCACTTTTACAGCGCGGAACTCCCTTTCAACATCCTGCATCTCAATATTAAAGTGCTGATTGTCTTTGAGTTTCTGTTTCAAATCTTGGATTTCTGTGCTAAAATCAAAGGAGTCAAAACGACCATAAAAACAATTAAGAGCATTAGCCAGCTCTGTGTCTGAACTAAAACCATCTAAAAACACACGATTACTGCGCTCTGTGCTCTGAAGGCCTGCAATAGTTTTCATACTGGCCCAGGCCGAACCCAGTTTATTTGCTGCCATCTTGCTTTCCAATTCTGATTTATAATTCTGTTTTGCTCTTAAAATTTCAGCCTTCAGCTCCTTGGTGGCAACCTGTAGTTCAGAAACAGACCCCTGTTTAAAGGCAAGAGCTTTCCTCTGTAAGCAGGATTTAACTGATTTAGTAACCCATGGTTTGTTGTTGGGGTATATTTTGACACGTTTACGTGGAACAAACTTATTTTGACAGTAAGCCATGTATGAGCATGTGAGCTCAGCCAGAGAGTCCAAATCATCCCCGCAGGCCATTAAGAACATCTTCCAGTCTGTACAGTCAAAGCATTCCTGGAGGCTGTGCTCTGAATCTTCTGTCCACACATCAATGTCTCTCATCTCCACTTTGCCTCTTCTGAGAGCAGTTTTATATGTGGGCAGCAAATGAACACAGTTGTGATCTGAGGATCCTAAAGGAGGAAGGGGGAGTGATTTATAGGCCCTCTCTATGGATCCATAGCACAGGTCCAATGTCTTTTTTCGCCTGGTTGGGCAGGAGACATACTGATGAAAGTTTTTAAGTGTCTTCTTTAAAGAAACATGGTTAAAATCCCCAAGAATGAAGTTTGGCGCCTCTGGAGAGATTGACTGCAGCCGCTGCACCACGTCAGAGATGGTGCTGGAGGCGGAGTCAGCGTCTGCCCTCGGATGAATATACACAACTGTGATGAAAAGTTGGGGAAACTCTCGAGGCAAATAAAAGGGGCGTAGTGACACAGACAGCAGTTCCACATCGGGTGTACAGATGCGCTCTCTGACCGTGACAGATGTGCAGTACTGCTTATTAATGTATAAACATACGCCGCCCCCCTGACGTTTCCCCGTTACCTCTTCCTGCCGATCCGAGCGCAGCGGGGCTCCAAAGCCGTCAATCCACAGCTCTGCATCTCGATCATGCGCAGTAAGCCAAGATTCAGTGAAAGCCATGACGCAGCAGTTCTTAAAATCCTTCTGGTAACGTACGTTGCCTTGAATTTCCTCCACCTTGTTTCTCACAGACTGTGCATTCCCAAAAATGATCGAAGGAAGAGGAATGTTACCAAACTGACGTCTCCTAAGGCGCAATTTCACACCTCCACGTCTTCCACGCTTCCTTCTGCCGTCTTTCCTTTCACCGCTGTGTCCGTCTCTCAAAATAAAGTCCGGCAGCTGAAATTTGGGCGCAATCAGAGACTCTGCACCAGCTGTGTTAAAGCGCAGCAACACGTCCCTGGAATATTGTATTCTGCCCGCTATTCTGCTCGCCATGGAGCCGAACGCGTTTACCTCAGAGACAAAGAGCCACAGCACAGATAGCAGCAATGCGAGATAGGAGAGGAAATCCATGTTATGGATGCCAGGGAGCTCTTCGCCATATATTCCACAAACGCTCCAGGGCAGAAACGACACAGAGGATTTTCTAAAAATGTAAAAAAGTACAAAAAACACACACACGCACACACGCACTATATCATCAGCTGCAGGTCGCTGCATGCGCATGCGCCCAAAGACTGTGCTTAGGTGTTTTAATGTCGAGGTAAATAGACAACTGTAGCTGTTTGTTTTACCCCGAAATTAAAATGTTCATGCTGCTGTCATGCCACAAATACTTGTTATTTAAATTAACATGTACAGACATTTTCTGACAATGGTTCAAAATTTTATTGATCTATATTTTGTGCTTAGTTAAAAATTAA
Organism: Pholidichthys leucotaenia; assembly: GCA_020510985.1. NCBI lineage: Eukaryota > Metazoa > Chordata > Actinopteri > Cichliformes > Pholidichthyidae > Pholidichthys > Pholidichthys leucotaenia. The sequence goes on along the minus strand of CM035838.1, from coordinate 428,762,173 downwards.
TGCATGCTGAAGCTGCTAAATATCAGGTCTATATCGTTCCAAGGCAGTGCAACAAATGCAAAAAAAAAAGGCAAATAAAAAAAACCTATTTGATATCTTTCTTAAATCGTTAAGCCTTAGGAAGCAAACTGTTCCTATTTTTTTATTTATTATTTTACTTCATGCAGCCTGGCATCTGGAGACATATATGATGCATAAACGTCACATCTGTGAAATTCATACATGTGAAAGCATACCTGGTGCTGTTGCTTCTGTACCACCCATCACACCAACAGTCCTCTTTAGTTTTCAGTGCATGATCTACACATCGACGGTGAGAAGCCTCCATTTATACAGTCTGTGGCACAACCATGAACACCAGCAACAAGTACCAGAACTATGCCAAAACATTCAAAAAATACAAAAACTGCAAGAGCTGAAATTAGCTGCCACTTGAGTGCGAAACAGGTATGTGGACTATACATTAAAATGATTTTGAAAAATCTACAGCGGCACCCCCAGGAATAAGGTTGATAGAGGTTGACTTTTTGTTTAATTTTGCTTTTTGGATATTAGTCTTTTTACAATTTAGTTTGTGTTGTCCTTGAAAAAAAAATAGGATTTTAATTGTGGATTTTAGAATTTTACATCTATTTGTCACAGCCCGCTCACGCCTGTCATCCGCCCCAGCTGTGCGCACACCTGCACCTCATCTGGCCGCGCCTATTTAGCCTGCTCTGCTCAGGGCTTCGGCCTGGAGTCATCAGCTCTCCTCCTTGTGATGTTCTGCGTTCGCCTACTCCTACGGCCAGCACTCCTCTCGTCCTTTGTACGTAAGGTCATCCACTCACCTGCTCTCTCAGTTCATCCCCTGTGCACAGGTGGACCCTCCTGGCGGCGGCACTCCTTCCTCATCGCCGTACCTGTCCAACCCTCGACCCGTGGAGCTGATCAGAGCGCTGTCTCCCAAGCGTGAGCTGGTCTTGCCATCGTCAGTCACCAAATCCCTGCAAGTAAGCCACACTCATTACTCATCATACCCCTGTGTGTGTTCATCTCACCCTTGTCCTCTGCTTGTCCTTAGGGTTGCCTGGCTGTACGGTGTGCTGGTCCGTTCTCGGCACTCCTGTCCCCAGCAAGACATCCACATTCCACATTCACACATTCATACACCTGCTTGTCAATAAAGACTCTGAAATCTCACCCGAGCCTGCGTGTGTGTTCCCTGGGCTAGTCTAACATGTCAGTATGACTCCAGCAGAGTAGCCCAGCGAACAGCGGGTTCACACGCCGTCTTTCCATCCTCGAGGCTCGGGAGGATTTGATTGTCCATCAGCAACAGGGGATTCTTAATCAATTAACCTCTATGACTCACCGTTTGGATCGCCTTGACCCCCCACAGGGATCTCAGCTCGGTGGGTCAGCTCCTCCCATACCTCAAGCTGGTCAGACTGCCCCGGGTCCGCCGACCCATCTCACCCCTGTTCCAACCCCCGCACGCTTCCACGGGAAGCTTGGGGATTTATTTTACAATGTGAGACGGTGTTTCAGTGCATTTCCGGGGATTTCCCAGCTGACCATAGCCGAATTGGGTACATCACCAATCTGTTGGAAGGGCGAGCGTCAGCTTTGGCTTACGCCATTATGGCGAAGCCCAGCTACGCAAACCTAACCTATACCCAGTTCGTGCAACAATTCTTTGAAGTGTTTGATCATTCCAGTCGAGATAGCGTGTTGGCCGAGCGGCTACTCACCCTTCGCCAGGGTAGCCGCTTAGCGGGCGACTACGCTGTCGACTTCCAGGTGGCTGCGGAGGAGGTTGGTTGGGCAATTCCTCTCTTTGTAGTTTGTTCCTCCGCAGCCTGAGTTCCAGTTTACGGGATGAGCTGGCCTGCCGGGACCTGCCGGATCAGTTGTCTGACCTAATCTCCCTAGTCAATAGGCTGAGGGAACGGGCCGCCGAGCGGAAGTCCCATGGCCGCTCGCGGGGAACCTTCTTCTGTACTCCTCAGTCTCGCCCCCTGGCGTTGCTTCCTCCAGAGGCCGCCGATGACCCTGACACTATAGTAATCAGGCGGGCCAAACTTCCTTTAGCGGAGAAACAGCGCCGCCGAGAGCTGGGTCTCTGCATGTATTGCGGAGACGACCAACATCTCGTGGAAGTTTGCCCGGTGAAGCCAAAAGGGGAGGTCCGCGAGTCGCTGTAGGGGGTCTCGCGGACGTATCTCAGTCAGATCCCCTATCCAAATGCCAAATTCCCATCAGACTGTGCCAAAACTCCATAGGACATTTCACTCACGCACTGGTGGACTCGGGGGCGGAGCAGAACTTTATGTCTAAGAGTCTGGCAACCCGCATGGGCATCCAGTGCCAAGCGTTACCCTCCCCTCTCCATCTGGTTGTCCTCACCCGCTTCCCCCTAGAAAAGGTCACCCACAAGACCCAACCCTTCCCCATCATCATCTCCGGTAACCATCAAGAAGACCTTAGTTTTTATGTCCTCCCCTCTTCCACTTCACCTGTCATCCTGGGCTACCCGTGGCTTCGCCTCTTACAACCCCATGTTTGATTGGCAGACCGGCCGCGTCTGCTCGTGGAGCACTTTTTGCCTAGGAACCTGCCTCCAGTCTGCTGCCTTTGCCCCGTCTGTGACCCCCCCCCATTGTGGACCCTACCCCACCGGACCTCTCCTCAGTTCCGCTGGAGCCCCATGACCTGGGCACCGTATTTAGTAAGTCAAAGGTGCTTTCCCTCCCACCCCATCGCCCCTATGATTGTGCCATCGACCTCCGGGCAGGGGCGCCTCTCCCATCTGGCCGCCTCTACAGCCTCTCAGCCCCTGAACAAGAGGCTATGGACGCCTACCTCCGAGACTCCCTCAGTGAATCAGAATCAGAATCAGAATCAGCTTTATTGCCAAGTATATTTACAAGTAAACACACGAGGAATTTGACTTGACATTGGACGCGCACGTTAGGCGCATCCAATGACGCGTCGCCATACAAGGCACCTGTCAACAGTGGAGGTAAAGAGGGGAGGGGAGGGGGAGGAAAACACAATAGGAGAGAGAAAAAACATAGTAATCAGAATAAACGCTCGTATATGAGCCAAATTTTGACTACACAGAAAAAAACCCTCATGCATTAGCAGACAATAGATACAATCACACAGCAGAGGGAGGGAGAGCAGTGTGTGTATATTTGCATGTCATTGTGTAGTGTGAGTGTAACAGTTGTTAGTGGGCAGCAGAGGGCGCCTCCAGGCAGTGGATAGATGTTATAATCATGTGACTTATAAACAAGACCAGAGATCAGAGTCTGTCTCTCTTTTCCTCTTCCTTGCAGAAGGCACATGGGCATTGTCCTCGAGAGACCAATCCGCTGACGACAACAACTGATTGTTGATGTATGGGTAGACATAAGCCACTTCTCTGGCGTTATCTTATCGAGGAGGAATGTAAACAAGGGTACCAAAACACAAGGTCAAATCTGCACAGTGCACTCAGAGAATAAAAAAAAATTTCTCTCTCTTCGATTCTGTGCTTCAATTTCATACAGGCTTGAATCATACTTTAGATCATTCTCTGGAGAGCACTCAGCGATCCACAGATGTTATCCACCTACCGAAACATAGGTAAAACATGTCCAGAGAGTTCGTTCTCTCTTCAATGCATGCCAGGTAGTAAATTCCATGTTAATCCTGCCGCTGACAGTCAGTGCTCCCCCCAGCTGGACGAATTGTTGAATTTGTTAAGGGAGCTACGCCGGGGTCCGCATTTGATTAGCTCACCCAGATAATTTCGATACACTAGGAAAACTCCAGGGGCCAGAACAGAAGATCCTGTGATCAGTTCAATCTCAGTCGAATCACACAGACACATGAGTTCCAATGCCATGAGTCTCCCTTGGGTTAAAGAAAAAGATCCAAGATGGCGCCCACAGCGGTCGACATGGTGCTTCGCTGCGCTCTTTGTTTGTTTTTGTTTGTCAATTGTGTGTCTGCTTGCACTTATACCCGTGAAGAACTTCTAAATATCAGGACTTTCACCCCCACGGACCTCCTCCCAGTTTTTCTAGCCCCTGCCGCCGATCTAGTTTATTGTTTGGCTCGGAAAGTGAGACGGCGGAAGAGAGGAAGACGAGCGGGCGCTCTCGTACGACTTCGCAGGAGAGGCTCGCGAACGGCGCTGCCTGGCATATTTCTGTCCAATACCAACTCTCTCTCTAACAAGGTAGATGAACTGAGACTGCTGATGCGTTTTAAGGACCTCGCCTCCTCAGCTGTCCTCTGCTTTACTGAGACCTGGCTCCGGGAAAATATACCGGACAGCGCGCTGCGCCTCGACGGCTTTCAGCTCTTCCGTGCTGATCGTGACACAGAGCTTTCCGGCAAGACCACAGGAGGCGGTGTCTGCTTCTACATCAACTGCAGCTGGTGCTCTGATGTAACGGTAATTTCCAAACACTGTTCTCCTGCCTTGGAATTTCTTGTTATCAATTGCAAGCCCTTCTATTCCCCGCGGGAGTTTGCTTCTTTCATAATGATCGCTGTGTACGCCCCTCCCGACGCGGACACGCGCGAAGCTCAGCGCGTGCTCGCGGATCACATTCAACACACAGAGCGGAGTTTTCCAGACTCGCTGATTATTGTGGCTGGCGACTTTAATCAGTGCAATCTGAGCCACGATCTCCCCCGCTACAAACAGTTTATTAAATGCCCCACCAGAGGATTAAACACACTGGATCACTGTTACACCACAGTGAAAGACGCATATCGTGCTGTCCCTCGAGCTGCGCTGGGATTATCTGATCACGTGATGGTTCACCTCATTCCCACATACAGACAGAGATTGAAGCTCACTAAACCTGTTGTGAGCACTACGAAGATACGGACCAGTGATGCTGAGGAGAAGCTGGAAACGTGCATGGAAATATCTGACTGGGGCATGCTTAAAGGAGCCACGCATGATCTGGATGAGTACACGGACACTGTGAACTCATATATCCACTTTTGTGAAGAGAACATTCTTCCATCACGCACCAGGGTGAGTTACTCTAATGACAAACCCTGGTTCACAGCTAAGCTCAGACAGATCAGGAAGGAGAAGGAAGCAGCGCTGAAAAGTGGAGACAGGGACTGCTACAGGGAGGTTAAATACCGGTTTAACAGAGAGCTGAAGAGGGCTAAATCTCTATACTCAGAGAGACTCCAGCAGCAGTTCACTGCTAATGATTCGGCTTCTGTGTGGAGAGGACTGAGGCAAATCACCAACTATCGACCTAAGGCTCCTAAAGGTCAGGATGACAAAGCCCTTTGTCAAAGACTGTCCCAACACTATGCCCGTTTTGACACCTCGTCATCTGTGTCCAACTCCCCCCCTCTCTCCAGCTCCACAGCCTCCACATTCCCTACTTCATTTAAGGCACCTCCCCCCTCCTCCCCCCCTCCCCTTATCATCAGTGAGCAGGATGTGCTCAAACAGTTCTCCAGACTGAACCCGCGCAAGGCCCCCGGCCCAGACGGCGTGTCTCCCTCCACCCTGAGACTCTGTGCGAAACAGCTGGCTCCTGTATTCACAGACATTTTTAACACCTCCCTTAAGTTATGCCACGTGCCGTCCTGCCTCAAATCCTCCACCATCATCCCTGTCCCCAAGAAGCCACGGATCACTGGACTTAATGACTACAGACCTGTAGCGCTCACCTTTGTAGTCATGAAGTCCTTTGAGCGCCTGGTCCTGTCCCACCTCAAGTCCATCACCACCCCTCTCCTGGACCCGCTGCAGTTTGCCTACCGAGCCAACAGGTCTGTAGACGACGCAGTCAACCTGGCCCTCCACTCCATCCTGCAGCACCTGGACTCCCCGGGAACCTACGCCAGGATCCTGTTTGTGGACTTCAGCTCCGCATTCAACACCATCCGCCCCGCTCTGCTCCGGGACAAGCTGTCCCTGCTCAACGTGCCTGACTCCCTCTGCAGGTGGATCATCGACTTCCTGACGGACCGGAGGCAGCATGTGCGGCTGGGAAAGACTGTCTCAGACTATACTAGCATCAGCACCGGATCACCCCAGGGCTGTGTACTTTCCCCCCTACTCTTCTCCCTTTACACCAACTCCTGCACCTCCAGCCACCAGTCTGTCAAGTTGATCAAGTTTGCGGACGACACCACCCTCATCGGGCTCATCTCCAACGGCGACGAGTCCGCCTACAGGAGAGAGGTGGCCCAGCTGGTGTCCTGGTGCAGCAATAACAACCTGCAGCTGAACGCTCTGAAGACAGTGGAGATGATTGTAGACTTCAGGAAAGTCACTACTCCTCTGCCCCCCCTCACCCTCTCAGGCTCTCCCATCACCACTGCTGATTCCTTCCGCTTCCTAAGCACTACCATCACCAGGGACCTCAAATGGGAGCTGACCATCAGCTCACTCATCAAAAAAGCCCAGCAGAGGATGTTCTTCCTGCGGCAGCTGAGGAAGCTCAAGCTACCCACCAAGATGTTAGTGCAGTTCTACACAGCCATCATCGAGTCCATCCTCACCACCTCCATAACCGTGTGGTACGCAGGAGCCACTGCCAGGGACAGACTAAGGCTGCAGCGCGTCGTGCGCACTGCTGAGAAGGTGATCGGCTGCAAGCTCCCATCTCTCCAGGATCTGTACATCTCCAGGACCCGGAGGCGTGCTGGCCGGATCATAGCCGATCCCTCACACCCTGGTCACGTACTGTTTGCCCCCCTCCCCTCTGGTAGAAGACTTCGGTCCATCCAGACTAAAACCTCCCGTCACATGAACAGCTTCTTCCCCTCTGCCATCAGACTGCTGAACACTAAGTGACTTATTGACTCTTGTGCACCATGTACAGCAGCTCAACCAGACTCATGTCAATCATCACTGTTTTCTTTCTGCATTACCGACTGCACTATATAGTTCTCCACAGTATCTGCTGCTGGCTAATATATATTTTAACTGTTGACCAGTATCACTTAATCTTATCCTACACTTTATTACATGTATAGTTTATTTCTCTTATCTTATCATGTTTAATGTTGCAGCATTGTACCGAGACAAATTCCTAGTTTGTGTACTACATGAACAATGGCAATAAACCTGATTCTGATTCTGATTCTGATTCTGATTCTGGGTTCCCCCTGACCCGCTTCTTCTTTTAAAGGTGACAATCGCATATAAGCCGCTTTCCAGATCCATAATTTCCATTTGGATTAAGATTCAGCCAGGAGAAGAGTGACATTGCAAGCTGGGATCAGAAGGGAGAGGATTAGGAGGGAGAGGGAAGAAAAGCGTCTGCTCTCTCTCAGAAGCGGAAGTAATTCATTTACCCATCATTCGCCCATCCTCGTCTCCCCTGGGTGCTGGATTCTTTTTTGTTGCGAAGAAGGACGGGTCCCTACGGCCGTGCATTGATTTTAGGGCCGTCAACGACATTACCATCAAGGACCGCGACACTCTGCCCCTCATGGACTTGGCCTTTAGCTCCCTCCAGGGGGCATCCTGGTTCACCAAATTGGACCTTCGCAGCGCTTACCACCTCGTCCGGATCCGGGAGGGTGATGAGTGGAAGACGACTTTTCGGACGCCCAGCGGCCACTTTGAGTACCTTGTGATGCCGTTTGGGCTCACCAACGCCCCTGCTGTCTTCCAACGTTTAATCAACGATGTTCTTCGTGATTTCTTGGGGGTCTTTGCTTTTGTCTATCTTGATGACATTTTAATTTTAATCTTCTCTCGCTCTCGGGAGGAGCATCTACTCCACGTGAGGCTGGTCCTGCAATGCCTCTTGGAGAATCAACTTTACGTCAAGGCTGAAAAATGCGAGTTTTTCCACTGACAAGAACTCTTTTTTAGGTTTTATTGTCTCACATAATCAGCTCATTCCTGACCCGGCCAAGATCAAAGCGGTGGTTGAATGGCCCACTCCCTCCTCCAGGAAGCAGGTCGAGCAATTCTTGGGGTTCACTGGCTTTTATCGCCGCTTTGTCCCAGGTTACGGTTCCATCATCCCTCCCCTGACCCGCCTCACCTCCCCGAAAATACGCTTTGAGTGGACGACGGAAGCAGCGGCCACCTTCGAGACCCTCAAGAAGGAATTCTCATCCTCCCAGGTCCTCACCAGGTGAACCCAGTGTGGCAATGCCTGGTGGAGGTGGATGCGTCTGACACCAGGGTGGGGGCTGTTTTGTCACAGCGCAATCCGGTGGACGGGAAACTGCGCCCCTGTGCCTTCTTCTCCAAGCGCCTCTCTTCGGCCAAACGTAACTATGAGATCAGTGACAGGGAGCTCCTCGCTATTAAGCTCGCTTTGCAGGAGTGGCACCATTGGCTGGAGAGGGCAGCTGAGCCTTTCGTGGTCTGGACTGACCATAAAAACCTGGACTACAACAGGACAGCCAAACGCCTGAACGCCAGCCAGGTGCACTGGTCACTGTTCTTCAGTAGGTTCAGGTTCACCATCTCCAATCGCCCAGCTTCCAAGAACACGAAACCAGATGCGTTGTACAGGCAGTTTGCCCCAGAAGCCCCTGAGGAGGAGGTCCACACCATCCTGCCAGCATCATGCGTTGTGGGGTCTGTCTCCTGGGCGATTACGGACAAGGTCCGGAAGGCGCTAGAGGTCGAACCCGATCCCGGCGGTGGCCCAGCAGGGAGATTATTTGTGCCCTCGTCAGTCCGGGGCGACGTTATTCATTGGGCACACACGGCCAAGTTTGCCTGCCACCCAGGGGTCGTCCGATCGGTGAAACTCATCCAGAGGTTCTTCTGGTGGCCTGGACTTCGGACCGATGTTGCCGACTGTGTACGGGCCTGCCCTCAGTGCGCCATGAACAAGTCATCCAACTCACCCCCTGCGGGGCTCCTCCATCCTCTGCCGGTTCCGGGTAGGCCCTGGTCTCACATCACCCTAGACTTTATCACTGGTCCCCCCCCCCCCTCATGGAAATACTGTCATTCTGACCATTGTAAATGGTAAATGGCATTCACTTATATAACGCTTTTATTCTCATCTCTTGATGACCAAAGCGCTTTACAGATCCTGCTATCCACCCATTCACACACACATTCACACACTGATGGTGGCATTGTAGACTGGTTTTCTAAGGCTGCCCACTTTCTGCCACTCCCTAAGCTCCCCTCGGCGCGTGAGACCGCTGATCTGTTAGTGCAGCACGTCGTCAGACTTCATGGCATCCCCGCTGACATTGTCTCCGACCGGGGGTCTCAATTTACATCCAGCGTCTGGAGGAGTTTTTGCAGTGCCCTTGGAGCCACGGTCAGCCTGTCCTCAGGACACCACCCTCAGTCTAACGGGCAATACGAGCGTACCAACCAGGAGCTGGAGGCCACCCTGCGCTGCGTCATCTCCTCCATCCCCTCCTCTTGGAGCACCCATCTCCCCTGGGTGGAGTACGCTCACAACGCAACCTTCTCCTCGGCCATCGGGATGTCCCCCTTCCAGGCATCCTTGGGGTACGAACCCCGGCTGTTCCCTGAGGAGGAAGGAGAGGTGGCTGTCCCATCCATCCAGGCTCACTTGAGATGGTGTCGGCGGCTGTGGACCAAGACCCGGCAGACCCTGTTACGCACTACGGCTCGCAACTCTTCCTCTGCGAATCGCCGCAGGAGGCCCGCTCCACAATACCAGACGGGACAACAGGTGTGGCTCTCTACCCAAAACATTAACCTGAAAGCTGAGAAGAAGAAGCTGTCTCAGCGCTATGTCGGCCCCTACCCTGTTGAGAAGGTGGTCAACCCAGTGGCTGTGTGCTTGGATCTTTTCCCCCCTCTTCGTGTCCATCGCACGTTTCATGTTTCCCAAGTTAAACCTGTAGCGTCTAGCCCTCTCTGTCCAACCCCCCCAGGGCACCACCCCCTCCCAGGATGACTGACGGCCACCTGGCTTGGACCATTAAAGCCATCCTGGACTCTCGACGTCAGGGCCGGGGGATACGGTACCTGGTGGACTGGGAAGGTTATGGTCCTGAACATAGACGCTGGGTGCGCTCCGCCTTCGTGTTGGATCAACAGCTCGTTGGGGAGTTCCACCGTGCGCACCCAGACAAGCCAGCGCCAGGAGGTGCTGCTCGGGGTGGGGGAGTACTGTCACAGCCCGCTCACGCCTGTCATCCACCCCAGCTGTGCGCACACCTGCACCTCATCTGGCCGCGCCTATTTAGCCTGCTCTGCCCAGGGCTTCGGCCTGGAGTCATCAGCTCTCCTCCTTGTGATGTTCTGCGTTCGCCTACTCCTACGGCCAGCACTCCTCTCGTCCTTTGTACGTAAGGTCATCCACTCACCTGCTCTCTCAGTTCATCCCCTGTGCACAGGTGGACCCTCCTGGCGGCGGCACTCCTTCCTCATCGCCGTACCTGTCCAACCCTCGACCCGTGGAGCTGATCAGAGCGCTGTCTCCCAAGCGTGAGCTGGTCTTGCCATCGTCAGTCACCAAATCCCTGCAAGTAAGCCACACTCATTACTCATCACACCCCTGTGTGTGTTCATCTCACCCTTGTCCTCTGCTTGTCCTTAGGGTTGCCTGGCTGTATGGTGTTCTGGTCCGTTCTCGGCGCTCCTGTCCCCAACAAGACATCCACATTCCACATTCCACATTCATACACCTGCTTGTCAATAAAGACTCTGAAATCTCACCCGAGCCTGCGTGTGTGTTCCCTGGGCTAGCCTAACATGTCACTATTTATTTGGAGTCAACAAACACATTTAGTGTTCTCCTATATTAGAAAATTTTAAACTACATATTTTGTTTGAAATTGAACAAAAGTTTTATTTTAATTTTTTTAAAATTAATACAGAGCTAAAACAGCTAAAACATGATAATAAAACATGATTAATAAAAATAATGTGTGAGACCAAGTTAAATAATAGTGGCCTGTCTGTAGACAGCTGTGGTCTTCTAAAAGAATGTCCATGAAATGATTTACAGCTCTTAAAAGCACATTTTGAGATAAAATTGTCCATGTGCCAGATTTCTCTTCCATTTGTCTTAATAAAAGATGCTGGAAGTAAATTCATGGGTCTTTGCAAAAACTTTTCTTTAACCTCTTGCACTCTGGTGTACCGCGGGTGGGCACGCCTCTGCGTCCTAGAGCGCACGAGGGCACACAAGGCGCTGCGTCCTAGAGCGCACCGAAAAAAAAAGCTGCATTTCCATTCTTCCACTACAGACACAGCCGCAAACAGATTAGATGTGATTGACCTCTCATTCGACTAATAAGAGCCTTGAATTGGGTTTCTGAAACCTTGAAGAACCAATGACTGAAAACCTAGCAAGAAGGACCCGCCTACCAGTGTCTGGGAATACAGCCAGCCAATTGAAGCACAGAAGTTCGAAAGCTGTTTTGTGTAAGGCTGGGTGAAGAGAGACTGACTGCTTCAGCAGATGAGAAAAGGACCCGCAGGAAGAACCGCCACAGACCCAGCAGCACGGAGACCACCCACAAGTGCGACCTGTGTGACAGGGACTGCCATTCACGCATCGGCCTGTTCAGCCACAGGCGGTGCTGTCCCAGCAGAGTAGACGTTTAGGATTCTCTTCCATGGTCATCATAGACCGACGGAGGCCGACGACGAAGGCTGGGTGACACACACGCATTCGCCAGTCTTTTTTTCTTCCTACTGTTATTTGTTTTGAAAAATCGTTCGCCAAAACCGCAATCATGAAAGCGCAAAACCGCAATAATGGAATTATGTTTTGACCAGGTCGCATGACCAGAACCACAAGTCCATAACAAGCGGACCAGCTTCATGTTCGTCTGACAATGAGGAGGAGAAGTTCGCCAGCTACACTGCTGTTGTGAACAGGTAAGTGTTATAAGCTAAATTATTCTTTATCCCTGAAAATTGTAATGAAAAATGACTTTTGACCGATCGGTAAATTACAACTGTGCGTAGTAGACCGCGGCGCACGAAGTCAGAAGTCCGTGCGCCACGGTACACGGTTCATGCGCCGCGTCCGGACCGTGAACGCCCCCCCCCCCCGCTACTCTCCTGTAGCGGGGGGCGGGGACTGCGGGGACCGTGGGTCTGTGTGCCGCGGTCGCCACATGACTGTTCCGTCATGTAGCGATGGCCGATGTCCGTCCTCTGTAGCGGGGGGTGGGTGGGTGGCAGTTGTTATCTTCTACATTACAAATATTTTAGAATAATTTTTAGTGCACTGTAGCTTATTTTTTCTTGTAAAAAAAAGCCACACATTTTTTTACGTGGCATGCTTCTTTGTGTGTGGGGGCTTGTTTGTTCATTCATTCATTCATGAATGAATAAACAACCCCCCCCCCCCCCCGCGCACACACACACAGCCCTGAGTGTCACCTTTCATTAGAGCCCAAGATGAAGCTTCTATATTGAATCATTCAAAAGTTACAGACGTTTTTCCAAATGGTGCCATTTGGCACAATTTGGCACAGTTCAAAAACGCCTGGGAACAACCTAAGGAAAAAGTTGTGTAATATATTCATTTTTTGTGGTATTGTTACAAAATTTTGACCTCAGCTGGATAACACTTGGTTCTACATTTCTGTTGCATTTTCCAGCCCGGATCTGACAGCTGTGTGTTATTTGCAAGCATTTGTATCCAAAAAAACACCCAGGCCAAATTTATTTTCTTCAAGTTCAGTATGTTTAGATGACTGTTAATCAGTGGCAGGAGCACTTAGAGAGATTATGACTGTTTTGCCAAAAAATTCAAAGTGTTTTCTTTTAAATGAGACCAACCCCATAAAGATGCTCCAAAGGGTTGAAGAACAGCTTTTTATTTACTTTGGGCACGTTATTTTTTGGTGTTTTTAGGAAAATTGACCAGAGTGCAAGGGGTTAAAAGGACAGTGGGAGAAACAAATCCTGAATAGAAAAAAAAATGCATCAAGATGCATTGAGACTGGTTTTAGAATCAAATCGGAGTTCTGAATCATAATCAAACCATGAGGTGCCTATAGATTCTTAAACTGAGCTTGACCTTGGCTGACGAGGAGGACCTACTTATCGACCTCTTGCAATTTTAGTTGGTGACCCCTGTGTTACAGCCTTATTCCAAAAGGGATTCGATTCATTTTTTTTCCATCAAAATTCTATACACAGTATCCCATAATGACAATGTGAATTTTTTTTGGGAGATTTTTTCAAATTTATTAAAAATAATAAAAAAAAACCCAAAAAACTAAGAAATCACACGTACATAAGTATTCACAGCCTTTGCCATGATGCTCAAAACAGGTCAGTTGCATCTTGTTTCCACTGATAATCCTTGAGATGTTTGTACAGCTTAATTGGAGTTTAATTGGATTGGACTGATTGACTGATTGATTTGACCATCAAGACCAAAAAAAATAAATAAAAACAACAAATCAAAACCAAAAAAATAAATAAAAAAAAAATGTCCTTGTTCAAAAGGAGTGGGAAGAAGCCAGTGCTTATATAGTCCAACCCCTTCTTCATACACAATAAAATATAATACCATTATAGTCATTATCAATCCCATAATTACATTCATTACACAATCCCATAACATATAATGCATTTTATAATTAATTCAATTCAATTCAATTCAACTTTATTTATACAGCACCATTTCACAACAACAGTCATCTCATAGCACTTTCAACTTTAGGGGGAACCCCCACAATTGCAGAAAGACCCCAGCAATCAGGCGATCCCCTATGAGCAAGCACTTAGAGACAGTGGAGAGGAAAAACTCCCTTTTAACAGGAAGAAACCTCCAGCAGAACCAGGCTCAGGGAGGGGCAGTCATCTGCTGCGACTGGCTGGGGGGTGAGGGGATAGAGAAGATGAAAACAACAGACATATAGAGAGCAAAAAGCATGATGGGGACTCAATCTATGGGAGAGAACAAACAGATGTTAATGACCAGCAAAAAAAAATATTTCATTGAGAGCGAGGAAAGGAGTGAAGCCCAGTGCATTACTGGAGGTCCCCCGGCTGTCTAAACCTATTAGCAGCATAACTAAGGGAGGGTTCAAAACACATGATCCCTCCCTAATTGTAGGCTATATCAAAAAGGAAGGTTTTAACCCTATTCTTAAAAACAGAGATTGAGTCTGACTCCTGAATCCAGATTGGCAGCTGGTTACACAAGAGAGGAGCTTGATAACTGAAGGTTCTGCCCCCCATTGTACTTTTGGAGATTCTAGGTACAGTATTACAAGTAATCCAGCATTTTGGGAGTGTTGTGCTCTGTTAGGATAATAGGGTATTAGATCTTTTAAATAAAAAGGGCTCTGATTGTTTAGAACTTTAAAAGTGAGAAGAAGGATTTTAAACTTAATTCTAAACTCTATGGGAAGCCAATGAAGGGAGGCCAGAACTGGAGAGATATGATTTCTCCTTCTAGTACCTGTTAAAATGCTTGCAACAGCATTTTGGATCAGCTGAAGACATTTTAGAGATGTTTAGGACAACCTGATAATAAAGAATTACAATAATCTAATCTCGAGCTAACAAAAGCGTGGATCAGTTTCTCAGCATCACTCTGCGACAAGATGCTCATAATCCTGGCAATATTATGCAAATGATAGAAGGCAGTCTTAGAAACGAATTCAATATGTGAATTGAAAAACAGATCTTGATGAAAAATAACTCCAAGGTTCCTCACAGAGCTATTAAGAGAAAGAGTAACTGCATTGGGCTGCACGGTGGCGCAGTGGTTTAGCACTGTGGCAGCACAGTTTTACCCTCGGCCGGGGGATCGCGGGGATCATGAGATCGTGGGTTCGATCCCAGCCCCCGACCAACAGTGAGCTGTGTGGAGTTTGCATGTTCTCCCCGTGTTGCGTGGGTTTACTCCGGGATTTCTCCGGTTTCCTCCCGCACACCAAAAACATGTAGGTTTAGGGCGCTCGCGCACGCAGCGACCAGCAGCCGGTGGCTTGTCACCAGACTGCAAACCAAGTCTACCTACGGGTACAAATAAGTAACAAAAAAAAAAAAAAAAAAAAAAAAAAAAAAATCCAAACTAAAAGTTTGATTTGGAAAGGTATTTCTAAGGTTTTTTAGGACCAACAAGAATGGCTTTAGTCTTATCTGAATTTAATAGCAGGAAATTACAAGTCATCCAAGCTTTGATTTCCTTAAGACAGGCTTCTAACTTTGCTAACTGATTACTATCATCTGGCTTCATTGACAGGTATAATTGTGTGTCATCTGCATAACAATGAAAATGTATACAGTGCTTCCTAATAATGTTGCATAACGGAAGCATATATAAATAAACTAAAAAGGGACCTCAGGACTGGCAAAAAAAAAAATAATATTTTGGAGGAAATATGAATGACCCCACAAAAATGGCTCTACAGCGCCACCTAACATGTGAAGTCAATGGGGAGTTGCGCACATTTACTTTCACGTAGAAAGATGAACATCAGGGGAGATGTTCATCATGTCAAGATATGCAAAAATTCCATAGAAGTGACTTTCTACACCCAACAGGAAGTTAGCCATTTTGGCAGGAAGTGGTAGTTTCCAGATGTCCACCTCACACTTTTGATCAAACTCGTCCTAGGGTTTTAGTCTGATTGCGGTCATATGTGGTGACAATCATCTATACCCATGTGCCATTAAAAGTTATTGAAAACTTTTTCAGAAGCTCTACGGTTTGACCGTATGAGCGTTGCAAAGATTTATGCCTCACCATGATCATTCTGTGACCATTCTGACAACAGTAACTCTGGTATTCATTGTCGGATTTAAACCAAATTCAGTATTATGGATACCAGTCCAGTTCCAAACAGTTCTATAGAACAATATTGATAGAAATCTACAGCGCCATCTATAGGAGGCAGAAAGTTTTGCATCAGAAAGTTTGCATCATGTTGTTTTTTGTAATACCTCGAAAATGGAATGTCGGATTGGAACCAAGATAGGTATGCTGTATATGGGTATTCCTCCAAACAATTACAGCTATGAATATTCATGAGTAGTAATTGCGCCCTCTCTTGGAGACATGAAGGTTACACTTTCCATTCAACTCAATTCAACTTTATTTATATAGCGCCATTTCACAACAACAGTCATAGCACTATCAACAGTAGGGGAAGCCCCCACAAATTACGCAAATGAGAGAAGGCAGTCTTAGAAACAAATTTAATATGTGAATTGAAAAACAGACCTTGATAAAAAATAACTCCAAGGTTCCTCGTAGAACTAGTAAGAGAAAGAGTAACCACATCCAAACTAAGAGTTTGATTTGGAAAGGTTTTTCTAAGGTTTTTTTTGGACCAACAAGAATGACTTCAGTCTTATCTGAATTTAATAGCAGGAAATTACAAGTCATCCAAGCTTTGATTTCCTTTAGACAGGCTTCTAACGTGGCTAATTGATTACTATCATCTGGCTTCATTGACAGGTATAATTGTGTATCATCTGCATAACAATGAAAATGTATAAAGTGCTTTCTAATAATGTTGCTTAACGGAAGCATATATAAACTAAAAAGAATAGGGTCTAGCACAGATCCCTGTGGAACTCCATGACTGAGCTTTGAGTTGAAAGAAAACTCATTATTGACATGATCAAACTGGAACCTATCAGATAAATAAGATCTAAACAACTGCAACGAAGTTCCATTAAGTCTAACATAGTGTTCTAATCTATCAAGTAGAATATTATGATTAATAGAATCAAAAGCTGCACTAAGGTCTAAAAGGACACATACAGAAACAAGACCATTATCAGATGCGATCAGGACGTCATTAGTGACCTTCACTAAGGCTGTTTCAGTACTATGATGGATTCTAAACCCAGATTTAAACCCTTCAAATAAACCATTTCCCTGCAAGTGGTCAAATAATTGCATAGCAACAACTCTTTCTAAGATTTTTGAAATGAAAGAGAGATTAGAGATTGGTCAAGAGTTAGCTAAAACTCCTGGATCCAGCGTTGGCTTTTTGAGTAAGGGTTTAATTACAGCTGTTTTAAAAGCCTGCGGTACATGGCCTAAAGTTAATGAAGAATTGATTATTTAAGATAAGATAAGATAAGATGAGCCTTTATTAGTCCCACAATGGGGAAATTCCAGGATTGCAACAGCACAGGGATAGCAACACTCAGAGCAACAATCAGAAGGCAAGAGAAAAAACAATCGCAGCAAGTATACATATATATATATACACAGTGGGGTAAAAAAGTATTTAGTCAGCCACCAATTGTGCAAGTTCTCCCGCTTAAAAGATGAGAGAGGTCTCCAATTTTCATCATAGGTATACCTCAACTATGAGAGACAAAATGAGAAAAAAAAAATCCAGAAAATCACATTGTCTGATTTTTAAAGAATTTATTTGCAAATTATGGCGGAAAATAAGTATTTGGTCACCTACAAACAAGCAAGATTTCTGTCTCTCACAGACCTGTAACTTCTTCTTTAAGAGGCTCCTCTGTCCTCCACTTGTTACCTGTATTAATGGCACCTGTTTGAAATCGTTATCAGTATAAAAGACACCTGTCCACAACCTCAAATAGTCGGACTCAAAACTCCACTATGGCCAAGACCAAAGAGCTGTCAAAGGACACCAGAAACAAAATTGTAGACCCGCACCAGGCTGGGAAGACTGAATCTGCAATAGGTAAGCAGCTTGGTGTGAAGAAATCAACTGTGGGAGCAATTATTAGAAAATGGAAGACATACAAGACCACTGATAATCTACCTCGATCTGGGGCTCCACGCAAGAGCTCACCCCGTGGGGTCAAAATGATCACGAGAACGGTGAGCAAAAATCCTAGAACCACATGGGGGGACCTAGTGAATGACCTGCAAAGAGCTGGGACCAAAGTAACAAAGGCTACCATCAGTAACACACTACGCCGCCAGGGACTCAAATCCTGCAGTGCCAGACATGCCCCTTGCTTAAGCCAGTACATGTCAGGCCCGTCTGAAGTTTGCTCGAGAGCATTTGGATGATCGAGAAGAGGATTGGGAGAATGTCATATGGTCAGATAAAACCAAAATAGAACTTTTTGGTAAAAACTCAACTTGTGTTTGGAGGAGAAAGAACACCATACCTACTGTGAAGCATGGGGGTGGAAACATCATGCTTTGGAGCTGTTTTTCTGCAAAGGGACCAGGACGACTGATCCGTGTAAAGGAAAGAATGAATGGGGCCATGTATCGTGAGATTTTGAGTGAAAACCTCCTTCCATCAGCAAGGGCATTGAAGATGAAACGTGGCTGGGTCTTTCAGCATGACAATGATCCCAAACACACCGCCCGGGCAACGAAGGAGTGGCTTGGTAAGAGGAATTTCAAGGTCCTGGAGTGACCTAGCCAGTCTCCAGATCTCAACCCCATAGAAAATCTTTGGAGGGAGTTGAAAGTCTGTGTTGCCCAGCGACAGCCCTAAAACATCACTGCTCTAGAGGAGATCTGCATGGAGGAATGGGCCAAAATACCAGCAACAGTGTATGAAAACCTTGTGAAGACTTACAGAAAACGTTTGACCTCTGTCATTGCCAACAAAGAGTATATAACAAAGTATTGAGATGAACTTTTGTTATTGACCAAATACTTATTTTCCACCATAATTTGCAAATAAATTCTTTAGAAATCAGACAGTGTGATTTTCTGGATTTTTTTTTCTCATTTTGTCTCTCATAGGTGAGGTATACCTATGATGAAAATTGGAGACCTCTCTCATCTTTTAAGTGGGAGAACTTGCACAATTGGTGGCTGACTAAATACTTTTTTACCCCACTGTATATATATATATATATATATATATATATATATATATATTCGTCGGCCTCCGTCAGTCTATGATGACCATGGAAGAGAATCCTAAACGTCTACTCTGCTGGAACAGCACCGCCTGTGGCTGAACAGGCCGATGCGCGAATGACAGTCCCTGTCACACAGGTCACACTTGTGGGTGGTCTCCGTGCTGCTGGGTCTGTGGCGGTTCTTCCTGCGGGTCCTTTTTTCATCTGCTGCAGCAGTCAGTCTCTCTTCACCCGCCTTGAGCTGTCTGGTCAGGGTGCCTCTCCATTTGGAGCGGTCCGTTGCAAGGTCCTCCCAGCGCTCTGTGTTGATATCCAGGGCCTTCATGTCTCTCTTGCAGACGTCTCTAAAGCGCAGCTGTGGGCGGCCAACGTCTCTCCTGCCAGTTGCCAGTTCTCCATAGAGGACGTCTTTGGGGATTCTGCCATCCTCCATACGGTGAACGTGGCCTAGCCAGCGGAGCCTGCGCTGCCTGAGTAGAGTGAACATGGAGGGAAGGCCGGTGCGGGACAGAACTTCTGTGTTGGGCACTTTGTCCTGCCAGGATATGTCCAGGATGTGGCGAATGCAGCGCAAGTGGAAGGAGTTCAGTCTCTTTTCCTGCCGGGCGTATGTTGTCCACGTCTCACTCCCATAGAGCAGTGTGCTGATGACGCAGGCGTTGTACACTGCCATCTTCGTCTTGACAGAGAGTTTGGGATTCTCCCACACTCGTGTGGTGAGGCGAGCGAGTGTGAAGGCTGATTTTCCAATCCTCTTGTTGATCTCTGTATCAAGGGAGAGGTTGTTGCTGATCGTGGACCCCAGGTACGTGAACTGATTCACGACCTCCAGCTTGTAGTCATCAATGGTGATGGTTGGTGGTGCTTCCGTGTCTTGCGCCAAGACGTTAGTCTTCTTCAGGCTGATGGTAAGCCCGAAGTCCTTGCATGCCTGGGAGAAGCGGTCCATCAGGGTCTGAAGCTCCTGCTGTGTGTGGGTTGCGACTGCAGCGTCGTCTGCGAACAGCATGTCTCTGATTAGAGCCTCGCGTACTTTGGTTCTGGCTTTCAGGCGGGCGAGGTTGAAAAGCCTGCCGTCAGATCTTGTGTGCAGGTAGATTCCCTCTGTTGCTGTGCTGAAGGCATGCCTCAGGAGCATAGCAAAGAAAATCCCAAAGAGGGTTGGCGCAAGTACACAGCCCTGTTTCACTCCGCTGCGTATGTTGAATGGCTCTGAGACGTTGCCATCGTGCTGCACTATCCCCTGCATGTTGGTGTGAAACGATTCGATGAGGCTTTGCAACTTTGGTGGGCATCCTATCTTTGGCAGGATCTTGAAAAGGCCCTCTCTGCTGACCAGATCGAACGCTTTGGTGAGGTCGATGAAGGCGACGTACAGAGGCATGTTCTGTTCTCTGCATTTCTCCTGGAGTTGGCGGATGGAGAATATCATGTCTACCATCGATCGCTCAGCGCGGAAGCCACACTGAGACTCGGGGTAGACACGTTCGGCAAGCTTCTGTAGACGAACGAGAACAACTCGTGCGTAGACTTTGCCAACAACGCTGAGGAGGGAAATGCCCCTGTAGTTGTTGCAGTCGCTTCTCTCCCCTTTGTTTTTGTAGAGGGTGATGATCTTGGCGTCCCTCATGTCCTGTGGTACGGCACCTTCCTTCCAGCACTGGCAGAGGACATCATGCAATGGCAGCAGTAGGGCGGTCTTGCAGTGCTTGATCAGGTCAGGGGGTATGCCGTCGTTGCCGGGTGCCTTGCCAGCGGCCAAGCTATCAATGGCCTTACTGAGTTCGTCGATGGTTGGCTCGGCGTCAAGTTCGTCCATGGATGGCAGGCAGTCGATGGCATCAAGGGCTGAAGGTGTCATGGTGTTCTGTCTAGAGTAGAGGTCGGAGTAGTGTTCCACCCATCTCTCCATCTGCTTGTTCTTCTCTGTGATCATCTCCCCAGTGGAAGATTTGAGGGGGGCCGTCTTGCTCTGAGCCGGACCAAGTGCTTTCTTGATGCCATCGTACATACCACGGATGTTCCCTGTTATGGCAGCGGTTTGAATGTCTTGGCTGAGCTGAGTCCAGTACTCGTTGGCACAGCGCCGAGCAGTCTGCTGAACTTTGCTTCTCGCAGCCCTGAGAATCTGGAGATTCTTCTTGTTTGGGTACTTCTTGTACTCAGCAAGTGCTGAGCGCTTGGCTTCAATGACGGGGGTCATCTCGGTCAACTTGGCATCAAACCAGTCCTGTGACTTCGAGGTCTTCCTCCCAAAGGTAGCCAAGGCTGTGCGGTAGATGGTGTTTCGCAGCTCTTCCCACTTCTGCTTTGCAGATTCTCCTCCTTGTGGTACACCAAGTTCCTTCTCAAAGGTAGAGGCAAACTGCTCAACAAGTTCTGGTTGGGCCATCTTGCTGGTGTCAATCCGTGCCTTTCCAGGTTGTCTAGCACGATGGAATTTCTTCAGCTGCAGCTTGACCTTGCAACACACCAATGAATGGTCTGTGTCGCAATCTGCACTCTGGAATGAACAGGTGAGTAGCACGTTCTTCAGTGAGGTGCGCCTGGTCAGGATCAAGTCCAGCTGGTGTAAGTGCTTTGAGCGTGGATGTTGCCAGGAAACCTTGTGTTGGGGCTTGGTCTTGAAGAACAAGTTTGTGATGCACAGATCGTGATATATGCAGAACTTGAGCAGCCGCTGTCCATTGTCGTTCATTCTGCCCACGCCAAAAGGTCCAAGACAGGAGGGACAGGAGTCGTGGTCAGCACCCACTCTGGCATTGAAGTCTCCAAGGAGAATGAGTTGTTCAGAGTTGGGGATGGTCCTGACAGTTGTTGTGAGATTCTCGTAGAACTCGTCTTTTGCCTCTGGTGTGGCTGTCAGTGTTGGGGCATACACACTGACGAGGGTGACTGGGCCTTGAGTGGTGTTCATGCGGAGGGTGAGGAGTCGTGCAGAGCCAGTGCTGTTTGGTCCCACCATCTTCAGCAAGGTGTTCTTCACTGCGAAGCCCACTCCGTGTTCCCTGTGTTTGTCACTGCCCTTTCCCTGCCAGTAGAACGTGTAGTCCTTCTCTCTCAGTGTGCCTGTGTCAGCCAACCGTGTTTCCTGGAGAGTGGCGCTATCCACTCCCAGTCTCTTCAGCTCATTATTGATGATGGCAGTCTTCCTGGTGTCGTTGATGTCCTTGAGGTTAGCAGCGAGTCCTGTCATCATAGTGCGGACGTTCCAAGTTCCCAGTTTTAGAGTTGGTCTCTTTTGTTTTTTTGTCTTGCCTGGTGCGAAGGTTCTCAGCCTGCTGTTCGGATTTCTCCTCATCCCCATGCACCCAATGAGGAAAGCAAGCTGTGGCAGGACAACAGCTTATTGGCTGGGGGCTGCCCAGCTTGAGGCGGGCGGTAGCTGTCCAGTGAGATCCGATGATCCCTCCCACCGTCGAGAACAACCTCTGGCGCCGCGCTCTACGTCAATTGAGCGGTGGCTTATAACCGGTAACTGTCATTCCCCGTGTTTTGTCTACGCCAAAGGCAAAGCTGGAGTGTCCTCTCCAGTGGTCCGGTGTTCTACCTTCCAGCGTTGGGCATTGGTAGGATTCAAGCCTGGGCAGGAAGATATGGAGGACAAGATGTTGCCCATGCAGCATGTCCCCCCTCTCCACGTCACAGATGAATCCAAAGGAACAGCAGGGCTGCTACAGTTTGGCACCAGCGCCGTTGCAGGAGCTGCCAGAACAATGTTGAGCACAACATAGAACTGCCTTAGTGGCTCCGACTCCGGATTTTTCCTCAGAGTTGACTCCCGAAGCCTTTCCTGTGACCGGGTATGCCGCAAGGCAGCGGAGGTTTGAAATCAGGGTTTACCTTCCCCTAGATGGGCTACCTTCCCAGGTTGACGAGCCACCATCTACCCGAAGCATCTGGTTTTAAGGCGCCAGAGATCCGCCCTCGCCCCTTCTCTTATTAATAAAAGCAGTTCCGCCGGGCTTAGAGACTAAACCACACGGGCAGGCTAGGAGTTGGACTTAGTTGTCAGAGGCTTTTCGAGACGCACGCCATAAGGAGCATTTTATGAGCACTGGGAGCTTAACCCCAATGCCACTCCTGGCTATGACAACCTTGGAACCTAATTGTGCTACTAGAGAAGCAAATACACTTGATAAACTGTATTCCAACGTCAAGCAGGGCTTTAGGGTCGCCCCACTTCCACATCTGGGCCAGTCTGACCACATGTCCCTGCTTGTAATCCCAGCATATGCACCACTCAGGAAAACTGCTCCTATTATTACAAAAACAGTTAAAACATGGCCCAATGGTGCAACTCAGGAGCTGCAGGACTGCTTCAATAGGACAAATTGGGACATTTTTGAACACCCAGACCTGGGCATATTTATGGATAGTGTGCTGTGTTATATTAAAACCTGCATGGACACTGTCACAGTTGAGAAAGACAGCAGGATTTATCCTAACAGAAAGCCCTGGATGACCCAGGAGGTCCAGCAACTGTTGAGGGAGAGGAGAGCTGCCTTCAGGTCAGGCGACAGGGCTCATTATAGCTCAGCCCGGGCTAACCAGAAAAGAGGCATCAGGAAGGCCAAGAGGGAATACAGGAGGAGGACTGAGGACTACCTGGATAGTAATAACAGCAGACAGGTGTGGGAGGGGGTGCAGCAGCTCACTAACTTTAGAGCCAACCCTGGAGCGGCTGTAGGGAGCCCCTCGCTGGCAGAGGACCTGAATATTTTCTTTGCTCATTTTGAGGTGGAGCCTCCAGAGACAGAAACAACAACGGAGCCTACAGCTCCCAGTAGCCCAAGCCTCATTGTTGAGGAGTATGAGGTGAGGAGAGTTCTGGGAGCAGTCAATCCGAGGAAGGCCACTGGACCTGACGGTGTCTCCGGGCGTGTGCTGAAGGACTGTGCGTACCAGCTGACTGGAATCTTTACTAGGATTTTTAACCGGTCCCTGTCACAGTCCACTGTCCCACACTGTTTAAAATCCTCCACCATAATTCCTATACTCAAAAAACACAATGTTACCATTCTTAGTGATTACCGGCCAGTGGCTCTGACTCCAGTGGTGATGAAGTGTTTTGAGAAGCTTGTCAGAGCCCACATCATATCACTTCTCCCACAGTGTTTGGACCCCTACCAGCTCGCTTATAGGGCCAACAGATCCACTGAGGATGCTGTTGCCACGGCCCTCCATGCTGCCCTGTTCCACGTGGAGCAGCCGGGGAGCTATATGCGGATGCTATTTGTGGACTACAGCTCCGCCTTTAACACCATCCTTCCCGGCA
This sequence comes from Pholidichthys leucotaenia, assembly GCA_020510985.1. NCBI lineage: Eukaryota > Metazoa > Chordata > Actinopteri > Cichliformes > Pholidichthyidae > Pholidichthys > Pholidichthys leucotaenia. The sequence continues at coordinate 428,738,162 of CM035838.1, read as the reverse complement.
GACTGGTGCCCAAACTTAGGGAACTAGGACTTCCATATTCCACTTGTACTTGGATCCAAAGATTCCTCTCGGTTCGCAGCCAGAGGGTCAAAGTGGGACCTCACATGTCCACCACCATCAGCCTTAGCACCGGCTCCCCACAAGGCTGTGTGCTGAGCCCCCTACTGTACAGCCTTAATCCTATGACTGCACCCCCATACATCACAGCAAAAGCATCATCAAGTTTGCCGATGACACCACAGTGGTGGGGCTCATCTCGGGGGGAAATGAGACCGGTTTTAGGGGCGAGGTACAGCAGTTGATAGAGTGGTGTGGAGACAACAACCTTCTTCTAAATGTCACAAAATCAAAGGAGGTTATCATAGACTTCAGAAGAAATAAAACAGACATTCAACCTCTGACTATTAGTGGTACGGGTGTGGAGAGGGTCGAGGATTTCCGCTTCCTGGGGGTCCACATTCAGGAGGACATGACATGGGGGGTGAACATAACTGAGCTGCTGAAAAAGGCCCAGCAGAGACTACATTTCCTCAGGGTGCTGAGAGGAAACAACATCTGTCAGAGACTGCTGTTGTCTTTTTATCGTTGCTCTATTGAGAGCATTTTAACTTATTGTATTTGTATTTGGTTCAGCAGCTGCACGGTAGCTCAGAAGAAAGCTCTTCAGACTGTCATCAACACAGCCCAAAAAATTATTGGTTGCCCTCTCCTCAGCCTTGAAGAACTGCACCATGCCCACTGCCTTAAAAAGGCACAAAAAATCCTGAAGGACCCCTTCCATCCCGGTCATGCTCTCTTCCAATTACTACCATCAGGAAGGCGGTTTAGAGCAATCAAAACAAGGACAAACAGATTCAAAAACAGTTTTTATCCAACCGGAATTACCTTTCTGAATTCTAGTAGAACATGAGGTTTGAAACTGTGAAATTGAGTGTGTGTGATATTTAAAATTAGTAATTTATATAATTTTTTTAAGCTTCTTTTTACTCTTCATTCACTGATTGGTTTGCATTTTAATTTTGTTGTACTTGTTATAATGACAAATAAAGTCTATTCTATTCTTATCTTATCTTATCTTATCATATATACAGTATATATACAGTATATACTGTATAGAGTGCATCCGGAAAGTCTGGAATGTAATCACAGCAATTCACTTTTTCCACATTTTGTTATGTTACAGCCTTATTCCTAAAGGGATTAAATTAATTTTTTACAAAAAAAAAAATTCTACACACAATACCCCAAAATGACAATGTGAAAAAATGTCTTTTTTTTATAGATTTTTGCAAGTTTATTAAAAATAAAAAACTAAGAAATCACTTGTACATAAGTATTCAGAGCCTTTGCTCAATACTTTGTTGATGTACGTTTGGCAGCAATTACAGCCTAAAGTTTTTTTTGAATATGATGCCACAAGCTTGGCACACCTATCTTTGGGCAGTTTGGCCCATTCCTCTTTGCAGCACCTCTCAAGCTCCATCAGGTTAGATGGGAAGCATCCGTGCACAGCCATTTTCAGATCTCTCCAGAGATGTTCAGTTGGATTCAAGTCTGGGCTCTGGCTGGGCCACTTAAGGACATTCACAGAGTTGTCCTGAAGCCAATCCTTTGATATCTTGGCTGTGTGCTTAGGGTCATTGTCCTGCTGAAAGATGAGCCATTGCCCCAGTCTGAGATCAAGAGCGCACAGGAGCAGGTTCTCATCCAGAATGCCTCTGTACATTTCTGCATTCAATCTTTCCCTCTATCCTGACTAGTCTTCCAGTTCCTGCCACTGAAAAACATCCTCACAGCATGATGCTGCCACCACCATTGGCGTGGTTATGAGTGAGTGCCTGGTTTCCTCCAAATATGACACCTGGCATTCACGCCAAAGAGTTCAATCTTTGTCTCATCAGACAAGAGAATTTTGTTTCTCATGGTCTGAGAATCCTTCGGGTGCCTATTGACAAACTCCAGGCGGGCTGCCATGTTCCTTTTACTAAGTAGAGGCTTTTGTTTGGCCACTCAACCATACAGGCCTGATTGGTGGATTGCTGCAGAGATGGTTGTCCTTCTGCAAGATGCTCCTCTCTCCACAGAGGAACACTGGAGCTCTGACAGAGTTACTATTGGGTTCTTGGTCACCTCCCTGACTAAGGCCCTTCTCCCTAATCACTCAGTTCAGATGGCTGGCCAACGCTAGGAAGAGTCCCGGTCGTTCCGAATTTGTTCCATTTCCAGATGATGTAGGCCACTGTGCTTATTGGGACATTCAAAGCAGCAGAAATTTTTTTGTTCCCTTCCCCAGATTTATGCCTCAATACAATCCTGTCTCGGAGTTCTACAGACAATTCCTTTGACTTCGTGCTTGGTTTGTGCTCTGTCATGCACTGTCAACTGTGGGACCTTATATAGACAGGTGTGTGCATTTCCAAATCATGTCCAATCAACTGTTTCAGCCTGTTGACTGACAGTCTTGGAGGAAGGAGATGAAATAAGCGGGAGAACTGGTGAACACACCACCTACCAGACAATGACGCTGACTGGAGGCACCCACTTGGACTGAGGGACCTTTGGCTTCACCGCCGGATGCCCGCTATCAGGCTTCAATGTCAGCTGGCAGTCTCCATTAGCCACCGGGAAAGCTTCGGCTTCACCGCAAGATCAGAATCAGAATCAGATTCTGATCTTGCGGTGAAGCCGAAGCTTCAACGTCAGCTGGCAGTCTCCATTAGCCACCGGGAAAGCTTCGGCTTCACCGCAAGATACCTGCTACCAGGCTACGACCCAAGCTAACAGTCTCCATTAGCCACTGGGAGAACTTCAGACTGACAGCCAGATAGGACAACACTAGCTAGAGGCCTCCACTAGCTACCGAGGGTTCCTCGGCTTCACTGGCAGATGCAGCTACCAGATGACGATGCCAGTTAGCGGCCTTCTCTAGCTATCAGGCTATGACTCCTACTAGCGACTTTCACTAACCATCAGGAGAGCTTCGGCCTCACTGCCAGATAACAGCTATTAGATGACAAAGCCAGCTAATGGCCTCCACTAGCAATCGGTTGTACTTCTGCTCCTGTATTAGCCAACAGGTAAGCCCCTCCTTTGATCAGGTCATTTTGGCAGGATGTTAAAGTGACCTGATTTCCACCTCGCGCATTTGATCAAACTCGTTGTAGGATTTTTGTCCAATTGAACTCATTTGTGGTGACAATCATCGACACCCATGTGCCATTAAAAGTTATTGAACACTTTTCTAAAAGCTTGATGGTTTGGCCGTAGGGGCGTGGCAAAATTTGGGGCCTCGCCATGATCGTTCTATGACCATTCTGATGGCAATAACTCTGGTATGCATTGTCCGATTTCAACCAAATCCAATATTATGGATATCAGTCCAATTCCAAACAGTTCTACAGAACAATATTCATAGAAATCTACGCCACCACCTATAGGAGGCAGAAAATTTTGCATCAGAAATTTTGCATAATTTTTTTTTCCCTTGTCCCGTAAGGCAGCTAGGCAAACAGAACAGGGATCCGTCATCCTTATTGTGCCAAAACATATTTACTTTGCCAAGAGAAGCTTATACACTACTTTACTATGTACTGTATTACTCCTCTTGTAATAACTTTTAACACTTTATTTTAATTATTTTACCCATGGAAGACCCAACAGGATGGGGAAGAGGGAAAGAAGTGTGTGGAAGGGGAAAGAAAGGGAGAGGAACAGACAAAAAGACAAACAAACCAACAACTAAAACAAACAGAAAACAAATTGCTTCTTCCACCAAAGATGTCTCAACATAAGTCTGGTTTCCACACCTGTTGAAAGAGTGAAACTTGTGTGTGTGCATCTGTGTGTGTGTACAGTGGGGCAAAAAAGTATTTAGTCAGCCACCAACTGTGCACTTTCTCCCACTTAAAAGATGAGAGAGGTCTCCAATTTTCATCATAGGTATACCTCAACTATGAGAGGCAAAATGAGAAAAAAAAATCCAGAAAATCCCATTGAAGGATTTTTGATGAATTAATTAGTAAATTCCTCGGTAAAATAAGTATTTGGTCACCTACAAACAAACAAGATTTCTGGCTCTCACAGACCTGTAACTTCTTCTTTAAGAGGCTCCTCTGTCCTCCACTCGTTACCTGTATTAATGGCACCTGTTTGAACTCGTTATCAGTACAAAAGACACCTGTCCACAACCTCAAACAGTCAGACTCCAAACTCCGCTATGGCCAAGACCAAAGAGCTGCCAAAGGACACCAGAAACAAAATTGTAGACCTGCACCAGGCTGGGAAGACTGAATCTGCAATAGGTAAGCAGCTTGGTGTGAAGAAATCAACTGTGGGAGCAATTATTAGAAAATGGAAGACATACAAGACCACTGATAATCTCCCTCCATCTGGGGCTCCACACAAGATCTCACCCCATGGGGTGAAAATGATCACGAGAACGGTGAGCAAAAATCCCAGAACCACACGGGGGGACCTAGTGAATGACCTGCAGAGAGCTGGGACCAAAGTAACAAAGGCTACCATCAGTAACACACTACGCCGCCAGGGACTCAAATCCTGCAGTGCCAGACGCATCCCCCTGCTTAAGCCAGTACATGTCCAGGCCTGTCTGAAGTTTGCTTGAGAGCATTTGGATGATCCAGAAGAGGATTGGGAGAATGTCATATGGTCAGATGAAACCAAAATAGAACTTTTTGGTCAAAACTCGTGTTTGGAGGAGAAAGAATGCTGAGTTGCATCCAAAGAACACCATACCTACTGTGAAGCATGGGGGTGGAAACATCATGCTTTGGGGCTGTTTTTCTGCAAAGGGACCAGGACGACTGATCCGTGTAAAGAAAGAATGAATGGGGCCATGTATCGTGAGATTTTGAGTGAAAACCTCCTTTCATCAGCAAGGGCATTGAAGATGAAACGTAGCTGGGTCTTTCAGCATGACAATGATACCAAACACACCGCCCGGGCAACGAAAGAGTGGCTTTGTAAGAAGCATTTCAAGGTCCTGGAGTGGCCTAGCCAGTCTCCAGATCTCAACCCCATAGAAAATCTTTGGAGGGAGTTGAAAGTCTGTGTTGCCCAGCGACAGCCCCAAAACATCACTGCTCTAGAGGAGATCTGCATGGAGGAATGGGCCAAAATACCAGCAACAGTGTGTGAAAACCTCGTGAAGACTTACAGAAAATGTTTGACCTCTGTCACTGCCAACAAAGGGTATATAACAAAGTATTGAGATGAACTTTTGTTATTGACCAAATACTTATTTTACCGAGGAATTTATCAATTAATTCATTAAAAATCCTTCAATGTGATTTTCTGGATTTTGTTTTCTTATTTTGTCTCTCATAGTTGAGGTATACCTATGATGAAAATTGGAGACCTCTCTCATCTTTTAAGTGGGAGAACTTGCACAATTGGTGGCTGACTAAATACTTTTTTGCCCCACTGTATATGAGAGCGCGCTCAAAATAAGTGTGTGCATGTGAGTGGTTTGTGAGGAAACATAAAAAGTGTGTGTGTGTGTGTGTGTGTGGGGGGGGGGGGGGTTGAAGCAGCTCTACCCCCGGGAACCCAGAGCAGGCAAGGCAGCGCCACCAACCCCCACAGGGCACAGACGTCCAAGGTCAGCAACCCTCAGGAAAGCCAGGCATCTGCCCCCGGAGGGATGATTGAGGGAGGCCAGGTCGCCAGACAGCCGGCGAGGCGAGCCCACACCCCAGACCCGCCAGCCCCCTACCCCCCCCCCCCCCCCCCCCCCCCCAGCGGGGCCAATGCCTGCCCCCGGGCCCAAGACGCCAGGAGGCGCCAGGAGGGACCCCACCCCCCCGTGCCAGAGACCAGTCCCTGCCCCCCTGCAAAAGCCCCCAGAGGACCCCCCACAGCAGACCCGTCTTCCTCCCTAGTGCCACCGCCGCACACCCTGGAGAACCCCATGCCCAAAGAAGTCCCCCCCCCCCCACCCAGTGGAGCCCACATTGCCGAGAGGCACTACCCCCTTAATCCAGCACCTCCTGACTCACAGCCACACCCCTCCCCGCACCTTCACACCCACATGCTCCCATGAGCACCTATATGCACTCCCTCACTCTCACTCACCCGGACTCACCCATTCCTTCTCACTCCTGTACCCGTTCAATCTCACCCCTCATTCACCCTTGTTTCTTAAGGCAGCTGCGAAGCAGATGCTGCGAGCCTGAATGCACACCACAGGCCAAAGAAGCAGATCCCCACCCCCAGCACCCACCAAAGTAACTGATCAGCAGAACACCGCAGGCGCCCCCGAGATGCCACCCAACACGCAAAGCGCCACTCAAAACCGACCCCCTATCACCACCTCAATTCATCACCCCCTCACTCTCACTTACTCTCATATTCAGTCCTGCTCTCACTCCCTTGGTTGTATCTATACATTCAGCAGCATCCAGGGATTTTGACAACATGACGGGTCCCAGGCTCCCCACCGGGCCCCCACACTCCCAGCAGGAAGAGAGCAACAGGGCCCTGCTTTTATGTTCTCTTGCTGTACAGCACTTTGTGTAGCGAGTGTTGCTTGTAAAGTGCTTTATAAATAAAGTTGATTGATTGATTGACTGAATTAAAATTGAGGGGATGGTGATTGGAGGACCGCTAGCCACTGCGATGGGCAGAGGGACCCCCATCCCCCCAATACCTCATTGTTGAAAATGCAATTAAAATTGAGGTGAGTGCAGCCCCACCACGCAGCAAAAGTTTCCCCTTCACCAACACAATGTGGCACACCCCCACCCCAAAGCCCTAAATGTATCCAAGAAGATGTATATTCCACCCAGAGAAAGTTGGAGGGGGAGGGCGGAAAAAAGACTGGAGGTGGTCCAAAAGTGACCCCCCCCCCACCAGAATCCAGTTCGCACCACCCACTGCCACCCACTGCCCCCAAATCCCAACCCAGGGTGAGGGCCGCCAGTGCCAGCACCCTGGCACTCTCAGCACCACAAACATGATGGGGAATCCATAACCATTCCCACTCATCTTACACACACAAACATGGACAACAACAATAGTCACAAAAAAGCGCTATATAAGTGCAGGTTAGTTAGTTAGTTAGTTAATAGTGAACAATGGGCCGGAACCACACGGCACCCCACATGCCAAGCCACACCCCCGAATGCCCACGTAAGCCCACTGACCACCCATCCCAGACGCACACCAACAGTGGCAGGCCGCCCTGCAGCCACAGCCACCCTGGAGCAGCCTGATGGAAACACTGCCACCAACCCACGCCAACAGCACCCCCCCCCCCCAACCACCCCCGAGCACCAACACAAACCCACCACCAATGATACCAGGGGCAATGTGACAAATTGCCCCACCCTGCGACACAACAGTAGGGCGGTCGGGACAAGCAGGCCCCGAAACGTCAACCCCCATGCCACTAGATGGACTGCCTCACCCCCGCCACCCAACGAAGTTCTCCTACCCATAAACACATCCTCCACCCCCAGACATCCACCCACAAGTAACCATACCCATACACACACGTACCCCCACCCACCATCACACATGCCCTCCTACACCCACACACAGCCCCACCTCCCCACTCACAACACACACACCCATATCCACACCTGCTCATACACAAGCCCCCACTCTCACACACATACACACACACATGCACACCCACACCCGCAGACCCCAGTGGATGGGGAGGGCGACTCAGGACGTAGGCACCTGCCCCAGGGTGCCACCAGGGCTCCAGGGAGAACACGACCCCACTGAGCAAGGATGCATCGGAGCCAACCCGCACCACCAGCGCACACCCAACCCCGGCCAAGGGAGGGAACGTCCCCCCACCTCAGGCCAGACACACGGCCACCCCAGAAAAAGCCCCCCAGACACCCATGGTCGGGGCGCAGCCAGCCACCAGAGGCGCCAAGGAGAGTGAGCCACCGCCTACCACCCCTCAGGTTATAGAATTAATTAAGCGGGGACCAGAGACAATTGAATTCTGCCAGTTGATTATTTGAGGAGGCTGGCATTCTCTCAAGGCTAATATAATCTAATAGTAAGTTATTAAAGTCATGCATAAGTTATTTCTTGATTTCCAGTTCATGAGGATAGTTTTCTTTGCAATGCATAAGGCGGTGAGAACCATGTGTGAAATCCTTGCATCTATATTTATTTCACTTAAATCACCTAATATGTAAAGTGTGGGTGAGGACGGGACACTATACCTAAGCCATGCCTAAAAGTCCTCACATCTCTTCTGCCAGAACTTTTGAACTGGTGCACAGGACCACATAGCATGCATATAGCTATCCGGGACTTGCTGGTGCAGTGAGAGCAGATATTTGTTTGACTCAGGCCTATTTTGAACATCCTTTGTCCTGTGTAATGAATTCTATGTAGAACTTTATAAGTTGTAAGTTAGAGTTTTTAGTCATCTTAAAAGTGTTCAAACATATTTGTGTCCAGAGGCTTTCCTCCTTATTGATCGATAGGTCTGTCTCCCATTTTGATATTGGAAGAGATACGGACTCATCCAGTTTTGATAATAGTCTATGTATTTTCAATATCAAGTTAAGGGAATGAAGATTCAGAAACTCATCCACCTTAACTGGTACCTCTAAGTCTGACTGATTAATACTGAATCTTGCTTTTATTATGGATTTAAGCTATTGGTTTTCAAAATACTTTTCATCACTGACGTCGTACTGCGACACTAGTTCGTGAAATTGGATAAAACTTCCACCTTGAATAAAATGTTCAAAGTTATTTTTTTCCCTTCTCTTGCCATAGTGGAAAATTTAATGTCCTTTTCTGCTGCAAGATATCAGGATTATTCCAAATGGGCGTGAGTTTACAGGGGACAAGTGAAGACCCCGTTATTTTTCAAAATTTCCACCAAGCCATCAGAGAATAGCTGATATTAATGCTTTTAAAACAGTCATGGCATTTAATACAGGGACTTATTAAAGGCCAAATGTCACGTAACAGGGTACTTTAAATGTCTTGAAACTAGATATAAAAGGGAACCGATCCGTTCGGGTCTTGGTGCATATGCTTCAGTAACGCCGGAATATTCATTAATTTAAAACTGCCGCGCTTGGCCTGACGTTCCTACTCACGGCCCCTGGAATCGCCTGGGGTAGAAGGCGGAAGTGACGAAATTGATTGTACCTTAGTTTGATGCTTGGGGTATCCTGATTGATTGTTTATATGGAGACTGGAAGATTGAAGTGAGCAACAAGAAAGAAAAAATTGGATATTTCACCCATACCTTAAAACGGGGCTATAAGGGACAGCTGGGTAATAAGGGACACTTTTCTGGGAAATGTTTTCATACCTGTCAAGTGAGACGTTTTCGCCGTATTTTAATACCGTAAAACGCGGCTATAAGGGACGGCGGGGTAATAAGGGACACTTTTCTGCGAAATGTTTTCATACCTGTCAAGTGAGACGTTTTCGCCGTATTTTAATACCGTAAAACGCGGCTATAAGGGACGGCGGGGTAATAAGGGACACTTTTCTGGGAAATGTTTTAAATGTAATTCGTGTTGTTATTGTCAAATATTTTAAGGATTCATGGATATTTGACAATAACAACACAACTCAGCGTCCGGCTCAAAATAAAAAAAGCAGAATTCTGTATTTGTAAGGCGATTCCTCTCTGTTCCACAGCCGCAGGACAGCTGAAAGTGTTAAGCCATCATCCTAATGACTTCTCACTGTAGTGATAATAGCTCCCGCTGAGCGATCTGCCCGCCCCGACAATCAGCCTAATGATTGAGTCCGCACTTCTCAATGTAGTGCGAATAGCTCCCGCTGAGCCATCTGCAAGCACCCTAGCTGTGGGTCTCACACACACGACGTGTTCCTCAACACACTCAATAATTTTTTTTCCTGTATATTTTTCTTTTGGGCATACAGAAATGGCAATACGCCCGTATTTGCTAAAATTGCATTTTCCCCGTATTAAAATACGGTGAAAACGTCTCACTTGACAGGTATGCGCCTCCATTTTCATATTGATCTGGTCAATTTCTTGACAGCAGCGGCTCTCCTCCACTGTAATAATAATGGCTTCCGAAAAATCAATATTTATGGGGCGCCCTCGACAGACCCCCTTCAGCTTCCCAATTCTAGAGGCGATTAATGTCCAATTCAATGACATTTTCCACTGGTTCTGCTCTCTGGTCATCGTAGGAACTGTTGTCATCAGACAAAGCATCTGATTCCGTCTCGGACGGCTCGAACCTGTAAGGTTCTATGCCTCTGTCACTGTCTGAACCACTGACAAAAAAAAGACAAAACTAAACTAATTTGTTCACAATCGCTGTCACTTTCCGTCATGATTGTCCAATGTTGATAAGTGTGAATGTGGATAGGCAGGGCAGCCAGGGTACAACTTGTGACGTCAAAAACATGGGCGTGGTCTGGATTGGCTGTCACAAGCCAGCGAGCAAGGCGGGGACTTCGCCTGGTGTATTTTGTGCAATTATGTAAATACGGGTGGGTGATATGGTCTCCGGTATGAATATTTGGTTTAAGCTATGTGTATTTTATTTAAATTCGTTGTCATTTAGAAAAAAAAATTACGTGACATTTGGCCTTTAAAAGTAAGTCAGAGATTTATATTTAGTGACCCACAGAGAGCCTGTTCACCATCTAACCATGGGTTTCCTAGTGGGGTTGATTTTGTCCATTTAGAAACAAACTGCAATCTATTGGCTAAAAAGTATTTAAATAAAATTTTGGTAAATCTAAGCCTCCACACTCTTTCGCTTTTTGAAGAGTTTTTAAACTAATCCATGATGGTTTATCCTTCCATAAAAAATTACTTATATTTGAATCTAGAGATTTAAACCAGGCTATTGATGGTTGGGTAGGAATCATTGAGAAGAAATAGTTGATTTTAGGAAGGACCATCATTTTATCGGTTACGGCTCTTCCCATTAGCAATATAGGTCGTGTCTTCCATGTTTTGTCTGCCCCTTGCAGGGTATAAATGAGGCACCAATCGCCAGTAGTAAGTTTGCTTTTTAATTAAATAATAAAAAAACAAAAGCTCGTGCCACGAGGGGCAACTACAAATAACTATAAACACGACCTCGAGGAGGAATAACATGAGACATACAAATGCTGAAAAAACCATGAAAGGTAACTTACAAATAGCTACAGAGTCCACAGTCCAAAAGTAGAAAGAAGACTGGAATCAGGGGTAGGGGATTCCAGCCTGAATAGGGCGAGATCGCAGCAAGGAATGAACCTTGCTAGCGACCTTAAACAGTACACCAAAAAACACAAATACAAACAGGTGTGGAGAGAATTAAATCGATAAGGCACAAACAGCTGTGACAGGTCGGGCACAGACTGACAGGCGAAAGGCCTGCCGCGGCGCTGTCAAAATAAAAGTGCAATCATAAAGACAGATAAACATGACTTAAATGCATACACAGAAAAGAGGATAATAATCAGGAAACCCGAGCACGGTACAGAACCGCACTCGGGATCATGACACTCCAGTGCATAAGGTCATCTTGTATTGTTTTTAAAAGGGGAATGTGATTTAGCCAGTTTAGAAAGCTTGGGATCAGTCCGCCAAGGTCTCCGCCTTTGACCGCCACCTAATCCACATAGCACCGGACCCCCATAATCCCTCCTGCAGGTGGTGAACCCACTGGAGGGCGGACCCATGTAACTCCTTCGGGCTGAGCCCGGCCGGGTCCCATGGGTGGAAACCCGGCCACCAGACGCTAGCCTTCGAGCCCCTCCCCCAGGCCTGGCTCCAGGGTGGGGCCCCGGTAACCCCATACCGGGCGGGGTACACTGAATCCTTGATATACAATTTATCATGAGAGTCTGTTGGATCGTTCTTAGTCTGGCCCTTCACCCAGGACCAGTTTGTCTTGGGAGACCCTATCAGAGGCAAATTGCCCTGGACAACATAGCTCCTGGGATCACTGGGGCACGCAAACCCCCCCACCACGATAAGGTGACGATCCATGTGGTTTTCGTCCTGGCCGTGGCACATCGGACCAGCTCTTTACCCTCTCGAGAATTCTTGAGGGTTCGTGGGAGTTTGCCCAACCAGTTTACATGTGTTTTGTGGACTTGGAGAAGGCATTTGACCGCATCCCTCGTGGATTTTTGTGGGGGGTGCTTCGGGAGTATGGGGTATCGGGCTTGTTGTTACGAGCTATTCGGTCTCTGTACGACCGTTGTGAGAGTTTAGTTCGTATTGCCAACACTTGGTCGGAGTCATTCCCAGTGAGAGTTGGACTCCGCCAGGGCTGCCCTTTGTCACCGATCCTGTTCATAATTTTTATGGACAGGATTTCTAGGTGCAGCCAGGGAATGGAGGGTGTCATGCTTGGTGACCACAGGATCTCACCTCTGTTGTTTGCAGATGATGTTGTCCTGTTGGCTTCATCCAGCAATGACCTACAGCTATTGCTGGGACGGTTTGCCGCTGAGTGTGAAGTGGCTGGAATGAGAATCAGCACCTCCAGGTCCGAGTCCATGGTCCTCAGCCGGAAAAAGGTGGATTGTCCTCTCTGGGTTGGGGACAGGCTCCTGCCCCAAGTGGAGGAGTTTAAGTATCTTGGGGTCTTGTTCACGAGTGAGGGGAAAATGGAGCGAGAGATCGACAGACGGATTGGAGCAGCATCTGCAGTGATGCGGACGCTGTACCGGTCTGTTGTGGTGAAGAGGGAGCTTAGTTCTAAGGCAAAGCTGTCAATTTACCAGTCAATCTACGTTCCTACTCTCATCTATGGTCACGAGCTTTGGGTAATGACCGAAAGAACGAGATTGCAGATACAAGCGGCTGAAATGAGCTTTCTCCGTAGGATTGCTGGACTCACCCTCAGAGATAGGGTGAGGAGCTCAGTCATCCGGGAGAGGCTCAGAGTAGAACCGCTGCTCCTCCACATTGAAAGGAGTCAGTTGAGGTGGTATGGGCATCTGATTAGGATGCCTCCTGGACGCCTCCCACTTGAGGTGTTTCAGGCACGTCCCACTGGGAGGAGACCCCGGGGCAGACCCAGGACTCGGTGGAGAGACTATGTCTCCCAGCTGGTCTGGGAACGCCTTGGTATCCCCTCTGAAGAGCTGGAGCAAGTGGCTGGGGAGAGGGAAGTCTGGGCTTCTCTGCTTGAACTGCTGCCTCCACGACCCGGACCTCCGGAAAAGCGGTAGAAGATGGATGGATGGATGGATGGATGGATGGAATGTGATTTAGTCGCAAAAACTCTGAGAGCCTGGGGGAAATATCTATTCCTAAATAGCTGAAATAAACATCACAGATGCTTTGCTACAAGCAGAAACTGAAGAAGCAAAATAGATGAAACATCAGTTTCTCCTCTTAACAGTCCTGGTGGCTCGGTGGTCAGAACTTCATTAGAGGATCCCTCCTGCATCATCAGCAGGGGTCTCAGGGTCATAGGTGTTTCGCCCCTGAACCTGTACGCCTCACCTGAATGGGGCAGCAAAGATTAATCTTCACTTGCAGAAGGGCTCCAACCACGATCTCTTGTGAGCCACAACCACCTTGAACTGGCCTCAGCCACTGAGGATATGTCCCCAATGGCTTTCCTTAGATGTTTAGGTTCCAGACCTATCTTGTGTAAAAAATGGTACAAAGATGCGGCTGGAAACCCACGACAACCAACCTCGACAGGGAATAAAATAGTGTGCCACCCTTTAATACAAGCCTCATTAACTAGGTTCTGATATTTTTCCTTCTTGAGCACGTGAGATATGGCCAGCCTCTCCTCCCAAGGCACTGTAAGCTCAACTATTACAATGGATTTTGCACTCTGAGAGCAAAGAATCATGTCCAGGCGGAGTGTGGTTGTTGCTACTTCTTCTGGGAAGACGAGCTTCTTTTTTAGGTCAACGTGAATCTCCCAGTCTGATGCTTTATTCAAAACAGAGGAGCACGTTCTGGCAGTTGTTTTTGCCTTAGGAGACTTATTTCCTGGCTTTTGAAAGCTGATGACCCGAAATGGTGTTGCCTGATGGTTATTGGCTCTAATCCTCTTGAATTCAACCCACCTTGCCATTTCTGCAAGAACTTTATCGTGTCGCCACTGGTAACGCCCTTCTCCAAGTGCTCTAGAGCACCCGGTCAAAATGTGATTCAAAGTACTAGGGGTCATACCGCACAGCTTACAAGATGAAGCCTCATCTTTGTACCAAAATTTTAAATTACTTGGTGTTGGCAAAAGATCAGTCACTGCACAGAGAAGAAAAGCCAACTTGCCCTGGTCCGTGCCCCAGATATCATTCCAGGACAGTGATCATTTGAGTGCATGGTTCCACTACATCCACTGCCCTTGAGAGGCGAGCCCTGCAGCTTTCACACAGCGGTCCTCTTCCACTGCCTCTCTGACCCTCTGTATCACGAGTCTTCTCCTGCTTTTGGTGTCAGCTTTGCTCCTCCTTTTACGTTGTAATTCCCTAGCCCGAGTAGTCCCTGACAAAGTACGCCAACAATTTCGTCATGTCTCCAGTATGCTTCAGCTTCCCTGACAGCTTCCTGGGGTTTCCATTTCCTTTGGCACTTAATGGCTGTGTTGGAATGCCTGACCTTCTTATCGTCAGAATAGAGCAAAGAACACACAGACCCTGCCTTAATGGCCTTGAATATCTAATGTTACCTGATTATATTGGAATAGTAGATGTATTTGAGAAATTAGAATTTATAGGTAGGACTACTGATTTACCCCAGCTAACAGAGTAGTCTGATAATGATGAAAATTTATCAATGAGCACCTCTGTCTGAAGAAGAGATGTTTGTGAGTTTTCAAGGAAAATCAATACATCATCAGCATAAAGACTTATCTTGTGTTCTTTTTCTCCAGTTTGGATACCTCTGATATCAACATTTTTTCATATGGCTGATGCTAATGGTTCAATAAAGATGGTTGAACGTGACGGAGAGAGTGGACAACCCTGCATAGTACCTCTCTGGAGATTAAAGCTTAGGGAAGTCTGATCATTTGTTCGGACAGACGCAGCTGGACAGCTATATAGTGTTTTAATCCAGTTTATGAAAGATGAACCAAACCCAAACTTATTTAACACCATAAAAAGAAATTTCCAGTTAACACGGTCAAAGGCTTTCTCTTCATCCAGGGACAAAATTGTAGTAGTTTCTAAGTTATTAATCTTGTAGTAGTCTATTAAATTAAATATCCTGCTTGTATTATTAGCCGAGTGCCTACCCTTGATGAAACCTGTTTGATCTCGGTGTATAATCACCTGAATTATCCTTTCCAGCCTTTTAGTGAGAGCTTTGCAAATTATTTTAAGATTGACATTCATAAGTGAGATGGGACGGTAGCTGGATGGAAGCATAGGTTCTTTTCCAGGTTTAAAGAGCAGGATAATACTAACCAAATTAATATTTTGAGAGATTACATTATCCTCTTTAATTTTGTTCACCATTTTAAAGAAAGTAGGTACCATCACAGGCCAGAATTCTTTATAAAATTCTACTGGAAATCCATCTGGTTCCGGAGCTTTGTTGTTTGGGATGTGCTTAAGTGCCTCCTTGAGTTAGACACCAGAATTGGTAAATCCAAAGCTGCAATCTGTTCATTATATAATTGTGATAAGTTAAGTTATTACCAGTGTGGAGGAAAAAATAAGTGCAGGCGGACACGGCAAGCTGAAGGTTCAAGGTGTTTTATTCCTCCATCACGAGACACACTCAGCGCTGTATCAGTGCACTGTGAGTGAGCTCTGAATGCGTTTTTCAGTGAGCTTTGAGTGAGCACATTTATACAGACAAGAGAGAATGCATGGCACATTTACATAACAGTCAACACATATCAATTGTTTGATTACTGGCGCCGGAATTCCTCTCTTTGCTCCGTGGATGTATAACAATAGGACAAAAGAGAATGCAAGGCACATTTATATATTGATATCAGTCCATACATATCAATCATGATAAGATAAGATAAGTTATTTTTCTGGATGATGATGATGGCGGTGCACCTAGACGCAGCGGCCCGTCTTGGCATCAGCAAGTGTGAGAGTTTTGATCATCCCAGACGTACATTCTGTAAAACTTACAACAGTGAGACCTTATTAAACATCAAGGTACTGCACGCTGCAAGAATCGCGGTACTCGGTTGTGACTTGGACATTCTACGCCAGCATGGAATTCTGGCGGAGTCCCCGCTGGAAGCTACCCGGGAGAGGAGGAAGCGTAGGCGGAGTGAACGCAAGCAAAAGCGTGGAAAAAGGGCCGGGATCCATGCTAGGCTAAAGGCTAACCCTTCCAGACAAGCAGTACCATTGCTCCTTCTCTCTAACGTCAGCTCTCTCGACAACAAGCTGGACGAGCTGCGTCTGCTGAGAGAAACCCGGAGAGAGTGGAGGGACTGCTGTGTGCCTGCGTTCACAGAGACATGGCTCCACGACAACATCCCTGACGAGGCCATTCAACTAGAAGGTACAACGGTGTTCCGAGCAGACAGAGAAACGGCGAGCTCCGGTAAGAGCCGTGGGGGTGGGCTATGCATCTATGTTAACAAGAACTGGTGCGTTAACGCCACATTAGTATCTAAACACTGCTCTCCGTTGGCGGAGTTCCTTATTGTAAATTGCCGACCATTTTATCTGCCGAGGAAATTCAGCAACGTGTTTGTAGCGGCTGTTTACTTAGCGCTGAGTGCTAACGCTAATGCTAATGCTAAGAAGGCACTTGGGGAACTGCACGATGCTATTAGCGAAATCCAAACTTCACATCCGGACAGTTTTGTGGTGGTTGCGGGGGATTTTAACCACACCAGTTTAAAGACTGTGCTCCCCAAGTTTAAACAATGTGTAGACTTTAAGACCAGAGGAGAGAATATGTTGGACTTGGTGTACACAAACACAGATGCATATAAGGTGATACCCCGCCCCCACCTCGGCCTTTCTGACCACATATCCGTGATGCTGCTGCCTGCCTACAAACCCTTATTGAAGCGCAGCAGGCCAGCAGTGAAACAAATCAGGATTTGGCCAGAGAGTGCAAAATCTGTACTGAAAGACTGTTTTCTGCACACAGACTGGTAGGTCTTCAAAATAGCAGCCTCCCAGGAAGACAAGACAGATGCGGAGGAGTATGCTGAAACGGTCACCAGCTACAACGTGAAGTGCACAGATGATGTCACTACAGTGAAAACCATCACTATGCGGGAAACCATAAGCCCTGGATGACTGCAGAGGTGCGCTCGCTGCTTACAGCGAGCTTACAGCGAGCCAGCCTTCAGAGCGAAGGACAGGATCGCCCTCCGCTCAGCCAGGTCTGCGCTCTCAAAGGGAATTAAGACGGCAAAGCGCACCTATGCGGAGAAAATCCAGGGACACCTCTGTGACACAAGGAACACCAAGCAGATGTGGCAGGGAGTTCGGACACTGATGGGCTATAAGTCTAGGCAGGGGGTCGATGATGATGACGCTTCACTTCCAGACAGGCTTAACGACTTCTTTGCACGTTTTGAAGCATCAAACTCAACAATCAGAGGGAGGGCTGGCCCACCCCCACCATCGGTCGGATCAACTTTTACCATC
Organism: Pholidichthys leucotaenia; assembly: GCA_020510985.1. Taxonomy (NCBI): domain Eukaryota; kingdom Metazoa; phylum Chordata; class Actinopteri; order Cichliformes; family Pholidichthyidae; genus Pholidichthys; species Pholidichthys leucotaenia. Next base: position 428,720,615 of record CM035838.1, on the reverse strand, counting down.
AATACAGCGGACACACGGAGGACCCTAACCAGAGTCAACCCACGTAAAGCTGCAGGTCCGGACAACATCCCGGGATGTGTGCTCCGAGACTGCGCGAGCGAGTTGGCAGATGTACTGACTGACATTTATAACATCTCCCTGAGTCAGGCCATCGTTCCCAGATGCTTCAAGACCTCTATCATAGTACCGGTGCCAAAGAAACCAGTTGTGTCCTGTCTGAATGACTATCGTCCTGTTGCACTGACACCAATTGTGATGAAGTGTTTTGAACAGCTTGTCAAACCACACATTACAGCCTGCCTCCCTGCATCACACGACCCGCTCCAGTTTGCATATCGTTCAAACCGCTCCACGGAGGATGCTATAGTCACCACCCTGCACTCTGTCATCACCCACCTGGATCAGAAAGACACCTACGCCAGACTCCTGAACATTGATTTCATTTCAGCATTCAACACCATTATTCCCCAGATACTGGTGGAGAAATTACTCCTTCTTGGTCTGAACACCACCACATGTCTCTGGATCCTGGATTTACTGACTGAGAGACCTCAGTCTGTCTGGGTTGGAAACAACATCTCCAACTCTGTCACGCTGAGAACCGGATCCCCTCCAGGCTGCGTACTCAGTCCACTGTTGTTTACACTTCTAACACATGACTGTATATCCAAACACAAGGGGAACCAGATTATTAAGTTTGCAGACGACACCACGGTGGTGGGACTTATTCAGAGGGATGAGGAATCAATGTACAGGGAAGAAGTGAGAGACCTGGAGGGCTGGTGCAGGGAGAACAATCTGGTGCTCAACGTGGACAAAACGAAGGAGATGATTATCAACTTCCGGCGGTCACAGCCTGAACACGTCCCTCTCAGCATCGGCGGCCGTTTAGTGGAGAGAGTGGAGAACATCAATTTCCTCGGAGTGCAGATCTCGCAGGACCTGACTTGGAGCAAGAATTCCTTGGGGATCAGGAAGTGGGCCCAGCAGAGACTGCAGTTCTTGAGGAAACTCAAACTGGCCTCTCTCCCATCTGCATCCTCAGGACCTTCTACAGAGGTGTGGTGGAGAGCATTCTGATGTACTGCATTGCTACATGGTACTCCAGCTGCAGTATGTCAGACAAAAAAGCCCTGCAGAGGATAGTCAAGAGAGCTGAGAGGATAATTGGAGTCTCCCTCCCCTCTGTCCAAGAACTTTTTCAGAACCGTTGTAGGAGCAGGGCACTGAACATTGTCAAGGACTGTTCTCACCCTCTGCATAAACACTTTGAACTTCTGCCATCTGGCAAACGATTCCGGAGCATCAGAGGCAGAACCACCAGACTGATTAACAGCTTCCTTCCACAAGCTGTTAGGATGCTGAATAGTTGATCCGGAATCTCTCATACACACTACTGCACCTACGGACATTATGTATATTATGGTTAGTTAGTTTTTTCCCAAGTATGTCTCAGGGATGTGTGAATGGATGTGGTGGGGTGGGGGTGGGGGCTGAAGATATGTGTGAGTGTGTCTTAAATCATGTTCTTTACTTATATGGATGCCGAGAGAAACGCAATTTCATCTTGCCTGCACTACAGTTGTATGTACAGCAATATGACAATAAAGGTTGATTTGATTTGATTTGATTTGATAATGACCAAGGCTCAGATTTAAAGACACTGTAAAAAGAAACTTGAAGAAGCTGGCTATAGACAGGAGTTCCTGGCAGTGGAAGGTTAAGGATAGAGCTGCATGGTGGAATCTGATCAGACCTAAATGAAACAGTCATTGTCACCCATGACAGACTGCTATGATGATAATGATGTGAAGTTAATATCATCCAAATATGTATTTATCTCCAAGTCAGATGGGTTAATTTGAGATGAGTAGAGGTTTTCATAAAACTTTCTGAAAGAGTTATTTATTTCTTCAGACTCATGAGTAATATTTCCAGTCATATCCTTAATAGAGTGGATAGTTGTTTGTTTGTTTTTTCTTTATTCAATCTAAGCTGGTTCTCAAGATATCGCCCCAATTTATTACTGTGTTCAAACTTCTCAAGATGCAGTCTTTGTATTAAAAACTGTGCTCTTTTGTTTGTAATTTCTTTTAATTCCAGCTTTAATATTCTCACATTGTGAAGTGTCTGTTCCTGAGGAGAAATGGCACAAGTCATCTCCAGTGATTTAATTTTCTGTTCTAATTCCAGTAGCATCATGTTTTTTAATACCTCGGGAATGGAATATCGGGCTGGCACCAAGATAGGTATGATGTATATGGGTATGCCTCCGAACAATTACAGCTATGAATAATCATGAGTAGCAATAGTGCCCTCTCTTGGAGATGTAAAGGTTACACCAATGGTTTTCTTCAATATCTCTGAAATAAATAGTCTGATTGGTACCATTTATGGTGACAATCATCTATACCCATTTGCCATCAAAAACTGTTGAAAACTTTTCCAAATGTCTGATGGTTTGGCGGAAGTGGCATTGCCATCACCTTTCCAATTGCTTTTAGTCTGGCATACATTGACTGATTTCAACTAAATTTTGTGTGGTGAATAGGTAGCCAATACTGATAATTTCTATAATAAAGAATGATACATATTAACAGTGCCACCTACCGCCAATGGACAGGAATTGCCATAACTCACATGCCATACTCACATGCCATATTCATGTGCCGCTTGCCAGAATGACATGAAATTTTCTGAGGTTTATCAGACCACCTGGTTGATCATAACTGCACATCACCTTTAGCATGATGTTACCATGGACAAACGCTCCTCGCCAATCAATCCGTGATCTTGTTGGGAGGGCTGGGAAGGTCCTGGAGTCATGAAATTTTGAACAAAAGTAGAGGGGACTGTCATCTGTAAACCCGTGTGAGTCATCAATACTTAACTTATAAGTAAGTGTTACCATGGTGACATGGCGACAGTTGACTCCTCACCATGGAACATCAGAAAGTTGCAACTTGGACAAATTTTATCCGATTTTCACCAAATGTTCTACAATGGATAGCAGTTCAACCCTGCATGTTTCTACGCAAAAATGGTTGACAAAACTTATAGCACCACCTGTTGCTCACAGGAAGTACTACACCAAACAGTTTTCTTTATTATTCACACAGCGCATGCCATGACGATGGGAAATTTTATGTGCCAGCTGGTTCGACAGGCACCAGGTTTCACGGGTGTGTGGGGGGTGAGGGCCCGCTTACAGCTGCTTGCAGCTTTAATTGTTAGATTTTTTTTTTTCTTTATCTTCTCAGAATCAGAATCAGAATCAGAATCAGGTTTATTGCCATTGTTCATGTAGTACACAAACTAGGAATTTGTCTCGGTGCAATGCTGCAACATTAAACATGATAAGATAAAAGAAATAAACTATACATGCAATAAAGTGTAGAATAAGAGTAAGTGATACTGGTCAGCAGTTAAAATATATTAGCGAGCAGCAGATACTGTGGAGAACTATATAGTGCAGTCGGTAATGCAGGAAGAAAACAGTGATGATTGACATGAGTCTGGTTGAGCTGCTGTACATAGTGCACGAGAGTCAATAAGTCACTTAGTGTTCAGCAGTCTGATGGCAGAGGGGAAGAAGCTGTTCATGTGACGGGAGGTTTTAGTCTGGATGGACCGAAGTCTTCTACCAGAGGGGAGGGGGGCAAACAGTACGTGACCAGGGTGTGAGGGATCGGCTATGATCCGGCCAGCACGCCTCCGGGTCCTGGAGATGTACAGATCCTGGAGAGATGGGAGCTTGCAGCCGATCACCTTCTCAGCAGTGCGCACGACGCGCTGCAGCCTTAGTCTGTCTTCTCCACCTAAGATTTCATTTTTGGGGTGGTCACCGTGCATGAAAGCTCATCATTTTTTGCAGGGACCTCAAGACTGGCAAAAAAAAATTATATTTTGGAGGAAATATGAATGACCCCACAAAAATGGCTCTACAGCGCCACCTAGCATGTGAAGTCAATGGGGAGTTGCACACACTTACTTTCATGTAGAAAGATGAAGATCGGGGGAGATGTTTGTCATGTCAAGATATGCAAAAATTCCATAGAAGTGATTTTCTACACCCAACAGGAAGTTAGCCATTTTGGCAGGAAGTGGCAGTTTCCAGATGTCCACCTCACACTTTTGATCAAACTCGTCCTAGGGCTTTAATCTGATTGAGGTCATATGTGGTGGCAATCATCTATACCCATGTGCCATTAAAAGTTATTGAAAACTTTTTCAAAAGCTCTACGGTTTGACCGTATGAGCGTTGCAAAGATTCATGCCTCGCCATGATCATTCTGTGACCATTCTGACGGCAGTAACTCTGGTATGCATTGTCGGATTTAAACCAAATTCAATATTATGGATACCAGTCCAGTTCCAAACAGTTCTATAGAACAATATTGATAGAAATCTACAGTGCCACCTGTAGGAGGCAGAAAGTTTTGCATCAGAAAGTTTGCATCATGTTGTTTTTTGTAATACCTCAAAAATGGAACGTCAGATTGGAACCAAGATAGGTATGATGTATATGGGTATGCCTCCAAACAATTACAGCTATGAATATTCATGAGTAGTAATTGCGCCCTCTCTTGGAGACATGAAGGTTACACTTTCCATTCAACTCAAATCAACTTTATTTATATAGCGCCATTTCACAACAACAGTCATCTCATAGCACTATCAACTGTAGGGGAAGCCCCCACAATTGCAGAAAGTGTCCAGCAATCCGGCGATCCCCTGTGAGCAAGCACTTGGAACAGTGGAGAGGAAAAACTCTATTTTAACAGGAAGAAACCTCCAGCAGAACCAGGCACAGGGAGGGGCAGTCAACTGCTGTGACTGGCTGGGGGGTGAGGGGATAGAGAAGATGAAAAGAACAGACATGTAGAGAGCAAACAGCACAATGGGGACTCAATCTATGGGAGAGAACAAACAGATGTTAATGACCAGCAAAAATATTTCATTGAGAGTGAAGAACGGAGTGAAGCCCAATGCATTATTGGAGCCCCCCCAGCTGTTTAAACCTATTAGCAGCATAACTAAGGGAGGGTTCAGAGGCACATGATGCCTCCCTAATAATAGGCTATATCAAAAAGGAAGGTTTTAACCCTATTCTTAAAAACAGAGGTCGAGTCTGACTCCTGAATCCAGATTGGCAGCTGGTTCCACAGGAGAGGAGCTTGATAACTGAAGGCTCTGCCTCCCATTGTACTTTTGGGTTGGGTTAGGGTTAGGGTTAGGGTTTTGAGATTCTAGGTATTACAAGTAATACTGAATTTTGGGAGCGTAGTGCTCTGTTAGGATAATAGGGTAGTATCAGATCTTTTAAATAAAAAGGGTCCTGATTAGTTAGAGCTTTGTAAGTGAGAAGAAGGATTTTAAACTTAATTGTAAACTCTATGGGAAGCCAATGAAGGGAGGCCAGAACCGGAGAGATATAAGGCGCTTTTCCATTTGGAACTGTTTGGCCTCGTTTGGCCTCCTTTAGTACGGTTCGGCCTCCTTTGTCCGCTTTTCCTTTTGGCACCCAATGGCCTCACAGTTCGTTATTTCGGAACTGTTCTACTTTTATCGACACTTTTACCGGCACCGTTAAAAGTAGGTCCGAAGGGTACCGGTGTGACAGAGATCATCCTGCGCAGTTCGCCCCACACGGGACACGAACCCGCGACCTCTCAGTCAACTACACAGTTCGAGCATGGGAGACACAGCACGATCGCGCTGAGCTAAAGGTCTGACCGATAGCTCAGCGCTACCGATACTGTATGAGGCTTTGGGAGGGAGGTTTTACTAACGTTCTACGCCGAACAGTACTAGTTGGCATCCGTTACACTCTCCCCCTTAAACCTCACTCCCATGCCGGGTCACGGTACCAGTGTGACAGAGATCATCCTGCGCAGTTCGCCCCACACGGGACACGAACCCGCGACCTCTCAGTCAACTACACAGTTCGAGCATGGGAGACACAGCACGATCGCGCTGAGCTAAAGGTCTGACCGATAGCTCAGCGCTACCGATACTGTATGAGGCTTTGGGAGGGAGGTTTTACTAACGTTCTACGCCGAACAGTACTAGTTGGCATCCGTTACACCGGCACGGTTTCGTCACGCCACTGCTGGCCATTCATTGGTCTGGGCGTAGCGTCATGAGAGTGGGCGTTACGCTGACTTTCGAGAATCGCTTGCTGGTTGCCATTTGCAATTTTTCGTCAGTGAGCCCGCGAACAAGTGATATTATAAACCACAACGATAGAATGGCTTAACAGAAATCAGCAGAAATCTAACACCACGGTCCAGCAGAGTTTCCTGTGCGTTTCGGCTGATGAGAGAATGCAGAGGGAAGCAGACTGAGCTTGCAGTGGTGCGCACAAACAGACGCACCAGAAATTACACGGAGACGCACCGGGAATTAGACCCAGCCACCCGAATTGAATTGAATGTACAGCCGTGACGCACCCAACTTCAGCAGTTGAAGCTGTGATATTGTGATATACAGGACGGTGAGTGATGTGATATTCATGCTTTATGTTATTTTTTCCAACAGTGGAAAGTTCAGTTAGGACAGACGAAAACTTAATCGTGTTTAAACGATGACCTAGCTTAATGCTATGTCCGTCCTTGTATGTTGTTTTTTTGTGTTGACAATATCTGATGAAATAAGCTAGTTGTAATCCTGGTTAAAAAGTTTATTTTATTTATTTATTTTACATGTTGCACTTTCATGCTGTGAATGAACTTAATTTGTGTGTATTTCATTGTAGAGTCCAAGGATCTGCTCAGAATGGCGACGTTTTGACACCAATGTATTGTGACAGGTAAACAACACATCATATTTATAGTCAAATCTTTTGCTTTTTAAAGCGAGGTAGTCGGATACGCAAAAGCCGATGGTGTATAGAACACGTATATTAGGATGTGAAATGTCGGCATCGAAACTGCTCCCATTTAGCTGTAATTAATATTCAAAAATGATATTTTCGAGAGGAAAGAATTCAGTTTAAACAGCCACGGACCAAAAAATGTACATTTGCTCATGGAACAGGTCATTCACACTTGCAGACAATCTTGCTATATGTGTCTGTAGGATTTTCTTTCCATGCACGCAAAAAAGCATTTTTTCCCCGCATCCGACTACCTCACTTTAAGTTAAAGTTTAGGTAAAGTGCCAAATTTAAAGCAGCACAATTTCCACTTAATATGAAAGGGACTGAACTGAGATTTATTTGATTGTGTGAATATTAATTACAGAGTAATTGAAAATGAATGGTACATCCAATAATAGCCACCATAAAATAAACCGCTTGTTTATTTATTTTTATTAGATCATCTCTGTGATCCTTTATGAGTTCTAGTCATAATAGTGTATCTTGCACCTTGGGGAATGGGAGATGTTCAGTCACCATTAGAATTTAGTTTATATGTGTATAGTATTTCATCTTTAAACTCATTCAGTAATAGAACACATTGTGGGACACGTGCACATATGTATATCACTTTATGCTTCATATGTATACCACTTTAGGCTTCACATCTTAGATTGAACAAAGGACTGAGTCTCTTTGGAGATGACAGGAGGATGTGAAACTTTAGGCTTTGGAATGCAGAGAGACGGCCTTGGGGGATTTTCCTGGTTGCCAGAGATTATGGGTGGAGGTGTTAAGATCCGGAAGAAGATGCATTGTTACTTGGGATTAAATACAATGTGACTGTGAGCTTTGATGTCCTGGGGTATAAAAAGGATGAATGTCTGGAATTCTTTCTCTTTCTGTTTTTGCTGATGTTGGAGAATGTGAATAAACCTGACTCGTGAGATAAACTCTGCCTCGTCACTTTCACATTCCCACACTGGTGACCCTAAGACATATCATGAGTGAAAGAAATTCCCCCGAGCCAGACTCGTCAGGAGCCAGCCAAGCGAATGCAGCCACAGTCCAGCTACCGGACTTCTGGCAGAACAATCCGTGCTCCTGGTTTAATGCAGTTGAAGCGCAGTTCAACCTCCGGGGGATTTCGGTAGACGCCACAAAGTTCTACCATGTGGTTGCAAAACTGGACAACCACACAGCCCAGCATGTGGAGAGCCTGATCGACCAGCCGCCGGACAGCGACAAGTACGGCGCATTGAAGGCTGCACTCATCCGGTACTTCACCCCCTCGGCAGAGGAGCGAGCAGAGGGGCTCCTGGCGCTGACTGAATTTGAAAGCGACAGGCCCGCGGACCTGATGCAGAAGCTGTTGAGGTTGAAGGACTCTGACGATGATCACTTCATCTTCACCCACCTCTTCCTCAGGACCCTACCGTCAGCGGTGAGAGCGACCCTGGCCAGTTCGCCACTGTTGGCCCAGCGAGACTACCACGCGCTGGGCCAGGAGGCGCAACGAATCGTCAGCGCCACCAAACGGTGCGCGGCCATGGCCACTGCAGCGGAGCTCGGCGCGGCGTCCAGAGATGGCAGGGGGCCAAGAGACAGCAGTACCAGACTCACAGACGACGGCGGCGGCAGGGGCCAAGAAACACGGATCAGACGACGTCCTTTGTTTCTACCATCGCCGCTTTGCACAGAGGGCACGCAAATGTGTACCACCGTGCCAGTTCGGGCGTTCGGGAAATGCCAAGACCGGGGGTTGGTAGCAGCTGCGGCCCTCAGGGAGGAGAACAAGCTGCTTTATTTGTTGGACGCCCGCTCGGGGAGGCATTTCCTTGTGGACACAGGCTCCCAGCTGAGTTTCATCACACCTTCCTACGCAGACAGGCTAACAGGTTCCAAAGGTCCCCGGGTGGTAGCAGCAAACGGCTCGGGGATTAAGACCTTTGGTGAGAAGACTCTATTTCTGTCTCTGCAGGGCCGTACATTTGAGTGGACTTTTATCATAGCAGCAGTGAATTTCAATATGTTGGGGGCCGATTTTCTGTGCTCACATGGTTTGTTGGTTGATCTTGCTAACAGGCGCCTGGTTAATGCACTTTCTTTTTATTCTATTCCCTGTGCAGCCTGAGTGACCCCGCCCACAGCACAAGCCAACGTCGCAACGGCAAGCGGTAAGTTCCACACACTGCTCACTCAGTTCCCAGCACTCACAGTTCCCACATTTTCAGCAGCCATCGCTAAACACGGAGTGGAACATTTTATTACTACCACCGGACCGCCCGTTTTTGCAAAAGCTCGGTGCTTGGATTCAGCTAAACTGACCATAGCGCGCGAGGAGTTCGCCAACCTGGAAAAGTTGGGCATCATCAGGCGTTCGAATAGCCCATGGGCTTCCCCGCTTCACATGGTCCCTAAAGCTGATGGCTTGTGGCGACCTTGCGGAGATTTCCACAGGTTGAACAACGCTACAGCGCGCGACCGCTACCCAATCCCGCATATCCAAGATTTTTCCGTTCATTTGGCGGGGGCGCGCGTTTTTTCTAAGATAGACTTGGTCCGCGGTTACCACCAAGTCCCAGTGCACGCTGAGGACATACCCAAAACAGCGGTAATAACTCCGTTTGGCCTCTTTGAGTTTTTGCGCATGCCGTTTGGGCTTAAAGGCGCTGCGCAGATGTTCCAACGCATGATGGACGCGGTGTTGCGCGATCTCCCCTTCATGTTCATCTACCTGGATGACATCTTAGTAGCCAGCGCGTCCGAAGACGAACACGAAAACCATCTCACGGCAGTTTTCCGGAGGTTGGCAGAGCACGGATTAATAATCAACCCAGCGAAGTGTCAGTTCAGGGTGACACAGATTGATTTTTGGGGGCATCGCGTCTCCCCAGAAGGAGCGGTTCCGCTGCCTGACAAAGTGCTCGTGGTAACAAATTTTCCCCAGCCACAAACAGTCAAGGCGTTACAGGAGTTTTTGGGAATGGTGGATTTTTATAACCGTTTCCTCCCCCGCGCAGCGCAGCTCATGCAACCATTGTATGCCACACTAAAAAACCAAAAACCCGCAAATAAGATCGAATGGTCTCCGGAGCGAGAGCGAGCATTCTCGGAGGTCAAAACAGCCCTGGCAAACGCTGCGTTGTTAGCACATCCAGACCCAACGGCCCGCATAGCGCTCACTACTGACGCGTCAGATGTGGCCATAGGGGCGGTCATGGAACAGCATGTAGCCGGGGCTTGGCAACCGCTCGCCTTTTTCAGCAGGACTTTGCGCGATAGTGAGCGAAAATACAGCGCATTTGACAGGGAGTTGTTAGCTCTCCACTTGGCCATTCGCCACTTCCAGTTCTGGCTGGAGGGACGCAGTTTCACCGCGTTCGTTGACCACAAGCCGCTGACATTCGTGATGGCCAAGGTTTCAGAACCGTGGTCAGGCCGGCAGCGGAGGCAGCTAGCCGCAATCTCAGAGTTTACTACCGATATTCAGCACGTGGCGGGTAAACTGAATGTAGTGGCAGACTGTCTCTCGCGCGCCGTGGTGGCCCCAGTCCGCGTAGGGATAGATTATGCAACCATGGTCGCGGATCAGGGTAGCGATGCGGACGTGCGCGCGCTCCAGTCTGGACCAACAGGGTTAAGGCTGGAGAACAGGGTGCTGCAAGAAGGCATGCCCCCACTAATCTGCGATGTCTCCACGGGGCGACCGCGTTCTGTGGTACCGGCCGCGTGGTTCATTCTCTGGCGCACCCGGGAGTGCGCGCGTCGGTCAAAATGGTGGGAGAGAAATTTGTATGGCCAAGCCTGCGCAAACAAGTTAGAGAGTGGGCAGCAGCCTGCATGGCTTGTCAATGAGCCAAAGTACACAGACACACGAGAGCTCCCTTGGAGCCGTTTCACATCCCGGCTAAGAGGTTTGATCATGTTCACGTGGACCTCGTAGGCCCCCTCCCGCCATCACAGGGGTGCACACACCTTCTGACAATGGTAGACCGCACCACGCGCTGGCCGGAAGTGGTCCCACTGTCGTCAACCACAGCCGAGGAGGTGGTGCGCGCGTTTTTAACGGCATGGGTAGTGCGCTTTGGAGTCCGACAGAGGTCCTCAATATGTTTCTGAACTTTGGTCAGCAATGGCCCACAGCCTGGGGGTAACGATCCACCGCACAACCGCATACAATCCGCAGGCTAATGGGTTATGCGAACGTTTTCATAGGTCATTGAAAGCGGCCCTCAGAGCGTCGCTTACGGATGCAAATTGGGTGGACAGGCTACCGTGGGTTTTATTGGGGTTGTGTTCTGCACCTAAAGAGGATTTGGAAGCCTCCCCGGCTGAGCTAGTTTTTGCGCAGCCACTTCGGCTTCCTGGGGAATTTCTCCCAGATAATCCTGCGCCGGATTGCTCCCCGGCTCAGCGGTTGCAGAGTGGCACGGAATCGGGCACGCTGCCTGGCCCCATTCACCACAGTTTTCTGCGTGTTTTTGTGCCTAAGGCTTTAAAAAATGCGGAGTTTGTTTTTGTCAGACACGATGCACATCGCCCACCGTTGCGACCATCTTATGATGGACCATTTAGAGTGCTGGAAACACGGGATAAGCATTTTTTGCTAGATTTGGGGGGCAGGAAAGAAAAGATTGGCATAAACAGGTTCAAACCCGCCTTTGTGCTGGCAGACGAGGATGTGCTGCTGGCCAGGGCTCCTCGGCGCGGCAGACCCCCTAGGGAACATTCCCCAGAACACCCACAGGGATTAACAAACAGTTCTCACCCCAAGACAGCAGCTCCCCAGCAGGACGGCGCCGCGGAAGTGGCAAGGCTCGCTCACAGCAGATACAGGAGGAGATTGAGGCCCAAGCAGCACGTGGGCTGATGTGTCATGATGTTATTATGACATGCAGACTGTTATTCCATTGTTCCATCTTAGACGTTTGGGGGGGGGGGGTCATGTGGGACACATGTGCACAGATGTATATCACTTTATGCTTCATATGTATACCACTTCACATCTTAGATTGAACAAAGAACTGAGTCTCTTTGGAGATGACAGGAGGATGTGAAAGTTTTGGCTTTGGTATGCAGAGAGACGGCCTTGGGGGATTTTCCTGGTTGCCAGAGATTATGTGGGGAGGTGTTAAGATCCGGAAGAAGATGCATTGTTACTTGGGAATAAATACAATGTGACTGTGAGCTTTGATGTCCTGGGGTATAAAAAGGACGAATGTCTGGAATTCTTTCTCTTTCTGTTTTTGCTGATGTTGGAGAATGTGAATAAACCTGACTCGTGAGATAAACTCTGCCTCGTCACTTTCACATTCCCACAACATTACAAATATTTGAGAGCCATTGTAGTGCTTCCTTTTATATTTTAGCAATACAAGCACAAAACACCACCCACACATGAAACCAGGGCGACACAGCGGTGGCTAAACTTTATTGATAACGTTATTTCACACCATCACAACAACTCAGTATTTAAACTCAGTATAAATGGTGTAGAGATTGAAAGGGTCTCCAAAATTAAAATCCTTGGTGTAATAATTGATAATAAACTGTGTTGGAAGTCACATATTAATTATATTAAAGGTAAAATATGCAAATCAGTCACAATACTGCGCAGAGTATTTATAGTACATATAGTAGTATAGTACAGTCGCTACAGTCGACTGTATAGTACAGTCGACTGTACAGTCGACTGTATAGTACAGTCGCTATAGTACAGCCGCTTTTGCAACAGCGGCTCGATTCCGAGTTTTTTTTCCCTTCCTCTCTCTTTTGATCACTTTTTTTTTTCACCCCACTTATATCACGGACACACAGATCGTCCTAAATGTCTCCTGAGCCGGTGGACGGAGCCACTGTCTATAGCAGGATACGATACAGCAGAGAACAGCTGCTAGCATTCAACCGCCACCCGGTCCCATTGGAAAAACTCGACATACCGAGTGAACTGAGGCGAAAACGCCGCGGCTGCCGGGCTGGAGTAAGGCGGAGGACAAAAAATATAAGGTACAGACCCTCCCTTCCATCTGTTGTCATGGGAAATGTACGGTCGATACTGGGAAAGTTAGATGAGCTAGCGGCTATCTCCCGTTATGATAGCACTTACCGGGAGTGCTCTCTCCTTTTGTTTACTGAGACGTGGCTAACTGAACTAGCAGCAGATGCTAACATTGAGCTGGAGGGTTTTCACATGATACGAGCTGACCGAACACCAGACAGTGGCAAGGCTAGGGGCGGTGGAGTGATCATGTATGTTAACAACAACTGGTGCAGACCGGGACATATCACTGTTAAACAACGACACTGCAGCAAAGACATTGAGTTGCTAGCTGTTAGCATGAGGCCTACATATCTCCCGAGAGAACACTCACACGTGATCTGCATTGTTGTTTATGCAAATCCGACGGCGAACGCTGGGACAGCACGTGACGTCATCCATTCAGTAACCAGCAGGCTGCAGACAGAACACCCAGATGCTCTTCTCCTCATCTCAGGCGATTTCAACCATGTTTCACTGTCTCCCATTCTACCCACGTTCACCCAGTATGTCACATGCCACACTAGAGACAATAAAACACTGGATTTATTCTACGCAAACACTAAGGAGGCGTACACCTCATCACAACTACCCCCACTCGGGAGATCGGATCACAACTTGGTTCATCTCCGGCCGGTGTACAAACCCCTAGTGCACAGACAACCTCCGGCCATGCACACTGTGGAGTTATGGTCTGAGGAGACAATGGACACCCTAAAGGGCTGTTTTGAAGCCACCGCCTGGAAGCAGCTCTGCGATCCACATGGTGAGGACATCGATGGCCTCATTCACACCTTCACGGGCTACCTCAGCTTCTGTGTGGACAAATCCGTTCCCACCAAGACCATACGGCGTCACTCAAACAACAAACCCTGGATCAACCCTGAGATAAAAACACTTCTGAGAGAGAAGAAGAGGATCTTCAGGTCGGGGAACAGGGAGATGCTGAAGTCCGTACAGAGGGAGCTGAGGAGAAAGATCAGAGAAGGCAAGGACAGCTTCAGGAAGAAGATGGAGGACAAGCTGCAACAGAGCGACATCAGCGGGGTCTGGAGAAACCTCAAAACCATCTCGGGGCTCCAGAATACCTCCCCCCAGGCCACAGGGGGCAGGGAGTGGGCGAACAACCTGAATCTGTTTTTCAATAGATTTGACCAACCGCCCTCCCCCCTGACTGCACAACAACCACTGCTGCCTCTAAAGAAATCAAGTCCTGCTGCCCACTCCCCACTCTACCAACACCCCCCCACTCCCAACACACAGCCCCCCATCCTGACCCTGACCAGGACCCAGGTGAGGACGGAGCTGAGGAAGATCAAGGCGAGGAAGGCGCCGGGACCGGACGGCATCAGCGCAAAGCTCCTCAAGTCCTGTGCAGACCAGCTGTGTGGGATTGTGACGTATATCTTCAACATGAGCCTGAAACTGGGGAGGGTACCACAGCTGTGGAAAACATCTTGTGTGGTACCTGTACCAAAAACTTCCCACCCCAAAGACCTGAACAGCTACAGACCGGTGGCCTTGACGTCCCACTTGATGAAGACCCTGGAGAGACTGCTCCTTGCTCACCTCCGCCCCCTGGTGGAACCAGCGATGGATCCACTCCAGTTCGCCTACCAGCATGGCATTGGGGTGGAGGATGCGGTGATCTTCCTCCTTCACCGTTCTCTGTCCCACCTGGAGAAGCCCGGGAATATGGTGAGGATCATGTTCTTTGACTTCTCCAGTGCTTTCAACACCATCCAACCGATGATCCTGAAGGACAAGCTGCTGCGCGCAGGGGTGGACCAGCACCTGTCATCATGGATCCTGGACTACCTCACGAACCGGCCTCAGTTTGTGAGAACCCGGGACTGTGTGTCCGACACGATCATCAGTAGCACGGGGGCCCCCCAGGGAACGGTGCTGGCTCCCTTCCTGTTCACTCTTTATACTGCGGACTTCTCACACAACACAACACACTGCCATCTACAGAAGTTCTCTGATGACTCTGCGATCGTTGGCCTCATCTCCAATGGAGATGAAGCTGAGTACAGAGGGCTTATCCAGGACTTCGTGGACTGGTGCCATCGGAACTGCCTCCAGATCAACGCGAGGAAAACTAAGGAGCTGGTGGTGGACTGCCGCAGGCATGGGCAGCCCCTCACAGTACCAGTAAATATACAGGGAACAGACATCGAGATGGTGACATCCTATAAGTACCTGGGTATTCATCTGAACAATAAACTAGACTGGTCACACAATACTGATGCACTCTACAAGAAGGGACAGCGCAGGCTGTTCCTGCTGAGGAGACTCAGGTCTTTTGGTGTACAAGGGGCGCTGCTGAAGTCATTCTATGACACGGTGGTGGCATCAGCCATCACTTTTGGAGTGGTCTGCTGGGGCAGTGGCATTACTGCAGCCGATAGGAAGAGACTGAACAAACTGATTAAGAAAGCTAGCTCTGTCCTGGGGCAGCGCCTTGATCCGATGGAGGAGATAGGAGAGAGAAGGACGGTGGCTAAACTGTCATCTCTGCTGGAGTCCGAGTTCCACCCTATGCAGGACATACTGAATGCACTGAGGAGCTCATTTAGCAGCAGACTACATCATCCCAGGTGCACAACCGAGAGGTTTCGTAGGTCCTTCCTACCAACGGCTGTCAGACTGTACAACCTAAGCAGGGCTGCTCGCAGAGATAGCAAAAAGACGTAACAAACTAATAGTTTTTTGAATGCAAAAGATGCAATAGACTTACACAATGGTCCTCTCCGGCATACAACTAGGAACATACCAGTCGCTATGGAGGGTGAGAATATGTATGGGCACATAATCATACCATGTAGGATAACTAAGTAGACGGTTATGCTGTTTCATTCCATCTAGCAACAATGCTCTGCACTGTGTGTGTTTATATATTTGCATATTTATTCCATCTAGCTACAATGCTCCGTACTGTGGGTGTTTATATATTTATATATCTACATATTATTCCATCTAGCTACATTGCTCCGCACTGTGTGTGTTTATATACTTGCATATTTATTCCACCTAGCTGCAATGCTCCGTACTGTGGGTGTTTATATATTTACATATTTATTCCATCTAGCTACAATGCTCTGCACTGTGTGTTCATATATTCATATATTTATTCCATCCAGCTACAATGCTCTGCACTGTGTGTCTGTGTGTGTGTGTGTATATATATATTTTATAGTAATACGTACATATGTTTATTAGCTGCTCTTGCTTGCTTGTTTTTTTTCTTGCCTTCTGATTGTTGCTCTGAGTGTTGCTATCCCTGTGCTGTTGCAATCCTGGAATTTCCCCGTTGTGGGACTAATAAAGGCTTATCTTATCTTATCTTATCTTAGAGTGAAATATTTGCTGAATCAACCCACACTATAGACTTTGTATCATTCATTAATGCTCCCATACATGACATCCATCCATCCATCTTCTACCACTTTTCCAGAGGTCCAGGTTGCAGAGGCAGCAGTTCAAGCAGAGAAGCCCAGACTTCCCTCTCCTCAGCCACCTTCTCCAGATCTTCAGAGAGGATACCAAGGTGTTCCCAGACCAACTGGGAGATGTTGTCTCTCCAGTGAGTTCTGGGTCTGCCCTGGCGTCTGAGAACTACTACCAAGCAACACTGTGTTTCAGTGCAAGGAGTCAGACTGTGGAACGCTTTTGGACCTGAATTAAAATCATGTACAAAGCTTGGACAATTTAAACAAAAACTAAAGGAATAAATACTCCAAACACACACACACGTGGACAAAATTGTTGGTACCCCTCTGTTAATGAAAGAAAAACCCACAATGGTCACAGCACAGTGACTACTTGTCACCCTTTAAATAGGCCGATTGATTACAAGTTTGTAGACACCTGTGATGTTAATTAGAGGACACATCTTGGTTGAACATGTCCCTATGGTCATGTTCATGTTCCTATGGCCTATTTTCAATCTTTTCTAGGGGTACCATCATTTTTGTCCAGGTCTGTTTCATGAGTTTGTTTTTTAAAATAATTCTGTTGAACCACAATTCAAAAGCATTGTCTGATTTTCATTGGTTAATTTTCATAGAATTTTTATTTATTACCACTTTTGTCAGATTCAAGTTATTTCTGTGACCATTGTGGGTTTTTCTTCGATTAACAGAGGGGTACCAACAATTTTGTCCATGGCTGTATATAAAAAACGACATGTAAAATCACATCAGGATTGTCATATCCAGTCTGTGTTGTGCTGTTGCTTAGTTTTTGTCACGTTTTGTCTTAGCTTTGTTCTGATTTGTAATCACTCTTATTTTATTTTATTTTTGAATTCTTAGCTGGAACATGGGTGGGCAATATAAGCTGCGGCTTCAGCCATCACCCATTTCTGATAAGTTACGTTGAATTGTATAATCCGAGGAGTTCCTGTTTAATTTGACCTTATTGGATTTTTCCCCCTTTGTTCTATCATTCTGTTCCTTTCTTTTAATCTAATTATCCAAAATAAAGATTCATTCATTTCTCAAATATGTTTTAAACTTTCTTTAATTATCCACCACCCATTTCTGTCTTTCATCTAGGCAAGGAGAAAATGATCCACCCAAACCAGACCTTGCCTCACTATAGAGAGGTGCAGGCTGAAGATCTGCTGAACCAGGACCAGTACGAGGGGCCGACCAGTTGCTTCTCAGTGAGGCAGCGTGGCTGGCGTGTGTGACCCATTCCAGTTTCTTTTTTTTTTTACAGTTTGAATTTTGCACATTCTAAATAATCTGTAATTTGCTGCTGATTGGAATAAACAATTTAGTGATTTATGTGTTTGCATCATGATTTTCTATTTTGTCTGTTAAGACACTGGTGGGACAAGAGTCAACAGTACGAACCATTTATCAGTGACTTTGAAAATAATGGCTCATTTTTAAGAAAAGTAACCAACACAAATTATTTGCTGAAGACTGTAAAACAAAATAGAGACATCTGCAAAAGTACAAAGGTTTATTGTCAAAATTCCCAGGGCAATACTACATGAATACAAGTATAGTTCACTGTTGATGCAGAGAATATATATTTATACAGTATCTACAGGTAGTCAGCAATACTCAATACGATATATTTCCAGTTAATCCACGTATTTCTCCAAGTAACCTTGTGACTGCTTTATTTTAATTACTTCTAATCCTAGATCCATTTGTTTTGGCTTAAAATGCATCATAATTGCTAAATATATCTTATGCCTAACTCAGTACTGTTTACCTGTTGAAATATACTGTATATTTAACAGCTCATATGGCACCTGATCCATGTTTTGCCACGACATCACTGGCTGGAGCAGATAAATTCCATGACGTCTCAACAGTCTCTCCATGATTTTGACACAGATCAGAGCAGTTTATTTCACAGGAAGCTAAACATTTCTACAGACATTATAGCCACTTCGCGTTCGTGAACTTGGGGTCACATCACTGTGATGAACATTAACGCCGACCGTTTGAAGTGATATTTTTGCCAGAAGAGAGCCATCTGAAACACACACACAGAATACAGATTTTAGGACCTAATATCGATAACTTGCCGACATTACAATGTTGTACGGTGGACTTAAAAGCAAAGTAGCATCAGCAATCATTAGCTTACCGTCATACATAATGTAGTTCGCATCCTCATGGCTTCTAAATGCTCCAGTACCTTTCCAGAGTGTGTCGTATTGCGGGTTTGCCTTCTGTTCTCCGTTTTTGCCTTTATTCTGGCAAAAACAGCCAGAGAACGCAGACGCCTCGTATCCTGCCAACTTGTGTTTTGCGTAACGTTACGCTTGATTTACGCCAGTTACGTTTGTTTTACGTAGCGGGAGGGAGAGGGGTGCGCCGCCTCCCTTTTAACTATTTCCCACCCACTTCAAATGACACCTAGTGCAGTAGAAAAACATGCGTTCCGAACTGTACCAAACTGTACTGTCCCGTTCCAGGCCAAACGAGGCCAAACAGTTCCAAATGGAAAAGCACCTATAATCTCTCTTTCTAGTACCTGTTAAAACTCTTGCTGCAGCATTTTGGATCAGCTGAAGACTTTTAAAAGTTGTTTTAGGACAACCTGATAATAAAGAGTTACCATAACCTTATTTAGAGCTAACAAAAGCGTGGATCAATTTTTCAGCATCACTCTGAGACACAATGCTCCTAATCTTGGCAATATCATGCAAATGATAGAAGGCAGTCTTAGAAACAAATTTAATATGTGAATTGAAAAACAGACCTTGATCAAAAATAACTCCAAGGTTCCTCGCAGAACTAGTAAGAGAAAGAGTAACCACATCCAAACTAAGAGTTTGATTTGGAAAGGTTTTTCTAAGGTTTTTTTGGACCAACAAGAATGACTTCAGTCTTATCTGAATTTAATAGGAGGAAATTACAAGTCATCCAAGCTTTGATTTCCTTAAGACAGGCCTCTAACTTGGCTAATTGATTACTATTATCTGGCTTCATTGACAGGTATAATTGTGTGTCATCTGCATAACAATGAAAATGTATATAGTGCTTTCTAATAATGTTGCTTAACGGAAGCACATATAAACTAAAAAGAGTAGGGCCTAGCACAGATCCCTGTGGAACTCAATGAGTGAGCTTTGAGTTGAAAGAAAACTCATTATTGACATGAACAAACTGGAACCTATCAGATAAATGAGATCTTAACCACTGCAATGAAGTCCCATTAAGTCCAACATAGTGTTCTAATCTATCAAGTAGAATATCATGATCAATAGTATCAAAAGCGGCACTAACGTCTAAAAGGACAAGTACAGAAACAAGTCCATTATCAGATTCGATAAGAAGGTCATTAGTGACACAAAAGTTGTTTTTTTTTTCAATATCACTTTAAAAAATAGTCTGATCGGTACCATTTATGGTGACAATCATCTATACCCATGTGCTATTAAAAGCTTTTGAAAACTTTTCCAAATGCCCAACTGTTTGGCGGAAGGGGCATGGCCAAGTTTGCAGAATCGCCATCACTCTTCCAATAGCTTTTTACTCTGGCATACATTGACTGATGTCAACCAAATTTTGTGTTGTGAATAGGTCGCCAATACTGATAACTTCTATAACTAGAAAAGCACCCGGAGAGCGCAGACCTCCGCCAAGCGCCACAATTTCCCCCATACAGTGTTTGTGTGTACGTTTTCAGATTCCTTGACCATGAAAACATATGAGTAGCAATTGGATTGACAATGATAGGATTAGTGGTTCAGTAGTTATTCACGAAAATCACATTTTCTGTAATGGCGGTTTTCGCCACAGTTCCCCCCATACAGTGTTTGTGTGTACATTTTCAGATTCCTTGACCATGAAAACATATGAGTAACAATTGGATTCACAATGATAGGATTAGTGGTTCAGTAGTTATTCAGGAAAATCGCATTTTCCGTAATGGCGGTTTTCTTCTGGACGGTGATCTGGATCACCACCAAAATCTAATCATCTGTAGGATACCCCATTTCTGACAATCTGTGAAAATTTCATGAAAATCTGTCCATAACTTTTTGAGTTATCTTGCTAACAAACAAACAGACAAACAAACAGACAAACCAACGCCGATGATCACATAACCTCCTTGGCGGAGGTAATAAAGAATGACAGATAATGACAGCACCCCCCACTGCCAATGGACAGGAATTTGCCATAACTCACATGCCATACTCACATGCCATACTCACTTGCCGCTTGCCAGAATGATGTGCAATTTTCTGAGGTTTATCAGACCACCTGGTTGATCATAACTGCACATCATCTTTAGCATGGTGTCATTGCTGTTACCATGAACACGCCCTTCTTGACATTCAATCCATTTTTCTTGTTGGCAGGGTATCTGGAATCATAAAATCTGGAATCATGAAATCTGGAGCATAGGTTGAAGTGACTGTCATTTGTAGTAGTCCAATATGGGTGGGCAACACATAACTGACAGGGAAGTGTTGTCATGGCAACATGGCGAAAGTTGGAACATCGGAAAGTTGTAACTTGGACAAACTTTGCCTGATTTTCACCAAATTTTCTACAATGCATATTAGTCCCACCCCACATGCTCCTACATAAAAATGATTGACAAAAGTTATAGCATCATGTACTGCTCACAGGAAGTACTGCACTGGTTCCGGTTCCACTTCCGCCGGACCGGTGGCGCCACACGAGTTGGCTGCCCGTTGCAACAGCCTTTTTTTTTATCTTCCTTCTTTCTACACCTTTCACTCTATATATATATCACGGACACACAGATCGCCCCAAAGGTCTCCCGAGTTGGCGGACGGAGCCTCTGTTTACAGCAGGAGATGATACAGCAGGAAGAGCTAGTGCTAGCTAGCACTCGGCCGCCACCCGATGCTAGCGGAGAGACTCGATATACCGGGAACTGTAGCGAAAACGATGCGGGTGCCGGGCTGGAGTTTGGGCGGCATGCGGGAAATAAAAGACAGAATGATAAAGTGCGATGGCAAGAACCAGGCAGACCGCCCGTAAAATCTGCTGGAGGAGGGGGCCCCCCCGGTCGGAGAAGCGCTCTGGCCACCGGCGGAGTGAAGAAGCCTCACCGTTACAGGCCCGTGGCTCCGAGAGAGATCCGTCGCTGCCAGAAATCCACGGAGCTGCTCATCCGTAAGCTGCCCATCCAGCGCCTGGTGAGGGAGATCGCTCAGGACTTCCAAGACTGACCTGCGCTTCCTGAGCTTCGCCGTCGTGGCTCTGCAGGAGGCTGGAGAGGCCTACCTGGTGGGTCTCTTCTTCGCTAAGGGGGTCGCCATCATGCCCAAAGACTTCCAGCTGGCCCGCCGCATCCGCGGAGAGAGAGCTTGGACTTTCTGCTGCACATTCACCAACCATAATGCTCCGCACTGTGTGTCTATATATATATTTATAGTAATATGTACATATGTATACTAGCTCTTCTTGTTTTTTCTTGCCTTCTGATTGTTGCTCTGAGTGTTGCTATCCCTGTGCTGTTGCAATCCTGAAATTTCCCCATTGTGGGACTAATAAAGGCTTATCTTATCTTACCAAATGGTTTACTTTAGTATCCACGCAGTACTTGTTGCGACGACGGGAAATTTTCTGAGCCAGCTAGGTACGACGGACGCCGGGGTCCACGGTTGCGCTGAGGGCAATTTCCCACTTACAGCTGCTTGCAGCTTTAAGTATTGTTATTATTATTATTATTATTATCATTATTATTATTATTATTATTATTATTATTTGCAATTTGATTCCGCCTTGCGCTGTGTGCTCACTTCATGCTACCTGTGAAGTCTGAAGTCTGGAGCTGAGAGGAAAATTAGCTGAATAATTCCACACTCTTATTGTTTTTCTTCCTTTTTCTCTGCCCAAGGTTGTGGTCTAGATAAAATCCTTTCAGATTCCTGATTACAGCAGTGGCATAAACGGTCTCATCCTGCAGCAGGACAAACATATGTGTGGGGGGATGAAGCCGATGTGGAGTGTGTAGCTCATGGCTCTGTTGTTACAGCGATATGGTTAATTGGTGAGAAAGGAGAATGACTTTGTAAAACTAATTTTATAATTATCATTATTGCATTTGCTGTGGATAGCCCTTTACCCTCTAAATATGTGTTTTTAATGGGCTGGTCCAGGGATGTTAAACATGTGGCCGTGGGCCAGAACCTGTCAGCCAGGGCGTCCAGAATTTTCTCTGTGAATTTACAGCTTTCTTTCTAGTAAATTTCTGACTTTTTCTACTGATTAAAGTTGTTCATGTAAATTTGAGACATTTTCTCCTTAAGATGAAACTTTTTTCCTGATCAGTTTTCTATTCATTCTCTTTTTTTCTGGTGAAAACATTTAGCCCTTTAGCTTCCCCAGGCGCCAGGTGGCACCTGGGGTACAACTCAAGGCCCCCCTTAGTGGTCCAGAGTGGTAAAAAAAAAATGTCAATAAAATAGTTCAGATTTCCAAGGCTATAACTTCAAAGTTACAAGAGATAATGGCTTACTGTCAATTTGAAAAATGTAGAATATAATCCAGAGATTCAGAGAGGAATAAATCTACTCATCTACTTTGCATAATGTTGCGGCAGCTATATAAATTACATGACTCAGTCAAAAGAGGACTTTGGACACATTTACATTGTGGAGATATGTGGAAGGACGAGGCTGAGTTTATTTCTCAAGACCAGTTTTATTTCCCATTCACATTCTCCAACATCCAAAAACAGAAAGAGAAAGGAATACCCCCACATTTGTCCCTTTAATACCTCGGGACATCAAAACACACAGTCACATGGTCTTTTAATCCCAAATCACAATGCATCCCCCTCCAGGTTTTCTCGTCTTCCTCTAAAGTCCTGGTGGTCAGGAAATCTTTCAAGGCCGTCTCTCTGCATACAAAAGGCCAGACTTCACATCCTCCTGTTACCCCTAGGAGGTTCAGCCCTTTTGTTCCTCTGAGACGTGAAGCACACAATAAGCATACAGTAATACACAAGTGAAGCATATGGAACCCACATATGTGCACCACATGACCCCCCCCAAACGTCTAAGATGGAACAACATAACCACAGATTGCATGTCATAATATAATCACTACATATCAGTCCACGTGCCGCTTGGGTCTCAACCTTCTCCCGTATCTGCTGTAAGCAGGCTGCACCGCTTACGCGGCGTCTTCCTGCTGTGGAGTTGCTGCCTGGGGGTGAGAACTGTTAGTCAACCTCTGTGGGTGTTCTGGGGAATGCTCTCTAGGGGGTCTGCCGCATCGAGGAGCCTTAGCCAACTGCACAGCTTCGTCAGCTACCACAAAAGCGGGTTTGAGCCTGTTAATGCCAATCATTTCTTTTCTGCCCCCCAAATCTAGCAAAAAATGCTAATCCCCTGTTTCCAGCACTCTATATGGTCCGTCATAAGGTGGGCGTAAAGGCGGACGATGGGCGTCATGTCTGACAAAAACAAACTCCGCATTTTTTAAAGCTTTAGGCACAAAAACACGCGGAAAACTGTGGTGAACGGGGCCAGGTAGCGTGCTCGGGCCCGTGCTATTCTGTAACCGCTAAGCCGGGGAGCACTCTGGCGCAGGATTATCTGGGAGAAATTCCGCGGGCAGCCGAAGTGGCTGTGCGAAAACTAGCTCAGCTGGGGAGGCTTCTAAATCCTCTTTAGGTGCAGAACGCAACCCCAATAAAACCCATGGTAGCTTGCCAACCCAATTTGCATCCGTAAGCGACGCTCTGAGAGCCGCCTTCAATGACCTATGGAAACGTTCGCATAACCCGTTAGCCTGCGGGTTGTACGCGGTCGTGCGGTGGATCGTTGCCCCCAGGCTGCGGGCCATCGCTGATCAAAGTTCGGAAACAAATTGCGGGCCTCTGTCAGACGTAATGTCCGACGGAACTCCAAAACGCGCTACCCATGCTGTTGAAAACGCGCGTGCTACCTCCTCGGCTGTGGTTGATGACAGCGGAACCACTTCCGGCCAGCGCATGGTGCGGTCAACCATTGTCAGAAGATGTGTGCACCCTTGTGAGGGCGGGAGGGGGCCTACGAGGTCCATGTGGACATGATCAAACCTTTTAGCTGGAATGTGAAACGGCTCCAAGGGAGCTCTCGTGTGTCTTTGAACCTTGGCCTGCTGACAAGCCATGCAGGTTGCCGCCCACTCTCTAATTTGTTTGCGCAGGCTCGGCCATACAAATTTCTCTCCTACCATTTTGACTGACGCGCGCACTCTTGGGTGCGCCAGAGAATGGATCGAGTCAAAAACGCAGCGGTGCCACGCGGCTGGAACCACAGGACGCGGCTGCCCAGTGGAGACATCGCAGATTAGGGGGGGGGCATACCGTCTTGCAGCACCCTGTTCTCCAGCCTTACCCCTGTTGGTCCAGACTGGAGCGCGTGCACATCCGCGTCGCTAATCTGCTCCGCGGCCATGGCTGCATAATCTATCCCCACGCGGACCGGGGCCGCGGGCTGTTTTGACTTCAGAGAATGCGCGCTCTCGCTCCGGAGACCATTCGACTTTATTTGTGGGTTTTTGTTTTTTTAATGCAGCATACAACGGTTGCATGAGCTGCGCTGTGCGGGGGAGGAAATGGTTATAAAAATTCACCATTCCCAAAAACTCCTGTAATGATTTGACCGTTTGTGGCTGGGGAAAATTTGTTACTGCGCGCACTTTGTCAGGCAGAGGGACCGCTCCCTCTGGGGAGACGCAATGCCCCAAAAAATCAAACTGCGTCACCCCGAACTGACACTTCGCTGGGTTAATTATTAACCCGTGCTCTGCCAACCTCTGGAAAACTGCCGTGAGGTGGTTTTCGTGTTCGTCTTCGGACGCGCTGGCTACCAATATGTCGTCCAGGTAGACGAACACAAAGGGAGATTGCGCAAAACCGCGTCCATCATGCGTTGGAACATCTGCCCCACGCCTTTAAGCCCAAACGGCATGTGCAAAAACTCGAAAAGCCCGAAAGGAGTTATTACCGCTGTTTTGGGTATGTCCTCAGCACGCACTGGGACCTGGTGGTAACCGCGTACCAAGTCTATTTTAGAAAAAACGCGCGCCCCTGCCAAATGAACTGAAAAATCTTGGATGTGCGGGATCGGGTAGCGGTCGTGCGCTGTAGCGTTGTTCAGCCTGCGGAAATCACCGCAAGGCCGCCACGAGCCATTAGCTTTCCGGACCATGTGAAGCGGTGAAGCCCATGGGCTCTTCGAACGCCTGATGATGCCTAACCTCTCCAGGTTGGCGAACTCCTCGCTCGCTATGGTCAGTTTAGCTGAATCCAAGTGCCGAGCTTTTGCGAAAACAGGCGGTCCGGTGGTAGTAATAAAATGTTCCACCCCGTGTTTAGCCACTGTCGCCGAAAATGTTGGGACCGTGAGTGCTGGGAACTGAGTGAGGAGTGTGTGGAACTTACCACCTGCAGCTGTGACGTTGGCTTGTGCTGTTGGCGGGGCCACTCGAGCTGTACAGGGAATAGAAGAAAAAGAGAGTGCATTAACCAGGCATCTGTTAGCAAGATCGACCAACAAACTATGTGAGCACAAAAAATCAGCCCCTAACATGTTGAAATTGACTGCCGCTGTGACGAAG
The DNA here is from genome assembly GCA_020510985.1 of Pholidichthys leucotaenia. Lineage (NCBI taxonomy): Eukaryota > Metazoa > Chordata > Actinopteri > Cichliformes > Pholidichthyidae > Pholidichthys > Pholidichthys leucotaenia. The sequence goes on along the minus strand of CM035838.1, from coordinate 428,694,649 downwards.
GTCCACTTGAATGTACGGCCGTGTAAAGACAGAAGCAGAGTCCTCTCACCGAAGGTCTTAATCGCCGAGCCGTTCGCTGCTGACACCCGGGGACCACTGGAAGGCGCCAGCCGGTCAGCGTAGGAAGGTGTGATGAAACTCAGCTGGGAGCCAGTGTCCAAGAGGAAATGCCTCCCCGAGTGCGCGTCCCTCAAGTAGAGCAGCTTGTTCTCCTCTCCGAGGGCCGCAGCTGCTACCGACCCCCGGTCTTGGCGTTTCCCGAGCGCTTAAAGTGGCATGGTGGAATGCACTTGTGTGCCCTCTCTGCGAAGTGTCGATGGTAGAAGCAAAGGATGTCATCTGCTCCGTGTTTCCTGGCCCCTGCCGCCGCCGTCGTCAGTGAGTCTGGTGCTGCAGCCTCTGGCCCCATGCCTTCTCCGGACGTTGCGCCTGGCCCTGCTGCCGCAGCCGTAGCCGCGCGCCGTTTATTGGCGTCGACGAGTCGTTGCGCATCCTGGCCCAGCTCGTGGTAGTTTCGTCGGGCCAACAGTGGTGAACTGGCCAGGGTCACTCTCACCGCTGACGGTAGGGTTCTGAGGAAAAGGTGGGTGAAGATGAAGTTATCATCTTCGGAGTCTCTCAAACTCAACATCTTCCCCATCAGGTCTGCAGGTCTGTCGTTCTCAAATTCATTCAGCGCCAGGAGCCTCTCTGCTCGCTCCTCCACCAAGGGGGTGAAGTAACGAATGAGTGCAGCTTTCAACGTGCTGTACTTGTCGCTGTCCGGCGGGTGGTTGATCAGGCTCTCCACTCGCTGGGCTGTGTCGTTGTCCAGCTTTGCAACCACATGGTAGAACTTTGTGGCGTCTACCGAAATCCTCCGGAGGTGGAACTATGCCTTGACTGCGTTAAACCAGGAGCACGGATTGTTTGGCCAGAAGTCCGGTAGTTGAACTGTGGCTGCATTTGTTTGGCTGGCTCCTGACGAGTTTGGCTCGGGAGATTCGTCTCCACTCATGATACGTCTTAAGGTCACCAGTGTGGAGATATGTGGAAGGACGAGGCTGAGTTTATTTCTCAAGACCAGTTTTATTTCCCATTCACATTCTCCAACATCCAAAAACAGAAAGAGAAAGGAATACCCCCACCTTTGTCCCTTTAATACCTCGGGACATCAAAACACACAGTCACATGGTCTTTTAATCCCAAATCACAATGCATCCCCCTCCAGGTCTTCTCGTCTTCCTCTAAAGTCCTGGTGGTCAGGAAATCCCTCAAGGCCGTCTCTCTGCATACAAAAGGCCAGACTTCACATCCTCCTGTGACCCCTCCCTAGGAGGTTCAGACCTTTTGTTCCTCTGAGACGTGACACACACAATAAGCATACAGTAACACACAAGTGAAGTATAGTGTAACTTCAGGGCCATGTTAAGGGGGGCAGGGATTTCCCAGCATGCTTTGCCAGTTGAAAACGTTACTGTGTGTGTATTAAATGTGTTATTACTGAGTTATACTGCTGTGTCATTATAACTGCGTTATAATGACCCAGCAGTGTTTAGCAGGATTAGGGCAAGATGTATCATGTGTGTGTAACCATGATTGAAACGGAGGTCTGGGAGAATGACCTCCCCTCCTCTCTGGGCTCAGAGGCAGTTGGGGTCGGTGGTGTGTGAATAAAGCCTGTTCGTCACAACCATCTTGCTCCTCTTTCTTTGTGTGAATCCCGCAAACGTCACACTATGGAACCCACATATGTGCACCACAACATAAAGAATAGTCCGGATTTTTTTTTTTTATGCCGATTTGTCTACAGGGGTATGTTTTTATCTAATCTTCAAAGTACATGAACAAGAAAATCAATAAAATGTTAAAAAAAAAAAATTCTCTCTTTCCTGTTACCGAGGGGCGGGGGCTCGCCCGCCCACGTGACAGGTCTGTTTTGGTCCATCGTAGCCGATGTTTGTGTGTTTGCTCAGCCATTTACACCCGTGTACCACATCTACAAACTCTTATGATTACCCCACGCAAATTTCGCTTGTATTATGTGGCTATTTTTTTGTTTGGTGCATTATTCCTGTGGGAATCCATGCCGCCCATGGGTGCCGCCATCTTGGTCGTGGGAGCTCCGTTTTTTGTTACATCAAATTTGATGTAACACGTTTACTTAGTAATTTACACCCTTTTACCACATCTACAAACTCTTATGATTACCCCACGCAAATTTCGCTTGTATTATGTGGCTATTTTTTTGTTTGGTGCATTATTCCTGTGGGAATCCATGCCGCCCATGGGTGCCGCCATCTTGGTCGTGGGAGCTCCGTTTTTTGTTACATCAAATTTGATGTAACACGTTTACTTAGTAATTTACACCCTTTTACCACATCTACAAACTCTTATGATTATCCCACGTGAATTTCATTTGTATTATTCGGCTATTTTTCCCGTTTCATGCAGTTTACGTCATCAACGCTGTCGCGATGACCAAGCGTGAAGGCATCCATATTGGTGCTGTGAGCTCAAAGCGGAAAAAGTAAGAAGAACAATGAGTATTTCTCCTTCTTTGCTATATTCCATGTCAACCATGATTCATTCGGCGCGTGTCTCCCACCTTCTAAACTGTCAGATCAACAGATTAGTACAAATTCTCAGTATAGCTGGGGGACGTCAAGAAATTGACACATGCAGTTGCTGCGCTGTGCCACTGGGGGCGTGCGACCCATCCATTTAATCTGGGCAGTTAAAGGGTCAAATTCAATCCATCACCACCTACTAATCACACAGTGCAGCCTGATGGGATGTCCCAATTGGTATGGGTCATTTTCAGCCCTAAAGGGCCATGGGGTGTGTGTGAGAGTACAGATTGGGCAGCACGGTGGTGCAGTGGTTAGCACTGTTGCCTTACAGCTAGAAGGTTCCTGGTTTGAATCCCCAGGCTGGCAGGGTAGTCGTTCAGTTGAACGCGAGAAATATACTCAGAAATAAATTCCCGTTCCAGTGAAATCGGTCTAAATGATCTTCACACAGTAATGTTGTAAAAAATATATTGAAGAACAATTCACATAGTTCAACTCGAAAAATATGCACAAAAACGAAATCTAACTCGAGAAAAAATTTAACATTTTGTGGTCTATATTAACCATATATTCCATAACCTACATATGTTAAAGCATGTGGAAATGTTTGGTGATTACATATGTAAAGAACTTCACACCTCTGAAAGGACAAAGGACTCTCACCCGCCGAGTGAAGAACAAAGACGTTCCCGGACGCGGCGGAGGACACCGGAGGAGCCACCCTCACCCCCCAAGGCGAGGAGAGGAAATACCAGGACAATGGGGGGATTAAGATAATGAGGGATGCCAGCCTTTGTTATGCATGTCTTTTGTTGTGTGCATGTATATAATCAGCGAGTGGGAGAGATTCTGCCTCTTTTCCCTTCTGCCACTCTCTGCACCAGATGAGACTTGTTAGGAGAGCTGAATATTAAAGCTTTGCTTATAAACCAAATCGCCTCTTCATTTCCACGCTCTTCTACACTGGTGACCTTGACGCGAGTATGGACCTGAGGCGTTCCCCCGCAATCGACTCATCCGCGGCGACCCAGGCAGACGCCAGCCGCCACGCAGACAAGGGAGCAGATGGACAACTGTTCCCCCCGGCAGAAGAGATTGAGAGGGCTCAACCGAGCACCAGCACCGCCGCGAGAGCCGAGGCAAGGCACTCTCACCCGGCGGGCACAACAGTGATGGTGTGCACAAATGCCGTCGCTGTCCAGCTGCCAGACTTCTGGCAAGAAGACCCCACCTCTTGGTTTCAGCAGGCTGAAGCCCAGTTTGCGCTGGCGGGCATCACGGCTGATGACACCAAATTTTATCATATCGTCTCCAAACTCAACGCCGCCACTTCGAAGTGTGTGCGGAGCATGATCCGGCGACCACCGTCTCGGGACAAATACGAGACGCTCAAAGCAACCATCGTGGCGAACTACGTCCCATCAGCGGAAGAGAGAGCCGAGAAGATCCTGGTGGTCTGCGGCCACAGAGGGTGCAAACCGAAGGCCGTCATGGAGGATTTGCTACAGCTCAAAGAAGAGGACAATGGCAACTTCCTCTTCCAGTTTATTTTCCTCAGCACGCTGCCGCCACACCTGAGAGGGACACTCGCCAGCATGAAGTGCAACACCCACCAAGACTTCCGCGTGCTGGCCAATGAAGCTTATCGGCTCGTCAACGCCTGCAAGGAGCTGACACCCACAGCAGCATCCGCAGACCTCAACGCTGACGCCCCGAGCCACGAGGAGCCACAACCCATGGAGCAGACCCAGCCCATGGTGACAGCGACATGGCCAAGACGTAACAGACGGAGCGATGTTTGTTATTACCACCACCGCTTCGCCGAGAAGGCTCACAAATGCGTTCCCCCCTGCAAATTTAAACGCCAAAGCCGAGAGCCGTTAACGGCAGTGGCTCTCGGCGAGAAAAACAAGCTGTTGTACGTGACGGATGGACACTCAGGCAAGCAGTTCCTCATCGATACAGGAGTCCAGCTGAGTTTCGTCATGCCCTCCCACGCAGATCGAGCCACGGGCACCCGGGGCAACGGAGCCATGGCAGCCAACGGCTCTAGCATCGACACATTCGGCGAAAAGAGCCTGCACCTCCTCATCCACGGCCGCAGCTACAGATGGACATTTGTTGTAGCGGCAGTGAGTTTTAACTTATTAGGTGCAGATTTTTTGTGTGCACACGGGTTATTAGTGGATTCAGCAAATAGGCGCCTGGTTAATGCACTGTCCTTTGCTTCTATTCCATGCTCAGCCCGAGTTTCTCCACCACCTGTGCAGGCTAGCGTCACCACGGCAGGAGGTAAGTTTGAACAACTCCTCACCCAATTTCCAGCACTCACAATCCCCAAATTCTCAGTCACTGTGGCTAAACACGGGGTTGAACACTTCATTCCGACAACGGGACTTCCCGTTTTTGCCAAAGCGCGCCGCTTAGACGCGGCCAAGCTCAACATAGCACGGGACGAGTTTGCAACTCTTGAAAAATTGGGCATTGTTAGACGCTCGAAGAGCCCCTGGGCCTCACCACTTCACATGGTTCCGAAATCCGACGGTTCTTGGAGACCGTGCGGAGATTACCGCAGATTAAACAACGCTACAGCGCATGACCGTTACCCAATCCCTCACATTCAAGATTTTTCACTACATCTAGCGGGTGCGCGCATTTTTTCAAAAATAGACTTAGTCCGCGGTTATCACCAAGTCCCAGTCCGAGCAGAAGACGTCCCTAAAACAGCGGTAATAACCCCTTTCGGCCTTTTTGAATTCCTGCGAATGCCTTTCGGCCTCAAAGGCGCTACTCAAACTTTTCAACGAATGATGGATGCGGTCTTACGCGACCTTCCTTTTGTCTTCGTCTACCTCGACGACATGCTGGTAGCCAGCTCGTCTGAGGAAGAACACGAGCAGCACCTCACTACGGTTTTTCAGAGGCTGGAAGAGCACGGGCTAATAATCAATCCAGCCAAATGCAAATTCGGCGTGTCACAAATTGATTTTTTAGGACACAAAGTCTCTCCGAAGGGGGCAGTTCCACTTCCAGACAAAGTTCATGCGATAGAAAGTTTTCCACGGCCACAAACGGTCAAATCGCTACAAGAATTTTTAGGGATGGTTAATTTTTACAACCGCTTCCTCCCCCACGCAGCTCAGCTCATGCAGCCCCTATATGACGCGCTCAAAAAAAAGAAAGCTTCCAACGCGGTCGAATGGACCCCGGAGCGCGAACGCGCTTTCGCGGAAGTAAAAAGCGCCCTAGCTAACGCCACATTGTTAGTTCACCCAGATCCCTTGGCCCGCATCGCACTAACCACAGATGCTTCAGACTTAGCTATGGGGCAGTTGTAGAACAACTTGTCAGCGGGGTCTGGCAACCTTTAGCATTCTTTAGCAAATCGCTAAACCAAACTGAACGCAAATACAGCACTTTTGACAGAGAGCTGCTGGCGCTTCATTTATCCATCCGCCACTTCCAGTTCTGGTTAGAAGGGCGGAGTTTCACGGCTTTTGTAGACCATAAACCGCTCACTTTTGCTATGGCTAAAATTTCAGAACCATGGTCAGGCAGGCAACAAAGACAGCTAGCGGCGATTTCAGAGTTCACCACAGACATTCGACACGTGGCAGGCAAACTTAACGTAGTAGCGGACTGTCTCTCTCGCGCTGTGACACCTCCAGAGCGCGGGGAGACAGATTACACTGCCTCAGCAGCAGAACTCTTCACTAACGCAGACACATACGCAGCACCTGTCCATGCAGGGATAGATTATGCAGCCATGGCGGAGGAACAAAACAGTGATGCGGACGTGCGCGCACTCCTGTCTGGACCAACAGGGTTAAGGCTGGAGAAAAAGGGTTTACGCGACGGCGTGCCCCCCCTAATATGCGATGTTTCAACCGGCCGACCTCGCCCGTTAGTACCAGCTACATGGCGCCGCCGTATTTTCGACGCAATTCACTCCCTCGCGCACCCAGGTGTGCACGCCTCGGTTAAAATGGTCGCCGAAAAGTTTGTGTGGCCAGGCCTGCGCAAAAACGTAAAGGAATGGGCAAAAACTTGCATTTCTTGTCAACGCGCCAAAATACACAGACACACAAAAGCCCCTCTGGAGCCTTTTCCAATCCCTGCTAGAAGGTTCGACCATGTTCATGTCGACCTCGTGGGGCCACTACCTTCCTCCCAAGGTTTCACACACCTGTTAACAATGATAGACCGCACCACACGCTGGCCAGAGGCAGTCCCTCTAGCGGCAACCACAGCGGAGGAAGTCGCTCGCGTTTTTTTGACAAACTGGGTGGCAAGCTTCGGCGTCCCATCGGACATCACGTCCGATAGGGGGCCTCAATTTGTCTCAGAGCTCTGGTCAGCCATGTCCAGCAGCTTAGGGGCAACAATTCACCGCACCACCGCTTATCACCCTCAGACTAATGGGTTATGCGAGCGTTTTCACAGGTCTTTAAAGGCCGCCCTCAGAGCCTCACTAACGGACACAAATTGGGTAAATAAACTTCCCTGGGTTTTATTGGGGTTGCGTGCTGCGCCTAAAGAGGATCTAGACGCCTCTCCCGCAGAATTAGTCTTTGCACAAACTCTCAGGCTCCCAGGTGAATTTTTACCAGAGAACCCAGAGCCAGGGCGCCTTCCAGTCCCAAGGTTTTTAGGCAGCAACGGACCGAACTCTCTCCCTGGTCCAGCTCATCACTCCTTCCCACGGGTTTTTGTCCCTCAGGCTTTAAAAAACGCTGAGTTCGTTTTTGTTAAGCATGAAGCTTTAAAACCTACCTTTCGCCCAGTATACGATGGGCCATACAGAGTGCTGGAACATGGTGATAAACACTTTGTGCTTGATTTTGGGGATAGAAAAGAAACAGTCAGCATTGACAGACTTAAACCTGCCTTCTTGTTGAAAGACGAGCCTGCACAGTTGGCGAGAGCACCTCGGCGGGGTAGACCCCCCAAGAGAAAAGACTCAGCCCCCCAGCAGGGAACAATTAACCTCTCTCCTTCCCACACTGCAGATCCCTCTCAAGAAGGTCCCAGCAGGGCGCCTAAACCAACCTACAGCAGTTTTGGGAGAAGATTAAAACCCAGACAGCACAAGGACTGATACAAACCACTCCACAATTTTTCACTAATTGTGCTGCAACAGTTTAGGACTGACTTATGATTTTACTATGCTGTTATGATTACCACTGAACTCTCTTAGGAGCATGGCTGCTAGAAAGTTTCTTCCGTGGCAACAGATGTAACACTTAGTATGTCATAGTAACTATCTTAGACTGTGAACCTTCCTGTTGTCCTTTCTTAGTTGTTTGGGGGGCCTGTGGTCTATATTAACCATATATTCCATAACCTACATATGTTAAAGCATGTGGAAATGTTTGGTGATTACATATGTAAAGAACTTCACACCTCTGAAAGGACAAAGGACTCTCACCCGCCGAGTGAAGAACAAAGACGTTCCCGGACGCGGCGGAGGAGACCGGAGGAGCCACCCTCACCCCCCAAGGCGAGGAGAGGAAATACCAGGACAATGGGGGGATTAAGATAATGAGGGATGCCAGCCTTTGTTATGCATGTCTTTTGTTGTGTGCATGTATATAATCAGCGAGTGGGAGAGATTCTGCCTCTTTTCCCTTCTGCCACTCTCTGCACCAGATGAGACTTGTTAGGAGAGCTGAATATTAAAGCTTTGCTTATAAACCAAATCACCTCTTCATTTCCACGCTCTTCTACAATTTACAATTTTTTCAACGCGAAGATGATCGCCACGTGATCCGTCTGGACCAATCACTGATCAGCTTTCCTCTCCAAGCAACAAGTAAACATGGCATCCCCTGCTGCGGAAACCAGCAAGGCAGATAGTGACGGGCAAATAAAATGCTTTTTCCACCTCGATTCCGTGAAAAATGAGAAAGCTGCTCCCATGACAGCAGTGAGGTGGATTAAGGTTGTTGAATGTTGTAAATCGTGGCGAAATTTGGACGGACGGATTGTAGTGCCTGGAAGGTCCTAAATTCGGACCAAATTATATTTTACATATTGTGTATTTTCCTTGTACATGTACATACATTTGCATTTTTATTCCACGGGCCAAAATGACATGGCTAGAATTTTTTTTTTTTTTTCAACTAGCTTATCATGAATTGTTCAATGGAGGTAGTTTGTTTTTAGTTGATCTCTAATGAACTACATGAATCATTGCAAGCACATGTACATGTAATTTGAAATCATTTTGGGAGATCACTTTGCTGTAGGGAGACAACATGGAGACAGTTATTGATTTAATAGTGTCTGCCCCTTAAATACAAAAAGCATGGAAAGCTCGATGGTGATGATGAAGATAAACAGTGAGGAAATATTTAAAAATGAACATTCATATTATTTATTCGGTTGCTTTGGTGTCTGGGTAAAAAATGAAAATCAAGAAATTTTAATGCCATTACATGTAACATGTTGATATTGAAGGGGAAAGGAACGTTTTCATAAACCAAGTCAACTGGAAAGCACGAATTCAGCGATAGCTACCGGTCCCTATATTCCTTTAGGGAGCGGCAACCAGTCTATGCTGAGTCCTTAGGACACGGAGCCAGTCTATCTATGCTAATGCCACACACAGAGTTGACTCGGGGCGGCGATTCGTATGTGGCAGACCGACCCAATTAGGTGGAAAAAGCATTTTATTTGCCCGTCACTATCTGCCTTGCTGGTTTCCGCAGCAGGGGACGCCATGTTTACTCGTTGCTTGGAGAGGAAAGCTGATCAGTAATTGGTCCAGACGGATCACGTGGCGATCATCTTCGCGTTGAAAAAATTGTAAATGTTAAATTTTTTCTCGAGTTAGATTTCGTTTTTGTGCATATTTTTCGAGTTGAACTATGTGAATTGTTCTTCAATATATTTTTTACAACATTACTGTGTGAAGATCATTTAGACCGGTTTTACTGGAACGGAACTGAAAGATAGATTTTTCATCCAAGTGACTAGGGGTTAGAACCTTTCTGTGTGGAGTTTGCATGTTCTCCCAGTGCTGCGTGGGTTTACTCCGGGGGCTCCGGTTTCCTCCCACAATCCAAAGACATGCATGTTAGGTTTATTGGTTGTTCTAAATTGTCCCTAGATATCTGTTTCCTATAGGCCCTTAGAATAGAGGGTTAGTACTAGTGAAAGTGCTTTGAGTGGTCTTTGTGACTAGAAAAGCGCTATATAAGTGCAGGTGTAGAGGATGCGTTCAATGATGAGACTGAGTGTATTTCTCAGGTTCAGCTTTATTGACAGAACACATACTCTAGCATTCTCAAAGCAGGAAGAAGAGAAAGAACTATATCACATCACCTTTTTATACCTTCCCGGCATCGGAACTCAAGTCACATGGTGCATTATCAAACATACAGTCACATGGTACTTAATCTCAGCCACAATGCAACCCTTTGAACTTTCACCATTGTCTGTTATTCATTGATGAACCGGAAATCTCTCTGGGGCATCTTCTCCGAGACAAAGGCCCGATCTCACGCCTCCTCGTCATCCTCTGCAGCTCCAGGCCTTTTGTCCTTCGAGACGTGAAGCCTCCAATAAACATGCAGTCCTAACTTGTGGGAAATATGAGCCCAACATATGTGCCATATAACCCCCCCCCCCCCAAACGTCTATTAAAGGGCAAAACATGACTGGCATAAAAACACTCCACATATTAGAAATCAATCCACCAGACGCTTAGGTCTTAACCTTCTGCCGAATCTGCTGTAAGCCGGCTTTGTCACTTCTGCAGTGTCTCTCTGTCTCTGTGGGGGTTCTGGAGCATGCTTTCTCGGTGGTCTGCCACGGCGGGGGGGCCTCGCCAGCTGCACGTGGTCATCAGCCAGAACAAAGGCGGGTTTGAGTCTTTATGCAAATCAACTCCCTTCTGCCCCCTAAATCTAGCAGAAAATGTTCCCCCCGGTTTCCAGCACTCTGAAAGGTCCATCATAAAACGGTCGTAAACTTGGGCGCTGAGCATCATGTCTAACAAAAACAAACTCCGCATTTTCTAAAGCCTTCGGCACAAAAACGCGTGGAAAACTGTGATGAACCGGGCCAGGGAGTGTGTTTGATCCTGAGCGGGGGGGCAATTTGGTGCGGGATTGTCGGGGAGAAATTCCCCCGGCAAACGGAGAGGTTGTGCAAAAACTAACTCAGCCAGGGAAGCCTGCAAATCTTCCTTAGGTGCAGAACGCAACCACAATAAAACCCATGGAAGCCTGTCCACCCTATTTGTGTCCGTCAGCGATGCTCTGAGGGCTGCTTTCAATGACCTGTGAAATCAGAATCAGAATCAGATTTATTGCCATTGTTCATGTAGTACACAAACTAGGAATTTGTCTCGATGCCATGCTGCAACATTAAAAACATGATGAGAAAAAGAGATAAACTAAAAAACTAAAGGACTGAAAACGTGCAATAAGTGTAGAAAAATAAGTAATAATAATAATGATAATAATAATAATAACAATACTAGTAATAATGAGTAGTACTAGTCAAGGCAGTTTTAAAAAATTAGCAAGTGAAGTACCACATAGTGCAGTTGATAATGCAACAGAAAACAGTGATGAATGACGTGAGTCTGGTTGAGCTGCTGTACATAGTGCACGAGAGTCAAAAAGTCACTTAATGTTCAGCAGTCTGATGACAGAGGGGAAAAAGCTGTTCATGTGCCGGGAGGTTTTAGTCCGAATGGACCGAAGTCTTCTACCTGAGGGGAGGGGAGCAAACAGTACGTGACCAGGATGTGAAGGATCGGCTATGATCCGGCCAGCACGCCTCCGGGTCCTGGAGATGTACAGGTCCTGGAGAGATGGGAGCTCGCAGCCTATCACCTTCTCAGCAGTGCGCACAACGCGCTGCAGCCTTAGTCTGTCCCTGGCAGTGGCTCCTGCATACCACACAGTTATGGAGGAGGTGAGGATGGACTCGATGATGGCCATGTAGAACTGCACTAACATCTTGGTGGGTAGCTTGAGCTTCCTCAGCTGCCGCAGAAAGAACATCCTCTGCTGGGCCTTTTTGATGAGGGAGCTGATGGTTGGCTCCCATTTGAGGTCTCGGGTGATGGTGGTGCCCAAGAAGCGGAAGGAATCTGCAATGGTGATGGGAGAGCCTGTGATGGTGAGGGGGGGCAGGGGGGTTGTGACTTTCCTGAAGTCCACAATCATCTCCGCTGTCTTCAGAGCATTCAGCTGCAGGTTGTTGTGGCTGCACCAGGACACCAGCTGGGCCACCTCTTCCCTGTAGGCGGACTCGTCGCCGTTGGAGATGAGCCCGATGAGGGTGGTGTCGTCCGCAAACTTAATCAGCTTAACAGACTGGTGGGAGGAGGTGCAGGAGTTGGTATAAAGGGAGAAGAGTAGGGGGGAAAGTACACAGCCCTGGGGCGATCCAATGCTGATGCTAACAGAGTCTGAGACAGACTTCCCCAGCCGCACATGCTGTCTCCGGTCCGTCAGGAAGTCGGTGATCCACCTGCAGAGGGAGTCAGGCACGTTGAGCAGGGACAGCTTGTCCTGGAGCAGATCAGGGCGGATGGTGTTGAATGCGGAGCTGAAGTCCACAAACAGAATCCTGGCGTAGGTTCCCGGGGAGTCCAGGTGCTGCAGGATGGAGTGGAGGGCCAGGTTGACTGCGTCATCCACAGACCTGTTAGCACGGTAGGCAAACTGCAGCGGGTCTAGGAGGGGTGTGGTGATGGACTTGAGGTGAGACAGGACCAGGCGCTCAAAGGACTTCATGACTACAGAGGTGAGCGCTACAGGTCTGAAGTCGTTAAGTCCAGCAATCCGTGGCTTCTTGGGGACAGGGATGATGGTGGAGGATTTGAGGCAGGTCGGCACGTGACATTGCTTAAGGGAGGTGTTAAAAATGTCTGTGAAGACAGGAGCCAGCTCTTTCGCACAGTGTCTCAGGGTGGAGGGAGACACACCGTCCGGCCCGGGGGCCTTGCGTGGGTTCAGTCTGGAGAACTGTCTGTGCACGTCCTGCTCACTGATGACAAGGGGAGGGGGGGAGGAGGAGGAGGAGGAGGGGGGACCGCTTTTGATGAATTAGGGGCTGAGGAGGCAGTGGAGCTGGGTGGAGTGGGTGAGTTGGACACAGCTGACGAGGTGTCAAAACGGGCGTAATGTTGGGACAGTTTTTGACAAAGGGCTTTGTCATCCTGACCTTTAGAAGCCTGAGGCCGATAGTTGGTGATTTGCCTCAGTCCTCTCCACACAGAAGCCGAGTCATTAGCAGTGAACTGCTGCTGGAGTTTCTCAGAATACACAGATTTAGCTCTCCTCAGCTCTCTGTTAAACCGATATTTAACCTCCCTGTAGCAGTCCCTGTCTCCACTTTTCAACGCTGCTTCCTTCTCTTTCCTGATCCGTCTGAGCTTAGCTGTGAACCAGGGCTTGTCATTAGAATATCTCACCCTGGTGCGCGATGGGAGAATGTCCTCCTCACAGAAGTTGATATATGAGTTCACAGTGTCTGTGTACTCATTAAGATCATGTGTGGCTCTTTTAAACATGCCCCAGTCAGTTATTTCCATGCATGTGTTCAGTTTCTCTCCAGCTTCACTGGTCAATTTCTTTGTAGTGGTCACAACAGGTTTAGTGAGTTTCAGTCTTTGTCTGTATGTGGGGATGAGGTGGACCATCACGTGATCAGATAGACCCAGCGCAGCGCGGGGAACAGCGCGATATGCGTCTTTCACTGTGGTGTAACAGTGATCCAGCGTGTTATTTCCTCTGGTTGGACATTTAATAAACTGTTTGTAGCGGGGGAGCTCGTGACTCAGATTGCTCTGGTTAAAATTGCCCAACACAATAACCAGGGAGTCTGGAAAGTTCCGCTCCGTAAGTTGGATGTGATCTGCGAGCACGCGCTGTGCTTCGTGCGTGTCCGCATCGGGAGGGACGTACACAGCGGCGAGGATGAATGAGGCAAACTCGCGCGGGGAATAAAATGGCTTGCAGTTAATAAAAAGAAATTCCAGGGCGGGAGAACAGTGTTTGGAAATCACCGTTACATCAGAGCACCAGCATCAGAAAACATTCGCATAAACCATTCGCCTGGGGGTTATACGCGGTAGTGCGCTGAATTTTCACCCCCAAGCTGCGGGCCATAGATGACCATAGTTCGGAAATAAATTGGGGACCCCTGTCGGACGTTATGTCCGACGGGACTCCGAAACGCGCAACCCACGCTGTTAAAAATGCTCGCGCAACTTCTTCCGCTGTGGTTGATGCCAGAGGAACCGCCTCTGGCCAACGCGTGGTGTGATCCACCATCGTCAAAAGATGTGTGTGCCCTTGTGACGACGGGAGGGGGCCCACCAAGTCAACATGCACATCATCAAAACGCTTAGCGGGGATGTGAAAAGGTTCCAACGGAGCCCTAGTGTGCTTATGAATTTTAGCTCGCTGACACACTATGCAGGCAGCTGCCCATTCCTTGACTTGTTTGCGCAACCTGGGCCAAACAAACTTCTCCCCCACCATCTTAATCGATGCGCGCACCCCCAGGTGCGCCAGAGAATGGACCGAGTCAAAAACGCGGCGACGCCACGCAGCTGGGACCACGGGGCGAGGCCGTCCCGTGGAGACATCGCAGATTAAGGGGGGCATACCAATCTGCTGCACCCTGTGCTCCAGCCTTAACCCTGTTGGTCCAGACTGGAGCACGCGCATGTCCGCATCATTAACCTGCTCCGTGGCCATGGCTGCATAATCTAAACCTACACGGACCGGGGCTGCGCACGCTTCCGCGTCACTGCCCTGGCCCGCGGCCACGGCCACAGAGTCTGCCCCCATGGGGCCTGGCATTGCTACCGCACGCGAGAGACAGTCTGCCACTACATTGTGTTTACCTGCGACATGCTGGATATCGGTGGTGAACTCCGATATCGCGGCTAGTTGCCTTTGTTGCCGGCCCGACCAGGGTTCTGAAATCTTGGCCATCGCAAACGTTCGGGGTTTGTGATCTACAAACGCGGTGAAACGCCGCCCTTCCAGCCAGAACTGGAAATGGCGGATGGCCAAGTGTAGGGCCAAAAGCTCCCTGTCGAACGCACTGTATTTATGCTTGCTATCGCGCAAGGTTTTGCTGAAAAATGCAAGGGGTTGCCAGGTACCTGCCACAAACTGTTCAACGACTGTCCCCACCGCTAAATCGGAAGCGTCAGTGGTGAGCGCCATGCGGGCCGTTGGGACTGGGTGCACTAACAAAACTGCGTTTGCCAGGGCTGATTTGACCTGGGCAAAGGCGCGCTCCCACTCCGGGGACCATTCAACCTTATTTGCGGGCTTTTGTTTTTTCAACGCAGTGTATAATGGTTGCATGAGCCGCGCTGCGCTTGGGAGGAACCGGTTGTAAAAATTAACCATTCCCAAAAACTCTTGCAGCGCCTTGACCGTTTGAGGTTGCGGAAAATCTGTTATTGCGCGCACCTTATCGGGCAGAGGGACCGCTCCTTCTGGCGAAACGCGATGCCCCAAAAAATCAATTTGCACCACCCCAAACTGGCACTTCCCTGGGTTAATTATTAACCCGTGCTCTGTAAGCCTCCGAAAAACTGCTGTGAGGTAACTTTCGTGTTCGCCTTCGGATGTGCTGGCTACTAAAATGTCATCCAAGTAGACGAACATGAAAGGGAGGTCGCGTAAAACTGCATCCATCATGCGTTGGAAAGTCTGCGCGGCCCCTTTGAGACCGAACGGCATGCGCAAAAACTCAAAAAGCCCGAAAGGAGTTATAACCGCTGTTTTGGGTACATCCTGAGCGCGCACTGGAACTTGGTGGTAACCGCGCACCAAATCTATTTTAGAAAAAATGCGCGCCCCCGCCAAATGAACTGAGAAATCCTGAATGTGCGGAATCGGGTAGCGGTCGTGTGCTGAAACGTTGTTCAACCTGCGGAAATCGCCGCAAGGTCGCCACGAGCCATCAGCTTTTGGGACCATGTGTAGCGGCGAAGCCCAGGGGCTTTTAGAGCATCTAATAATGCCCAGTTTTTCCAGGTTGGCGAACTCCTCGCGCGCGATGACCAGTTTAGCTGAGTCCAAGCGCCGAGCTTTTGCAAAAACGGGCGGCCCGGTGGTGGTGATAAAATGCTCCACCCAGTGTTTAGCCACTGTCGCCAAAAACGTGGGGACTGTGAGTGCTGGGAACTGAGCGAGCAATGCGTGAAACTTACCACCCGCAGCTGTGACACTGGCATGTGCAGTCGGTGGGGCCACCCGAGCTGTGCAGGGAATAGAATCTTTTTTTTTTTTTTTTTTTTCTCCTCTCGGCGCCACACCAGTCGGCTGCCTTTTGCAACAGCGGCTCGATTCCGAGTTTTTTTTCCCTTCCTCTCTCTTTTGATCACTTTTTTTTTTCACCCCACTTATATCACGGACACACAGATCATCCCAAATGTCTCCTGAGCCGGTGGACGGAGCCACTGTTTATAGCAGGATACGATATAACAGGGAAGAGCTGCTAGCATTTAACCGCCACCCGGTCCCACTGGAAAAACTCGACATACCGAGAGAACTGAGGCGAAAACGCCGCGGCTGCCGGGCTGGAGTAAGGCGGAGGACAAAAAATATAAGGTACAGACCCTCCCTTCCATCTGTTGTCATGGGAAATGTACGGTCGATACTGGGAAAGTTAGATGAGCTAGCGGCTATCTCCCGTTATGATAGCACTTACCGGGAGTGCTCTCTCCTTTTGTTTACTGAGACGTGGCTAACTGAACTAGCAGCAGATGCTAACATTGAGCTGGAGGGTTTTCACACGATACGAGCTGACCGAACACCAGAGAGTGGCAAAACTAGGGGCGGTGGAGTGATCATGTATGTTAACAACAACTGGTGCAGACCGGGACATATCACTGTTAAACAACGACACTGCAGCAAAGACATTGAGTTGCTAGCTGTTAGCATGAGGCCTACATATCTCCCGAGAGAACACTCACACGTGATCTGCATTGTTGTTTATGCAAATCCGACGGCGAACGCTGGGACAGCGCGTGACGTCATCCATTCAGTAACCAGCAGGCTGCAGACAGAACACCCAGATGCTCTTCTCCTCATCTCAGGCGATTTCAACCACGTTTCACTGTCTCCCATTCTGCCCACTTTCACCCAGTATGTCACATGCCACACTAGAGACAATAAAACACTGGATTTGTTCTACGCAAACACTAAGGAGGCGTACACCTCATCACAACTCCCCCCACTTGGGAGATCGGATCACAACTTGGTTCATCTCCGACCGGTGTACAAACCCCTAGTGCACAGACAACCTCCGGCCATGCACACTGTGGAGTTATGGTCTGAGGAGACAATGGACACTCTAAAGGACTGTTTTGAAGCCACTGCCTGGAAGCAGCTCTGCGATCCACATGGTGAGGACATCGATGGCCTCATTCACACCTTCACGGGCTACCTCAGCTTCTGTGTGGACAAATCCGTTCCCACCAAGACCATACGGCGTCACTCAAACAACAAACCCTGGATCAACCCTGAGATAAAAACACTTCTGAGAGAGAAGAAGAGGATCTTCAGGTCGGGGAACAGGGAGATGCTGAAGTCCGTACAGAGGGAGCTGAGGAGAAAGATCAGAGAAGGCAAGGACAGCTTCAGGAAGAAGATGGAGGACAAGCTGCAACAGAGCGACATCAGCGGGGTCTGGAGAAACCTCAAAACCATCTCGGGGCTCCAGAATACCTCCCCCCAGGCCACGGGGGGCAGGGAGTGGGCGAACAACCTGAATCTGTTTTTCAATAGATTTGACCAACCGCCCTCCCCCCTGTCTGCACAACAACCACTGCTGCCTCTAAGAAATCAAGTCCTGCTACCCACTCCCCACTCCACCGACACCCCCCCCACTCCCAACACACAGCCCCCCATCCTGACCCTGACCAAGACCCAGGTGAGGACGGAGCTGAGGAAGATCAAGGCGAGGAAGGCGTCGGGACCGGACGGCATCAGCGCAAAGCTCCTCAAGTCCTGTGCAGACCAGCTGTGTGGGATTGTGACGTATATCTTCAACATGAGCCTGAAACTGGGGAGGGTACCACAGCTGTGGAAAACATCTTGTGTGGTACCTGTACCAAAAACTTCCCACCCCAAAGACCTGAACAGCTTCAGACCGGTGGCCTTGACGTCCCACTTGATGAAGACCCTGGAGAGACTGCTCCTTGCTCACCTCCGCCCCCTGGTGGAACCAGCGATGGATCCACTCCAGTTCGCCTACCAGCATGGCATTGGGGTGGAGGATGCGGTGATCTTCCTCCTTCACCGTTCTCTGTCCCACCTGGAGAAGCCCGGGAATATGGTGAGGATCATGTTCTTTGACTTCTCCAGTGCTTTCAACACCATCCAACCGATGATCCTGAAGGACAAGCTGCTGCGCGCAGGGGTGGACCAGCACCTGTCATCATGGATCCTGGACTACCTCACGAACCGGCCTCAGTTTGTGAGAACCCGGGACTGTGTTTCCGACACGATCATCAGTAGCACGGGGGCCCCCCAGGGAACGGTGCTGGCTCCCTTCTTGTTCACTCTTTATACTGCGGACTTCTCACACAACACAACACATTGCCATCTACAGAAGTTCTCTGATGACTCTGCGATCGTTGGTCTCATCTCCAGCGGAGATGAAGCTGAGTACAGAGGGCTTATCCAGGACTTTGTGGACTGGTGCCATCGGAACTGCCTCCAGATCAACGCGAGGAAAACTAAGGAGCTGGTGGTGGACTGCCGCAGGCATGGGCAGCCCCTCACAGCACCAGTAAATATACAGGGAACAGACATCGAGATGGTGACATCCTACAAGTACCTGGGTATTCATCTGAACAATAAACTAGACTGGTCACACAATACTGACGCACTCTACAAGAAGGGACAGCGCAGGCTGTTCCTGCTGAGGAGACTCAGGTCTTTTGGTGTACAAGGGGCGCTGCTGAAGTCATTCTATGACACGGTGGTGGCATCAGCCATCACTTTTGGAGTGGTCTGCTGGGGCAGTGGCATTACTGCAGCCGATAGGAAGAGACTGAACAAACTGATTAAGAAAGCTAGCTCTGTCCTGGGGCAACGCCTTGATCCGATGGAGGAGATAGGAGAGAGAAGGACGGTGGCTAAACTGTCATCTCTGCTGGAGTCCGAGTTCCACCCTATGCAGGACATACTGGATGCACTGAGGAGCTCATTTAGCAGCAGACTACATCATCCCAGGTGCACAACCGAGAGGTTTCGTAGGTCCTTCCTACCAACGGCTGTCAGACTGTACAACCTAAGCAGGGCTGCTCGCAGAGATAGCAAAAAGACGTAACAAACTAATAGTTTTTTTTTTTTTTTTTTTTTTTTTTGAATGCAAAAGATGCAATAGACTTACACAATGGTCCTCTCCGGCATACAACTAGGAACATACCGGTCGCTATGGAGGGTGAGAATATGTATGGGCACATAATCATACCATGTAGGATAACTAAATAGACGGTTATGCTGTTTCATCCCACCTAGCAACAATGCTCTGCACTGTGTGTGTTTATATATTTACATATTTATTCCATCTAGCTACAATGCTCTGCACTGGGTGTGTTTATATTTATATATCTATATATTTATTCCATCTAGCTACAATGCTCCGCACTGTGTTTTTATATATCTACATATTATTCCATCTAGCTACATTGCTCCGCACTGTGTGTGTTTATATACTTGCATATTTATTCCACCTAGCTGCAATGCTCCATACTGTGGGTGTTTATATATTTACATATTTATTCCATCTAGCTACAATGCTCTGCACTGTGTGTTCATATATTCATATATTTATTCCATCCAGCTACAATGCTCTGCACTGTGTGTCTGTGTGTGTGTGTGTGTATATATATATTTTATAGTAATATGTACATATGTATATTAGCTGCTCTTGCTTGCTTGTTTTTTCTTGCCTTCTGATTGTTGCTCTGAGTGTTGCTATCCCTGTGCTGTTGCAATCCTGGAATTTCCCCGTTGTGGGACTAATAAAGGCTTATCTTATCTTATCTTAGAATGGAAAGACAGTGCATTAACCAAACGTCTATTAGCAAGGTCAACCAATAAACCATGTGAGCACAAAAAATCAGTCCCTAACATGTTGAAACTGACTGCTGCAACAATGAAAGTCCACTCAAATGAACTGCCCTGTAAGGACAGAAGCATAGTCCTCTCACCGAAAGTCTTAATTGCTGAGCCGTTCGCTGCTGACACTGACACCCAGGGAGCTTTAGACGGCATCAGCCATTCCGCGTAGGTAGGTGTGACGAAACTCAGCTGGGAGCCCGTGTCCACGAGGAATTGCTTCCCCGAGTGTGCGTCTGTCAGGTAAAGCAGCTTGTTCTCCTCGCCGAGGGTCGCAGCCGCTACCAGCCCTCAGTCTTGGTGTTTCCCGGACGCTTGAAGTGGCACGGTGGGATGCACTTGTGTGCCCTCTCTGCAAAACAGCGATGGTAGAAACACAGGCCGTCATCCGCTCCGCGCCGCCTGGTATCCGTCGCCGCCGTCGTTGGTGCGTCTGGCGCCGCGACCACTGGCTCCAAGCCGTCTCCAGACGTCGTTCCTGGGCTGGCTGCCGCGGCCCAAACCACGCTGCGCTTGTGGGCATCGACGAGCCGCTGCGCCTCCTTGCTCAGCACATGGTAGTCTCTCGCCTGGCCAATCGGGGTGACTCTGCCAGGGCCACTCTCACTGCTGGCGGCAGGGTCCGGAGGAAAAGGTGGGCGAAAATAAATTCGCCATCCTCGGAGTCTTTCAACTTCAGCATCTTCACCATCAGGTCCGCAGGTCTCTCGTTCTCCGACTCCGTCAACGTTAGGAGCCCCTCTGCTCGCTGTTGGACCGACGGGGTGAAATGGCTGATCAGCGCGTCCTTCAATGCGCTGTACTTGTCGCTGTCCGGTGGATGATTAACCATATCTTCCACGCTCTGGACCGTGTGGCTGTCCAGCTTCGCTACCACATGGTAGAATCTTGTGTCGTCCTTTGAGATTCTCCGGAGGTTGAACTGTGCCTCGACTGCGCTAAACCAGGAGCGCAGGCTGTGTTGCCAGAAATCGGGCAGCTGGAGTGTGGAAGCAGCCATCAGGCTGGCTTACGCCGAGCCCCGCTCGGGAGAACTCTGTCTGCTCATTCTTTGTCGTAGGGTCACCAGTGTAGAGGATGCGTTCAATGATGAGACTGAGTGTATTTCTCAGGTTCAGCTTTATTGACAGAACACATACTCTAGCATTCTCAAAGCAGGAAGAAGAGAAAGAACTATATCACATCACCTTTTTATACCTTCCCGGCATCGGAACTCAAGTCACATGGTGCATTATCAAACATACAGTCACATGGTACTTAATCTCAGCCACAATGCAACCCTTTGAACTTTCACCATTGTCTCTTATTCATTGATGAACCGGAAATCTCTCTGGGGCATCTTCTCCGAGACAAAGGCCCGATCTCACACCTCCTCGTCATCCTCTGCAGCTCCAGGCCTTTTGTCCTTTGAGACGTGAAGCCTCCAATAAACATGCAGTCCTAACTTGTGGGAAATATGAGCCCAACATATGTGCCATCCAGGTTAGTTAGTTAGATGAGAATTGGGACAGACCCCAAATATACCTGTAATTCACTATCACAGTGCAAATCTTTTTCTCCACTGTTTTACAGTTTACAGTATTTACTGCTGTTCATAAATAATTAGACTGTTTTTATTCTTATTTTTATGTATGTATTATAAGGTTCATTTACATTTAAAAATGTTTTATGTTTAGTTCAAGTAAATTTTAGCATACAATAGTCAAATTCATATTTAAAGTGTACCTGTGGTGGTCGTGAAAAAAAAGATATTATATTGAGCCCCTGTCTCACGTTCTAGTTCAAGTTTAAGTTGAAATTCACGTTCAAAGCAATTTGATATAAATCCATTGCTGATGTACTGGTTCAGCTATGTCAGCAAAACATGGGTACAGCCATACTAGCGGCTACATGGACTTCCAGGACGCTTCCTGTGACGTAATTTCGTGGCTACCGCAATCTGGATCAGTATTGGCTGAGCCTCGAGTACCCGGATGTGCAGCGGCTTTGGGGATATTCTAATTCAAATTCAAACGTTTATTTCAAACTCAGGGTTCATATTAAATGCAGAACTGAAACGAGTAGAAAATAAATAAATAAATGCTTAAATTCGGCGGGTCGTCTGATCTGAGGTCGTTAACAGCCGCAAAACGGCAGATTAATTCGGCTCTTCCCTCGCCGCTATAAAGAGCGGCAGACAGTGCGTTGCGTTGTATGAGGACCAAAATTCAAACGTTTATTTCAAACTCAGGGTTCAGATTAAATGCAGAACTGAAATGAGTAGAAAATAAATAAATAAATGCTTAAATTCGACGGGTCCTATTGTCTGATCTGAGGTCGTTAACAGCCGCAAAACGGCAGATTAATTCGGCTCTTCCCTCGCCGCTATAAAGAGCGGCAGACAGCGCGTTGCGTTGTATGAGGACCAAAATTCAAACGTTTATTTCAAACTCAGGGTTCATATTAAATGCTGAACTGAAACAAGTAGAAAATAAATAAATGCTTAAATTCAGCTGCTTGTCTCATTTGATCTCGTAACTGCTGCAACACGGAAGATGATTCTACAACTACAGAGCAGCAGACACTCGGTGCTCTTGGAAAAACAAAAACATACAATGCGATATGGATATCGCAACATGGCGGAATGTAAAGCCTTTGGATGTCTGAATAATAAGCGAAAAAAACAAAGAAACACTTTTTTTGTGTACCCAAACCCAGCTCACCTTGTCAGAAGATCGGAGCGGAAACAGGGCACAGACGAATAATTTCAGACGAAATTGCGTTGTGTATGAGGACCACTTCGTCACTTTAACCCTCAGAAGACCTTTCTGGCTCAAACCTGTAGCCATGTTGGACAAATTCTTCCTCAGAGTCCGACAATTCAGCCATAATAGAATAAAAACACTCACAACAGCACCCTAGTCTCTCATACAGGTGGAGCATTGACTGTTGAGTATCAACGAAGTGACGTCACATCCGCATGTGTCATGGCTGCGCCCACAGTTTTCATTGGCTGCCCATGGCCAAGGTCCTATTTGAATATATGTCTGGTGGTATATGGCTGGCAAAAATTATTTACCAAAATAAGAAATACTTTTTCATAATGTTTTCAAGTCAAATGCGTCTTCACGACCACCACAGGTACGCTTTAACTTAAAATTTCCCCTCACTCGTGAATAAGACCCCAAGATACTTAAACTCCTCCACTTGGGGCAGGAGCCTTTCCCCAACCCAGAGAGGACAATCCACCTTTTTCTGGCTGAGGACCATGGACTTGGACTTGGAGGTGCTGATTCTCATACCAGCCTCTTCACACTCAGTGGCAAACTGTCCCAGCAGGAACTGTAGGTCATTGCTGGATGAAGCCAACAGGACAACATCATCTGCAAACAACAGAGATGAGATCTTGTGGTCACCAAGCATGACACCCTCCATTCCTTGGCTGCGCCTAGAAATCCTGTCCATAAAAATTATGAACAGGATCGTTGACAAAGTGCAGCCTTGGCGGAGTCCAACTCTCACTGAGAATGAGTCCGATCGAGTGTTGGCAATATGAACCAAACTCTCATAACGGTCGTACAGAGACCGAATAGCTCGTAGCAACAAGGCCGATACCCTATACTCCCCAAACACCCCCCACATAAAAACACGAGGGACGCGGTCAAATGGCTTCTCCAAGTCCACAAAACACATGTAAACTGGTTGGGCAAACTCCCATAAACCCTCAAGAATTCTCGAGAGGGTAACGAGCTGGTCCGATGTGCTACAGCCAGGACGAAAACCACATTACTCCTCCTGAATTCAAGGTTCGACCGACAGCCGGACTCTCCTCTCCAGTACCTTGGCATAGATCTTCCCAGGGAGGCTGAGGAGTGTGATCTCTCTGAAGTTGGAGCACGCCCTCCTGTCCCCTTTTTTGAAGAGAGGAACCACCACCCCAGTTTGCCATGCCAAAGGCACTGCCCCCAA
This sequence comes from Pholidichthys leucotaenia, assembly GCA_020510985.1. Classification (NCBI taxonomy): domain Eukaryota; kingdom Metazoa; phylum Chordata; class Actinopteri; order Cichliformes; family Pholidichthyidae; genus Pholidichthys; species Pholidichthys leucotaenia. The sequence continues at coordinate 428,671,026 of CM035838.1, read as the reverse complement.
ACTCCACGCAATGTTGCAGAGGCATGTCAACCATGACAGCCCTACAACATCCAGGGCCTTGAGGTACTCAGGGCAAATCTCGTCCACCCCTGGGGCCCGGCCACCAAGGAGATATTTAACCACCTTAGTGACCTCAGCCCCCGTGATAGGCGAGCCACCCCTCCCGTCCACAAGCTCTGCTTCCTCTATGGAAGGCGTATCAGTGGGTTTGAGGAGATCCTCAAAGTATTCCTTCCACCGCCTGACGATATCCCCAGTCGAAGTCAACAGCGCCCAATCCGCACCATACACAGTGTGGAGAGGGAGCTGCTTCCCCCTCCTGAGCTGCCGGACAGTTTGCCAGAATCTCTTTGAGGCTGACCCAAAGTCTTGTTCCATGGCCTCACCGAACTCCTCCCATACCCGGGTTTTTGCTTCAGCAACCACCCGAGCTGCACTCCACTTGGCCTGCCAGTACACCTCAGCTGCTTCGGGAGTCCCACAAGCAAATCAAACCTTATAGGACTCCTTCTTCAGCTTAATGGCCCCCCTCACCACTGATGTCCACCACTTGGTTTGGGGGTTGCCACCACGAGATGCACCGACCACCTTGTGGTGGTCGGCCATGTTCTCCAATAGAGGTGGAGAACATGGCCCATTCAGACTCCATGTCTCCAGACTCCCTCGGAATGTGGTTGAAGTTGTTCCGGAGGTGGGAATTAGATAGATCGATAGATAGATCGATAGATAGATAGATAGATAAGATAGATAGATAAGATAGATAAGATAAGCCTTTATTAGTCCCACAATGGGGAAATTCCAGGATTGCAACAGCACAGGGATAGCAACACTCAGAACAACAATCAAGAAGACAAGAAAAACAACAGCAGCGAATATACATGTGTACATATAAATATATTGTGGGGACACACATTCGTGACCTGCTTTTGGACTCACATTTTAGACCAGAGCAAGGGCAGAGCTTCTGTGGTTATTACAGGAAGCTGCATGACAGTTAGCTTTGGTATGCAAAGCTTGAGACTGTGAGCTATAATTAAGGGATTAATGAGGGGATGCATTGTAGATAGTGGTGTGATATCATGCTGAGAGGATGCATTGTTGCTGTCTTTATAATGCAATGGTTTTGTGAGACATGTGACCTTTTAGCTGTAAGAGTCCTGGTATTTAAGGACGAGAGTGCCCTTTGTCGTTCTCTTTTATTCTGCTTTGAGATGTTGGAAGATGTGAATAAAACTGACTCGAGAGATAAACTCTGCCTCGTCATTTTCACATTTCCACAATATAATATATAAACACACAGTGCGGAGCATTGTAGCTAGATGGAATAAACAGCATAACCGTCTACTTAGTTATTAGATGAGATTAGATTAGATTCAACTTTATTGTCATTACACATGTATGAATACAAGGTAACAAGGTAAGGTCAGAGAACTTCTGTAGATGGCAGTGTGTTGTGTTGTGTGAGAAGTCCGCAGTATAAAGGGTGAACAGGAAGGGAGCCAAAACCGTTCCCTGGGGGGCCCCCGTGCTACCGATGATCGTGTCGGACACACAGACCCGGGTTCTCACAAACTGTGGCCTGTTAGTGAGGTAGTCAAGGATCCATGATGACAGGTGCTGGTCCACCCGTGCACACAGCAGCTTGTCCTTCAGGATCATCGGTTGGATGGTGTTGAAAGCACTAGAGAAGTCAAAGAACATGATCCTCACCACATTCCCGGGCTTCTCCAGGTGGGACAGAGAACGGTGAAGGAGGAAGATCATTGCATCCTCCACCCCAATGCCATGCTGGTAGGCGAACTGGAGTGAATCCATCGCTGGTCCCACCAGGGGGCGGAGGTGAGCAAGGAGCAGTCTCTCCAGGGTCTTCATCATGTGGGACGTCAGGGCCACTGGTCTGTAGCTGTTCAGGTCTTTGGGGCGGGAAGTCTTTGGTACAGGTACCACACAAGATATTTTCCACAGCTGTGGTACCCTCCCCAGCTTCAGGCTCAGGTTGAAGATGAGCTCCACAATCCCACACAGCTGATCTGCACAGGACTTGAGGAGCTTTGCGCTGATGCAGTCCAGTCCCGAGGTCTTCCTCGCCTTGATCTTCCTCAGCTCCGTCCTCACCTGGGTCTTAGTGAGGGCCATGTTGGGGGGCTGTGTGTTGGGAGTGGGGGGGAGTTGGTGGAGTGGGGTGTGGGCAGCAGGACTTGACGTCTTTAGAGGCAGGAGTGGTTGTTGTGCAGTCGGGGGGGAGGGCGGTTGGTCAAACCTATTAAAAAACAGGTTCAGATTGTTTGCCCACTCCCTGCCCCCCGTGGCCTGGGGGGGGGGGGGGGTTATTCTGGAGCCCAGACATGGTTTTAAGGTTTATTGATAGATAGATAGATAGATAGATAGATAGATAGATAGATAGATAGATAGATAGATAAATGTACTTTATTGATCCCAAACTGGGAAATTACAGTGTAACAGCAGCATGACAGTTGACAGCCAAACAACAGAAACACACACAACAGACAAAGGGATTACCCATGGAAAGTAAAAATTAACACGACTATAAAACCTATATACATCATAGCTTAATATATGATGACCCGTATAAACACATGAATCATCCCACTGCACAAAGAAGGACTATCAGGAGCAGAGTGAAATGTGAGGTACCAGTTAGTCTGTAAGGTGCAGTGTGGCAGCATAGCTATGACCAGAATACAACATCATAGTGAGTTATTGTACAGTGAAATTGCATGTGGCAGGAAAGATTTCCTGTACCTGACCATTCGACAACGAAGCTGTAGTAGTCTACTGGAGAAAGTGCTTCACTGTCTATCTAGTGTGTGGTGGAGGGGGTGATCAGGACTGTCCATGGTGGATCACAGTTTTTTAGTGTTCTCCTCTCCATCACTGTCTCAAAGGTCTCCGGTCTGAGAACAATTACAGAGCCAGCCCTCTTGATAATCTTGTCAAGTCTGTTGGTATCTCTGGCCCTGATACTGCTACCCCAACAGACCGCAGCAAAGAAGATGGCGCTGGCGACAACAGTCCGGTAGAAAAGCTCCAGCATCCTGCTGCACACGTTGAAGGATCTCAGCTTTCTCAGAAAGTAGAGTCTGCTCATCCCCTTCTTGTGCGCAGCATCGGCGTTGGATCTCCAGTTCAACCCGCTGCTGATCCTGACACCCAGATATTTGTAGTCCTCAACCACTCCCACATCCCCCCCCCCCCTAATCTGCAGTGGCTGAGAAGGAGCCTTCTTCTTCCTGAAGTCATCACCATCTCTCTGGTCTTGCTGACATTCAACCTCAGGTGATTCTGCTCCTTCCACTCCATAAATCTGTCTACCAGTGCCCTGTACTCCCCCTCCTCTCCTCCTCTTATACACCCCACAACAGCTGAGTCATCAGAGAATTTTTGCAGGTGGCATGACTCAGTGTTGTACTGAAAGTCAGTGGTGTATAAGGTAAAAAGAAAAGGAGAGAGCACAGTCCCCTGTGGAGCTCCCGTATCACTAGCCACCACTCCAGACAAGACATTGCCCAGCCGGACAAACTGTGGTCTGCCTGTCAGGTAGTCAGTAATCCAGGAGATCACAGAGCTGTCAACCCCCATCACCCGCAGCTTCTCACCCAGCAGCAGTGGCTGGATGGTGTTAAAGGCACTGGAGAAATCAAAAAAGTGATTCTCACAGTATCTCCTCCACCATCCAGGTGCAGATGGGCTCGTTGCAGCAGGTAGATGACAGCATCTTCAACTCCTAAATGGGGCTGATATGCAAACTGCAGAGAGTCCAGCCATATCTTCACCTGCGGCCTCAGGTGGGCTAAGACCAGTCTCTCCAGGACCTTCATCACATGAGATGTGAGGGCAACTGGTCGGTAGTCATTCAGATCCGATGGAGATTACTTTTTGGGGGCAGGAACCAGGCAGGATGTCTTCCACAGCACCGGTACTCTCTCTAGACTCAGGCTCAGGTTGTACAGGTGTTTCAGTACAAGAGCTAGTTGGTTGGCACAGGTCCTCAGGGTCCTTGCGGAGATGCCATCAGGGCCCGAAGCCTTCCGCTGATGGAGTCTCTCCAGCTGTTTCTCCACCTGATCTGTAGTCACCGTGAAGAGAGGGAGGGTCCTGGTGCTCCCTGAGGAAGAGGAGGGGGTAGATGGAGAGAGGTTCTGCACAGGAGCGTGGGTGGGGAGGGGTGTGTGGGGGTCTGGTTGTGTTGCTTGGGTGACAGGCTGTGAGTTGAACCTATTAAAAAACAGATTCAGTTCCTCAGCTCTCTCCTGGCTCCCAGGTGGCTGCCCGACTCTCCCCTTGCACCCAGTTATTTGTTTCATTCCCTCCCACACATCTTTAGTGTTGTTTTGCCCGAGTTTCTCTTCCAACTTCCTCCTATAATTGTCCTTGCACCTCCTCAGCATCTCTCTCAGCTCATGCTGCACTCCCCTCAGCTTCTCCTTGTCTCCAGCCCTAAAAGCTCTTTTCTTTTTGTTCAGAAGTGCTTTCAGGTCACTGGTGACCCATGGTCTGTTGTTGGAGAAGCAGCATACATTCTGAGCTGGCATGGTCATGTCTTCACATAATCTAATGTATTCTGTGATGCAGTCAGTCATATTGTCTATGTCCACCCCATGTGGTTCACACAGTACGCTCCAGTCTGTCGTCTCGAAGCAGTCATGCAGTGCATCAGCACCCTCCTGTATCCACCTCCTCACAGTCCGTGTATAAGCAGGCTGCCTTTGCACAAGGGGAACGTACTTGGGTGTTAACATGACCATGCAGTGATCTGATATACCAATGGGGGGTAGAGCTGTGGCACTATATGCATCCCTGATATTGGCATACAGTAAATCCAGTGTTTTGTTCTCTCTGGTGGGACAGTCAACAAACTGGTGAAAGTTTGGTAGTGTTTTTCCCACTGAGACATGGTTAAAATCACCTGTGATGGCCATGAATGCATCCGGGTGCTTCTCCAGTAATGTGGCTGCAGTGGAGCTGATGACGTCACAGGCCACCGCTGCATCAGCTGACGGAGGGATGTAGATGATAACAATTAAAGCGCACTTCATTTCTTGCGGCATATAATAAGGTCTCATACTGACAGCCAGCAGTTCAATGTCCGGGCTGCAGCACTTTTCTTTCACATAAATGTGCCTGGGATGACTCCACCGCTCATTAACAAGAAGTGCCACTCCTCCTCCTCTCTTTTTCCTGCTGCTTATCACGTCTCTGTCCCTCCGTATAGTCTTGAAGCCAGGTATTGATACGTTTACATCCGGGATCTGAGTGTAACCACGTCTCTGTAAAACACATGAAACTACACTCACGATACTCCTTTTGCATCGTGACCAGCGCTGTAAGCTCATCTGTTTTATTTCCCAGCGATTGCACGTTCTCAGTGATGACCATCGGTACAGCCGGCTTATGCTTCCTCCTCCTCCTCCTCCTCACCTTCGCTCCAGCCCTTCGCCCGTGGTGTCTCCTCTTCAGCCATCCGGGATGAGGGGCTTCACTGCCGGCCGCAGCACTTCAGGCTCCGGCCTTCTCAGTGAAATCAGCTGTTTGCGTGTGTAAACAATGCATCCACCCCCACCTCTGTTGATCTCCATTGCCCGAGGAAAAGAAAAAGAAAAGAAAATTAGAAAAAGACCGGCTAAAATAGAGAAAAAAGTTGGTTCAGTCTTAGTCTGAGTATTCCTACAGAGCCCTGGTTAATAAGAGGCACACTATATACAGGTATAAACCGAAAGAAACACAAAGACACGAGAGAGTTGCTGCTGGTACGGCCACCCTGCCTCCAGCGCCATTAAAAAAAAAAAAAAAAGTTGAAGACCTCCCGGACAGAGGCCTCAGCAAGACGCTCCCAGCACACCCTCACTATACGTTTGGATCTACCAGGTCTGAATGGCTTCCTCCCCTGCTATCGGATCCAACTCACCACCAAGTGGTGATCAGTTGACAGCTCTGCACCTCTCTTTACCAGAGTGTCCAAGACATACAGTCGCAGGTCTGATGACATGATAACCTCAACCTGCGACCTAGGGTGTCCCGGTGCCAGGTGCACATATGGACACCCTTATGCTTGAACATGGTGTTTGTTTTGGACAAACTGTGGTTCGCACAGAAGTCCAACAACTGAACACCACTCGGGTTCAGATCGGGAAGGCCGTTCCTCCCAATCACCCCCCTCCAGGTTTCACTGTCGTTGCCCACGTGCGCATTGAAGTCCCCCAGTAGGACAATGGAGTCTCCAAGAGGAGCACTCTCCAGCACCCAAGTCAGAGAATCCAAAAAGGGTGGGTACTCTGAAACATCATTTGGTGCATAGGCACAAACGATGGTCAGGACCCGTTTCCCAACCTGAAGGTGCAGGGAAGCAACCCTTTCGTCCACCAAGGAAAACTCCAGTATAGAGGTAGCAAGGTGGGGGGATACAAGAATACCCACCCCTGCTCGTCGCCTCTTTCCCGGGGCAACGCCAGAAAAGGCCAAGCTCCAGCCCCTCTCCAGGAGACTGGTTCCGGACCCGGAGCTGTGTGTTGAGGTGAGGCCGACTATATCTAGCCGGTATCTCTCAACCTCGTACACCAGCTCAGACTCCTTCCCCACCAGAGAAGTGACATTCCACATACCAAAAGCCAGTTTAGAAAGCTTGGGATCAGTCTGCCAAGGTCTCCGCCTTTGACTGCCACCTAATCCACATAGCACCGGACCCCCATGATCCCTCCTGCAGGTGGTGAGCGCACTGGAGGGCGGACCCATGTAACTCCTTCGGGCTGAGCCCGGACGGGTCCCATGGGTGGAAACCCGGCCACCAGACGCTAGCCATCAAGCCCCTCCCCCAGGCCTAGCTCCAGGGTGGGGCCCCGGTAACCCCATACCGTGCGGGGTACACTGAATCCTTGATCTCGAATTTATCATGAGAGTCTGTTGGATCGTTCTTAGTCTGGCCCTTCACCCAGGACCAGTTTGTCTTGGGTGACCCTACCAGAGGCAAATTGCTCCAGACAACATAGCTCCTGGGATCACTGGGGCACGCAACCCCCCCCCCCCCCCCCCATGATAAGGTGACGATCCATGAGGGGCATGCATTATTCAAGTTCAAGTCTGCATGCATTTATTTATGTATCAATTGAACTGATGACATTTTTGACATTTTGCAGATGTAGCAGAACGGAGACTGTGTGCAGCTGTACACAGAAAGGAGAACTTTTATAGAGACTTAATTCACAAACATGAGACAACTGATATCTAATAAGCAGTATAAAGTAAAAAGGTAGGAATTATAATCAAAACTTACAATAGCTCAACCACAGTGTGATCTGTCAAAATAAAAAGCAGCCTTCAAATCACTGCTTAAAAAAAATAAAAAAAAGATCTGAGACAGTATTCAGTATAGTACATGTGCTTTTAGAGGAAGTACAGTCAGACATGCTAAGGAAAGAACCGTCCCAAAACATACCTGAATTTGCCCTAATGTAAACTACTGTTGCAATCAGAATGAAATTATGATGATTGAAGCTAATAAATGTAGTCCATCCATCCATCCTTCCATCCATCTTCTACTGCTTTTCCAGAGGTCAGGCAGTAGTTCAAGCAGAGAAGCCCAGACTTCCCTCTCCCCAGCCACCTGCTCCAGCTCTTCAGAGAGGATACCAAGGTGTTCCCAGACCAGCTAGGAGACATTGTCTCTCCAGCGAGGCCTGGGTCTGCCACGGGGTCTCCTCCCAGAGGGACGTGCCCGAAACACCTCAAGTGGGAGGCGTCCAGGAGGCATCCTGATCAGCTGCCCATACCACCTCAACTGACTCCTTTCAATGTGGAGGAGCAGCAGTTCTACTCTGAGCCTCTCCTGGATGACTGAGCTCCTCTCCCTATCTCTGAGGGTGAGTCCAGCAATCCTACGGAGAAAGCTCATTTCAGCCGCTTGTATCCGCAATCTCATTCACGATAATAGGACCATCTATGATGTTCCGGCATAATCGGACACGCTAGGACATCATCATCACTCTTTAAATTCAAGAAATCTCTGTCAGTGTTTCTGTCTGTCAGTGTCTCACGATCATCGGACCACCAATGATGTTCCGATGAGGTCTGCAAGCTGTTCTATGATGTTCCTATGCTGTCTACATGATGTCCACATGATGTCATATAAACGATAGGACTGTCGTGCCAGAACAGGGCGAGTCTGCAATTGAACTCGATGATAGGCTCCAGCACCCCCCCCACACGACCCGAAAAGGATTAAGCGGAAGAAGATGGATGGATGGATAGAAACACTAATGATTCCAGGTGGCAAACTGGAAAACATTGTCAGTTGGGTGTATGAAGACATGACTGTTTGTGTGTGTGTCACGATCATAGAACTTGCTATGACATCATCAAAGATCAAAGGCAGGCATCACTGAACAAATGCTGACGTCAAAAATTAAAGGCAGGCATCAGCATGATTACTGTTGCCATGGTAACAGTAACTTTCTACGAGCATGCAGAAATGCTTGCTTACACCTGCTTTCTACGGCCATGCAGAAATACTTGTTTATACTTGGTTTCTATGGGCATGCACGGGTATGCACTAGTTCCTCTAACTCTAAGAAATATTTTATGCTCGGACAAGATTTGGCATTGCAGCTAGCTTATTTCTGTGTTGGACTGATAGTGCTACATGTGTTATCTTCACAGTGTGCTGCTAAAATGTAACAAACTGTTAAAACCCTTTCACTTCTGGTTTTCCAGAATTGTTCTGGTGTCAGGATTCCAAAGTGCAGGAGTAGCTTTAAACAGGCTTGTGTGTTTTATGTCCTCTTTCTCCTTCATATCCAACACTACCCTTTGTCAATGTCATGTGTCTTTGTTATGCACTTTCCTTCAGAATTTCAAATATTAATGCAAAAATAAATCCATATCAATTCTTCTGTCACACCCACAATTCTTTCAACATTAATTCAAGTGGTTAGACCACACTAAACATGTAATAGTATAGCTATAAAGTCTGCTCAGGGCCAAAAGACCAAGACCATGCCTGCCTATATTTGCCATAAAATGCGATTAAAATCACTCCCGTATTACTAGAGACCAAAGCCTTCAGTTTGTTTTAGAGGTTCTGTATTGTCGCCTGCTGACAACCATTTGCTTTGCAATAACTTGACCTCCTATTATTGTAATGCCTAAAAGACAGCAGTCATGCACTTCTGATTCCATTTAGCCATATTTATTTTTGCAGAAATAAAATACAAAAAGTAAAAAATAGTCAATGTACATAATTAATTTATAAAAAAAGGTTAATTTATAATAAATATATAATTTATTACAAATATAATATGCCTTTTTATATGTTTAATGACTTTCTTCTGATGACAAAATACAATGATTTAAGAATAGCCTATTTATAAACTGACTTTCCCTTAATTGAAATGCTACCATCATTTGACAGGATTAATTTGCAGTTGCCAGAAATGGTACCCACTGTTATCTTTGCAGTGGGAATACTGAAATGCATGAAATTTGCTCCAGTTAATAGTATTCTTGCCCTGACTCTCCTGCAAAAAAATGTTTTATGTTTGGACCAAGAGAAGGTGACCTTTGGGATGGAGGCATTTTCCGGCAGGAGTAGTTTTCAGGAAATGCACAGCGTATGATTGAGGAAATTTACTATATTTATTTTCCTCATGGATCATCACCTTATCGTGGTGGGGGGGTTTGCATGCCTTAGTGATCCCAGGAGCTATGTTGTCCGTGGCAATTTGCCTCTGGTAGGGTCACCCAAGACAAACTGGTCCTTGGTGATGGGCCAGACTAAGAACGATCCAACAGACTCTCATGATAAATATTAGAACGAGGATTCAGTGCACCCCGCCCAGTATGGGGTTACCGGGGCCCCACCCTGGAGCCAGGCCTGGGGGAGGGGCTCGATGGCTAGCGTCTGGTGGCCGGGTTTCCACCCATGGGACCCGGCCGGGCTCAGCCCGAAGGAGTTACATGGGTCCGCCCTCCAGTGCGCTCACCACCTGCAGGAGGGACCATGGGGGTCCGGTGCTATGTGGATCAGGTGGCGGTCAAAGTTGGAGACCTTGGCGGTTTGACCCAGGCTTCCTAAACTGGCTTTTGGGACATGGGATGTCACCTCTCTGGTGGGGAAGGAGCCTGAGCTGGTGCATGAGGTTGAGAGATACCAGCTAGATATAGTCGGCCTCACCTCAACACACAGTTTCGGTTCCGAAACCAGTCTCCTGGAGAGGGGCTGGAGCTTGGCCTACTCTAGAGTTGCCCCGAGTGAGAGGCGACGAGCAGGGGTGGGTATTCTTGTATCCCCCCACCTTGCTGCCTCTACAGTATATTGGAGTTTTCCCCGGTGAATGAAAGGGTTGTTTCCCTGCACCTTCGGATTGGGAAATGGGTCCTGACAATCATTTGTGCCTATGCACTAAGTGATGGTTCAGAGAACCCACCCTTTTTGGAGTCTCTGACTGGGGTCCTGGAGAGTACTCCTCTTGGGGACTCCATTGTCCTACTGGGGGACTTCAATGTGCATGTGGGCAATGACAGTGAAACCTGGAAAGGGATTATTGGGAGGAACAGCCTGCCCGATCTGAACCCGAGTGGTGTTCAGTCATTGGACTTCTGTGCTAACCACAGTTTGTCCATAACAAACACCATGTTCAAGCATAAGGGTGTCCATATGTGCACCTGGCACCAGGAATCCCTAGGTCGCAGGTCGATGGTCGATCTTGCTATTATGTCATCAGACCTGTCACTGTATGTCTTGGACACTTGGGTATAGATAGGTGCAGAGCTGTCAACTGATCACCACTTGGTGGTGAGTTGGATCCGATAGCAGGGGAGGATGCCATTCAGACCTGATAGACCCAAACGTATAGTGAGGGTGTGCTGGGAATATCTGACTGAGGCCCCTGTCCGGGAGATCTTCAACTCACACCTCCAGAAGAACTTCAACCACATTCCGAAGGGGTCTTGAGACATGGAGTCTGAATGGGGCATGTTCTCCACCTCCATTGTTGAAGCAGTGGCCCAGAGCTGTGGCCGCAAGGTCGTAGGAGCATCTTATGGTGGCAACCCCCGATGCAAGTGGTGGACACCAGTGGTGAGGGGGGGCCATTAAGCTGAAGAAGGAGTCCTATCAGGCTTGGTTAGCTTGTGGGACTCCCGAAGCAGCTGAGGCATGCCGGCAAGCCAAGCGGAGTGCAGCCCGGGTGGTTGCTGAAGCAAAAACTCATGTATGGGAGGAGTTCGGTGAGGCCATGGAACAAGACTTTCGGTCGGCCTCGAAGAGATTCTGGTAAACTGTCCGGCAGCTCAGGAGGGAGAGAGCAGCTCCCTGTCCACACTGTGTATGGTGCAGATTGGGCGCTGTTGACTTCGACTGGGGACATCGTCAGGTGGTGGAAGGAATACTTTGAGGATGTTCTCATTCCCACTGATACGCCTTCTATAGAGGAAGCAGGGCTTGTGGATGAGAGGGACGACTTGCCTATGACAGGGGCTGAGGTTGCCAAGGTGGTTAAAAATCTCTTTGCTGGCCAGGCCCCAGGGGTGGACGAGATTTGCCCTGAGTACCTCAAGGCCCTGGATGTTGTAGGGCTGTCATGGTTGACACACCTCTGCAACATTGTGTGGAGGTCTGGGGCAGTGCCTTTGGCATGGCAAACTGGGGTGGTGGCTCCTCTCTTCAAAAAAGGGGACTGAAGGGTGTGCTCCAACTTTAGAGGGATCACACTCCTCAGCTTCCCTGGGAAGGTCTATGCCAAGGTACTGGAGAGGAAAGTCTGGTCGTTGGTCAAACCTCTGATTCAGGAGGAGCAATGTGGTTTTCGTCCTGGCAGTTTGCCCAACTAGTTTACAAGTGTTTTGTGGACTTGGAGAAGGCATTCAACCGTGTCCCTCGTGGTTTTTTGTGGGGGGGGGGGTGCTTCGGGAGTATGGGGTATCGGGCTTGTTGTTACAAGCTATTTGGTCTCTATACAACCGTTGTGAGAGTTTAGCTCATATTGCCAACACTCGATCGAACTCATTCCCAGTGAGAGTTGGACTCTGCCAGGGCTGCCCTTGTCACCGATCCTGTTAATAATTTTTATGGACGGGATTTCTAGGCACAGCCAGGGAATGGAGGGTGTCATGCTTGGTGACCACAGAATCTCATCTCTGTTGTTTGCAGATGATGTTGTCCTGCTGTCTTCATCCAGCAATGACCTACAGTTCTTACTGGGACGGTTTGCCACTGAGTGTGAAGCGGCTGGGATGAGAATCAGCACCTCCAAGTCTGAGTTCATGGTCCTCAGCTGGAAAAAAGGTGGATTGTCTTCTCCGAGTTTGGGACAGGCTCCTGCCCCAAGTGGAGTTTAAGTATCTTGGGGTCTTGTTCACGAGTGAGGGGAGAATGGAGCGAGAGATTGACAGACGGATCAGAGCAGCATCTGCAGTGATGCAGACGTTGTACCGATCTGTTGTGGTGAAGAGGGAGCTGAGCTCTAAGGCAAAGCTGTCGATTTACCAGTCAATCTACGTTCCTACTCTCACCTATGGTCACGAGCTTTGGGTAATGACTAAAAGAATGAGATCGCGGATACAAGCGGCTGAAATGGGCTTTCTTCATAGGATCACTGGACTCACCCTCAGAGATAGGGTGAGGAGCTCAGTCATCCGGGAGAGGCTCAGAGTAGAACCGCTGCTCCTCCACATTGAAAGAAGCCAGTTGAGGTGGTATGGGCATCTGATCAGGATGCCGCCTTGACGCCTCCCACTTGAGGTGTTTCAGGCACGTCCCACTGGGAGGAGACCCCGTGGCAGACCCAGGCCACGATGGAGAGACTATGTCTCCCAGCTGGTCTAGGAATACCTTGGAATCCTCTGTGAAGAGCTGGAGCAGGTGGCTGGGGAGAGGGAAGTCTGGGCTTCTCTGCTTGAACTGCTGCCTGACCTTCAGAAAAGCGGTAGAAGATGGATGGATGGATGGACTACATTTATTAGTTTCAATCATCATAATTTCATTCTGATTGCAACAGTATTTTACATTAGGGCAAATTTAGGTAAGTTTTGTTTTTGGTTTTTTTGGGGGGGGGGTCTTTCCTTGGCATGTTTGACTTTACTTCCTCTGAAAGTACTATACTGAATACTGTCTCAGATTTTTTTTTAAGCAGTGATCTGAAGGCTGCTTTTAATTTTGACAGATCACACTGTGGTTGAGCTATTGTACGTTTTGATTATAATTCCTACCTCTTTACTTTATAGTGGTTATTGTGGCTTATATTAATTATATATTCCATACCTACATATGTATAGACATATGAGAATGTTTAGTGATTACATATGTGGAATGACCTCACGCCTATGAACAGGACAAGAGGTCTCAACCGCCAGCGAGGATCAAAGAGCAGACAGAGTCGCAGCGGTGGAAACCAGATCGATCTCCCTGACCACCCAGGGTCAGGTGGAGGAGACGGAGGACAATGGAGGGGGGAATTACGTTAATGCGGGATGTCAGCTTTGATATGCAATGTCTTTTGTTGAGTGTGGTATAAAGTATGAAGGTCTGACTGCGTTCGACCTCTTATTCTGCTTCTGCACCAAGATGAGATGTTAGGGAGCGAAAGCTGATATTAAACTTTGATTTATAAAGTCATATCGCTTCGTTATTTCTAACTCCCTACACTGGTGACCCCGACGTGGGGATGGAACAGAGACGTTCTCCCGCGAGTAACTCATCAGAGGCGACCCAGGCAAGCGCCGGCGCCCATGCAGACAGGGGAACGGATGGAAGACGTTCCCCCACGGCAGAAGCTACAGAGAGGGCTCAACCGAGCACCATCCCCAGCCCCGCCGTGAGAGCAGAAGAAAGGCGCTCTCACCCGGCGGACACATCAGGAACGGCCCACACAAGCGCCGTCACCGTCAAGCTGCCAGAATTCTGGCAAGAAGACCCGAGCTCGTGGTTCCAGCAAGCTGAGGCTCAGTTTGCACTGGCGGGCATAACGGCGGACGAGACGAAGTTTTATCATATTGTCGCCAAACTCGACGCTGCCACGTCAAGATGTGTGCGGAGCATTATCCAACAGCCGCCCGCCCATGACAAATACAGAGAACTTAAAGCAACCATCGTCGAGAACTTCGTCCCCTCAGCCGAGGAGAGAGCAGAGAGGATCCTGGCGATCTACGGCCACAGAGGATGCAGACCCAAGGCCCTCATGGAGGACATGCTGCAGCTCAAGGAAGAGGACAACGACAACTTCCTCTTCCAACACTTCTTCCTCAGCACTCTGCCGCCACACATGAGAGGGACGCTGGTCAACATGCGGTGCAGCACCCAGCAGGACTTACGCGCGCTGGCCCGAGAAGCGCAGCGGCTCATCAACGCCTGCAGGGAACAGGTGGCCACAGCAGCATCCGCAGATCTCAGCGTGGAAGCCCAGAGCAGTGGAGAACCACAGACAACCGAGCAGAGCCCGCCCACCATGGCGGCAACACAACCAAGGCGCAGCAAGCGGAACGACATCTGCTATTACCACCACCTTTTCGCCGAGAAGGCATACAAATGCGTGCCCCACTGCAAATTCAAAAGTTCGGGAAATGCCAAAGCCGAGAACCGTTAACAGCTGCGGCTCTCGGCGAAAAAAATAAGCCGCTTTATGTGACTGACGGACACACCGGGAGACAGTTCCTGATCGACACCGGAGCTCAACTGAGTTTTATCACCCCTTCCCACGCAGACCGGGCCATGGGCCCCCGGGGAAATGGAGCGATGGCAGCCAACGGCTCGATCATCGACACCTTCGGGGAAAGGAACCTGCCTCTTTGCATCCACGGCCGCAACTATAGATGGACATTTATTGTAGCGGCGGTGAGTTTTAACTTGTTGGGTGCTGATTTTTTGTGTGCACATGGGTTGTTAGTCGATCTAGCAAATAGGCGCTTGGTTAATGCACTGTCATTTTCTTCTATTCCCTGCTCAGCTCGAGTTTCTCCACCATCCGTGCAGGCCAGCGTCACAACAGCAGGAGGTAAGTTTGACCAACTCCTCACCCAATTTCCAGCACTCACAGTTCCCAAATTTTCAGTGACAGTAGCGAAACACGGGGTTGAACACTTCATCCCCACAACAGGTCCACCCGTGTTCGCCAAAGCTCGGCGCTTAGACGCGACCAAGCTCGCCATAGCACGGGACGAGTTTGCCACCCTTGAAAAATTAGGCATTATTAGATGCTCAAAGAGCCCTTGGGCATCGCCACTCCACAAGGTCCCGAAAACCGACGGTTCTTGGAGGCCTTGCGGCGATTACCGCAGACTAAACAATGCGACAGCGCATGACCGCTACCCAATTCCTCACATCCAAGATTTTTCACTACATCTGGCGGGTGCGCGCATTTTTTCTAAAATAGACCTGGTCCGCGGCTACCACCAAGTCCCTGTTCGAGCGGAAGACATTCCTAAAACGGCTGTAATAACCCCTTTCGGTCTTTTTGAATTTTTGCGGATGCCGTTCGGCCTCAAAGGCGCTGCTCAAACCTTTCAGCGTATGATGGACGCGGTATTACGTGACCTCCCCTTCGTGTTCGTCTACCTCGACGATATGCTGGTAGCCAGCCCGTCAGAGGAAGAACACGAACAACACCTCACTACAGTTTTTCAGAGACTAGAAGAGCACAAGTTAATAATCAACCCAGCCAAATGCAAATTCGGCGTGTCACAAATTGATTTTTTGGGACACAGAGTTTCACCGAAGGGGGCGGTCCCATTGCCAGACAAAGTCCGCGCGGTAAAAAATTTTCCACGACCACAAACGGTCAAATCGCTGCAAGAATTTTTGGGAATGGTTAATTTTTACAACCGTTTCCTCCCCCGTGCAGCGCAACTCATGCAGCCCCTATATGCCGCGCTCAGAAAACAAAAACCTTCCAATGCGGTCGAATGGACCCCGGAGGGCGAACACACCTTCGCGGAAGTAAAAAATGCTCTAGCGAATGCCACACTGTTGGTTCACCCTGATCCCTCGGCCCGCATAGCGTTAACCACAGACGCTTCAGACCTGGCCATAGGGGCAGTCGTGGAGCAACATGTTGGCGGAACCTGGCAACCTTTAGCATTTTTTAGCAAATCTTTAAACCAAACCGAGAGTAAATACAGCACTTTTGACAGGGAGCTGCTAGCGCTTCATTTATCCATCCGCCACTTCAAGTTCTGGTTAGAAGGGCGGCGCTTCACGGCTTTTGTAGACCACAAACCGCTCACTTTTGCGATGGCTAAAATTTCAGAACCATGGTCAGGCAGGCAACAAAGACAGCTAGCTGCAATTTCAGAGTTCACCACAGATATTCGACATGTGGCAGGCAAACTTAATGTGGTAGCAGACTGCCTCTCTTGCGCTGTGACATCGCCAGAGCACGAGGAGACAGATTATACTATCTCAGCCGCAGAACTCTTCGCCAACGCGGACGCGTATGCGGCCCCAATTCACGTAGGGATAGATTACGCAGCCATGGCAGAGGAACAAAGCAGCGACGCGGACGTGCGCGCGCTCCTGTCTGGACCAACAGGGTTAAGACTGGAGGAAAGGGGTTTACGTGACGGTGTAACCCCCCTAATCTGCGACATTTCAACCGGCCGACCTCGCCCGGTAGTCCCAGCTGCATGGCGCCGCCGCATTTTCGACTCGGTTCACTCCCTCGCGCACCCAGGAGTGCGTGCATCGGTTAAAATGGTCGCAGAAAAGTTTGTTTGGCCGGGCCTGCGCAAAAATGTAAAGGAATGGGCAAAAACTTGCATGTCTTGTCAGCGCGCCAAAATACACAAACACACAAAAGCCCCTCTAGAGCCTTTTCGTATCCCAGCCAGAAGGTTTGACCACGTTCATGTCGACCTCGTGGGACCACTACCTTCGTCTCAGGGTTTCACACACCTGTTAACGATGATAGACCGTACTACACGCTGGCCTGAGGCGGTCCCTTTGGCGTCAACCACAGCTGCGGAAGTCACTCGCGTTTTTTTAACAAACTGGGTGGCACGTTTCGGCGTCCCATCGGATGTCACGTCCGATAGGGGGCCTCAATTTGTCTCAGAGCTTTGGTCAGCCATGGCCAGCAGCTTAGGGGCGACAATTCACCGCACCACCGCTTATCACCCTCAGGCTAATGGGTTATGCGAGCGTTTTCACAGATCTTTAAAGGCCGCCCTCAGGGCCTCACTAACGGATACAAATTGGGTAAATAGGGCTGCACGGTGGCGCAGTGGTTTAGCACTGTGGCAGCACAGTTTTACCCTCGGCCGGGGGATTGCGGGGATCATGAGATCGTGGGTTCGATCCCAGCCCCCGGCCAACAGTGAGCTGTGTGGAGTTTGCATGTTCTCCCCGTGTTGCGCGGATTTACTCCGGGATTTCTCCGGTTTCCTCCCGCATACCAAAAACATGTAGGTTTAGAGTGCTTGCGCACGCAGCGACCAGCAGCCGGTGGCTTGTCACCAGACTGCAAACCAAGTCTACCTACGGGTACAAATAAGTAACAAAAAAAAAATAAAAAAATAAATAAATAAACTTCCCTGGGTTTTATTGGGGTTGCCTTCTGCACCTAAAGAGGATCTAGATGCCTCCCCAGCAGAATTAGTATTTGCACAACCTCTCAGACTCCCAGGTGATTTTTTACCAGAGAACCCAGAGCCCGGGCATCTTCCAGCCCTGAGGCCTTTAGGCAGCACTGGACCGGACACTCTCCCCGGACCGGCACATCACTCTTTTCCGCGGGTTTTTGTCCCCCAAGCTTTAAAAAACGCTGAGTTCGTTTTTGTTAGACACGAACCTTTAAAATCAACCCTCCGTCCACCATACGATGGACCATTCAGAGTGCTGGAACCTGGTGATAAGCATTTTGTGCTTGATTTAGGGGACAGAAAAGAAACAGTCAGCATTGACAGACTTAAACCTGCCTTCTTGTTGAGAGACGAACCTGCACGGGTGGCGAGAGCACCTCGGCGGGGTAGACCCCCCAAGAAAAAAAACTCAGCCCCCCTGCAGGGAACAAATAACCACTCTCCTCCCCAAGCTGCAGATTCCTTACAGGAGGGTCCCACCAGGACGCCAAAGCGGACCCACAGCAGATTTGGGAGAAGATTAAAACCCAGACGGCACAGGGACTGATGCAAAATTGACCAAGAGTTGTTAACTGTGTTATCAGATTGTGCCGTGACAGTTTTAAGGATGATTTGTGATATTACTATACTGTTGTTGTTACCACTGAATTCTCTACAGGAGCATGACTGCTGGAAAGATTTTTCCTCGTTTTTCCTGTCAAGAGGTTAACAGTATAATATGTCATAGAGATTATCTTACACTGTAAACTTAATTTGATTGTCCTTTTCTTAGTCGTTTGGGGGGGGGGGGGGCTGTGGCTTATATTAATCATATATTCCAT
The DNA here is from genome assembly GCA_020510985.1 of Pholidichthys leucotaenia. Taxonomy (NCBI): domain Eukaryota; kingdom Metazoa; phylum Chordata; class Actinopteri; order Cichliformes; family Pholidichthyidae; genus Pholidichthys; species Pholidichthys leucotaenia. Next base: position 428,652,625 of record CM035838.1, on the reverse strand, counting down.
ACCTACACTACCGTTCAAAAGTTTGGGGTCACCCAGACAATTATTTTGTGTTTTCCATGAAAAGTCACACTTATTTACCACCATGAGTTGTAAAATGAATAGAAAATATAGTCAAGACATTGACAAGGTTAGAAATAATGATTTGTATTTGAAATAATAATTTTTTCCTTCAAACTTTGCTTTCGTCAAAGAATCCTCCATTTGCAGCAATTACAGCATTGCAGGCCTAACATGATTGCACAAGGGTTTTCTAATCATCCATTAGCCTTCTGACGCAATGAGCAAACACATTGTACCATTAGAACACTGGAGTGATAGTTGCTGGAAATGGGCCTCTATACACCTATGTAGATATTGCACCAAAAACCAGACATTTGCAGCTAGAATAGTCATTTACCACATTAGCGATGTATAGAGTGTATTTCTGATTAGTTTAAAGTTATCTTCATTGAAAAAAAGTGCTTTTCTTTCAAAAATAAGGAAATTTCTAAGTGACCCCAAACTTTTGAACGGTAGTGTACATATGTATAGACATATTAGAATGTTTAGTGATTACATATGTGGAATGACCTCACGCCTCAGAACAGGACAAGAGGTCTCAACCGCCAGCGAGGATCAAAGAACAGACAAAGTCGCAGCGGTGGAGACCGGATCGATCTCCCTGACCACCCAGGGTCAGGTGGAGGAGAGGGAGGACAATGGAGGGGGGATTATGTTAATGCAGGATGTCAGCTTTGATATGCAATGTCTTTTGTTGAGTGTGGGTATAAGTATGAAGGTCTGACTGCGATCGACCTCTTATTCTGCTTCTGCACCAAGATGAGATGTTGGGGAGCGAAAGCTGATATTAAACTTTGATTTATAAAGTCATATTGCTTCGTTATTTCTAACTCCCTACAGTTATTAAATATCAGTTGCCTCATGTTTGTGAGTTAAGTCTTTTTATAAGTTCACCTGTCTGTGTACAGCTGCACACAGTCTCCGTTCTGCTACATCTGCAAAATGTCAAAAATGTCATCAGTTCAATTAATATGTACATAAATAAATGCATGCAGACTGGATCTTGTAGGCTCATGATTAAAAGTGAAGCTATTGGGCATCTTAGATGAAAATTAAACTGACATGTAATAATAATATGCCAGAATTTTTATAAACCTAAGTGGCTGATAATGAGAAAAATATGATAATAAATTTAAAGTCTCATCCAACACACACACACACACACACACACACACACACACACACACACACACACACACACACACACACATATCAAGACAAATCCCCCTGACAAAGAAGTTCATCTAGTTGTATAAATCAACGCTCAGACACCAGCTGGAATTAACACATTTTGTTGGAAAGCTGACTCAGCAATGAACACATGAAAAAACAATTTCCGTCATCATCAAAATTGTAACTAGAACATCATTACAACATTAACTGAAAATAAATGATCAAAAAATAATGCATATGTAATAATATGTAAATAAATTATGCTCAAAAACAAGTTTGCAGCAGCTTGACACATTCATGATAAACTGACCCTCAAACTTGAAACATGTGGATGAACTAAAGAATCCGAGAGTCTCAAAGAATCTGGAAAAAAAAAGTCATAGTCATCATCACAGTCATTTTATTCTGTTATTATGTAGACTTGGATCGCTGTGATTTCTAACCACCTTTGAAACACTAAAATGTCTGGTGAATAAGCATAATTTAAAGAGTTTGTGGTATTACAGCGTCACTCCCTTAGATGTGCGTTGTCGCACACGTTCGTGTGCGTTCCCGGGCGTTCTAGCACAGAGTCCCGCCCATTTCCGCGTGTCTGCTACGATGGGATGCAATTCTTGACAAGCGAGTAGAACTCGGCACAACAGGTCTCGGTTCGCTTGCAAACGCAGTCTGGTGCGCTTCACTTGCCGTGTGAATGCAACCGGCGTATCCAGCAGACCAAAGGGCGTCCCTGCCTCTCTGTGTTTGTGTAACCACAGCAACACACAGCGAGAAGAGAAAGTGGCGTTTACTGTAAAGGTGCCTTCACATCAAACACGAACAGGCAAATTGTTCACGCAGCCCAATTACATTATAACTCAATATAAATACATGAAAAGACATTAATTCACTGTCTGGGTGAGATGCAGACAGGAGAAGTTGCCACTCACCTGAAAAAGTTCCCTGCTGAACACTTGATGTGTGTTTCCTGGCAGCACGTCCGTGGCAGGAATCAGTGGGTAAATAAATCCAACTTTCCGATTCAGCTGAAGAGCGCCGGGTTCTTCAGCCTCCATTTTGGGTAGAAAATAACAATAAAGTCAACCGTGTGGATCCAAGAAATACTTTTACCGGAGAAAACCGAAGCGAACAATTTAAAAAAAAAGTCTCTTGGACTTGAGTGATGCGTGAGGAGGAGGTGCAGCTCTGATAGATATTTGCTCTGAGAACCAGATTTCTCAGCTGCCTGTGGCTGCACACAAGAACACCGATGTTTTTAAAACTTTTAGCGACATGATGGCAGCACGGGGGTTTATACAGACAGCGGAGCTTTTCATTTTTATTAGTTTGTGGTGCATAAACGCCTTACTGAAGGGAACGGTGTTATGCTGAGAATTGCTCACTTGCCAAGAATTGCATCCCATCATCGAATAAACATAAGTTAAAGATAATTTACAAGCAGCAATAACAATTTTTACTTCTAAAAATGCACAAATAGTTACAAGCCTGGCTGTAGTGTTATATTTTATATACTGCTCAAAAAAATAAAGGGAACACTTTGAAAACACATCAGATTTTAATGGGAAAAAATAAGCTGGATATCGAAATTGTGGCAGGCTAGTCCAGCTTACTCAGATTAAAAAGTGTTCCTTTTATATAAACATCATACCATGTAGGATAACTAAGTAGACAGTTGTGCTGTTTCATCCCATCTAGCTGCAATGCTCTGCACTGTGTGTCTATATATTTATATATTTATATGTACATATGTATACTCGCTGCTCTTGTTTTTTCTTACCTTCTGATTGTTGCTCTGAGTGTTGCTATCCCTGTGCTGTTGCAATCCTGGAATTTCCCCATTGTGGGACTAATAAAGGCTTATCTTATCTTATCTTATCTTATAACACGGTCCTGGCTAATTGATGAGCCGGATTTCTCTTCTTTGCCAAATTTTTTTCTTCCTGGTCAGTGGTGGTTTCGGCTACAGTGCCACAAACGAGCAGCTGTTCTAACTGTGTGATGTTGTCCAAGCAGTTTGGCCCGCTTGAGTGAAGTGCTGTGTGAATACAAACCAAACAAAGGTGTGAAAATTCTCGCCATCCCCCACCGAGTCGAACTGAGACTCCCGGACTACCCTGGTGTGAATGCAGCCTTAGGTTAATTGGAGACTGTAAAGTGGCCCTATGTATGAATGTGTGTGCGAATGGTGAAGGGCTTGGCGCCACACTGTGGCTGCCTCATCCATCCAGGTGGATGCCCTCTAATTTCCCCATTGTGGGACTAATAAAGGATTATAAATACAATAAAAAAAATCTCTCAGTGGTCTCCATAACATCAAGAAAAGATGATCAGTGTCTGTTTTCAATCTAAATTATTCGCATTTTTGTGATAAGACACACTGACTTCAACTCTCCTGCCCTGAATTTCACTAGTTCAGTTCTATTTTGTTTATTTTCTAGTTGATCACAATATGTTTGGTTGCCAGTGCAAAAGGAACGAGAGGAGGATGGAGAAGGAGAGAGGGAGAGAGAAGAAGACCCAGGTGAGATAACAATAATAATAATAATCCCAAACTGTATTAGAATATACAGGTTGGCTTGTGTGTGTGTGTACATGTGTGCGTGCATGTGCGTACAAAAGGTAGGTGTGTGGAGATGGTTGAGCTCATTGGGTGCTCAGCAACCCCAAAGATCTGATCCTAGAACCGCCCCTGAATGAAGGGAATCCCAAGGCACTGGTGGTGGACTGCCGCAAGTGAGGGCAACCCCCCACAGCACTGTTAAACATCCAGGGAACAGACATTGAGATGGATCGTCACTTCCTGTGGAAACGTATCGTCACTTCCTGTTTTGCTGTCTGTCTGTGTGGTTTGCTCTCCTCACTCTCCTGAGCTTTTGGGTTAGCCACTAGCTATGGCTACTAGCTCTCCTTCCTCTCCTCCTCTGGTGTGCTCTCTCTGTCAGATGTTTAGCTACACCTCTGCCTCTTTTAGTGATAACGGTAAATGTAATAAATGTTGTCTTTTTGAGGCGCTCAAGGCGAGGTTGTCTGATTTGGAATCCCGGTTCCGCTGCATTGAAACACCGTCTGCGCCAGTTACTCTTGACGGACGCCCCTTAGCTGCAGCGGAGCTAGCTAGCATAGCTAACCCCCTTAGCGGTCCTCCGGTCCTCCTCAGCAGCGAGGAGACTGGGTGGGTGACGGTGAGAAGGAAGCCTAGTCTCAAAGCCCCGGTACACCACCAACCTGTTCACGTTTCTAATCGTTTTTCCCCGCTTAGCGACACACCCGCTGAAGAAAAAACTCTGATCATTGGCGACTCTGTAGTCAGAAACGTGAACCTAGAGACTCCAGCGGCCATAGTCAAATGCATTCCTGGGGCCAGAGCAGGCGACATCGAGTCAAATCTGCAAATGCTGGCTAAAAGTAATTGTAAATACTCCACAATTGTTATTCACGCTGGCATTAATGACATCCGTCTCCGGCAGTCGGAAGTCACGAAACTTAATGTAGAATCGGTGTGTGACTTTGCAAAAACGATGTCTGCCACTGTAGTATTCTCTGGGTCCCTCCCCAATCTGACCAGTGATGACATGTTTAGCCGCTCGTCATCCTTGAACCGCTGGCTGTCTGTGTGGTGTCCTGCAAATAACATGGGCTACATTAGGCACTTTTCCATGGGCCCCGGTCAGCCTCGGCCCGAGAACACGACTCGGGTCGGCGCGGCTCCATGGTCCCTCGATTGCTTTTCAACAGTACTGCAGCCCGGCCGTGGCTGGGTGGGATTTCTTAACAGCAAGGCGGCGCCTCACTCTCGTGATGTGAAACGCGCGACCCAAACAAACATAACATGGCTGCTCTACAAGGCGACTCCTCGGTTTGTGGCTTTTTTCGCTGTAAATACCAAAAAGCACCGCCAGATAAGGGTACGGGCAGCGAGACTAAACACTCTGGAATAGTTCTGCAGCTTCTGGGAGAGCCGAAGACATGAGGATACAAACTAGGTAAGCTAATGGTTGCTAATGCTAGTTTGCTGTAAGTACGTCGTGCTACACTGTAATGTCTGCAAGTTAGGTACTAAAATATGTATGCTGTGTGTGTGTGTTTCAGATGGCTCTGCTGTTGAGAAATTACCTCTTCAAATGGTCGTTCTGGCTCAGCAACGCCTCTCACTGTCATCAGCCTGGCACTAATGACTGCACAGCTTCACCAAGCTTAAGAATTTCTGTAGAAACATTCATTTCCTGTACAACAAATTACTCTGCTCTGTGTGAAAATCATGGAGAGACTGTACCTGCTTCTGCAGCAGTCTGAGGTGTGGTCATAGAAAAAACTGATCAGCTGACACAACTTGATCGCCAGTTTAATAACTATATTAGCCACAAAATATCTATTCAAAAAGTAAACAGTACTGAGTTACGTATAAGATATATTTTATAGTTATGATGTATTATAGGCCAAAACAAACTTGATCTAGGATTAAAGGCAATTATGTAAAATAGTTAAAAATAGGTAATGTTAATGAAGGCCTGTCTTTCTGTTTTTTTTTTTTCGGGGGGGGGGGGGGTTATTGCCTTCCCTCACTGATATCCTTGCTTTGTAATCCAGTATATGTATACATATATATTTTTTTCACCCTATTTATCCTTTTTGGAGACTGATGTGATACTTGGAAGATCAGTATGTGTAGTACCATCTTGTATAAAGTCAATAAAAACTTTAATTACAAAAAGGCAATTAAAATAATGCAGTCATAAGGTCACATGGAAAATAATTGATTTCCTCGATACATGTACTGTAGAAATGTATATTCTCTGCATCAACAATGTACTATACATGCATTCATGTACTATTGCACTGGGAATTGCACTGACAATAAACCTGTGAATTTTTGGCAGATGTCTCTTTTATATATCTGAAGGTTACCACCATGTGGCACAAATTAAACACTGAAAGATTGGAAAAGCTAAGAACAATCCAGCATTTTGAGAAATCACTTTTGGTTGGGTGTAAGTCTCATCAAAATTATGAGCCATATTGTATTATATAATATTATGAACCATAAGGCAGTTTGTGTTAAATTTTAAATCCCATTAAACCTAATCCGGGGGCTTCCAATCAGTTGTCATGGGGGGTCAAGACCCTGCAGGTTCTCTCTTCTACCCAAGTCTCTTCAGCAGGTGTTGTCACTGATCAGTCAGTGGAAGAAGTTCAGTGGAGTCTGCTGTTGAAGACACTGGTTGGAGGTAAAGCCTGCAGGGTGTTGGCCCTCCATGGCACATGATTAGACACCCCCCCCCCCCCGCCCAAACCCATTATGATGAAGAGCAGATGCTAATATGACCCAGAATTCCTCCATATACATCCAACAATAAAGTGTTCAGTTAATAAAATTATTGTGTTGGTTACTTTTTTCTTAAAAATGAGCCATTATTTTCAAGGTCACAGATAAATCCTTTGTACAGTTGACTCTTTTCCCAACGGTGTCTTAACAGACAAAATGGAAAATCATGATGCAAACACTTAAGTCACTAAATTCTTTATTACAATCAGCAGCAAATTCCAGATTATTCAGAATGTGCAAAATTCAAACTGTAAAAAAGAATAAAATTTGAATGGGTCACACACGGCTGCCACGCTCCCTCACTGAGAAGCAACCGGATCGGCCCCTGGTCCTGGTCCAGCAGATCTTCAGCCTGCATCTCTGTATATATATTTAAATAGTGAGGCAAGGTCCAGTTGGGGTGGACATTTTCCGTCTTGCCTACACAAAAGACAAATGGGTGGTGGTTAGTTAAAGCAAGTTTAACACATATTTGGGAAATACACTTGTTGCTAAAAGCCAGTGGTGGAATGTGAATTAATGAATGAATCTTAATTTCAGGTTGATTAAAAGTAAAGATTAAAAGAAAATAGAATAATATAACAAAGGGGAAAAAATTTAACAAGGTCAAATTAAACAATAACTCCTCTGATTATACAGTTCAACATAGGTTATCTGAAATGGGTGATGGCTGAAGCTGCAGCTTATATTGCCCACTATATTTCATCCAAGAATTCAAAAGAAAAACAAAACAGGAGCGATTACTATTTGAATGTGACAATAAAGTACTTCGTTGTTGTATTTAACCACAGTTTTCATGTAGCTGCGCTTCGGTAGATTTTTCAGGGGCTGCGTTACATTAAAAATCATTTGTTTTTACTGTGGCTTCAGCAATCAGAATGAATTAATAACGTTAACTGATGCTGTGAATCACCGAGTATGGACTCACTCAGTCAAAATCTGAAGTTTTTATCCAAAACCACAAACCAGGACTTTAACCAGGATTAACATATTTCATCGTTTTGCTCTCACAAGCGAATATTTAGGAGAAAACATGCGCGATTCACCAGTTGGTACTTGCTAGCTAGCAAATTAAAAACGTTAGCTTTAAAACGTTAGCCAGCACAGAACAGCACTGTAATGGCTCAAAAAAAGTGAGCGTACCACCAATAGGATAAATAAGCAAGCAGATGCACATTATTACAAATCACTCACCATATAGATGGTTTTCATCTACAGCTGGTCCATACTCCGGTTTCTGTGCAGCCATAGGTCCGGGTCACTCCTCACTGTGGATCTGCCACAAAGCAGAGAAAACTCCGCACCTCTTCATTGGACCACGGTGTAGAGTGCCGCAAAACCTACAACGCTGTCTGTATTAATATCATATTCACTCCGTGACCGACTTAGTCCATGACAATATTGCAAATGGCCGTTAGAAGACGGGGAAGACCGTCGCTATTATCGTGACGTTACGACCTGACCAATCAGCGGCGACCAGTCTGTTGACGTCACATCACAGCCCCGGGCCCGCGGAGCCGGGGCCGTGAGCGACCCTGCCCTCGATCAGGTACGAAAATCGCGCCTGCTAACCGGTGCTGGGGCTCATGGAAAATGCACAAACACCAGGGCCCTGGTGCGGTGCTGGGGAAAGCGGGGCCCGTGGAAAAGGGGCTACTGACAATTGGAGCTCATTTTGGGGAAAACCTGGTCTTATGAGACAAGACAGCGTCCATCCCACTTTGGATGGTGCGTCTCATTTATCTAACAATCTGGCATCTTTTTTATCCAAATTTCCAAAACCTTGACTACTCAGAGTTGGGACCAGGAAGCAGAGTCGCAGTCTTACACGCCTCTCTGCAGCTCCTCTTCATCTGCCACCCCTCAACTTGGCCCGTCTTCCCCATCAGACAATCATTGTCTGCTCCCTCCAAAGTAAATAAAAATATAATATATAAGCATCCCAAAGTGATTAAGCAAAATATTGGTAAAACTCAAATTGAACATAAAGCCTCTAAATTGAATGATTTGGCCTCCGTTCCTCCTCATAATTTAAAAATTAAATGCGGTTTATTAAATATTAGGTCTCTAACTCCCAAGTCTCTGCTAGTCCATGATCTGTTAATTGATCATCAGATTGATTTAACCCCTTGCACTCCGGTCAATTTCCCTAAAAACGCCAAAAAATAACGTACCCAAATTAAATCCAAAGCTGTTCTTCAACCCTTTGCAGCATCTTCATGGGGTTGGTCTCATTTAAAAGAAAACACTTTGAATTTTTTGGCAAAACAGTCATAATCTCTCTAAGTGCTTCGGCCACTGAGTTACAGTCATCTAAACATACTGAACTTGAAGAAAATAAATTTGGCCTGGGTGTTTTTTTTGGATACAAATGCTTGCAAATAACACACAGCTTCAGATCCGGGCTGGAAAATGCAACAGAAATGTAGAACCAAGTGTTATCCAGCTGAGGTCAAAATTTTGTAACAATACCACAAAAAATGAATATATTACACAGCTTTGTTCTCAGGTAGTTCCCAGGCGTTTTGGAACTGTGCCAAATTGTGCCAAATGGCACAGTTTGGAAAAACGTCTGTAACTTTTGAATGATTCAATGTAGAAGCTTCATTTTGGGCTCTAATGAAAGGTCACACTCAGGGCTGTGTCTGTGTGTGTGTGTGGGGGGGGTTGTCCCCCCCCCTCGCTACAGAGGACGGACATCGGCCATCGCTACATGACGGAATAGACTCATGTGGCGATGTGGCGACCGCGGCGCAGTCACCGCGGCTTCCCCCCTCCCCTCGCTACAGAAGAATAGCGGGGGGGCAGCGTTCACGGTCTGGACGCAGTGAACGACCCGTGTACCGCGGCGCACGAACTTCAGACTTCGTGCGCCGCACAGTTGTAATTTACCAATCGGTCAAAAGTCATTTTTGATTACAATTTTCAGGGATAAAGAATAATTTAGCTTATAACACCTTACCTCTTCACAGCAGCAGTGTCCTGGCGAACTTCTCTTCCTCATTGTCAGACGAATGCGACGCTGGTCCGCTCGTGGTTCTGGTCTCACGACCCGATCAAAACATAATTCCATTATTGCGGGTTTGCGCTTCCGTAATTGCAGTTTTTGGCGAACGATTTTTCAAAACAAATAACAGTAGTAATTAAAAAAAGACTGGCGAACGCATGTGTGTCACTCAGCCTTCGTCGTCGGCCTCCGTCGGTCTATGACCAAGGAAGTAAATCATAATGTCTACTGTGCTGGAACAAAAACAAAATAAGCACCGCCTGTGGCTGAACATGCCGATGTGTGAATGGCAGTCACTGTCACACAGGTTGCACTTGTGGGTGGTCTCCGTGCTGCTGGGTCTGTGACGGTTCTTCCTGCGGGTCCTTCCGTCTTCACCCAGCCTTAAAAAAACCAGCTCGCGAACTTCTCTGCTTCAATTGGCTCACTACATTCACAGCCTTGGTAGGCGGGTCCTTCTTGCTAGGTTTTCAGTCATTGGTTCTTCAAGGTTTAAGAAACCCAATTCAAGGCTCTTATTAGTCGAATGAGAGGTCAATCAGATGATCTAATCTGTTCGCGGCTGTGTCTGCAGTGGAAGAACAGAAATGCAGCTTCCGCTGCTCCATCGAGCATCCTAGAGAGCACGAGGGCGCACGAGAGCGCCCTCGTGCGCTCTGGGACGCAGAGACTTTCCCGCCCGCGGTACAACGGAGTGCAAGAGGTTAATATCCCTTACAGAGACTTTGTTAGGGCAAGAGGATTATGTTGGTTTAAATGAATCAACTCCCTCTGGTTATTTAAACTGTCAAAATCCCAGAAGTTCTGGTCATGGAGGAGGAGTAGCAACAATTTACCATTCCAAATTACTAGTTAATGTAAAGCAAAAAACATATTATAATTCCTTTGAGGGCCTGGTCCTCAGTATTGGGCACTTTAGCAATTTTAGGTTAAACCCAATTTTATTTGCCATAGTTTATCGTCCCCCATCAACCTACTCAGAATTTTTATCCGAATTTGCTGATTTCTTAGCTGATTTAGTGCTGAAATCTGATAGAATAATTATAGTAGGGGACTTTAATATACATGTGGATGTAGATAGTGACTGCCTTAATGTGGCATTTAATTCAATATTAGACTCGATGGGGTTTTCTCAGAAAGTAGGAAATTCTACTCATTACCTCCACCATACATTGGACCTTGTTCTGACATATGGCATAGAAATAGAAAATCTTGTAGTGTCTCCTCATAACCCTGTACTGTCAGACCATTGTCTGTTAACCTTTGATTTTACTATTTCTGACTATTTGGCTCCTAAAGAAAAATATTATTACAGTAGATGCCTCTCAGATGATGCTGTTACCAAATTTATGCAGATTGTTTCCTCTATGCCATGTGTCAACACAACGGAAATAAGCTATAGACAGCTTGCTCCTTCTGTAACTGATAACATGGTGGATAGTGTTACAGCTTCTCTGCATCAGACTCTAGACTTGGTGGCCCCCTTAAAAAAGAAAAAGTCTAATCAGAGATTTCTAACTCCTTGGTTCAACACAGAAACTCGTAGCTTAAAACAGAAGACTCGTCAATTAGAAAGAAAATGGTGCTCCACTAATTTAGATGAAATCTATTTAGCTTGGAGAAATCATCTTTTAATCTATAAAAAATCTCTTAGAAAAGCTAGAACAAGTTATTATTCTGCATTAATAGAAGAGAACAAGAATAATCCCCCCCGGGCAGCACGGTGGCGCAGTGGTTAGCACAGTGGCAGCACAGCAAGAAGGTCATGGGATCGATTTCACCCTTGACCATCGTGGGTTCGATCCCACCCCCAGACCATCGGTGACCTTTCTGTGTGGAGTTTGCATGTTCTCCCCGTGTCTGCGTGGGTTTACTCCGGGCACTCCGGTTTCCTCCCACATGCCAAAAACATGCAAGTTAGGTTAATCGGCATCAAAACTGGGGATTCTAAATTGTCCTTAGGTATGGATGTGAGAGTGAATGGTTGTCTGTCTCTTTGTGTTGGCCCTGCGATGGACTGGCGATCTGTCCAGGGTGTACCCTGCCTCTCGCCCAAAGATGCTGGGATAGGCTCCAGCCCCCCCGCGACCCGAAAGGATTAAGCGGTAGAAGATGGATGGATGGAAGAATAATCCCAGGTTTCTTTTCAGCACTGTAGCCAGGTTGACAAAGAGTCAGGACTCTGTCAATCCTAGCATTTCCTTAGAGCTTACTAGTCTGGACTTTATGAACTTTTTCAATAATAAAATTTCATCCATCAGAGATAAAATCAATCAGATTCTTCCCACAGTTAACTTAAATACTGTAACTACTACAACTCCTTCAATTGATGTCTGTCTTGATGAGTTTACTCCAATCGACCTTTGTGAGTTAGACAAAATAGTTTCCTCATCCAAACCTTCAACTTGTCTTTTAGACCCTATTCCTACCAGGTTATTTAAAGAAATCTTCCCACTTATTGGTAGCTTTATTCTTCATATAATCAATTCTTCATTAACTTTAGGCCATGTACCGCAGGCTTTTAAAACGGCTGTAATTAAACCCTTACTCAAAAAGCCAAGGCTAGATCCAGGAGCTTTAGCTAACTATAGACCAATCTCTAATCTCCCTTTCATTTCAAAAATCTTAGAAAGAGTTGTTGCTACGCAATTATTTGACCACCTGCAGGGAAATGGTTTATTTGAAGAGTTTCAATCTGGGTTTAGAATCCATCCTAGTACTGAAACAGCCTTAGCGAAGGTCACTAACGACCTCCTCATCACATCTGATAATGGACTGGTTTCTGTACTTGTCCTTTTAGACCTTAGTGCAGCTTTTAATACTATCAATCATAATATTCTACTTGATAGCTTAGAACACTATGTTGGACTTAATGGAACTTCGTTGCAGTGGTTTAGATCTTATTTATCTGATAGGTTCTAGTTTGTTCATGTAAATAATGAGTTTTCTTTCAACTCAAAGCTTAGTCATGGAGTTCCACAGGAATCTGTGCTAGGCCCTACTCTTTTTAGTTTATATATGCTTCCGTTAGGCAACATTATTAGAAAGCACTGTATACACTTTCATCTTTATGCACATGACACACAATTATACCTGTCAATGAAGCCAGATGATAGTAATCAATTAGCCAAGTTAGAGGCCTGTCTTAAGGAAATCAAAGCTTGGATTACTTGTAATTTCCTGCTATTAAATTCAGATAAGACTGAAGCCATTCTTGTTGGTCCAAAAAACCTGAGAAATACCTTTCCAAATCAAACTTTCAGTTTGGATGCGGTTACTCTTTCTCTTAATAGCTCTGTGAGGAACCTTGGAATTATTTTTGATCAAGATCTGTCCTTCAATTCACATATTAAATTTGTTTCTAAGACTGCCTTCTATCATTTGCGTAATATTGCCAAGATTAGGAGCGTCTTGTCTCAGAGTGATGCTGAGAAACGGATCCACGCTTTTGTTAGCTGGAGATTAGATTATTGTAATTCTTTTTTATCAGGCTGTTCTAAAACATCTTTAAAAAGTCTTCAGCTGATCCAAAATGCTGCAGCAAGAGTTTTAACAGGTACTAGAAAGAGAGATCATATCTCTCCGGTTCTGGCCTCCCTTCTTTGGCTTCCCATAGAGTTTAGATTTAAGTTTAAAATTCTTCTTCTTACTTACAAAGCTCTAAACAATCAGGCTCCTTTTTATTTAAAAGATCTGATACTACCGTATTATCCTAACAGAGCACTACGCTCCCAAAATGCAGGATTACTTGTAATACCTAGAATCTCCAAAAGTACAATGGGAGGCAGAGCCTTCAGTTATCAAGCTCCTCTCCTGTGGAACCAGCTGCCAATCTGGATTCGGGAGTCAGACTCGATCTCTGTTTTTAAGAATAGGGCTAAAACCTACCTTTTTGATATAGCCTACAATTAGGGAGGGATCATGTGTTTCTGAACCCTCCCTTAGTTATGCTGTTAATAGGTTTAGTCAGCCGGGGGACCTCCAGTAATGCACTGGGCCTCACTCCTTTCCTCACTCTCAATGAAATATTTTTTTTGCTGGTCATTAACATCTGTTTGTTCTCTCCCATAGATTGAGTCCCCATCGTGCTGTTTGCTCTCTACATGTCTGTTCTTTTCATCTTCTCTGTCCCCTCACCCCCCAGCCAGTCACAGCAGATTACTGCCCCTCCCTTAGCCTAGTTCTGCTGGAGGTTTCTTCCTGTTAAAAGGGAGTTTTTCCTCTCCACCGTCGCCAAGTGCTTGCTCACAGGGGATCGCCTTATTGCTGGGGTCTTTCTGCAACTGTGGGGGTTCCCCCTACAGTTGATAGTGCTATGAGATGACTGTTGTTGTGAAATGGCGCTATATAAATAAAGTTGAATTGAATTGAATTGAAATTTAATTGAATGGTAGCATCTTACAAGTACCTCGGTGTTCACCTGAACAATAAACTGGACTGGCCACACAACACCAACGCGCTCTACAAGAAGGGGCGGCACAGGCTGTTCCTCCCCTCTTTTTGAGTGTGGGGGACACTCCTGAAGACCTTCTACGATTCAGTGGCGGCATCAGCCCTCACATATGGAGTGGTCTGCTAGGGCAGCGGCATCATGGCATGACATTACCCGCAGTGGTGGCCTAGTTGGCAGAGCATCCACCCCTCAACCTGGAGGTCGTGGGTTCAAAGTCCGGCCGGGTTATACCCAAGACCATATTAAAAAATGGTGCTTTCCACCTTCTAGCTTGGTGCTCAGCATAATAGAATGGGGAAAGGGAAGTTGACGCACAGAGCTCCCAAAGGACTGACCCCCCCACTGTAGCTTTCACTGCTCACAGTGGCCTCGGATCAGAGAGAGGCAGGCGCTGCCACCTGCTGTGGAGGAGACTAACTTGTGTCACATGAAAGTTCTTCAGATGAAAACTTTCAAAATAAGAAATGTGGGTTAAACTGGTGATTAGGACTATTCACTGGTTAATTCCCAGCCAGCAGGTCACCAGAGGTTAGACCTGGCCTGTCTTATGGTTCCCATCTGTGTTTACCCACATGGACTTGACCTATTTACCTGTTTTCAACTGGTTTTCCAATAAATTTGCTATTTTCTTGTAAATTTGTGTTTTTATTATAATTTGATACATTTTTTCTTGAAAATTCGAATCTTTCTCATAAATTTGCAACTACTTTTATTGTAAACGCATAGCTTTTAGTCATAAATTTTTTGTTTTTCTTGTAAAATTATAACTTGCTTCCTGCATATTTGCTAACTTTTTCATGTAATTTTAAAACTTTCTCATACATTTGCCACTTTTTTAATGCAGTCTTGCAACTTTTTAATAAATTTGTTACTTTCTTCCTCTTAAATTTGCTATTTTCTAGTAAATTTGTTACTTTCTCCCCATAAATTTATGACTTTTTTTCTTATAAATTTGCTTAATTGTTCTTGTAAGTTTGTAACTCCTTTCAAGTAATTTTATAGTTTTTTTTTCTGTTGTAAATTTGCAACTTTTTTCTCCTAAATTTTCATTTTTTTCTCATAAAGTTGGGACCTTTTTCTAGTAAATTTGTGACTTTTTCTCATTAACTTGCTACTATTTTTGGTTAATTTGTCACTTTTGTCTTATAAAAATTTCACATTTTTTCCTGACTTTTTTGCATAATTGTGCTGATTGCTCAAGTGCTACTGAAACCTGCACATGCACATTAATGCCATTAAAGTGGGTAATCAGATCACCTGCTCACCTGTGCCACAGGTAAAGTCCTTGTGAACAAACCCACTTGGGAGCATAAGACAGAGCAGTTTAACCCATAATATTGGCTGGGTAGAGTGAAGGAAAAGAAGCTGGATATTTTTGTCAATCTGCTGACTATTTCACATGAGCTCCACAGTGTTTTGTGTTCATTTTTGGTTAGATGCAGGCCTCCAATCCAAAAGAACGCCATCTTGCTTTTGTCAAAGTGCATCATAATTAACATTCTCAGCCAGCTGCCATGCATGCCTCCTATTAATCCATGTTGGCATCTATACAACTAAAGTAATGAGAGTTAGGAGGGAAAAATGCAACTTTACAACAGTGGTTCCTAAAGAGATCAGCTGAAGCGGTAGTGTATAAAATGCAACATTTTTCATCAAACAAAACAAAAAAACGCTTTGAAGCCTGGCAGACAGCTTGTGGGCAAATACCACTCCCCCCCACCTCTTTATCGAAGACACCCACAAATCCTAAAGGGTGCCACCCTGCCACTCTGCCACCCTGGAGCCAAACAAAGACTTGAAACACTAAATTAAAGTCTGTTGGGATGGGTTTGGATGCAGAGTCCGGGTGGGCTCATTGGTGTGGTTGGATGTGTTGGTGAAATGTGGTTACGCGTGGGTATGAAGTACTTATTTTGGTGATTGTGGACTGTATCTGTGTGCGTGTGTGGCCAGTGTGTGTCCAACCATGTGATCTCATGATTAAAATGCCACTATGCAGCAGGATTGAGGGATAAACAATCTGTCAGGTTCAGTCACAGCGTACTCTATCTGACAAGAAAGTAAACAAGAACCTGTATCTCCCAACTGTTTGATTTTGGAGTTCAGAGGTCTGTGTCCCAAAAGAATTGTAGCTCATTAAGGTAGCAACGTCCGTGGTATGAACTATGCAGCTGCAGTGTTTCCCAAAACCAAAGCTACACGGTAGGTTAAACCTGGGCAGTCTCATGGAGCCCATGTGGAATTGTTCGCAGGTTACATGTTGGCCCCATCATTCTTCCCACATGGACTTTACCTGTAGTACAGGTACAGTGATGTGAAAAAGTGTTTCCCCCCCTTACTGATTTCTCATTTTTTTGTATGTTTGTCACACTTAAATGTTTCAGATCATCAAACAAATTTAAATATTAGAAAAAGATAACACAAGTAAACACAAAATGCAGTTTTTAAATAAAGGTGTTTATTATTAAGGGAAAAACGAAATTCCAAAACTATTTGGCCGTGTGTGAAAAAGTGATTGCCCCCCGCCATTAAAACATAAATTAATTGTGGTTTATCTCATCTTTGGAAAGCTGAGTTAAATTTCTCTAGCCACACCCAGACCTGATTACTGCCACACCTCTTCTCAATCAAGAAATCAATTAAATAGGACCTGCCTGACAAAGTGAAGTAGACAAAAAGATCCTCAAAAGCTAGATATCATGCTGCAATCAAAACAAATTCAGGAACAAATGTGAAACAAAGTAACTGAGATCGATCAGTATGGAAAAGGTTATAAAGCCATTTCTAAAGTTTTGGGACTTCAGCAAACTACAGTGAGAGCATTATCCACAAATGGCAAAAACATGGAACAGTGTTGAACCTTCCCAGGAGTGGCCAGCAAACCAAAATTACCACAAGAGCGCAGTGACAATTCATCCAAGAAGTCACAAAAGACCCCACATCAATATTCAAAGAACTGAAGGCCTTATGTGCCTCAGTTAAGGTCAGTGTTCATGACTCCACCATAAGAAAGAGACTGAGCAACAATGGCCTGCATGGCAGAGTTCCAAGACGAAAACCACTGCTGAGCAAAAAGAACATCATTTCAGTTTTGCCAGAAAACATCTTGATGATCCCCAAGATTTTTTGGAAAAAACTCTGTGGACTGACAAGACAAAAGTAGAACTTTTTGGAAGATGTGTGTCCCATTACACCCAGCGTAAAAGTAACAGCATTTCAGAAAAGGAACATCACACCAACAGTAAAATATGGTGGTGGTAGTGTGATGGTCTGGAGCTGTTTTGCTGCTTCATGACCTGGAAGACTTGCTGTGGTAAATGGAACCATGAAGCTGAAGTGCACTTGGGTTCTGCAGCAGGACAATGATCTAAAACACACCAGCAAGTCCACTTCTGAATGGCTTAAGAAAAACAAAATGAAGCCTAGATTAGTGGCCTAGTCAAAGTCCTGACTTGAATCTGATTAACATGATGTGGCATGACCTTAAAAAGGCGGTTCATGGGCAAAACATCTTTTCACACCAATGTAAAGTGGGTAATTTGCTTACCCTTTTAAAACCAATCTGGGCCCCACATGGATTTAATGCAGGTGAGCAGGTTTCAGTAACACTGGTGCAAAATTACGAGAAAAAAGTTGCAAATTCATGAGAAAAAAGTTCCAAATTTAGGAGAAAAGAATGTGAAAATTTGAGAAAAAAGTCAGAAATTTATAGGAAAAAAATGTGAAAATTTGGGAGAAAAAAAGTTGTAAATTTATGAGAAAGAGAAACAAATTTAGGAGAAAAAAATCTGAAAATTTATGAGAAAAAAATTTCAAAATTTTAGAGGAAAAAAGTCACAAATTTGTGTGAAAAAATGGGAAAATGTAGGATTAAAAGTTGCAAATTTATGAGAAAAAAAGTGACAATTTAGGAAAAGAGTTGCAAATTTATGAGAAAAAAATGAGACAATTTAGGAAATAAAACTGCAAATTTGTGAGAAAAAAAATACAAATTTAGGAGAAGAGCAGTGAAAATTGATGAGAAAAAAGTTGGAAATTTTGGAGGAAAGGATGTGGAAAATTTAAGGGAAAGAAGCGGCCAATTTATGAGAAAAAAACATGCAAATTAATTAGAAAAAAGTCATAAATTTATGAGAAAAAATGTGAAAATTTAGGAAAAGTTGTAAATTTATAAGAAAAATATGAAAATTGATGAGAAAAAAGTAACATATTTGGTAGAAAAAATGTGAAAATTTAGGAGAAAAATTAATTTAGGAGAAAAAACGTTGCAAATTTATGACAAAAATGTTAAAATTTATGAGAAAAAAGCCACACCTTTAGGAGAAAAAGTTCAAAATTTAGTAGAAAAGAATATGAAAATTTAGGATAAAAAATACGCACATTTAGTGAAAATGTGAAAACTAAAGGAAAAAAAGTCAAAAATTTAAGAGAAAAAAGTCACAAATTTACAAGAAAAAAGCAACAAGTTTATGAGAAAAAAATTTGAAAAGAGAAAAAAAGATGCAAATTTATGAGAAAAGAACATGAAAATTTGAGAAAAAAGTCACAAATTTATATGAAAAAATGTGAAAATTTGGAGAAAAAGTTATAAATTTGTGACAAAAAAGAAATAAATTTAGGAGAAAAAAAATTTAAATTGATGAAAAAAAGTTTTAAATTTAGAATAAAAAAGTCAAATTTATGAAGCAAATTGAAAATTTATCAGAAAGATGTCAATTTATGAGAAAAAATATGAAATTCTAGGAATAAAAGTTGCAAAGTTAAGGGAAAAAAGTCATAAATTTAGGAGAAAAAAAGTGAAAATTTATGAGAAAATGTTGGAAATTTTGGAGGAAAGGATGTGGAACATTTTGGAGAAAGAAGCTGCAAATTTATGAGAAAAACTTGCAAATTAATGAGAAAAAAGTCAAATTTATGAGAAAAATGTGAAAATTTAGGAAAAAGTCATGAATTTATAAGAAAAATCTGAAAATTTATGAGAATAAAGTCACAAATTTATGAGTAAAGAATGTGAAAATTTATGAGAAAAAATTCAAACATTAAGGAGAAAAAAAATGTTAAAATTTGGAAGAAAAATTAATTTAGAAGAAAAAAGTTGAAAAATTATGAGAAAAAATATGAAAATTTATGAGAAAAAAGTCACACATTTAAGGGAAAACGTTAAAAATTTAGGAGAAAATATTGTGGAAATGTAGGATAAAAATGACGCAAATTTAGGTGAAAATGTGAAAAATAACAATAAAAAGTCACAAATTTAAGAGAAAAAAGTCATAAATTTACAAGAAAAAAGCAACTAATTTATCAGAAAAAGTTTGAAAAGAAAAAAATCACTCAGGTAAAAAAATCACTTAGATAAAAAAATCATTTAGGAGGAAAAGCTTGCAACTTTAGGAGAAAAGAATCACAAAAAATGAGAAAAGAATGTGAAAATTTAGGAGAAAAAAGTCACATTTAGGAGAAAAAAGTTGCAAATTTTTGAGAAAAGAATGGGAAAATTTAGGATAAAAAGACAAAAATTTAAGAGAAAAAAAATTGTAAATTTAGGAGAACAGTATGTGAAGACTGATGAGAAAAGAAAGTGAAAATTTATGTGAAAAAGTTGCAAATTTATGAGAAAAAAGTCACAAATTCAAAAGCAAAGAATATGACAATTTATGAGAAAAAAGTCACACATTTAAGAGAACAAAAATTTGAAAATATTTGAGAAAAGAATGTGAAAATTTAGGAATAAAAAAGTCAAATTTATGAGAAAATATTTATCAAATTTAGGAGAACAGAATGTGAAGATTTATGAGAAAAGTGAAAATTTATGAGAAAAAAGTTACAAATCTATGAGAAAAGAATGTGAATATTTATGAGGAAAAAGTTGCAAATTTATGAGAAAGGAATTTGAAAATATTTGAGAAAAGAGTTGCAAATCAATGAGAAAAAAATATGAAAGTTTAGGATAAAAAATTGCAAATTTGAGAAAAAAAGATGAATATTTAGGAGAAAAAAATATTAAAATTAATGAGAAAACTAGAAAAGCACTCGGAGAGCGCAGACCTCCGCCAAGCGCCACAGTTCCCCCCATACAGTGTTTGTGTGTACGTTGTCAGATTCCTTGACCATGAAAACATCTGAGTAGCAATTGGATTCACAATGATAGGATTAGTGGTTCAGTAGTAAAAGCATTACCTCCTTGGTGGAGGTAATAAACTGAAGTGTCGGTGTTGTGTCCATGTCCTGCATCTGCAAACTCCCAGGCTGGGGGTGTTGCAATTGAATGAACGAATGAATTAATCTTTATTTCGAATAGATTAAGAGTACAGGTTAAAAGAAAGTGAATAATATAACAAAGGGGGTAATAAAATCCAACAAGGTGAAATTAGACAATAGCTCCTCTGATTATACAGTTCAACATAAGTTATCCGAAATATGTGATGGCTGAATCCGCAGCTTATATTGGCCACCCATGTTCCATCCAAGAATTCAAAAGAAAAAACAAAAGAAGTCATGACACAACTGCGTACAGCCCACAGGCCAATGGGTTATGTGAGCGTTTTAGATCACTGAAAGCAGCACTGAGGGCTTCACTGACGGATGCCAATTAGGTAGACGGGTTGGCGTGGGTTTTATTCAAAAATCAAACGTTTATTTTAAACTCAGGGTTCATATTGTAACGTCGGGGCCATTTTAAGGGGGGCAGGGATTTCCCAGCCTGCTTTGCCAGTTGAAAACGTTACTGTGTGTGTGTATTAAATGTGTTATTTCTGAGTTATACTGCTGTGTCATTATAACTGCGTTATAATGACCCAGCAGTGTTTAGCAGGATTAGGGCAAGATGTATCATGTGTTTGTAACCATGATTCAAACTGGGGTCTGGGGGAATGACCCCCGCTTCCGTCTGTGCTGAGAAGCAAGTTGGGGTCGGGGGTGTGTAAATAAAGCCTATTCATCACAACCATCTTGCTCCATTGTCTTTGTGTGAACCCTTGCAAACGTCACACTGGTGTCAGAAGTGGGATCTCCTGTCCAAAGCAGTAATGGGGCGCTGACATCGGGACGATGTCGAGAACCAGAGGGGAGTAGTGTAGCGAACTCAATATGAGCACCCTACTTGGCTTGCCAAGTGGGTTGACCCTATTGGCGACACAGGTAGGGTGCGGGACTCCGGAGCGGGAGGCGTGAGTTCGAATCTCCCGGTGGGACGTCGCCATGTCGAGCAGCACGTTACAATATTAAATGCAGAACTAAAAGGAGTAGAAAATAAATAAATAAATAAATAAAAGTATATACAGATCAGCAGACAGTCAGCGGTCTTGTAACAACAATAACATACAATATTGGACTCAGTATAAAATGGAACGCCACCACTTCCAAATACTGAAGTGTGAGTGACGAGTTGACAATTGCTGATATAAGATGATTGTTACATGCCAGCAACCTTCTCATCAAACTGTAAACATCGTTACGTATCAACTCGCCAAAAGACGGAATGTTCACAGACACAAACATCTTGCTTGCACTCGACCTTCGTGGTACATCTAATCTTTATCTTTATTGGGGTTGCGCTCCACGGCCAAAGATGATTTGGAAAATTCCCCGGCAGAGAGCTTCTTTTTGCGGAGCTACTATGGCTGACCGGGGAATTTCTGCCAAATAATCCAGCGGCGGACAGCTGGCCGTCTGAGCTTTTGCAGCGTTGCGCAAACACAGGCACAGTGTTTTCCGCGTGCTTTTGTGCCTAAAACGTTGAAGAAGGCGGAGTTTATGTTGGTCAGACACGATGACCAGCGCCCTCCATTGCGCCTGTGCACATGTTGAAAATAGCCGTATGTCACAGTGTTAAAGATTGCTTTAAAAAATTCCTGTGATCCGGATCATCCCCAAAATTTAATCAGTTCTTCCTTGTACCATTTCCAACAACGCCTGAAAGTTTCATGGAAATCCGTCCAAGACTTTTTGAGTTATCTTGCTAACCAACAGACAGACAGACAGACAGACAGACAAACCCCGGCAAAAACATAACCTCCTCCTGGCCTTTTCGGCCTGGCGGAGGTAAAAATGCAAATTTAGGAAAAGAGAATGTGAAGATTTATGAGAAAAAGTTGCAAATTTATGAGAAAAAAGTTCCAAAATTTATGAGAAACGAATGTGAAAATTTATGAGAAAAAAGTCATTAATTTTATGAGAAAAAATTTTAAAAAATATGAGAAAAATGTCACACATTGAGGAGAAAAAAGGTGGAAAATGAAGAATGAGAAAAGAAAGTGAAAAATTAGGATAAAGTCAAAAATTTAAGACAAAAAAGTCACAAATTTATTAGAAAAAAGCAACAATTTTATAATAAAACAGATGCAAATTTATGAGAAAATAATGTGAGAAAGTTCCAAATTTTTGAGGACGAAGTTTCAAATTTATGAGAAAAAGTTGCAAATTTAGGAGAAAAGAATGTGAAAATTTGAGAAAAACATTGCAAATTCATAAGAAAAAATTTGAAAATTTGGGTTAAAAAAGCTGGAAATTTAGGACAAAAAAGGAAGAAATTGATGAGATAAAAATTTGAAAATTTATGAGAAAAAAGTCACAAATTTATAAGAAAATATGTCACATTTAGGAGAAAAAAGTTGCAAAATTAGGTGAAAAGAATGTGAAAATTTAGGATAAAATGTAATAAATTTATATGACAAAAATGTAACAATTTAAAAGAAAAAAGTTGCACATTCATGAGAAAAAAAAATGAAAATTTTGGATTAAACAGTTGCAAAATTATGAGAAAAAATATGACTAGGATAAAATGGTGACAAATTTAGGAGAAAAAAGTTGTGTATTTAGGAGAAAAAAATGTGAAAATTTAGTAGAAAGTTTGGAAATTTAGGAGAAAAGAATGTGAAAATTTATGAGAAAATTTGGACATTTAGGAGAAAAGAATGTGAAAATTCAGGAGAAAAAGCTGCAAATTCATGAGAAAATTTACAAATTTATGAGAGAAAAAGTTGCAACTTTAAGAGAAAATTTAAAATTTTGGAAAAAGTTGTAAATCTATGAGAAAACAATGTGGAAAATTTAGGGTAAAAAGTTGCAAATTTATGAGAAAAAAGTCACAAATTAAAGAGTAGGGAATGTGAAAATGCATGACAATAAGTTGCAAATTCATGAGAAAATATGTGAAAATTTATGACAAAAAAATTATAAATATATGAGAAAAGATTTTAAAAATTTATGAGAAAATGTGCAAATTCATGAGAAAAAATGTGAAAATTTAGGACAAAACAATTGCAAATTTATGAGAAAAGAATTTTAAAAATTATGAGAAAAAGTTGCAAATTCATGAGAAAACATTTGACCGTCAAGCACAAATGCTTGCTTACACCTGCATTCTATGGGCATGCAGAAAAACTTGCTTATATTTGGTTTCTTTAACACCCATTGTTATGAAGTGCTTTGAGAAAATGGTATTGAAACATCTTTTGCCTAGTCTCCCCCCAGACTTTGATCGGTACCAGTTTGCCTACAGGCAGAGCAGATCCACCGAAGATGCTATTGCTATAGCTCTCCACTCAGCATTCAGCCATTTAGAAGACAAGGGGAGCTATGTAAGAATGTTGTTTGTGGACTATAGCTCGGCATTTAATACAATTATTCCCAACATTCTCATCACCAAATTGCTTCAGCTTGGTCGCCTACTCACACTTGCAGCTGGATTAAGGACTTCCTAACAAACAGAACACAGACTGTTAGACTCGGACCCCATTCCTCCTCTACAGTCATGCTTAACACAGGCTCGCCACAGGGCTGTGTGTTAAGCCCCACTTTGTATTAATTGGACACATATGACTGCATACTGTTACAATGGCAACAGTAACCATGGTGATGCCTGCCTTTGATATTTGACGTGGTTAAGCAAGCAGTTCTGCATGCCCGTCGAAAGTGTTCTGACCTCACAATGTGCCTATGGTGTCTATATGACCTCATAGGAGTTGTAAAGAACTCTTTATACGGTCATGTGAAATCAAAAGAACACAAAGTGCGCATGTGATATTCCGCATCTCCTCAGTCTCAGCTTGTCTGTGTATTGCTTGGCGTGCAGCGTTGGCGACCAGCCGACTATTCCGCATCTCCTTGGTCTCAGCAACTGTGTGCCTTGCATAGAATTCACTGTCCCTGGCAAGCCGACTATTCCACATCTCCTTGGTCTCAGCTTGTCTGTGTCTTGCCTGGCATGCAGCGTTGCTCGCTTTGAGGGCATTTCGGGCGTCAAGTGACTTAGCACGTGCATGGTGCACTGCCACATGTTTCGTGTCTGTTTGTGCATCCCTTGTCATTGTTGCCCCCGACAGACTGCTATGATAATGATGTCTTTTGTACCCTATGCTGGTGAAGGGTCTTCGCCTGAGTAAGACGGGTGTGTTGTTCAGAGTAATGTGTGTGATGTACTGATTTAACCTCAGGTGTTTCACCTTCATGGCATCTTTTCTGATGTGCAGCTGTTCTCCTCATTCTATTGCTCTCCATCTGGTGGGTCTTCTTCTTCTTCTTCTTCTTCTTCTTCTTCTTCAAGAACTGGGAGGGAATTAAGAAAAAGGTGTGTGCTCACTTTTCTAAATTGAAATGGTTGCTACCACAGCTGTCAAATAAGGGAAGGGTTCTGGTCACCAATAATCTGGTCGCTTCGGCTCTTTGGCATAGGCTTATTGCTTTGACACTGCCCAGGAGCCTGGTTGAGGAGGTTCAGAAGATCATCGTGGATTTCTTTTGGTCTGGTCGACATTGGGTTCGTGCGGCTGTTCTCTACCTACCTGTTGCCGAGGGAGGACACGGCCTGGTGGACATACAGTCCAAGATCGCCTGTTTTAGGCTTCAGACTGCGCAACGGCTCCTTTATGGATGTGGCCCCTGCTGGATGGACACTGCAAAACTGCTCCTGAGGAGGGTTGGCCGCTTGGGCTATGATAAGCAGCTTTTCCTCATGAAGTCCGGGGAGGTGGACCTTACTGGACTTTCTGCTTTTTATACATCTGTCTTGCATGCATAGCAAGTCTTCACCGTGGCCCGCATTCCTGAGGAGACACCGGGCATGTGGCTGTTCGAGGAACCACTGTTTTTCGATCAATTCATGGACACTCAAGTGCTGCAATCTGTTAGTCTGTGAACTTGTTTAAGAGAGGCAGGCTGTACCAAGCTTGGTCATCTTATGAAGATGTCAACCACGTCGATAGAAACGCTGCGGCGGAGTGCCAACATTACATCTGTCAGACTGGTGCATAGGGTGGTGAAGGAAGTGTGTGCTGCCCTGCCACGCCCGCTTAGAGCATTTGCGGAAAACCGTACTCTTTAAACTCAATGGGATGAGGACACTGTGTCCAACTTTCCTGCCCTTTCAGTAAGTCCAGCTGTGGGAGAGTGGCAGGAGGGAGAGGATCACCTGCTGTCCTTCAGAACTCCTTGTCTGGGCAAGTTCCAGTCTCTGACGGAGGTGAAGGAGTCAAAGTGGGTGGGGTTTTTGGGGCCGGTATTCTCCCCGAAAGGCAGCTGGTGGTCCATGTACAAGCTCCCTATTGAGAAACGGACGGCAGATCTCCTGTGGAGGATTGTTCATGGGGCAATAGCTATGAATAAATACAGAGCACACCTGGATCCGAATGTGGGGGAGGAATGTTTGTTTTGTTCCCAAGTTGAGACCCTGGAGCATTTGTTTGTTCAATGTTTTCATTTATCTGGCCTTTTTGATCTTCTGAAAGTGTGGTTTCATAATTTGGGTGAATGTTTCTGTCTTGATTTGTTTATTTATGGTCCAAAGTATAAAGTGGCAAAGAAGTCTGTGCACACTTTGATGAACTTCCTATCTGGTACTGCTAAACTTGCCATCTGGCTGACAAGAAAAAAATCGGACTACTAACACTGGCAATGTGGATCCTGTGTTTGTTTTCAAGGCCTTGTTAAAAGCCAGACTCCAGGTGGAGTACTCTTACTATAAAATAGTGGACAATTTGGAGGTATTCACCAATAGATGGACTGTAGGGAATATTTTGTGTTCTGTGGGAGAGGGGGATGAGTTATGTTTGCACTTTTGAAATGTGAGACACTTGGTGGGATGATGGTATTGGTGATGTTACATTTTTGAATTGTACAATAAAGGGATTTTTTAAAACTCAAAACTCTTCTTCTTCCTCTTCTTCTTCTTCTTCTTCTTCTGGATTGCAGCACTATCACCAAGAACAACTTGTTGTTGCTGGTAATTTCAACTGTACCTTGGACTTCACTGTAGATCGCACTAATGCAGAACCTCATCTGCAGTCTTCTAGAATCTTGGAAAATTTCACTGTACAGTTCGACTTAGTGGACACGTGGAGGTCTAAAAATGCAAATGCGAGACAGTATACCTGGGTCAGGGTCACTGACGATGTTGTCAGTGCTGCTAGATTAGACAGGATATATGTTTCTAGAACCTTTAGCCCCGGACTCCTTCACAGTAACATAAGTCCTGTCGGTTTCACAGATCATCACCTGGCTACTGCGGTGTTACTGAACTCACCAGGGAAACGGGCAAAATCTTATTGGCACTTCAATAACAAGCTCCTACAGGACAACGCCTTTTGTCAGTATTTTGTGTGCTTCTGGGAACACTGGAGGACCACAAAGGCTTGTTTTAGTTCTCTCGAACAGTGGTGGGACGTTGGCAAAGTGCAAAATCACCTTTTTTGTCAACGGTACGCTGCGAATTCAACTGCCATCATCAAGGCCAAGGTCAGTGAACTTGAGGACGCTGTCAAGAGGCTGGGGGCCAGCTTGGTTACGGGTCGGGATTCTAAGGCTGATCCTTTGCTACAGGAGAAGAGATCGGCCCTGCGCACATTCATGCAGGAAAGAGTGGAGGGGGCGCTAGTGAGGTCACGCTTCACTCGCCTGCAGGACATGGATGCACCAATGTCCTTCTTCTTCAATTTGGAGAAGTCTACTGCGAAAAAGAAGTTGATGGCTTGCTTGACACTCCCAGTTGGTTGGCTGACTACGAACCCATCCGAGATGCGGCGCCATGCAGTGGATTACTACGGGGCCCTGTTTGCTGCGGGAACGTATTGCAAAGAATCTCAAACTCAGCTCTTCGAAGCCCTTCCGGAGCTCGGCCCGGAGGACAGGGCCGCTCTGGACTGTGCCCTTACTTTGGATGAGTTGACTGTGGCTGTAAATCAGATGGCTCTGGGACGCGCGTCTGGACTTGATGGCCTTTCTTCAAAATTTTTTAAGCATTTTTGGAATATTATTGGATCAGACTTCTATGACGTTCTGACTGCCTGTTACAGGAAGGGAACATTACCTGTCTCCTGCCGCCATGCAGTGCTGTCTCTGTTGCCTAAGCAGGGGGACTTGGCCCTGCTGAAAAACTGGAGGCCCGTGGCACTTCTTTGCACGGACTACAAGGTGCTTTCTAAAGCCCTGGCAAACAGACTGAACACTGTCTTGGGTTTGATCGTAGATAAGGATCAATCATATTGTATTCCGGACCGAAACATTATGGACAATGTTTTCCTCATACGTGGCGTTCTCCAGCTCAGTAAATGTCATGACTTACAGTTCGGGATTGTGTCTTTGGACCAAGAAAAGGCTTTTGATAGGGTTGACCATTCCTATTTGTTTTCCACCCTGAGGGCGTTTGGTTTTGGCAATATGTTTTTGAGGTGGGTCAATCTGCTATATACTGGAGCTGAGTGTTTGGTAAAGATGGGGGCAGGCCTGAGTCGGCCAATCTATGTACACCGGGGAATACGCCAGGGGTGTCCACTCTCGGGTCAGCTGTACAGCTTGGCTATTGAGCCTTTGCTGTGCAGGTTGCGCACTCGGCTGGGTGGTCTGGTTCTGCCGGGGCCATCAAGCTGTTGCCGCCTGATCGTCTTGTCTGCTTATGCGGATGA
Organism: Pholidichthys leucotaenia; assembly: GCA_020510985.1. Taxonomy (NCBI): domain Eukaryota; kingdom Metazoa; phylum Chordata; class Actinopteri; order Cichliformes; family Pholidichthyidae; genus Pholidichthys; species Pholidichthys leucotaenia. Next base: position 428,624,714 of record CM035838.1, on the reverse strand, counting down.
CGTCAACGTTTTCATCACCTCCCACGGGGATGTGCAGCGTCTGGTGGACACTTTGTCAGTTTATGAAAGGGCATCTTCTGCACGGGTGAATTGGGCCAAGAGTGAGCGTCTATTGGTGGGCCACTGGTCGCGTCAAGGCGTCCCTCGCCTACCCGGCGGTCTTCAGTGGGGGACGGCCGGTCTCAAAGTGTTGGGGGTTTTTCTGGGTTCGGAGGCTTTTGACCGAAAGAACTGGGAGGGTGTTAAGGACAAGGTGTGTGCTCGCTTTTCTAAATGGAAATGGTTGCTACCACAGCTGTCATAAAGGGGCAGGGTTCTGGTCGCCAATAATCTGGTCGCCTCGGCTCTTTGGCATAGGCTGGTGGCTTTGATACCGCCCAGGAGCCTCGTGGAGGAGATTCAGAAGATCATCGTGGACTTCTTTTGGTCTGGTCGCCACTGGGTCCGTGCGCCTGTTCTCTACCTGCCTGTGGCCGAGGGGGGACAGGGCCTGGAGGACATACATTCCAAGATCGCCTGCTTCAGGCTTCGAACTGCACAACGCCTCCTTTACGGATGCGGACCCTGCTGGATGGACACTGCTAAACTGCTCCTGAGGAGAGTTGGTCGCTTGGGCTATGATAAGCAGCTCTTCCTCATGACATCTGGGGAGGTGGACCTTACTGGACTATCTGATTTTTATACGTCCGTCTTGCATGCATGGCGAGTCTTAACCGTGGCCCGCTTCCATGACAAGACACCGGGCATGTGGCTGTTCGAGGAACCACTGTTTTTCAATCGATTCATCGATGCTGAGGTGATGCAGTCTGTCACTCTGCGGACTTGTTTGTGGGAGGCACGCTGTACCAAGCTTGGTCATCTTGTAAAGATGTCAACCACATCGATGGATACGCTGAGGCGGAGTGCCAACATTACATCTGTCAGACTGCTGCAAAGGGTGGTGGGGGACATGTGCGCCGCCCTGCCCCAACCGCTTCGAGCGTTTGCGACAAACCGCACTCTTTCCAATCAATGGGATGACAACACTGTGTCCACCTTTCCTGCAATTTCCATAACTCCAGCTGTGGGGGAGTGGCAGGGAGGAGAGGAACACCTGCTGACCTTCAGAATTCCTCGCCTGGGCGAGTTCCAGTTTGTCAGGACAAGGGCGGTGTATCACATCTGTGTGAAGGTTCTGAATCTGCGCTCTCTGATGGATGTCACAGAGTCGAGGTGGGCAGGTTTTTTGGGGCCAGGGGTCTCCCCGAAAGGCAGCTGGCGGTACATGTACAAGCTACCTATTGAGAAACGGACAGCAGATTTCCAGTGGAGGATTGTGCATGGGGCAATAGCTACGAATAAATACAGAGCACACCTTGATCCGACTGTGGGGGGGGAATGTTTGTTTTGTTCCCAAGTTGAGACCCTGGAGCATTTGTTTGTCCAATGTTTTCGTTTATCTGGACTTTTTGATATTTTGCGCGAGTGGTTTCAGGCTTTGGGTGAACGTTTCTCTTTTGGTCTGTTCATTTACGGTCCAAAGTATAAAGTGGCAAGGAAGGCTGCCCACACTTTGATGAACTTCCTATCTGGTACTGCTAAACTTGCCATCTGGCTGACGAGGAAAAATCGGGCTAGCAACGCTGGCAATGTGGATCCTGGGTCTGCTTCAAGGTCTTGTTGAAAGTCAGACTCCAGGTGGAGTTCTCTTACTATCAAATGGTGGACAATTTAGAGGCATTCATCAATAGATGGACTGTAGGGAACGTTTTGTGTTCTGTGGGTCAGGGGGATGAGTTATGTTTGCACTTTTGAGATGTGACACACTTGGGCCAGTGATATTTGTCATGCCTGGCTCTCATGAGCCAGAAAGGAGACGCTAGCGCGACCAGTGAGTTTGCGTAATTTATTAACATAAACACACAGAGTACAAATAATAAAGTAAAGAGCCACGTGGGGCTATAACACGCACAACACTAGATAACAAACAATAAGGAAAAGAGCCACATGGGGCTAAAATACGCACAGAACTAAGGACAATGTACAACCCAGAGAGAAAGGCTAGAGAGGCGGCGAGGGGAAACACACGCCGAGCCACAGCACTTACTTAGGGTGTAGCGCCGAGGTAACGGGGAACTGAAGCTGGACATGGGAACTCCAGTCGTGGAAACACGGGGCACGTCCTTCCGTAGTGAGGTCGCAGCGAGGAGTAACTCTCGGCTGCTCGATTAAATGGGGAAGAGAACCCAATCAGAAGCGGGGGAGATAGTTATCTAAGATGGGAGACAGCTGTCCCAGAGCAGCTGAACTAGACAGCTGGAGATCAGCTGGGCGCTGTCAACTACGGGCCTTGTAAGACCCGGCACGGAATAGCATGGAGCAGGAGCGACACTGGACAACTTGAACGCGGAGAAGGATAGCGTTCAGGTCATGACAGTACTCCTTTCCCGAGCCGCGCCTCCTGGCGCAGGCTTAACCCCCCCACCCCCCCCGAGGGGAAGACCAGGGAGGGCGGTGGGGGCCAGGTCTGGGGGAAAGCGAGGGACAAGGAAAAGGAGGGAGAGAAGAAAAAAAAAACCCCAGGTAACAGTATAGAATCTGACACCATAACAATTTCAAACAGGAAATAACTATCACCCCCCCCCCCCTGCAGAGCCCAGACGGTCAATGCAGGTAACCACAAGAGGTGGGGAAAAACGACAAGAACCAAGATACAAAGGCACAGCGACATAGTCATGGAAAAAAAAAAAATCTCACAATAGCTTAGGGCGAGGATAAGACAAAACTCATGTCCTGAAGGTCAGAAAACTACAAACTGATGAACATCTGGTTGAAGTAGACTCTTACACATGTAACCCCGGCCAAAACAGAATAAACAAAGGAAGCAAACCGGGCATAAGATCTAAAAATAGAGCCTGGAACTGCAAATTAGCATGAGGATACAAAAGGAACAACTCCTCAATCATGTATTAGCACAAAAAAGAAAGTCACCAAACAGTCTGGAGGAGGATATAAATGCAGATGAACAAGACTACTCTGAATGAGGCCAGGCAATGTGAGGCAAAAGCTACTTAAAGGGCTAACTTGAATAAGAGATCATACTGGGATTATAAAACATAGAAAATAGTCTAAGGAGATCTTAGTTGTAATGACACCACAATAAGGACTCTAGGGCAGAAAGTTCTTTGATGTCCTGAATAGGATTAAATAAAGGAGGACAATCAAACACAAGGCTACAAAAAGTCAGTCAATTCTTCCAGGAACGTCCGCAGGTGGAGCGGGGCAGTTGGTGACAGCTTGTCCGGCGGGCGACCCGAACTCCACCAGGCCAGGAACCACAATACCAGTTCGGGCGGTCTACCAGAGTCCCAGGCTAGGAGACACAGTTTCTCCGGAGGCCGACCCAGATCACCGAACCAGCTAGACGGCTCCCCAGGCGGTCGTCCCGTGACCTCAGACCACCGAGAGCTGAGGGAGAAGTTTTGGTGCAGCTTCCTCCCTGAGGGAAAAGGCAGGAGGAAACTGACCCGGGTGAGAGAAACCCCAACAGTGGCAGGGGGAGAGGAGATGGAGGCAAGGGGCAAAGTCAGCCTGTCATCTGATGAACACATGGGCAGGGGGAAACTGGCCCGGATGAGAGGAACCCCAACAGCGGCAGGAGGAGAGAAGATGGAGGCAAGGGACGAAGTCAGCCTGACATCAGACGTACACAATCCTCCAGCTCCCTCACTGACCTGTAACCGGACCGGTGCAGCACCCCCGGTGGACCCCGAACTGGATAGGTGAAACACTCCCGGTGGACCCCAACTGGATAGGTGAAACACTCCCGGTGGACCCCAACTGGACCGGCGAAGCACTCCTGGTGGACCCTAACTGGACCGGCGAAGCACTCCCGGTGGACCCCAACTGGACCGGTAAAGCACCTCCGGGCGCCGCATCTGAGGCGAACACCGTGCAGAGAACTGGAACCTCCGAGGTGGCACCCAGAGCAGGTTCGTCTCCAGTGACCCTGGGGAGAGGCTCAGAGGGACAAAAGGAACCAGGATCAGGATCACCGGCAGCGGCAGAGCCCGGCGAGACAGGCTCGAGTGCAGCAGAAGGCTGCACCCCGCTCGCCCCCCCGAGAGACAGGCAATAATGCTCCAGAAAATAGATGAGAGAGAGAAAATAGAGCACTTGCCTGATCTCGGGTTCTACCACCATCCAGGACTTCGATGCTCCGGGTTCAGCGTGCAGGACTCCGTCCTCCGGCTCCCACTCGACTGCAAATGGCTCTGCAGCCGGCATGATGGTATCCACACTCAGACGACCTCCAAGCGCCGAAAACCACGTCAACAGCCCGCATGGCATGGAGGCAGGAGATCTGGGCTCTGCTGGGCCGAACCATTCCTCCGTGGAGACCCGGGGATGCTTAATCATCGGCGCAGGCTCCAACAGGCAGTTCGACCTTCTCCTCTGCCCATGACGTGGCTGCGGGGCTGGGGCGAAACCTTCCAGGGCCGCAGGCCTCCTCCTCGCGCGGCGGTGCAAACCTGGCACCGGGGCACACTCGGGGGGAAGAGACACAGAGGACGCAGGTTCATATTTTACTTTTGCAGCGGGAGGAGAGAGCTCAGGGGACTGTGAACCCTGAACTCCTCCCCCAGGAATCAAACAAGGCAATTCACTCATAACGGGAGGAGAATGAAAAGACACTTGCCTGATTCCCGGAGAGTCGGTGGAATCTGCTGCAAGGGACTTGAGTCTTTCTTCTCCCAGCCGGATGGAAGTGGAGGACCCCCCAGACAGACGAGGTGGTGCCTCTCGCACCGGATCGGGACCGGGAACACCTGGAGGTGAATTTGCGCTGTTCTCAGCAGCCGGAGTGAATGACGAAGAGGGGGAAGAAACAGCTGAGGAGAACCGGGGGCCCAGACCTGACGGGACAGTGGGAAGAGCGGGCCCAGGAGCGAGAGTAGCTGATTCGCTTCTTCGGCGAGACATGGGAGCTACAGCAGGCTGGGAGGCGAAATTCATATGGTTTTCTGGAGCGGGATCCGGACGGGGCTCTCGCTGAGATGTTCGGGGAATTTGGGAGCGACGTCTTCTGAATGTGAAGTCGGGGAAACGCCGCTCCTGTACGGAGACCGAAGCCAACCGGTCAGCGTATCCCGGATAATCATTCAGCTCAGGGTTCTTCTCAACCAGCCTGACCGCCGCTATCACGTGCTTCATGGCTACGGGGGGATAGGCGGCGGAACAAGCGGCTGCCACTCGGTCCGCAATGCGAATCGCTGTCAACCTTATCTTCTCCGGGGGAACCCCGGTTGACGTCACTCTACCTTGGGGATTACCCCTGGGTGAGGTGAACTCCTGGACTGGATCGGCGGCAGGAGCAGGATTCCGAAGCAAGGAGCGATGGTGTCCTGTCTTCGGCTTCCTGCCGGGGTTCTCCTCCAGCCTACGGAGTCTCTCCCAGGCCACAGAGATGTCTGCCCTCCTCACCTTAACCTCGGGGAGATGGAAGTAGCGAGGGAAGTTGTTAATCATGTTCTTGGCGAGCTCCAGACGCCAGCGTATCTCGCTGGGAGTATCGTAGAGGTCCGTGGTGAACAGCGTCCCATCCACAAGGTCCAGAGCCTCCGAGAGATCATGGCCTGGGTGCCGCATACGCCTCCTGGAGGGAGACATGATACCAGCTTGCCTGCACCCAGAGGAAGGGAAAAACAACAAGTCCCACTGCAAACTCACGGTCGCAGACGTCTCAGTCTGGCTGCGACCTACTGTCATGCCTGGCTCTCACGAGCCAGAAGGAGACGCTAGGGCGACCAGTGAGTTTGCGTAATTTATTAACATAAACACACAGAGTACAAATAATAAAGTAAAGAGCCACGTGGGGCTATAACACGCACAACACTAGATAACAAACAATAAGGAAAAGAGCCACATGGGGCTAAAATACGCACAGAACTAAGGACAATGTACAACCCAGAGAGAAAGGCTAGAGAGGCGGCGAGGGGAAACACACGCCAAGCCGCAGCACTTACTTAGGGTGTAGTGCCGAGGTAACGGGGAACTGAAACTGGACATGGGAACACCAGTCGTGGAAACACGGGGCACGTCCTTCCGTAGTGAGGTTGCAGCGAGGAGTAACTCTCGGCTGCTCGATTAAGTGGGGAAGAGAACCCAATCAGAAGTGGGGGAGATAATTATCTAAGATGGGAGACAGCTGTCCCAGAGCAGCTGAACTAGACAGCTGGAGATCAGCTGGGCGCTGTCAACTACGGGCCTTGTAAGACCCGGCACGGAATAGCACGGAGCAGGAGCGACACTGGACAACCTGAACGCGGAGAAGGATAGCGTTCAGGTCGTGACAATATTGGTCTTTTTAAATTTTTGGAATGTACAATAACGCCTTTTTAAAAGTTAAAAGTCTTCTTCTTCTTCTTCTTCTCCGTGGTCTTTTGGACTTTTTTTCATTTTCCCATCACTGCCCACATAATAAACTTTTGATTTTTGGGGAGGAGGATGGCGACCTTGGAAATGCCACCTCCATCTATCCGCCAGGGGGTGCGGATCGTTCCCCCGGACGACACTGTTACTGTGAAGGGGGTCCTTATGGCTGTGGGTGCCCAGGTGGGCCCTGATGCGATCCGCTATGCATCCAGGATGAATAGAGCTGTAGTTGTGTTTCTGGCTACTGAGGAGAATGTCCACGCTCTGGTTGCGAGCGGTATTGTAATCGGGGACATGTCTGTACAGGTGTCTCCCTTATCAGTTCCATCAACGCTTATCACCGTCTCGGGTGTTCCACCTTTCATTACTGACGAGCAGTTGGCGGTGGAGCTCCGCAGATTCAGAAAGTTTGCGGGCCCGTTTAGATACGTGAGTTTGGGACTCAGGGAAGCCGAGTTTAAACATGTGAAATCACTCAGGCGACAGGTGTTCATGTTTCTAGACTTGCCCACACAAACTCTGGAAGTGTCCTTCCGGGTCAAACACGGGGACGGCTACTATATGGTGTATGCGAACTCGGGACAGATGAAATGTTTTGAATGTGGCGATGTGGGCCATAAACGTTTCGCCTGCCCGCACAGGCGCCCGGCGGGGGGCTCTGGTGGAGCCGCGGCTGAGGCTGCCAGTGCGGCTTCCGCTCGTGACGCTGCTGCGGACGGTGTTGCGGGGGCTTCCGCCGCGGCAGAGCCCGGCGGGGCCACACAGCCTGCCAGCGAAGCCTCCGCACCCGACGCTGCTGCGGACAACGTTGCAGGGCCTTCCGCCGCTCCTGCTCCGGAGCCTGCCACTGTGTTTGTGGACAGTCTGCCTGTGGCGCCCGCAGCGCGGCCTGCAGCTGGGGGCATGACTGGTGATGGCGCCCAAGCAGTCAATGACGTTGACTGAGCATCGCGCTGTGTGACATCAGCGGCTGTGCTTCCGCAGACTGCTGCTACTTCAGAGCAGCAGGCGGAACAACGCCAGTCACCTGATATAGGCGCCGCCCCGGAACATGTGGCACACGTGGCTGGTGAAGGATCAGCTGCACCAGCTGACGTGCCGGCTGGATCTAACAGTCAGCAAAGTTGTGCTGACGAGGGAATGGAGTGTGAATCTGATGCTGTGTCTGCTAAAAATGAGTCTACTGGGGCAACTGGCAAAGCCAATGCGGATTTGTATTCACTAGACGAAGTAAATGCTTTACTGGATGGAACCTATAATAACAGGGCCGTTAACGTCGCTGATTACTTCAGTGACACTGACAAATTCATTCGGTCTGTTAATGTACTGAGGAAGCAGGTTGGTGTTGACCTCCTGGATGAAAGAAAACGCTTCCGCCTGAAGAAGAACCTCACAGCCCTGCGTAAATCAGCAGGGGGACAAAAGGCCAAGCGTGCAAAGATGGAATGATTTCCATGGCAAAGCACGGTGCTCCTCACATCGATCGCCTAATGCAGAACATAAAATTAGGGTCCTTAAACATCAATGGTGGGAGGGGTAATCATAAGAGGGGATTCATTACCTGTTCAGACGGAAAGGTCTCAACATTTTGTTTTTGCAGGAAACTCATACCACTTCGGCAGATGAAGTGGACTGGGGCTTGTGGTGGAAAGGCCCTTTTTCACTCAGTCACGGCACCAATCTAAGTAAAGGAGTGGCCATTTTGTTTGGGGAATCAGCAAATGCACAAGTTTTATCTGTGGTGGAGATAGTGAGGGGCAGGCTGCTTCTTGTTAGGGCCCAAATAGGGGACTCCGTGTTTTGCCTGGTTAATGTTTATGCGCCAAACAACGGCGCTGAAAGGGTTGCCTTTTTCAATATACTGACTACTGAATTGCAGCGCTATCACCAAGAACAACTTGTTGTTGCTGGTGATTTAAACTGTACCTTGAACTTCACTGTAGATCACACTAATGCAGAACCTCATCTGCAGTCTTCTAGAATCTTGGAAAATTTCACTGTGCAGTTCGACTTAGTGGACACGTGGAGGTCTAAAAATGCAAATGCGAGACAGTATACCTGGGTCAGGGTCACTGACGATGTTGTCAGTGCTGCTAGACTAGACAGGATATATGTTTCTAGAACCTTTAGCCCCGGACTCCTTCACAGTAACATAAGTCCCGTCAGTTTCACGGATCATCACCTGGCTACTGCGGTGTTACTGAACTCACCAGGGAAACGGGCAAAATCTTATTGGCACTTCAATAACAAGCTCCTACAAGACAACGCCTTCTGTCAGTATTTTGTGTGCTTCTGGGAACACTGGAGGACCACAAAGGCTCGTTTTAGTTCCCCCAAACAGTGGTGGGACGTTGGCAAAGTGCAAATTCGCCTTTTTTGTCAACGGTACGCTGCAAACGCAACTGCTATCATCAAGGCCAAGGTCAGTGAACTTGAGGACGCTGTCAAGAGGCTGGAGGCCAGCTTGGTTACGGGTCGGGATTCTACCGCTGGTCCTTTGCTGCAGAAGAAGAGATCGGCCCTGCGCACATTCATGCAGGAAAGAGTGGAGGGGGTGCTAGTGAGGTCACGCTTCACTCGCCTGCAGGACATGGATGCACCAACGTCCTTCTTCTTCAATTTGGAGGAGTCTACTGCGAAAAAGAAGTTGATGGCTTGCTTGACACTCCCAGATGGTTGGCTGACTGCGAACCCATCCGAGATGCGGCGCCATGCAGTGGATTACTACGGGGCCCTGTTTGCTGCGGGAACGTGTTGCAAAAAATCTCAAACTCAGCTCTTCAAAGCCCTTCCGGTGCTCGGCCCGGAGGACAGGGCCGCTCTGGACTGTGCCCTGACTTTGGATGAGTTGACTGTGGCTGTAAATCAGATGGCTCTGGGACGCGCACCTGGACTTGATGGCCTTTCTTCAGAATTTTTTAAGCATTTTTGGAATATTATTGGATCAGACTTCTATGACGTTCTGACTGCCTGTTACAGGAAGGGAACATTACCTGTCTCCTACCGCCGTGCAGTGCTGTCTCTGTTGCCTACGCAGGGGGACTTGGCCCTGATTAAAAACTGGAGGCCCGTGGCTCTTCTTTGCACAGACTACAAGGTGCTTTCTAAAGCCCTGGCAAACAGACTGAACACTGTCTTGGGTTTGATTGTAGATAAGGATCAAACATATTGTATTCCTGACCAAAACATTATGGACAATGTTTTCCTCATACGTGACGTTCTCCAGCTCAGTAAATGTCATGACTTACAGTTCGGGATTGTGTCTTTGGACCAAGAAAAGGCTTTTGATAGGGTTGACCATTCCTATTTGTTTTCCACCCTGAGGGCGTTTGGTTTTGGCAATATGTTTTTGAGGTGGGTCAATCTGCTATATACTGGAGCTGAGTGTTTGGTAAAGATGGGGGCAGTCCTGAGTCGGCCAATCCCTGTACATCGGGGAATACGCCAGGGGTGTCCACTCTCGGGTCAGCTGTACAGCTTGGCTATTGAGCCTTTGCTGTGCAGGTTGCGCACTCGGCTGGGTGGTCTGGTTCTGCCGGGGCCATCAAGCTGTTGCCGCCTGATCGTCTTGTCTGCTTATGCGGATGACGTCAACGTTTTCATCACCTCCCATGGGGATGTGCAGCGTCTGGTGGACACTTTGTCAGTTTATGAAAGGGCATCTTCTGCTCGGGTGAATTGGGCCAAGAGTGAGGGTCTATTGGTGGGCCACTGGTCGCGTCAAGGCGTCCCTCGCCTACCCGACGGTCTTCAGTGGGGGATGGCTGGTCTCAAAGTGTTGGTTTTTTTTCTGGGTTCAGAGACTTTTGAACGAAAGAACTGGGAGGGTGTTAAGGACAAGGTGTGTGCTTTCTTTTCTAAATGGAAATGGTTGCTACCACAGCTGGCATATAGCGGCAGGGTTCTGGTCGCAAATAATCTGGTCACCTTGGCTCTTTGGCATAGGCTGGTGGCTTTGACACCGCCCAGGAGCCTCGTGGAGGAGATTCAGAAGATCATCGTGGACTTCTTTTGGTCTGGTCGCCACTGGGTCCGTGCGCCTGTTCTCTACCTGCCTGTGGCCGAGGGGGGACAGGGCCTGGTGGACATACATTCCAAGATCGCCTGCTTCAGGCTTCAAACTGCACAGTGCCTCCTTTACGGATGCGGACCCTGCTGGATGGACGCTGCTAAACTGCTCCTGAGGAGAGTTGGTCGCTTGGGCTATGATAAGCAGCTCTTCCTTGTGACATCTGGGGAGGTGGACCTTACTGGACTATCTGCTTTTTACACGTCCGTCTTGCATGCATGGCGAGTCTTCACCGTGGCCCGCTTCCATGACGAGACACCGGGCATGTGGCTGTTCGAGGAACCACTGTTTTTCAATCGATTCATCGACGCTGAGGTGCTGCAGTCTGTCAGTCTGCGGACTTGTTTGCGGGAGGCACGCTGTACCAAGCTTGGTCATCTTATAAAGATGTCGACCACAACGATGGATACACTGAGGCGGAGTGCCAACATTACATCTGTCAGACTGCTGCAAAGGGTGGTGGGAGACGTGTGCACCGCCCTGCCACAACCGCTTCGAGCGTTTGCGACAAACCCCACTCTTTCCAATCAATGGGATGACGACACTGTGTCCACCTTTCCTGCAATTTCCATAACTCCAGCTGTGGGGGAGTGGCAGGGAGGAGAGGATCACCTGCTGACCTTCAGAATTCCTCGCCTGGGCAAGTTCCAGTTTGTCGGGACAAGGGCGGTGTATCACATCTGTGTGAAGGTTCTGAATCTGCGCTCTCTGATGGATGTCACAGAGCCGATGTGGGCAGGTTTTTTGGGGCCAGAGGTCTCCCCGAAAGGCAGCTGGCGGTGCATGTACAAGCTACCTATTGAGAAACGGACAGCAGATCTCCAGTGGAGGATTGTGGGGAACGTGTGAGGAACGTTTCTCTTTTGGTCTGTTCATTTACGGTCCAAAGTATAAAGTGGCAAGGAAGGCTGCCCACACTTTGATTAACTTCCTATCTGGTACTGCTAAACTTGCCATCTGGCTGACGAGGAAGAATCGGGCTAGCAATGCCGGCAATGTGGATCCTGTTTCTGCTTTCAAGGTCTTGTTGAAAGTCAGACTCCAGGTGGAGTTCTCTTCCTATCAAATGGTGGACAATTTGGAGGCATTCATCAATAGATGGACTGTAGGGAACGTTTTGTGTTCTGTGGGTCAGGGGGATGAGTTATGTTTGCACTTTTGAGATGTGACACACTTGGGCCAGTGATATTGGTCTTTTTACATTTTTGGAATGTACAATAAAGCCTTTTTTAAAAGTCTTCTTCTTCTTCTTCTTCAGAAGATCATCGTGGATTTCTTTCGTTCTGGTCAACATTGGGTCCGTGCGGCTGTTCTCTACCTGCCTGTTGCCGAGGGAGGACAGGGCCTTGTGGACATACAGTCCCAGATCGCCTGTTTTAGGCTTCAGACTGCACAACGGCTCCTTTACCGATGTGGCCCCTGCTGGATGGACACTGCAAAACTGCTCCTGAGGAGAGTTGGCCGCTTCGCCTATGATAAGCAGCTTTTCCTCGTGAAGTCTGGGGAGGTGGACCTTACTGGACTTTCTGCTTTCTACACATCTGTCGTACATGCATGGCAAGTCTTCACCGTAGCCCGCATTCCTGAGGAGACACCAGGCATGTGGCTATTCAAGGAACCACTGTTTTTCAATCAATTCATGGACACTCAAGTGCTGCAATCTGTTAGTCTGCAAACTTGTTTAAGAGAGGCAGGCTGTACCAAGCTTGGTCATCTTATGAAGATGTCAACCACGTCGATAGAAACGCTGCGACGGAGTGCCAACATTACATCTGTCAGACTGGTGCATAGGGTGGTGAAGGAAATGTGTGCTGCCCTGCCACGACCGCTTAGAGCATTTGCGGAAAACCATACTCTTTCCACTCAATGGGATGAGGGCACTGTGTCCAACTTTCCTGCCCTTTCCTTAAGTCCAGCTGTGGGAGAGTGGCAGGAGGGAGAGGATCACCTGCTGTCCTTCATAAATCCTCGTCTGGGCAAGTTCCAGTTTGTGGGGACGAAGGCGATGTATCACATCTGTGTGAAAGTTCTGAATCTGCGCTCTCTGATGGACTTGAAAGAGTCGAAGTGGGCGGGGTTTTTGGGGCCGGTATTCTCCCCGAAAGGCAGTTGGCGGTCCATGTACAAGCTCCCTATTGAGAAACGGATGGCAGATCTCCTGTGGAGGATTGTTCATGGGGCAATAGCTACGAATAAATACAGAGCACACCTGGATCCGAATGTGGGGGAGGAATGTTTGTTTTGTTCCCAAGTTGAGACCCTGGAGCATTTGTTTGTTCAGTGTTTTCGTTTATCTGGCCTTTTTGATCTTCTGAAAGTGTGGTTTCATGATTTGGGTGAATGTTTCTCTTTTGGTTTGTTTATTTACGGGCCAAAGTATAAAGTGGCAAAGAAGTCTGTGCACACTTTGATGAACTTCCTATCTGGTACTGCTAAACTTGCCATCTGGCTGACAAGGAAAAATCGGACTACTAACACTGGCAATGTGGATCCTGTGTTTGTTTTCAAGGCCTTGTTAAAAGTCAGACTCCAGGTGGAGTACTCTTACTATAAAATAGTGGACAATTTGGAGGTATTCACCAATAGATGGACTGTAGGGAGTATTTTTTTGTTCTGTGGGAGAGGGGGATGAGTTATGTTTGCACTTTTTGAAATGTGAGACACTTGGTGGAATGATATTGGCGATCTTACACTTGAATTGTGCAATAAAGGGATTTTTTAAAACTCAAAACTCTTCTTCTTCTTCTGCTCCTCCTCCTCCTTCATCCTCCTCCTCCTCCTCCTTCTTCTTCTTCTTCTTCATCTTCTTCTTCTTCTTCTTCTTCTTCTTCGAGACCACTGTCCGTCATAATTTCAGTTCATGGACAGGGTCATGAAAATTGATCTGAGCAAAAAGAGGCTTTCGACCCTGTTCAGGAAGACACCAACGACTGATTCACCTTTGCCAATTTTGAGCATATGACATCATAAAGACACATTAGTCTAGGCATCGTGAGTGATAGCCTAGACATCATTAAGACACATTTGTCTATGAGCCATATGACATCATAAAGACACATTTGTCTCGTCATATAGACATCGTATCTTTATGATGGCATCGCGAGTCCTATGATGCCTGAGTTCATAGGATGTCCTACGATGATCAGGAAGAGCTCATAGGCCGTTCTATGACGTCCTCTAAATGTGACACACACACACACACACACACACACACACACACACACACACACACACACACACACACACACACACACACCTAAGAGTTTCAAATTTAGGAGAAAAAAGTCACAAATTAAAAAGAAAGTAATTTTAAAATTCATGAGAAAATAATCTCAAATTAATGAGAAAAAATGTGACAAGTTTTGACAAAAAAAATTGCAAATTTATGAGAAAAAAATGTTAAAATTTATCAGAAAAAAAGTCAGTTTTATGAGGAAAAAGATGTGACAATTTAGGATAAAAAAGTTTAAAATTGTATGAATGTAAAAATTTTTGAGGAAAAAAAAGCACAAATTTAACAGAAAACAAGTAACAAATTTAAGAGAACAAAGTCACACATTTAGGAAAAAAAAAGTTGTAAATTCTCTGGAAAAGAATGTGAAATTGAAAGAATGTTAAAATTTAGGATGAAGTTGCAAATTGAGGACAAAAAAGTTTCAAACTAAAGAGAAAAAAAGTTGCCTTTTAATGAGAAAAAAATCTGGCAATTTAGGAGAAAAAAAATCCAATTTATAGGAAAAAAACAATTGGAAATAATAGTAGTAGTAGTAGATTAGTTTATTTGACAGGGACAGTGCAATAAACATAGACAATTAATCAAAGACAATCAATCTGATGTGTTGCACATAGAGTGTATAGCTATTAGCTAATTTGCAACTCTTGTCCCTGGATGGGCTTTAGAAAAAAGAATCAAGATAAAAAATATACACAATAACCACATACATCAATGCAGAAAAATTATAAATACACAATTATAAATATTATAAATATTATAAATACACAAATATAACAGCCTGACTCACATTTAACATAAATATTATAAATATTATAAATACACAAATATAACAGCCTGACTCACATTTAACACATATAACTCACATTTGCCTATTTCAGGCCTTCCTCCCTCCGTCACTCACTATAAACAAACACATTTATTCCTTCCCTTCATTCACTCTCACTTTGCAGACAATTAATTCATACATGAGTACATTCTTGTTTATTTTTCAGCCAGTTTTTAACATTTTTAGTGAATGTTTTAAAGTCCGTTATTATTTTAATTTCATTTGGCATTGTGTTCCAGATGTGACTGCCCTTTATAGAGAAAGCTGTTTGTCCAAATGTGGTTCTGCGGTGGAATATTTTACAGTTATTGTTAACAGAACTCCTGGTGGCTCTGCTGCTGTCCTGTCTTTGGACGAAACCAGCAAGTGGCTCGGGTGCTGATTTATGGAAACATTTGAACGTTAATTTCAGAAGACAGAGGTCAATGAAGCTCTCAAAACTCAATAGGTTGTATTTTTTTTAAAACATTACAGTGATGCCACCTAATGGGCTTTTTGTCCAAGATTTTTAGGGTTTGATTATATAATGAACCTATATGTCTTATTGTGGAAGGGGCTGCTTGAGCCCAGACTGTCAAACAGTATGATATATGAGAAAAAAACATAGAATGCATATACAGTGCAGCTGCTTCGTAAGGTATGTAATATCTAATTAATTTAAAGCAGTTCAGATTTTTTTTTACTGTTTTTGAAATTTTCTTTATATGAAGATTAAATTTGAGTTGAGGATCTAGTACAATGCCAAGGTATTTGAATTCTGTAGCTAAACTGATGTCATGATCATGTATATTAACTTTAAAATGTTGCAGGTTACATTTTTTGATTGAAAAGCACATTGAGACTGTTTTCTGAAGGTTCAGCAATAGATGGTTCTTGAGGAGCCACTCTTGGACATCAACCATACTTGTAGACAGTACATCTGCAGCCTGTGCTGGAGTCTTGGCAGCTGTGTAAATAACTGCATCATCTGCATAAAGTTGGCATGTTGCAGCTGAGCAGTGTAACGGCAAGTCATTAATAAAAATGCTGAAAAGTAAAGGACCAAGAATGGACCCTTGTGGGATACCCATGCGGTTGTTTAAAAATGAGGATTTATCCTGGTGAACTTTTACACACTGTTCTCTATTCTGGAGATAAGATGCAAACCATTCTAATGTATTTGGGGAGAAGTTAAAAGATACCATTTTGGATAAAAGCAAACTGTGGTTTACAGTATCGAAAGCCTTTTTGAGATCTAGAAAAACAGCTCCTACCACATTACCCCTGTCCAAGGACTGTTTGACGTTTTCAATAAGGCAACAATTTGCTGTTTCTGTTGAGTATCCTGGTCTAAAACCAAATTGATGTGGATGAAGAAGTTGACTGTCTTGTAAGTAGTCTATCAGCTGTGTAGCTACAACTTTTTCAAGAACCTTAGATAGGACTGGTAAAATAGAGATTGGGCGGTAATTGCATATATCGTCTTTACTGCCTGATTTATGAACTGGTATGACGACAGCTTTTTTCCAGCCAGATGGAAATGTACTAGACCTAATGGAGAGATTAATGAGATGAGTCAGTGGTTTGATTAATATTTTGCTGTGCATTTTGAGAAAGGAGGTGCTCATATTGTAGATATCATTAGTTTTTGAGTTTGACAGTGTTTTAACAATACCAGCAATTAACTTCTCATTTACCTCATCGATGTGAAAAGTATCTGTTGGAAGTATGGAATTTGTGTTGTTGAGCACATTTGGCAGCACAAAATTTTTTGTTAAGTCTTCCACAGAGCCCACAAAGTGTGAATTAAATTCATTTGCCAAAGTAGCCTTGTCACTGACGGTCTTGCCATTGATTCTAAGTTCCTTTACCCCCTTCTGATCGTTTTTTTTATTAGTTAAGTTATTTAAATGCCTCCATAGGGAACTGTTGTTACCCTTTGCATGATCTATCAGTTTATTGTAATAAGATATTTTTGATTTTCGTAGCTCATGTACCACTTTATTTCTTAAACTTTTGTACACAAGGTGATCATTTTGTAGTTTGGAGGTTAGTGATGTTTTCAGTGCATAGTCTCGCCTCTTCATAAGTTTTCTTATTTCATTATTTAACCATGGTAGGCTAATCTTCTGTTGTCTACTTTTAATTTGCTTTGAAAATTTTTCTATAGACTTTGTGATTGTTGCAGTTATAAAATTACAACAATCATCTACTTCACATGTTGACATGAGCTGCTCCCAATTTTGATTCTCTAAGTAATGTTCAAACTCCTCATTTTTTGATTTGGGGATAATAAAATTTGATTTGTCAATATCGACTCCCCCAAAATACTGTAGTCGCTTTTTAGTAAGTTTCCTGACAGCAAGAACCATGTTATGATCTGAGAGACCAGTTACAAGATTATAGGTTCTGGTTATTCGTTCTGGTTTATTAGTAAATACCATGTCAATAAGTGTTCTGGATTGTTTGGTTATCCTGGTGGGTCCTTTGATGATTTGCTGGTAATTAAATTTAGTCATGAGGCTTTTCAGTTTTTGTTTGTCTTTTTTATCAGACCAGTTGATATTAAAGTCACCATGAATTATCGTTTCTCTGTTCTTCTCAAGTTGTTATGTAAATGAAATGTTGTAATGAAAACAAAGTTTAAAATTTATGAGGAAAAAAAAATCACAAATTTATGAAAAAAGAATGTGAAAATTTGTTAGAAAAATGTCAGTAATTTATGTGAAAAAATTTAAAAATTTATGAGAAAAATGTCACATTTATGAGAAAAAAGTTGAAAATTGAGGAAAAAAATGTTAACATTTATGAGAAAAAAAGGTGCAAATGTAGGAGAAAAGAATGTGAAGATTTATGAGAAAAAGTTTCAAATCTATGAGAAAACAGTTCCAAATTTATGAGAAAAAAATGCATATTTATGAGATAAAAAGTTTCAAATTTAGGAGAAAAAAGCTGCAAATTAATGAGAAAATAGTTTTTAAATTTATGAGAAAATGATCTCAAATTAATGAGAAAAAATGTGAAAAGTTTGGTCAAAAAATTTGCAAATTTATGAGAAAAGAATGTTAAAATTTATCAGAAAAAAAGTCAGTTTTATGAGAAGAAAATTTGACAATTTAGGATAAAAAAAGTTTAAAATTGTGTGAATGTAAAAATTTTTGAGGAAAAAAAGCACAAATTTAACAGAAAACAAGTACCAAATTTAAAAGAAAAAAGTCACTTTTAGGATTAAAAAGTTGTAAATTCTTCAGAAAAGAATGTTAAATTGAAAGAATGTTAAAATTTAGGATGAAGTTGCAAATTGAGGACAAAAAAGTTTCAAACTAACAAGAAAAAAGTTGCCATTTGAAGAGAAAAAATCTGACAATTTATGAGAAAAAAAAAATTCAATTTTTAGGAAAAAAAACAGTTGGAAATTATGAGAAAAAAGTTGCATATTTAAGAGAAAAAAGTCACAAATTTATGAGAAAGGAATTTTAAAATTTATAAGAAAATGGTTTCAAATTCATGAGAAAAACTGTGAAAAGTTTGGACAACAATTTTGCAAATTTTTGAAAACAACTGACAGTTTAGGAGAAAAAATTTAAAATTTCTGAGAAAAATTTGCAAATTCAGGAGAAAAAATTTAAAATTTATGAGAAAAAATGTGCAAATGTACTAGAAAAGAATGTGAAGATTTATGTTAAAAAGTTTCAAATCTATGAGAAAAAAGTTCCAAATTTTTGAGAAAAAAGTGAATATTTATGAGATGAAAAGTTGCAAATTTAGGAGAAAATAGTCACAAATTAATGAGAAAGTAGTTTTAAAATATATAAAAAAGTCATGTCAAATTAATGAGAAAAAAATGTGACAAGTTTTGACAAAAAAAATGCAAATTTAGGAGAAAAGAATATTAAAATTTATGAGAAAAAGTTAGTTTTATAAGGAAAAATATGACAATTTAGGATAAAAAAAAGTTTAAAATTGTGTGAATGTAAAAATTTTTGAGGAAAAAAAGCACAAATTTAACAGAAAACAAGTACCAAATTTAAAAGAAAAAAGTCACATTTAGGATTAAAAAGTTGTAAATTCTTCAGAAAAGAATGTTAAATTGAAAGAATGTTAAAATTTAGGATGAAGCTGCAAATTGAGGACAAAAAAGTTTTAAACTAACGAGAAAAAAGTTGCCATTTGATGAGAAAAATATCTGACAATTTATGAGAAAAAAAAATCAATTTTTAGGAAAAAAAGTTGGAAATTATGAGAAAAAAGTTGCAAATTTATGAGAAAGGAATTTTAAAATTTATCAGAAAATGGTATCAAATTCATGAGAAAAACTGAACAGTTTGGACAAAAATTTTGCAAATTTTTGAAAACAACTTACAATTTAGGAGAAAAAGTTTAAAATTTATGAGAAAAATTTGCAAATTCAGGAGAAAAAATTTAAAATTTATGAGAAAAAAATTGCAAATGTACTAGGAAAGAATGTGAAGATTTATGTTAAAAAGTTTCAAATCGGAACTTCCGGTTGTGGCGGCCACGTAGGAAGACGTGTTTCACACTGCTCTGCTCATAAAAATAAAAATTTTACTAAAACTCTCTTAATTGGAACAAAAACTCATCCCAGCGTTTTGGCGCCGATATGATAAAGACCAAGGTTGGAAAATTAGGTGGAGGAAAAGGTAATTCGACAAAACAACCCATGCTAGCAGACTTTCACGCTTGAGGCGAAACAGAGAAAACTCCAGAGGCAATGGCGGAGGAGGGAGCCAGTGGCGGAGTAGGAACTGCTGAAGAGGAGACAAACGTAGTGCTCACTGCCATCAACTCCATGAGAACAGAGTTTTCGTCTAAATTTGATGGGATTATAGCAGCGATAGAAGGTATGAGAAAGAAAATAAATGACTGCATGGAGCGAGTGTCACAGGCGGAGCTCCGAATTTCAAGCGCTGAAGATGACGTCACCAGCCTACAATCTGAACTGCAAACACTGGAATTAAAATGCAAAAGCCTGGAAGATAACGTCCTAGACTTGGAATCCCGCTCGCGACGGAATAATTTGAGGCTGGTGGGCCTCCCGGAGGGAGTGGAGGGACGGGACCCATGTTCCTTTTTGGAAAAGTGGATTCCAGAAGTGCTGAATAACCCGGATCTGCAGTCATCAGTCATTTTAGAGAAAGCTCACCGAATCGGCCCACCGAGAGATAAGACACCACCGAGGACGCTGATTATGAAGTTCCTCAACTACAGAGACAAGATGACAGTCACCAATGTGATGCGAGCTAAAGGGGAAATTAAATACCAGGACCAACAGGTGCAGTTCTACCCAGATTTGGACACAGGAATACAACAATTCAGGAAACAGTTCGACCCGGCCTGCAAAGAGCTGCGCAACCTAGGGATTCGTCATGGAGTAAATCATCCGGCAAGACTGCTGGTCACATATAAGGGGAGAACCCACACCTTCAAGACCCCTCAAGAGGCACAGGAGTTCATCAAGCAGATCCATAAAGAAACTGGCGGGAGCTAAGCATGAACATGACAAAGGTAGAACATTTAAGCATATGTACAGATGTCTGATTGATCTGAAACATATAACATGTCTACAAAACACAGACTGTATTTAAAAAAAAAAGCTATGATGTACAAAGTTGCTATAAAACTTTGAAGTTATGTTGAAAAAACTACAGAAGAGAGTTAATGTCATAAGAATAGTAGTAGAGTCAGGGTGATTGAGAGGAGAAAGAGAGAGTGGTTTGACTGAGCCTCGCAGGTGTGGAACAGTCACTAGCTACAACGGAAGACAGAATATTTTGGGGGGATTACCACAAATGTGGGGAAAGGGATTTTGTTTTTGTTTAGTTTGTAGGATGAATGTTCTATCATCCATGTTTTTGCTTCTCTGTAAGAGTATGTTCATATTGCAAGGTAATCTCAAACTCCTTATTGATCATAGATCAAAGCGTTAATCTTAATTTAACTTCATGGAATTGCAGAGGTCTACAAAATCTTAAAAAACTTAAACAAGTTATGAATAAAATAAAATACATAGATTCAAAAATTGTGTTTTTACAAGAAACTCATCTAATAGAGGAGGATGTAAAAAGAATTAGGAGAAGATGGCAAGGTAACATATTCACCTCACCATTTTCATCCCAAGCTAGGGGAGTTATGATTCTCATACATAAAACAGTCCCATTTCGAATGAAAAATGTAATTAGAGACAAATTTGGAAGATATCTAATCATCCAAGGATCTTTGTTATTAGAAAGTATAAATCTGGTGAACTTATATGGCCCCAATATTGAGGATCAAAACTTCTTTGTTAATTTATTCCTCACTTTATCATCACTTACAGGGCAACATATAATAGCAGGGGATTTTAATTGTACATTGAATCCCAGTATAGATAAATCAACAGGACTGGACTGTATGCACAATGGATGTAGGATGACTATTAATCATTTTATGAAAGAATTGAGATTGCTAGATATATGGAGAGAAATGAAACCACAAGTCAAAGCCTATTCTTGTTATTCTAATACCTATAAGACATTCTCATGTATTGACTACTTTTTGATCTGTACAGAATTAAGGTCCAAGATTCAAAACTGTTTCTATGATAACATTTTGATCTCTGATCATGCACCCTGCTGTCTAGTATATGTAGATGAGAAATTGACAAAGGACCCAGTTAGGTGGCATTTTCAACACAAATGGCTTCAGGAGGAGGAATTTGTTAAGTACATAGAAAAACAGATGAGTTCTTTGATATCAATACTACACAAACAATGGCATGTATAAAGTGGGAGGCTTTCAAAGCTTTTATTAGGGGGCATATTAGCCAACAGTTGGCTGCCTTTTGCAACTGCCTTTTTTTATCTTCCTTCTTCTTTCTACACCTTTCACTCTATATATATATATATCACGGACACACAGATCGTCCCAAAGGTCTCCCGAGTCGGCGGATGGAGCCACTGTTTACAGCAGGAGACGATACAGCAGGGAATAGCTAGCTAGCAGCTAGCACTCAACCGCCACCCGGTGCTAACAGAGAAACTCGACATACCGAGGAACTGTAGCGAAAACGACGTGGGTGCCGGGCTGGAGTTTAGGCGGCGTGCAAGAAATATAAGACAGAATAATAAAGAGCGATGGCAAGAACCAAGCAGACCACCCATAAATCTACTGGAGGAAAAAGCCCCCCCAGGAAGCAGCTAGCCACCAAGGCTGCTCGGAAAAAGCGCTCCGGCCACCGGCGGAGTGAAGAAGCCTCACCGTTACAGGCCCGGTACCGTGGCTCTGGGAGAGATCCGTCGCTACCAGAAATCCACGGAGCTGCTCATCCGTAAGCTGCCCTTCCAGCGCCTGGTGAGGGAGATCGCTCAGGACTTCAAGACCGACCTGCGCTTCCAGAGCTCCGCCATCATGGCTCTTCAGGAGGCCAGCGAGGCCTACCTGGTGGGTCTCTTCGTGGACACCAACAAGTGCGCCATCCACATCAAGAGGGTCACCATCATGCCCAAAGACATCGAGCTGGCGCGCCGCATCTGCGGAGAGAGAGCTTAGACTTTCTGCTGCACATTCACCAACCACAATGCTCCGCACTGTGTGTCTATATATATATATATATATATATATATATATATGGTTCCAAGGTTGTCATAGCCAGGAGCGGCACTGGGGTTAAGCTCCCAGTGCTCATAAAATGCTCCTTATGTCGTGCGTCTCGAAAAGCCTCTGACAACTAAGTCCAACTCCTAGCCTGCCCGTGTGGTTTAGTCTCTAAGCCCGGCGGAACTGCTTTTACTAATAGGAGAAGGGGCGAGGGCGGATCTCTGGCGCCTTAAAACCAGATGCTTCGGGTAGATGGTGGCTCGTCAACCTAGGAAGGTAGCCCATCTAGGGGAAGGTAAACCCTGATTTCAAACCTCCGCTGCCTTGCGGCACACCCGGTCATGGGAAAGGCTTCGGGAGTCAACCCTGAGGAAAAATCCGGAGTCGGAGCCCCTAAGGCAGTTCTCTATTGTGCTCAACATCATTCTGGCAGCTCCTGCGACGGCGCTGGTGCCAAACTATAGCAGCCCTGCTGTTCCTTTGGATTCATCAGTGACGTGGAGAGGGGGGACATGCTGCATGGGTAACATCTTGTCCTCCATATCTTCCTGCCCAGGCTTGAATCCTACCAACGCCCAACGCTGGAAGGTAGAACACCGGTGTGCATCGGCCTGTTCAGCCACAGGCGGTGCTGTTCCAGCAGAGTAGATGTTTAGGATTCTCTTCCATGGTCATCATAGACCGACGGAGGCCGACATATATATATATATATATATATATATATATATATAGTAGTATGTACTAATATGTACTAATATGTAATATGTACGAGTAATATGTATGTATGTATGTATGTATGTATGTATGTATGTATATGTAATATGTATACTAGCTGTTCTTGTTTTTTCTTGCCTTCTGATTGTTGCTCTGAATGTTGCTATCCCTGTGCTGTTGCAATCCTGGAATTTCCCCATTGTGGGACTAATAAAGGCTTATCTTATCTTATCTTATTATTAGTTATACAGGTTCAAAATCTAAGAAGACCCGAGAGGAGAGAGTCCAGTTGGAACGTAAAATAAAAATTCTTCAAGAAAAGGTGTATGCAGGAAGTAACCCACTGTTAGAGAACGAATTACTGATTCTGAGAGCTGAATATGACAAAAAATCAGCGACTAGAGCTGCCTCGAGTCTTCTAAGATTGAAGCAAACTTTTTATGAACAAGGTGAAAAATCAGGAAAATTATTGGTATGGCAGATTAAACAATTAGAATCTAAAACACCAATTACCAGTATTATAAGTAACGGACAGGTAGTTATAGATCCTTTAGAAATTAATAGTGCCTTTAGAGATTATTACAAAAAACTATATGATACAAAAAATGAAACTGACTTAACAAAACTAAATGGGTTTTTGGGTGGATTATCTATACCAAGTATTCCAAATGAAAACAGGGAGATACTGGAGTCTAAAATTAGTCAAGAAGAAGTTGGGCAAGCCATTGATAATATGAAATCAGGAAAAAGAGCAGGACCAGATGGTCTTCCAGTTGACATCTATAAAAGAAAATTAAGAATAAATTAATAAAACCACTGTTGGAAATGGTTTTAGAAGCATTTCAAAATGGTAATTTACCACCATACATGAATAATGCCTTAATTATACTGTTGCCAAAACCAGGTAAACCCCCTAATAAATGTGAAAACATGAGACCAATAAGCCTATTAAATGCTGATCTTAAAATAATCTGTAAAATTTTAGCAAAACGACTACAAGAAATATTACCAAATATTATTAACCAAGATCAGAATGGCTTTATAAAGGGAAGACAAGGCTTCCATAATGTAAGAAGACTATTTAATATTATTTATTCCAATAAAGAAGCACCGGATACAGCTCTCCTATCATTGGACGCCGAAAAGGCCTTTGATAGGGTCGAATGGCCCTATCTTTTTGAAGTCCTACAAAGGTTTGGACTTGGAAATAATTTCATAAAATGGGTCCAGATAATATACAATAATGCTATAGCAGAAATCCTAACAAACAGCAATATCTCAAAATCAATAAAAATCAGTAGAGGATGTCGACAAGGCTGTCCACTTTCACCTTTACTGCTTACTATGGCAATTGAACCTTTAGCAATGGCAGTACGTTTACATCCACAAATATATGGAATTAAAGTAGGACAAACAGAACATAAAATCTCCCTGTATGCTGATGACATAATTTTGTTTATGTCGAATTTTAAAAAATCAATTCCGACCTTGTTAAATTTAATAAAGAACTTTGGGGAAATATCAGGATATAAAATAAACAAAACTAAATCTTCAATATTAATGCTAAACGAGACCCAGAGAAATCACCCAGCTCCTGAGGTAAACCAATTCAATGTTGTAAATCAGTTTAAATATTTAGGAATTCAAATTTTGCCTAAGCTAGAGTCAGTCGCCAATGCCAACTATGAAGCCTTAATGACAGATATTAATTAGTTACTTCAGAGATGGATGTAACAACCGATGTCGATGATAGGGAGAATTAATATACTTAAAAGTAATATCTTACCAAAAATACTTTATTTATTTCAAAACATTCCTTTACCACCACCTTCAGATCTGTTCTCAAGAATTAAAAAAAAAGTTAGTGGAATTTATATGGAACAATAGGAAGGCTAGATTACGTTTGTCCTTACTATATTTATCATTTGATCGTGAAGGTCTGAAATGTCCAAACTTTATGTTGTATTACTGGTCAGCACAACTGAGGTCTATGACATATTATTTTTCATCAAATGATCTTCCTCACTGGACTGAAATGGAATCATACAATTTACCTTTACCTCTTCCCTTATTCATATGCTCAGACTTGGCTAAAAAATTAATGACGAAAGTTAAAAATCCAATTGTAAAGCACATGATCAAAATATAGTGTGGAACCAAAAAATATTTATAAGAACCACACTCACTGACACAATTTAGCCCAATATGGGGTAATCAATATTTTACACCAGGGAGAGCGGATACTGTATTTAAAATATGGAAGTTAAAAGGGATTCAAAAGATTCAAGACTTATATTTGTCACACTCAGATAACATAATGTCTTTTGAAGAACTGAGGATTAAATTCAATCTTAATAGAACACACTTTTTTAAATATCTTCAGCTTAGAAATTTTATTCGATCATATCAAAATAATGCTCTCATCCGACCTACTTATTCATCTTTGGAAAAAATTTTGATGAAAGATAGTAAGAGAAAGGGTATTATTTCAGAGTATTATAACTCATTAACACTATTCTCAAGTGAAAACACAGAAAAGACTGAATTACTGGAAAGAAAACCTGCAAACTGAAATTTCAGAGGAACAATGGGAAATGGCTTGTGTGGGAGCTCAAACCAAATCAATAAATGTAGGTCTTAAACTGATACATTTTAAATGGATAATGCGGATGTATGTTACACCAGTGGAATTAAATAGATATAACAAAAACATACCAGATACATGCACAAAATGTATGGAAAGTAAAGGAACCCTATTTCAATGTTTATGGGAATGTAGAAAAATCAGAATGTTTTGGGAAGAGGTGAGGGTAACAATTGAAAAAATAATTCCAAAACAATTCACATTGAACCCTAAACTGTTTTTGTTGGGTCTGCATCCAGAAAAACATAACTTTAATAAGAGTGAAAGAGCATTCATAGACCTCGGTTTGCTTAATGCCAAAAAATGTATTGCACTACTGTGGAAAAAGACTCATAGACCAGATGTGACTCAGTGGTTAAGACAGATGTTAACAAACCTTCCACTAGAAAGAATAACATACATACTGAAATCAAAGGAAAATGTGTTTGAGAATATATGGAGACCTTTCATTGATTATGTAAAGAATTTAAACATAATGTCTGAAGAAGAAGGTGAATGATGTGTGTGGACCTTGCAAATTCCAAGCTGGTGAATGTATATTATGTATTCTTATGTAATAGATTACCTAGACTAAACAGAGGAGCATTGTTGTTGACTTGTCTTTGTTAATGGCTGTTGTTGTTTTTAGTACACATTTTTTGTTGTTGTTATTGTTCTTTTTAATTTTTAAATTACCTTTGTGTTAGTGTCTGATTGTTTGTGCCATGTTTGTAAAAAAAAAAGGTTCAATAAAAAATACTGTGGGAAAAAAAAGCTTCAAATCTATGAGAAAAAAGCTCCAAATTTATGAGAAAAAAAGTGAATATTTATGAAATAAAAAGTTGCAAATTTAGGAGAAAAAAGTCACAAATTATTGAGGAAGTAATTTTAAAATATATAAGAAAATCACCTCAAATTAATGAGAAGTTTTGACAAAAAAAACTGCAAATTTATGAGAAATGAATGTTAAAATTTATCAGAAAAAAAGTCAGTTTTATGAGAAAAAATGTGACAATTTAGGATAAAAAAGTTTAAAATTGTGTGAATGTAAAAATTTTTGAGGAAAAAAGCACAAATTTACCAGAAAACAATTAACAAATTTAAGAGAAGAAAGTGACACATTTAGCAGAAAAAAGTTGTAAATTCTCCGGAAAAGAATGTGAAATTTAACAAATGTTAAAATTTAGGCTGAAGTTGCAAATTGAGGACAAAAAAGTTTCAAACTACCGAGAAAAAAGTTGCCTTTTAATAAGAAAAAATCTGACAATTTAGAAGACAATTTTTTTCCAATTTATAAGGAAAAAAGTTGGAAATAATGAGAACAAAGTTTAAAATTTATTTGAAAAAAGTTAAAAATTTATGAAAAAAGAATGTGAAAATTTGTTAGAAAAAAGTCAGTAATTTATGTGAAAAAAATTTAAAATTTATGAGAAAAAAAGTTTAAAATTGAGGAGAAAAGAATGTTAATATTTATGAGAAAAAAAGTTGCAAATGTAGGAGAAAAGAATGTGAAGATTTATGAGAAAAAGTTTCAAATCAATGAGAAAAAATTTCCAAATTTATGAGAAAAAAGTTCATATTTATGAGATAAAAAGTTACAAATTTAGTTGAAAAAAGTCACAAATTAATGAAAGTAATTTTATGAGAAATGAATGTCAAAATTTGTGAGAAATACCTGCCAATTAATACGAAAAAAAATTAAAATTTAGGACAAAAACCACTGCTGCACGGTGGCGCAGTGGTTAGCACTGTAGCAGCACAGTTTTACCCTCGGCCGGGGGTCGCGGGGACCATGAGATCGTGGGTTCGATCCCCGCCCCCGGCCAACAGTGATCTGTGTGGAGTTTGCATGTTCTCCACGTGTTTGCGTGGGTTTACTCCGGGATTTCTCCAGTTTCCTCCCACATGCCAAAAACATGCAGGTTAGGGAGTTAAGGGGCGCTTGCGCATGCAGCGACCGGCAGCTGGTGGTTTGTCACCAGACTGCAAAACAAATCTGCCTACGGGTACAAAATAAGTAACAAATAAAAAAAAAATAAATTGCAAATTTATGAGATAAATGTCACAATTTAAAAGAAAAAGGTACATATTTATGAGAAAAAAAGTTGCAAATTTAGGAGAAAAAAGTCACAAATTTATGAGAAAGGAATTTGAAAATTTATAAGAAAACCTTATCAAATTCATGAGAAAAAAATGTGAAAAGTTTGGACAAAAAATTTGCAAATTTTTGAAAAATGTGACAATTTAGGAGAAAAAGTTTAAATATTATGAGGAAAAAAGTTGCAAATTTAGGATAAAAGAATGTGAAGATTTATTAGAAAGAGTTGAAAATCTATGAGAAAAAAGTTCAAAATTTATGAGAAAAAAGTACATATTTATGAAATAAAAAGCTGCAAATTTATGAGAAAAAAGTCAAAAATTTATGATAAAAGAATGTAAAATTTTTTTTGAAAAAGTGACACATTTAGGAGAAAAAACTTGGAAATTGAAGAGAAAGAATGTGAAAATTGAAAATAAAAAAAGTCACAAATTTTTGAGAAAAATTGTTGCAAATTTAGGATAATGTGAAGATTTATGACAAAAAAGTTAAAATTTATGAGAAAAAAGTTACAAATTTATGAGAAAAAATGTGAAAATTTATGAGTAAAACCTCAAAATTTATGAGAAAGTCACAAATTTATGAGAAAAGAATGTGAAAATTTATTAGAAAAATTAGTGCTTAACCGTGCATGCCCGTAGAAACCAAATATAAGCAAGTATTTCTGCATGCCCGTAGAAAGCAGGTTTAAGCAAACATTAGTGCTTGCCCATCGAAAGTTACACTTACCATGGAAACAGTAACCATGGGGATGCCTGCCTTTGATCTTTGACATGGTTAAGCAAGTATGTCTTCATGCCCGTCAAAAGAAAGTGTAAGCAAGCAGTTCTGCATGGCCTTAGAAAGTGTTCTGACCTCACAATGTGCCTATGATGTTTATATGACATCATATGAGGAGTTGTTAAAAACTCCTTATATGGTCATGTGAAATCATAGGAACAAAATGTGCGCATGTGATATTCCACATCTCCTCAGTCTCAGCTTCTCCGTGCCTTGCATGGAATTAACTTTCCCTTGCCAGCCGACTATTCCGCATCTCCTCAACCTCAGCTTGTCTGTGCGTCGCCTGTCATGCAGCGTTGGCGGCCAGCCGACTCTTCCCCATCTCCTTGCACTTAGCTTCTCTGTGCTTTGCATGGAATTCACTTTCCCTGGCCAGCCGACTCTTCTGCATCTCCTCGACCACAGCTTGTCCTTGGTTCACCTGCCGTGCAGTTTTGGCGGCCAGCCGACTCCTCCGCAACTCCTCGGTATCAGCTTTTCTGTGCCTTGCCTGGCATGCAGCGTTGATCGCTTTGTGGGCATTTGAGGCTTCAAGTGACTCAGCATGTGCAAGGTGGACTGCCACATGTTTCCTGTCTGTTTGTGCTTCCCTTGTCTGTTGTACCCTATGCTGGTGAAGGGTCTCCTCCTGTCTCAGATGGGTGTGTTGTTCAGAGTAATGCGTGTGATGTACTGCTTGAACCTCAGGTGTTTCACCTTCATGGCATCTTTTCTGACGTGCAGCTGTTCTCCTCATTCTATTGCTCTCCATCTGGTGGGTCTTCTTCTTCTTCTCTTGAACCTCAGGTGTTTCATTTTCACGCCATCTTTTCCTACGAGCGGTAGTTTTTTTTTATTCAATTGCTCTCCATCTGGTGGGTCTTCTTCTTCTTCGAGAACACTGTGTGTTGTAATTTCAGTTCATGGACAGGATCATGAAAATAGATCTGAGCAAAAAGAGGCTTTCGACCCTCTTCAGGAAGACACCAACAACTTATTCATCTTGCCAATTTTGAGCCATATGACATCATAAAGACACAATAGTCTAGGTATTGTGAGTGATGGTCTATGTGACATCATATAGACACATTTGTCTCGTCATATAGACATCATATCTTTATAATAATAATAATAATAATAAGTTTATTTATAGAGCACCTTTCACAGAGAGTCACAAAGTGCTTAACCACTTGCGCTCCGTTGTTCCGCGGGCGGGCAAGTCTCTGCGTCCTATGACGCACGAGGGCGCGCGAGAGCGCGCTCGTGCGCCCTCATGCGCATGATGGTGGTGATGGTGATGTAGTAGCGTCCAAGCGCCACTCAAAAAAAAACTGCAGAGACAGCCGCGAACAGATTAGTTCATCTGATTGACCTCTCATTCGACTAATAAGAGCCTTGAATTGGGTTTCTGAAACCTTGAGGAGCCAATGAATGAAAATCTAGGAAGGAGGACCCGCCTACTGTGAACGCAGGAGCCAATTGAAGCACAGGAATTCAGGCAGGGTGAAGAAGATTTACTGTTGCAACAGATGAAAACAAAGGGCGCTGGACACAGACCCAGCAGCATGGAGAACACCCACAAGTGGGACCTGCACTCATTCCAGCAGAATAGACGGAGGCCGACGACAAAAGTCGTAAATCATTCGCCAAAACGGCAATAATGGAATTATGTTGATCGGGATCCACGAGCGGAGCAGCGTCGCGTTCGTCTGACGCGTGGGAAGAGATGTTCGCCACGACTCTGCTGCTTTGAAGAGGTAAGGTATTATAAGCTAAATTATTATTTATCCCTGAAAACTGTAATCCAAAAATGACTTTTGACCGATCGGTAAATTACAACTGTACTGCGCACGAATTACGAAGTGCGCGTGCCGCGATAAACGGTTCATTTGCCGTGTTCGGACCGTGAACGCCCCCCCCCCCCCGCTGCAGAAGAGGAGCGGGGGGGCGCGTTCACGGTCCGAACGCACCCCGGTCCGCGGGGGGAAGCATATCAGTCTATTCCATCATGTAGCGATGGCCCTCTTCTGTAGCGAGGGGAGGGGGTGTTCACGGTCCGTTCACGGTTCCCACACACACACACACACACACAGTAGCGAGGGGGGGGGGGGAGCCGCTGTGAAAACTGAAAACATGCAAGGAGTGTAATCCGTCTGTAGCGAGGGCCGAAGTCGGTCCTTGGTAGCGGGGGGGGGGGGAACGACCCCCCGCCCACACACAGACACACAGACACAGCCCTGAGTGTGACCTTTCATTAGAGCCTAAAATGAAGCTTCTACATTGAATTATTCAAAAGTTACAGACGTTTTTCCAAACTGTGCCATTTGGCACAATTTGGCAAAGTTCCAAAACGCCTGGGAACTACCTGAGAACAAGGCTGTGTAAAATATTCATTTTTTGTGGTATTGTTACCAAATTTGGATCTCAGCTGGATAACACTTGGTTCTACATTTCTGTTGCATTTTCCAGCCGGATCGGACAGCTGTGTGTTATTTACAAGCATTTGTATCCAAAAAAACACTGTGTCCAATTTTTTTTTCTTCAAGTTCAGTATGTTTAGATGACTGTAACTCAGTGGCCGGAGCTCGTAGAGAGATTATGTTTTTTTTGCCAAAAAATTCAAAGTGTTTTCTTTTAAATGAGACCAACCCCATGAAGATGCTGCAAAGGGTTGAATAACAGCTTTCGATTTACTTTGGGCACGTTATTTTTTGGCATTTTTAGGAAAATTGCCCGGAGTGCAAGTGGTTAACATGGTAAAAAACAAAATAAAAACACAGGCACATAAAACAGTAAAACAAAGTAGACAGTAAAAGCACATAAAAATACAATCGGCACATAGTTAAAAAGCCAGGCTAAAAAGGTGGGTCTTTAGTTGCTTCTTAAAAACACCAATGGAAGGTGCAGATCTAAGTTCAAAAGGCAAGGAGTTCCACAGTCTGGGAGCAACAGCAGCAAAGGCTCTGTCGCCTTTGGTTTTGAGCCTAGTGCTAGGAACTACCAATAGATTCTGATGAGAAGACCTGAGAGACCTGCTGGGCTGGTGTAGAGAGAGCAGGTCACTAATATAAAAAGGTGCCTCTTCATGAATGGCTTTGTAAGTAAGAACAAGAACTTTAAAATCAATTCTATAATTTACAGGAAGCCAATGCAAGAAGGCCAAAACAGGAGTGATATGACAGAATCTACTGGACCTAGTTAGTAATCTTGCAGCAGCGTTCTGGACTAACTGTAGGCGGTGTAAAGAGGATTTGCTAAGACATGTAAAGAGAGCATTACAATAGTCCAAACGTGAAGAAGCAAAGGCATGAATAATGATTTCTAACTGAGTGTAGGAAACCAATGACCTAATTTTGGATATATTCCTAAGGTGGAAAAAACAACTTCGGGTCAGAGATTTGACATGCTGATCAAAACTCATCGATTGATCGAAAATAACACCAAGATTTTTTAGATTAGACCGTACGTTAGAGCTTAATGAACCAATGCTATTAACCAACTTAGGAATTAGATTATCAGGTGCTACAATAAGGACTTCAGTTTTATCAGCATTAAGTTGCAAAAAGTTACTAGACATCCAGTCCTTGATTGCAGACAGACAATCATGAATAATTTTTAAATTGTCAACATGGTCAGGCTTAAAAGAGAAAAGTAGCTGTAAATCATCAGCGTAGCAGTGATAAGACACACCTTTAAATTTGCTGATAATAGAACCAAGTGGCAGCATATATAGGGCAAATAAAAGTGGACCCAGAATAGAACCCTGAGGCACCCCACAGGTTAAAGGAGCAGAGTCAGATGAATAAGAGCCAACAGCCACAGAAAAGCTCCTACCAGAAAGGTAGGAGAAAAACCAATCCAGAGCTTTTCCAGAAATACCTACCCAATCTCTAAGCCTTTGTAACAAAATAAAATGATCAATAGTATCAAATGCTACAGTAAGATCTAATAACACTAAAACAGAGCATTTGCCAGAGTCTGATGACATTAAAATATCATTTGACACCCTCAGAAGAGCGGTCTCTGTCGAGTGTATCTGACGAAAGCCTGACTGAAATTTGTCAAAAATATTATGTTCAATCAGAAAGTCAGTGAGCTGCTTGGCAACAACTTTTTCTAAAAGCTTAGAAATAAAAGGAAGCTTAGAAATTGGCCTGAAGTTTTTAAAAACAGATGGATCAAGGTTAGTTTTTTTTTAAAATTGGCTGCACAACTGCATGTTTAAAATACGAGAGTACATAACCAGATTCAAGTGAACTATTAATGATATAAACCAAAGACGTACTCACTGAGCCAATTACCTCTTAACATTGAGGAAGGCAAAATATCTAAAACGCAGGAGGAGGATTTCATGGAACTCACCAACACTAACAAATCCTCAAAAGAAATTGGGGTAAAATCACTTAAAAAGGCCTGGACAGGCCTTATGCCAGCATCGCGAGTTTTATGATGCCTGAGTTCCTGGAATATCCTATGATGATCAGGAAGATATAGACCGTTCTGTGATGTCCTTTAATTGTGACATACACACAGACACAAAGAGATTCTTGCTTTAATAGTGATTTCTTGCTTAAATAGAGTGAAGTCAATAATTTACGAGCAAAAATTTGAAAATTTATGAGAAAAAGTAACACATTTTAGAGAAACGAGTTGCAAATTCAGGAGAAATGAAAGTTAAAATTTAGGAAAAAAAGTTACAAATTTAGAAGAAAAAAATGTAACAATTTGAGAAACACATTGCACCTGTATAACAACAGTATGTGGAAAATTTAGGAGAAAGAAGCTGCAAATTAATGAGAAAAGCTGCAAATTTATTAGAAAAAACTTTCAAATTTATGAGAAAAGAATGTGAATATTTATGAGTAAAAGGTGCATATTTATGAGAAAAAAAGTTGCAAATTTAAAATGGTATTCACTTATATAGTACTTTTAATCTCATCTCTTGATCACTAAAGCGATTTACAGATCCTGCTATCAACCCATTCACACACACTGATGGTGGCATGCTGTCTAACATGGCGCTTCCAGGCCCACCAGGAGCAACTGGGGGTAAAGTGTCTTGCCCTTGGACACAATGGCAGGATATCTGGGCAGCACGGTGGTGCACTGTTGCCTTACAGCTAGAAGGTTCCTGGTTCGAATCCCCAGGCTGGCAGGGGTAGGAACCTTTCTGTGTGGAGTTTGCGTGTTCTCCCTGTGCTGCGTGGGTTTACTCCGGGGGCTCCGGTTTCCTCCCACAATCCAAAGACATGCATGTTAGGTTAATTGGTTGTTCTAAATTGTCCCTAGATATCTGTCTCCTATAGGCCCTTAGAATAGAGGGTTAGTACTAGTGAAAGCGCTTTGAGTGGTCTTTGTGACTAGAAAAGCGCTATATATACACTGTAAGTGCAGGTTAGTTAGTTAGATATCTGGGGAGAGCGGGATTTGAACCGCCAACCATGCAGTTATTGGACAACCTACTCTACGTCCTGAGACACTGCTGACCTGTAAGAGAAAAACGTCTCAAATTTATGAGAAAGGAATTTGAAAATTTTTTAAAAATCGGTGTCAAATTCATGAGAAATAATATGAAAAGTTTGGACAAATAATTTGCAAATTTTTGAGAAAAACTCAGAACTCAGAAAAGATTTATTGCCAAGTACATTCACAGTAAACAATTGATAAACATACGAGGGATTTGACTTGACACTGAAAACGACATAGTTGACATTTTCAGTGACACGGCAGCGTCAGTGACGCGCCTGTCAGCAGACGGGGAACAGGAAGCAGGAAGTGACCATTTAGGAGAAAAAGTTTAAAATTTATGAGAAAAAAAGTTGCAAATGTGGGAGAAAAAAAGTTCCAAATTTATGAGAAAAAAGTCAGTATTAGATAGCTATCTATCTATCTAGCTAGCTAGATAGATGTACTTTATTGATCCAAAACTGGGAAATTACAGTGTAACAGCAGCATGACAGTTGACAACCAAACAACAGAAACACACACATGACAAAGGGATTAGGTTCAGGTTCAGGTTCAGGTTCCTTTATTTGTACCCGTAGGTAGATTTGTTTTGCAGTCTGGTGACATCCATATTTACAAACCACAATTACATTCAACATAGACACAAACACAGGCAC
This sequence comes from Pholidichthys leucotaenia, assembly GCA_020510985.1. Lineage (NCBI taxonomy): Eukaryota > Metazoa > Chordata > Actinopteri > Cichliformes > Pholidichthyidae > Pholidichthys > Pholidichthys leucotaenia. The sequence continues at coordinate 428,590,276 of CM035838.1, read as the reverse complement.
ACATGAAGCTGACTATAAACATGATAAAAATACTCAAGGCTCCATCAATCAGGATATAAAGACAAAGAGATGAGAAAAAAACCAGAGAGAAGAGTCATATTAAAAAGTTAAAGACTAGTCAAAGAGGTTAAAAACTCAAAGGTCTAAAACCCAATAAAAAATTTAGAACCCAAATAAAAATCCTACAAAAATAAGTAAATATAAAATGAAATTAATAAACAGGTAACTAAATTATGTGCAATATATTGTTACAACTTGTTCAACTCTTTGACAGCAGCAGGGACAAAGCTGTTTTTGTAGCACTGGGTTCTACTTTTTGGGACAGCAAACCTCCGTCTGGAGGGAAGAAGCTGAAAGTTGCAGTGCAAAGGGTGGGAGTCATCATTTAAAATGGAGGAAGCCATCCTCTGTACTTGTCTGGTGTACAGGGATGTCAGGCTCAGCTGTGACTCACCAAGCAAACGACTGGACCATCCAACTACCTGATCCAAGGATTTCCTCTGTTTCAGTTTTATCTGCCCAAACCATGACACTAAAGAAAAGGATAAAACAGATTCAATAAAAGCCCGATAAAACATTGTCATTATGGTTCGGTCAGTTTGGAAGCGTGCAAGTTTCCTTAAACAATGCAAATGTTGCTGACCCTTTTTGCACACCCTTTCACAGTTCTCTTCAAAGTTTAAATTACTATCAATAATCGTCCCAAGATATTTGTAGGATTGTACACATTCAGTGGTCTGGCCTTTTAGTACGGTGACTTCGTGCCTGGGAGTTTTCCTCCTAAAGTCAATAATCATATCTTTCGTTTTTGTCGTATTCAGCTGCAGGTAGGAATCCTCACACCAGTGAACAAAATCATCAACAACTGGGCCGTGGCCACTCTCACCATCCTGGAGGAGACTGACAATAACTGAGTCATCAGCATACTTTATAATGTGTCTGTTGTCATGTCTGCTCCGACACATGTTTGTGTACAGGATGAAGAGTAGTGGTGACAACACACACCCCTGAGGAGAGCCAGTAGAAGAGCACTTTTGGTCAGACAATGTACCATTGACCCTTACTCTCTGCGTCCTGTTGGTTAAGAAATCCAGAATCCAACCCACCAGATTATTGCTCAAATCAAATTGTTGCAGGAGCCTTTCAACTAAAATATGAGGATGGATTGTATTAAAGGCGGAAGAAAAGGAAAGTACCCATGGAAAGTAAAAAACTAACTCGACTATAAAACCTATATACGTCATAGCTTAACATATGATGACCCATATAAACACATGAATCATCCCATTGCACAAAGAAGGACTATCAGGAGCAGAGTGAAAAGTGAGGTACCAGTTAGTCTGTGAGGTGCAGTGTGGCAGCATAGTTATGACCAGAATACAACATCATAGTGAGTTATTGTACAGTGAAATTGCATGTGGCAGGAAAGATTTCCTGTACCTGGCTGTTCGACAACAAAGCTGTAGTAGTCTACTGGAGAAAGTACTTCGCTGTCTATCTAGTGTGTGGTGGAGGGGGTGATCAGGATTGTCCATGATGGATCACAGTTTATTTAGTGTTCTCCTCTCCATCAGTTCTGGCCCTGATACTGCTACCCCAACAGACCACAGCAAAGAAGATGGCGCTGGCAACAACAGTCTGGTAGAAAAGCCCTAGCATCCTTCTGCACACGTTGAAGGATCTCAGCTTTCTCAGGAAGTAGAGTCTGCTCATCCCCTTCTTGTGCGCAGCATCAGTGTTGGATCTCCAGTCCAACCCACTGCCAATCCCGACACCCAGATATCCGCAGTCCTCAACCACTCCCACATCCTCCCACCCAATCCGCAGCGGCCGAGAAGGAACCCTCCTCCCCCAAAGTCAATCACCATCTCTCCGGCCCCACCGACACCCAACCCCAGGTGATTCCGCTCCGTCCACTCCACAAATCTGTCCACCAGTGCCCCGCAATCCCCCTCCTCTCCTCCTCCCACACACCCCACAACAGCTGAGTCATCAGAGAACCCCTGCAGGTGGCTTGACTCAGTGTTGCACTGAAAGTCAGTTGTGTATAAGGTAAAAAGAAAAGGAGAGAGCACAGTCCCCTGTGGCACTCCCGTATCACTAGCCACCACTCCAGACAAGACCCTGCCCAGCCTGACAAACTGTGGTCTGCCTGTCAGGTAGTCAGTAATCCAGGAGTTCACCTGGAGATTGCCGGAGTGGTGGCTCAGTTGGTAGAGCATCTGCCCCACACCCGGGAGGCAGGGGTTCAAATCCCGGCTGGGTCATGCCGAAGAACATATAAAAGTGGAACTTCCTGCCATCCAACTTGGTGCTCAGCAATAATGGAATGGAGGAGGGAAATTTGTGGCGGCGCCTTGCATGGCAGCGGCCCTCTGATTCTACACTTGGTGTGTGTGATTGACACGGTGGATAGGTAAAGCACAATCTCGTTCTGCTGTACATGATTGGTTGTACAGTTGAATGACAATAAAGGGTGATTTAGATCACAGAGCTGTCAACCCCCATCACCCGCAGCTTCTCACCCAGCAGCAGTGGCTGGATGGTGTTAAAGGCACTGGAGAAATCAAAAAAAGTGATTCTCACAGTATCTCCTCCACCATCCAGGTGCAGATGGGCTCGTTGCAGCAGGTAGATGACAGCATCTTCAACTCCTAAATGGGGCTGATATGCAAACTGCAGAGGGTCCAGTCACGTCTTCACCTGCGGCCTCAGGTGGGCTAAGACCAGTCTCTCCAGGACCTTCATCACATCCGATGTGAGGGCAACTGGTCGGTAGTCATTCAGGTCCGATGGATATTTATGAGATAAAAAGTTGCAAATTTAGGAGAAAAAAAGTCACAAATTAATGAGAAAGTAATTTTAAAATTTATGAGAAAATCATCTCAAATTAATGAGAAAAAATGTGAGAAGCTTGGTCAAAAAAACTGCAAATATATGAGAAAAGAATGTTAAAATTTATCAGAAAAAAAGTCAGTTTTATGAGAAAAGAATGTGACAATTTAGGATTAAAAAAAGTTTAAAATTGTGTGAATGTAAAAATTTTTGAGGAAAAAAGCTCAAATTTAACAGAAACAAGTAACAAATTAAAGAGAAAAAAGTCACACATTTAGGAGAAAAAAGTTATAAATTCTCCGGAAAAGAAAGCGAAATTGAAAGAATGTTAACCTCTTGCACTCCGGGATACCGCGGGCGATCACGTCTCTGCGTCCTAGTGCGCGCACACTGTGCATCTCAGAGCGCACTGAAAACAAAAAAGCTGCATTTCCGTTCTTGCACTACAGACACAGCCACAAACAGAAAGCCAAAGGAGTGCTTTGATTGGTTTAGATGTGATTGACCTCTCATTCTGTCATGGTAGCCCTCGCGGGCTACCAATAAGACGCACACAAGTCCACCAGTGAGTTTTAGTGAGTTTTATTACGGTGATAAGTGTTTACACAAGCTGCTGAGTAGAAGACAGAGTCCTTGCCGAACAGGAAGCACAGGCAATACAACACTACGGGTCCAGGGCAGGAACAGTCACACACAGGCAAGCTAGGTAGTAAATGCACCTGGACTGCTAAGCAGGGACTTACAGCACCAAATACACCGACGGGAATAAGGCTAAACAGCTCACTTACTAAGCCAGTGAAATGACGGTCAAGCCCTTAGGCAGCCGAGGTGAGGTTAGTCCAGGCATCCGTGACGATGGGTGAACAAGATAACGATCAGATAATGATCATATGCGATCAGATTAACGATCATGCGATCAGACACTGCTGCGTCGTAATGACGCTAGCACACAGCTTAAATAACCAGGGACTAATGACAGAATGACACACAGCTGACTGACCGTTGACAGGCGGAAACCCCTCCGAGCACTTTCACAATAAGAGCCCGGAGAGGCCAAAATACCGCCCGCAGCTGTCAAGGCCGGCAGCGAGACATAACTTTAACCCGAGCAGGATAAGAACCGACGCTCGGGTCATAACAGTACCCTCCCTCCATGGGTGGACTCCGGACGCCCCAAGGGACCACCCTGCCCCCCCCCCCCCCCTCCGCCCCCCCAGGGTGGGAGGTAGGGGGACAGGTGCGGAGGGAGAGAAACCAGCCAACAAAAACAAGACAAGACCAAACAAGAAATGCATACAAACACATGACTCACGGGGAAAAAAAAAAAAACAAGACTAGGAAAAGAAAAACATGACTCTGGGGAAAAACAAAACTAAGACCAGACAAGAAAAACATACAGGAAATACATGACTCTAGGAAAAAAAACAAGACTAAACAAGGCTATGACAAGACTAAGACTCAATACAGGAAATACATGACTCTAGGAAAAAAACAACAACACTAAGGAAAAGAAAACACATGGCAAAACAAGGCTAAGACAAGACTGAGACTCACAAGGGAAAAAAAAAAAAAAGAAAAAAAAAATGCTCTAACAAGACTATGGCAAGGACTCACAAGGAAACAAGAAAAAACAAAAATTGCTCGGACTAAACCGTAATCAAGACTAAGACTTAGGCAACAACAAAAAACAAGAGGCAATCTAAAATTGCTCAGACCAGACTAAGACTATGACAAAACAAAGAAACACGAGACAATTAAAAAAAATTGCTCGAACCTGACCTGACTAAGACTATGACTTTGAAACAAGAGGCAATCTAAAATTGCTCAGAACAGACTAAGACTATGACCTTGAAAACAAGAGGCAATCTAAAATTGCACAGACCTGACTAAGACTATGACAAACAAGAGGCAATCTAAAATTGCTCAGAACAGACTAAGACTATGACCTTGAAAACAAGAAAAAATTACAAGATATACATGACAAGAATTGGCACCATATGGGCCCACAGAAAATCTCACAGTACATGAACGGTCAGGTGGCCTGCCCCAGTCCCATGCCCCCAGGAATATGTCCTCTGGTGGCCGAACCAGGTCACCCCGTAACCCACACAGTCTATTGGGTGGCCAACCCAAGACGCCGAACGCTCCAAGCAGTTCCTCGGGTGGCCGACCTGCATACCACAACCAGCAGGACCGTGGAGGGATTGCGTGCAGCCGCTCACCTGAAAACAAAACAGGAGAGCGCCGATCCGTCAAACAAACCCCACTAATGGCCCCCAGCTGGTGGCTCCTGAGAGGGGGACAACCAAAACCCTGGGCCCCCTCGAATCCTGATTGGGTCGCAGCCGCACCTGCGCTGGACCCCCACTGGACCTCGTCGGACCCCGATTGGGTCAGGACGGACCCAGATTGGGTCACCGCTGCACCCACGTTGGACCCCGACCGTGTCTCCTCGGCCCACACATTGGACCCCGACCGGGTCTCCTCGGCCCACACATTGGACCCCGACTGATTCAGGACTGCTCCGGCGACGACCTCCATCTCTGAACCTGGAACCCCCGGTCCCGTGACCTTGACTGGCTCCGGACCGGCAACGCTGTGGAGGTGCTCAGAACACAAGGGAGAACCGGGATCAGTTCCACCGGCAGCGCCAGAGCCCAGCGAGACGAGCTCGGGTGCAGCGGCCGGCTGCCCCTCACTCGCCTCCCCATGAGGCAGGCAAAAATGCTCTAACACACCATACAGGAAAACAAGAAAGAGCACTTGCCTGCACTCGGGCTCTGGAGCCGTCCAGGACTTCGCCGATCCAGGTTCATGAAGATGCTCGTCGTCGGGCACCCACTCGGCTGTGTCGGGTTCCACAACCGGCCTGATGGTCTCTGCAGCTGGATCCTCACGCGCAGACGTCCATGCCAATAACCCGTATGGCGTGGAGGCAGAGGATCCTGAACCTGCTGACTCGGGCTGCATTCCTGAAGAACCTTGGGGACGCTCTCTCGTCGGCTCTGGCTCCTCACTGCAGTCCGTTCTCCTCCTCTGTCCAACACAAGGCTGCAAGACTGGGCTGTCTCCCAGAGCTGCAGGCCTCCCCCTCGTTCGCCGGCGTGGGACTGACGCCGAGGACCGCTCCGCCGGAGGAGACACAGAGGCAGCAGGTTTAACATAATTAGCTACAGCTGGGGAAAGAAACTCAGGGAGCTGCGTACCCTGAGCTTCACCCCCAGGAGTCAGACAAGACAGATCACTATTACTACAAGAAAAGTGAACTTGGACTTGCCTGTCTCCCGGGGGGAGGATGTTGTCAGCTGTAGCGAACGTTGCTCCTTCCCTCGCTCGCTGAATGCTGAAAGACCCAAGAACGGAGCCCACCAACGCAGGACTCGGCTCACACTCAGCAGCTGGCTGGTTGAGGGGGTCATCCCGGCGGCCCGGAACTGGATCTGGAGCTGGAGCTTGCCGAAGACGCGCCCGGCCGTGACGCCGACGCCTTCGCCGGCCCCCAGATGGTGCGAACTCCCGAAAAGGATCCTTAGGCGAAAAACAGGTGTGCCTCTTCACCTGCTCCATGCCGCGTTCCTCCTCCATTATCAGGAACAGTTCGTGTTGAGCAGCGATGTCCTCCCTCCTAATGTCGACTTCCGGGTGGTTGGCGAAGCAGGGAGAGAGGTTACAGAGCACATCTTCGGCGGCGTCCAGGTACCAATGTATGCCGGGGGCGTAGTCCAACATGGAAGCGGAGATGAGTAACTCATCTACCGCTTCCAAGACACACGTCAGCACGTGACTCCTCGGTGACGGCATTCCTCGCATACAAAAGGTCCCAGACAGGGAAAACAACGTCAAAAAACTCAACTCACTGGTGAGAAAGCGTCTCAAAATGGCGTCACCGTAACGCTGTTTGGGCAGCAGTGTACTGTCATGGTAGCCCTCGCGGGCTACCAATAAGACGCACACAAGTCCACCAGTGAGTTTTAGTGAGTTTTATTATGGTGATAAGAGTATTTACACAAGCTGCTGAGTAGATGACAGAGTCCTTGCCGAACAGGAAGCACAGGCAATACAACACACTACGGGTCCAGGGCAGGAACAGTCACACACAGGCAAGCTAGGTAGTAAATGCACCTGGACTGCTAAGCAGGGACTTACAGCACCAAATACACCGACGGGAATAAGGCTAAACAGCTCACTTACTAAGCCGGTGAAACGACGGTCAAGCCCTTAGGCAGCCGAGGTGAGGTTAGTCCAGGCATCCGTGACGATGGGTGAACAAGATAACGATCAGATTAACGATCATGCGATCAGACACTGCTGCGTCGTAATGACGCTAGCACACAGCTTAAATAACCAGGGACTAATGACAGAATGACACACAGCTGACCGACCGTTGACAGGCGGAAACCCCTCCGAGCACTTTCACAATAAGAGCCCGGAGAGGCCAAAATACCGCCCGCAGCTGTCAAGGCCGGATGCGAGACATAACTTTAACCCGAGCGCGATAAGAACCGACGCTCGGGTCATAACACATTCGACTAATAAGAGCCTTGAATTGGGTTTCTGAAACCTTGAAGAACCAATGACTGAAAACCTAACAAGAAGGACCCGCCTACCATCCATCCATCCATCTTCTACCGCTTTTCCGGAGGTCCGGGTTGCAGAGGCAGCAGTTCAAGCAGAGAAGCCCAGACTTCCCTCTCCCCAGCCACCTGCTCCAGCTCTTCAGAGGGGATACCAAGGCGTTCCCAGACTAGCTGGGAGACATAGTCTCTCCACCGAGTCCTGGGTCTGCCCCGGGGTCTCCTCCCAGTGGGACGTGCCTGAAACACCTCAAGTGGGAGGCGTCCAGGAGGCATCCTAATCAGATGCCCATACCACCTCAACTGACTCCTTTCAATGTGGAGGAGCAGCGGTTCTACTCTGAGCCTCTCCCGGATGACTGAGCTCCTCACCCTATCTCTGAGGGTGAGTCCAGCAATCCTACGGAGAAAGCTCATTTCAGCCGCTTGTATCCGCGATCTCGTTCTTTCGGTCATTACCCAAAGCTCGTGACCATAGGTGAGAGTAGGAACGTAGATTGACTGGTAAATCGACAGCTTTGCCTTAGAACTAAGCTCCCTCTTCACCACAACAGACCGGTACAACGTCCGCATCACTGCAGATGCTGCTCCAATCCGTCTGTCGATCTCTCGCTCCATTTTCCCCTCACTCGTGAACAAGACCCCAAGATGGCCTACCAATGGCTGTGAATACAGCAAGCCAATTGAAGCAGAGAAATTCGACCATTGAAAGCGTGCCCCCAGTGCGTAAAATCTGTTTTGTGTAAGCCGCTGGGTGACACACACGCGTTCGCCAGTCTTTGTCTTACTACTGTTCTTATTTGTTTTGAAAAATCGTTCGCCAAAACCGCAGTAATTGAATCATTGTTGGACTGGGTCGCGTGACCAGAACCACGAGTCGTAACAAGCGGACCAGCGTCATGTTCATCTGACAATGAGGAAGAGAAGTTCGCCAGCGACACTGCTGTTGTGGACAGGTAAGTGTTATAAGCTAAATTATTCTTTATCCCTGAAAATTGTAAATTACAACTGTGCGTCATCGCCACATGATGGACCGGTCCGTGCGCCGCGTCCAGACCGTGAACGCCCCCACCCCCCGCTACTGTTCTGTAGCGGATTGCAGATATATTGCAGATATTTTAGTACAACTGTGCATAGTAGACCGCGGGGACTGTGCGCCACGGTCGGATGATGTCCGTCCTGTGTAGCGGGGGGGTAGGGGGTAGGGTGGGAGTTGTTATCCTCTACAGATATTTTAGTATAATTTTTAGTGCACTGTAGGTTATTTTTTCTTGTAAAAAAAAAAAAGCCACACATTTTTTACGTGGCATGCTTCTTTGTGTGTTGGGGCTTGATTGTTCATTCATTCATTCATGAATGAATAAACAACCCCCCCCCCCCCCCCCACACACACACACACACACAGCCCCGAGTGTCACCTTTCATTAGAGCCCAAGATGAAGCTTCTATATTGAATCATTCAAAAGTTACAGACGTTTTTCCAAACTGTGCCATTTGGCACAATTTGGCACAGTTCAAAAACGCCTGGGAACAACCTGAGAAAAAAGCTGTGTAATATATTCATTTTTTGTGGTATTGTTACAAAATTTTGACCTCAGCTGGATAACACTTGGTTCTACATTTCTGTTGCATTTTCCAGCCCGGATCTGACAGCTGTGTGTTATTTGCAAGCATTTGTATCCAAAAAAACACCCAGGAGAAATTTATTTTCTTCAAGTTCAGTATGTTTAGATGACTATTACTCAGTGGCCGGAGCACTTAGAGAGATTATGACTGTTTTGCCAAAAAATTCAAAGTGTTTTCTTTTAAATGAGACCAACTCCATGAAGATGCTGCAAAGGGTTGAAGAACAGCTTTTGATTTATTTTGGGTATGTTATTTTTAGGCGTTTTTAGGGAAATTGACCAGAGTGCAAGGGGTTAAAATTTAGGATGAAGTTGCAAATTGAGGACAAAAAAGTTTCAAACTAATGAGAAAAAAGTTGCCATTTAATGAGAAAAAATCTGACAGTTGAGGAAAAAAAAAAAATCCAATTTATAGGGAAAAAAAATTTGGAAATTATGAGAAAAAAGTTGCAAATTTAAGAGAAAAAAGTCACAATTTAGGAGAAAGGAATTCTAAAATTTGTAAGAAAATGGTATCAAATTCATGAGAAAAACTGAAAAGTCTGGAAATTTAGGAGAAAAAGTTTAACATTTATGAGAAAAAATTTGCAAATATACTAGAAAAGAATGTGAAGATTTATGAGAAAAAGTTTAAAATCTATGAGAAAAAAGTTTAAAATCTATGAGAAAAAAGTTCCAAGTCTATGAGAAAAAAGTTCCAAGTCTATGAGAAAAAAGTGCATATTTATGAGATTCAAAGTTGCAAATTTAGGAGAAAAAAAGTCACAAATTAATGAGAAAGTAATTTTAAAATTTATGAGAAAATCATTTCAAATTAATGAGAAAAAAATGTGACAAGTTTTGACAAAAAAATTTGCAAATTTATGAGCAAAGAATGTTAAAATTTATCAGAAAAAAAGTCAGTTTTATGAGGAAAAAAAGTGACAATTTAGGATAAAAAAGTTTAAAATTGTGTGAATGTAAAAAATTTTTGAGGAAAAAAAGCAAAAATTTAACAGAAAACAAGTAACAAATTTAAGAGAAAAAAAAGTCACACATTTAGGAGAAAAAAGTTGTAAATTCTCCGGAAAAGAATGTGAAAATGAAAGAATCTTAAAATTTATGATGAAGTTGCAAATTGAGGACAAAAAAAGTTTCAAACTAACGAGAAAAAAGTTGCCATTTAATGAGAAAAAATCTGACAATTTAGGAGGAAAAAAAATCAAATTTATGGGAAAAAAAAGTTCGAAATTATGAGAACAAAGTTTAAAATTTATGAGGAAAAAAGTCATGAATTTATGAAAAAAGAATGTGAAAATTTGTTAGAAAAAAGTCAGTAATTTGATTTTTTTTTTTTTATTTGAGAAAAAAGTCACATTTAGCAGAAAAAAGTTTAAAATTGAGGAGAAAAGAATGTTCATATTTATGAGAAAAAGTTGCAAAATTAAGAGAAAAAAATCACAAATTAAAGAGTAGGGAATGTGAAAATTTATGAGAAAAAGTAGGAAATTCATGAGAAAAAATGTGAAAATTTAGGACAAAAAATAGTAAATTTCTGAGAAAATAATTTGAAAATTTATGAGGAAAAAGTTGCAAATTCATGAGAAAAAAAATGTAAAAATTTAGGGAAAAAATTGCAAATTTCTGAGAAAAGAATCTTAAATTTATGAGAAAACGTTGCAAATTTAAAAGAACAAAATGTAAAACTTTAGGGAAAAAAATGCAAATTTATGAAAAATTATTTTGAAAATTTATGAGAAAAAGTTGCAACGTCATGAGGAAAAAATGTTAAAATTTATGACATGAATTGCAAATTAATAAGAAAATAATTTGAAAATTTATGAGAAAAAGATGCAAATTCATGAGAAAAATGATAAATTTTATGACTGTCATAAATGCAAATTAATAAAAAAAGATTTGGAAAATTTATGAGAAAAAGTTTCAAATTCATGAGATAAAAGTTTAAAATTTATGAGAAAAAAGTCAAAAATTTATGATAAAAGAATGTAAAAATTTATTTGAAAAAGTCACACATTCAGGAGAAAAAAGTTGGAAATTGAAGAGAAAAGAATGTAAAAATTTAAGATAAAATAGTCACAAATTTATGAGAAAAAAGTTGCAAATTTAGGAGAATGTAAAGATTTATGAAAAAAGTGAAAATTTATGAGAAAAAGCTCAAAATTTAGTAGAAAAAGTCACAAATTTATGAGAAAAGAATGTGAAAGTTTATTAGAAAAACTAGTGCATACCCGTGAATGACAGTAGAAACCAAATATAAGCAAGTATTTCTGCGTGCCCATAGAAAGCAGGTGTAAGCAAACATTTGTTCTTGCCCATGGAAAGTTACTGTTACCATGGAAACAGTAACAATGGGGATGCCTGCCTTTGATCGTTGACATGGTTAAGCAAGTATTGCTGCATGCCCGTCAAAAGCAAGTGTAAGCAAGCAGTTCTGCATGGCCTTAGAAAGTGTTCTGACCTCACAATGTGCCTTTGATGTTTTTATGACATCATAGGAGTTGTTAAGAACTCCTTATATGGTCTTGTGAAATCATAGGAACACTGAGCGCATGTGATATTTCGCATCTCCTCGGCCTCAGCTTGTCTGTGCGTCGCCTGGTGTGAAGCGTTGGCGGCCAGCCGACTACTCCGCATTTCCTTGGTCTCAGCTTCTCTGTGCCTTGCATGGAGTTCACTGTCCCTGGCCAGCTGACTATTCCACATCTGCTTGGTCTCAGCTTTTCTGTGCCTTTCCTGGCATGCAGTGTTGCTCGCTTTGCAAGCATTTCAGGCTTCAAGTTACTCAGCACGTGCATGGTCCACTGCCATGTTTCATGTCTGTTTGTGCTTCCCTTGTCTGTTGTACCCTATGCTGGTGAAGGGTCTCCTCTTGTCTCAGACTGGTGTGTTGTTCAGAGTCATGCGTGTGATGAACTGCTGGAACCTCAGGTGTTTCATCTTCATGGCATCGTTTCTGACATGCAGCAGTTCTCCTAATTCTGTTGCTCTCCATCTAGTGGGTCTTCTTCTTCTTGACCTCTATGTGTAATAATTTCAGCTCATGGACTCGTTGTCGGCCTCCGTCGGTCTATGATGACCATGGAAGAGAATCCTAAACATCTACTCTGCTGGAACAGCACCGCCTGTGGCTGAACAGGCCGATGCACACCGGTGTTCTACCTTCCAGCGTTGGGCGTTGGTAGGATTCAAGCCTGGGCAGGAAGATATGGAGGACAAGATGTTACCCATGCAGCATGTCCCCCCTCTCCACGTTACTGATGAATCCAAAGGAACAGCAGGGCTGCTACAGTTTGGCACCAGCGCCGTCGCAGGAGCTGCCAGAACAATGTTGAGCACAACAGAGAACTGCCTTAGGGGCTCCGACTCCAGATTTTTCCTCAGGGTTGACTCCCGAAGCCTTTCCTGTGACCGGGTGTGCCGCAAGGCAGCGGAGGTTTGAAATCAGGGTTTACCTTCCCCTAGATGGGCTACCTTCCCAGGTTGACGAGCCACCATCTACCCGAAGCATCTGGTTTTAAGGCGCCAGAGATCCGCCCTCGCCCCTTCTCCTATTAGTAAAAGCAGTTCCGCCGGGCTTAGAGACTAAACCACACGGGCAGGCTAGGAGTTGGACTTAGTTGTCAGAGGCTTTTCGAGACGCACGACGTAAGGAGCATTTTATGAGCACTGGGAGCTTAACCCCAGTGCCGCTCCTGGCTATGACAACCTTGCTCATGGACTGGATCATGAAAATAGATCTGAGCAAAAAGAGGCTTTCGATCCTGTTCAGGAAGACACCAACGACTTATTCACCTTGCCAATTTTGAGCCATATGACATCATAAAGACACATTTGTCTCGTCATATAGATATATCTTTATGACGGCGTCGCAAGTCCTATGATGCCTGAGTTCATAGGACGTCCTATCGTGATTAGGCAGAGATCTTCTTCTTCCGGCTTTCAGAGAGAGCAGACACTTTTCTCTCCCTCTCCCACCTCCCATTCCCTTACTGATCCCAGCTTGCTGTGTTCTGTCTGTGTCGCTCTTCTTCTGGCTGAATCTTATTCCAAATGGAAAATTATGGATTTGGTGGGCTTCATATGCGATTGACACCACTTCAAAAGAAGATCGGGCTAGGGGGAGCCCAAGTGGACTCATGGACAATTGGGAATTCATGTGTCTGTGTGATTCGACTGAGATGCGGAAGACATCTCTATTTGTTTGGCTTTTGATCACAGGATTTCTATTTTGGCTCTGGAGTTTCCTGATGTATCAGAAATTAAAGAAGTTGGGAGAGCTGATCAAAATGCGGACCCAGCAAAGCTCCTTCAACAGCAAATTCGACCAGTTGGGGAGTGCACTGATAGCGGCAATGATGAACTGAATGGTGACTGATTCAGTAGGTGGTATACATCTGGAGTCGCTGGTGGTCTCCAGGGAATGATTTTAAAGCCTGTATATGGAAATTATGAAGCACAGAATCACAAGAGAGATGGAAATTCTATGCTCTGAGTGAACTGTGCCTTTGACCTTGATTCGGCGCCCTCTCCTCCTGGATGAAGACAAAACAGAAGAGAGTTTGGCTTCTCTTTAACCCAAACAATTAACATCAATTGCTGTTGTTCAGCAGACCGGACTCTTCAAGGACAGCGCTATCATGTGTCTAATACAGAACTTTGCCATCTGGCATGCACGAAGAGAGAGAGACTCTGGGACATGCTTATCTGTGTTTTGAATACATGAACATAACAACTATCTGTTGCCAGGAGGCGCCCCCCTTTGTTGTACATCAGCAACTGATACATTCAACATTGCACTCACACTGATTATTATTTACATGCTGACTACACACACTGGTCTCTCTTCGCTCCTTTGTATTGTGTGATCTGTATTAGTCTGTTAATTGTGCTTAGAGGGTTTTTTTCTATGTAATCACAATTTTGACTATGTAAATCTTTATTTTGATTAACTATGTTTTTTCTCTCTGCCTATTGTGTCATTCCCTCCCCCATTCCCCCTCTTTACCCTCCACTGATGACAGGCGCCCTCATGGCAGCCGCGTCATTGGAGGCGCTTATCGCGCACCCAATGTCAAGTCAAATTCCTCGTTTGTTTACACTGTAAACATGCTTGGCAATAAAGCTTTCTGATTCTGATTCATTCTATGATGTCCTTTTTAAACCTGACACACACACAGACAGACACACAGAGATTCATGCTTTAATAGAGTTATTTCTTGCTTAAATTGAGTTGTCACTAATTTGTGAGAAAAAAAATGTGAAAATTTATGAGAAAAAGTAACACATTTAGTAGAAACAAGTTCCAAATTCAGGAGAAATGAAAGTGAAAATTTACGATAAAAAGTTACAAATTTGGAAGAAAAAAATGTAACAATGTGAGAGAAAAGATTCCACATTTACAACAACAGAATGTGGAAAATTTAGGAGAAAGAAGCTACAAATTAATGAGAGAAAGTTGCAAATTTATGAGAAAAAAAACTTTCAAATTTGTGAGAAAAGAATGTCAATATTTATGAGAAAAATGAGCAAATTTATGAGAAAAAAAGTTGCAAATTTATGAGACAAAAATGTTAAAATCTTTGAGAAAAACATTGTAAATTTTGGTGAAATGAATGTGAAAATTTATCAGAAATACCTGCAATAAGAAAAAAAAATTAAAATTTAGGACAAAAAAAAAATTGCAAATTTATGAGAAAATTGTCACGATTTAAGAGAAAACAGTGCATATTGTCATGGTGTGGTCCTTGCAGACCGCTAATGAGACACTATAAGCTGCTGATGAGTTTGCATAATTTATTAATGAAGACAGGTAACAAAACAATGAGCCAAGAGGGGCAAAAACACAACTAAGGCTATGACTAAACAGGATACAGAGCCTCAGGGTAAACACTTACTTTGACGGATGACAGACGAAGGGATGACTGACGAATAAGCAACGAATGAAAGTTTGAGGAGATCGCAGCGAGGAGTAAGCCTCAGCTGCTTCCTTAAATACCCAAGACAAACAAATCAGTGGAGAGTGCACTCAGGAGAAATGCTGAACAGCTGTCCCAACGTGACCCGGCTTTGACAGCCAGAAGCCCCGCAGTGACGCTGTCAGAATAAAAGCCCTGACAGCCATATGGTACACCAGAGAACGGGAAACCACCGGACAACCCGAGCATGGATAAAGTCAGCTCACGGACCATGACACATATTTTTGAGAAAAAAAAAAATTGCAAATTTTGGAGAAAAAAGTCACAAATTTATGAGAAAGGAATTTTAAAATTTATAAAAAAAATGGTCTCAAATTCATGAGAAAAAATGTGAAAAGTTTGGACAAAAAAATTGCAAATTTTTGAAAAAAGTGACAATTTAGTAGAAAAAGTTTAAAATTTATGAGGAAAAAGTTGCAAATTTAGGAGAAAAGAATGTGAAGATTTATTAGAAAAAGTTACAAATCTATGAGAAAAAAGTTCCAACTTTATAAGAAAAAGGTGCATATTTATGAGATAAAAAGTTTCAAATTTAGGACAAAAAAGTTACAAATTAATGAGAAAAGAATTTTTAAATTTATAAGAAAACCGTCTCAAATTATTGAGTAAGAATTTGAAAAGTTTGGACAGAAAAATTGCAAATTTATGAGAAAAGAATGTTAAAATTTATGAGAAAAAAGTCATTTTTATGAGAAAAAAAATCAACAATTTAGGATAAAAAAAAAGTGTGAAAATTGTGTGAATGTGAAAATTTTGAGGAAAATGCACAAGTTTAACAGAAAACAAGTAAAAAATTTACGAGAAAAAAGTGACACATTAAGGAGACAAAAGTTGTAAATTCACCGGAAAATAATGTGAAATTGAAAGAATGTTAAAAACAGGCTCAAGACCCACCTTTGTAATTTGGCTTTTAATAAACCTGTTTAACTATCTACATATTTATTCCATCTAGCTACAATGCTCCGCACTGTGCGTTTATATATTTATTCCATCCAGCTACAATGCTCTGCACTGTGTGTCTGTGTGTATATATATATATATTTATAGTAATATGTACATATGTATATTAGCTGCTCTTGCTTGCTTGCTTTTTTTTCTTGCCTTCTGATTGTTGCTCTGAGTGTTGCTATCCCTGTGCTGTTGCAATCCTGGAATTTCCCCGTTGTGGGACTAATAAAGGCTTATCTTATCTTATCTTAACTATTACTGAAGTAGTCACTTATGTTCCATTGTTTTATGGTCTTCTTGGCCCCATTTGTTCTTAGTTTTTCTCATTTTCTTATTGATGTGTTTAGTTCAGTTTTAAAGAATGGGTTTTTAGTTCCTGTTTTTATGTGCTCTTAGTTTCTTTTTGTACCTTTTTAAATTTTGGCTTTTAACAAATCGTTTAACTATTACTGAAGTTGTGGAGTGTGTGAAATCAGAGTCGGGCTCATGGCACACAGTTTATTACACACTTCACATCTCTCTAGCACAGAACAGACTGAACACTTCAGCAGGCACTCTCCTCTTAAGTCTCATGGCATTTCTCCACACACGACATGACATTTGCATCACACTGCATTCAAACCCCTACGTCCTTGACTCCTTCCTGCTATCTCGCCAGGAATCTCCTGAGCATTGTTCTCCCATGTTTATCCACTGTCTCTTGTCTGAGATGCTAAATAATCTGGCTCCCCCAAGGTGCTAAAAAGTAATCATTTATGTTCCATTTTTTTTTACATTCTTCTTAGTGCCATCTGCTTTTAGATTTTCTTATTTTGTAATTAAAGTTTTTATTGAGTTTATACAGGGTGGTACTACACATACTGATCTTCCAGGTATCACATCAGTCTCCAAAAAGGGTAAATAAATAGGGAAAAGAAAAAAAAAAAAAAATATATATATATATATATACGTATATATATATATATATATATATATATATATATATATATATATATATATATATATATATACAGTATATATATATATATATACACTACTGTTCAAAAGTTTGGGGTCACTTAGAAATTTCCTTATTTTTGAAAGAAAAGCACTGTTTTTTTCAATGAAGATAACTTTAAACTAATCAGAAATACACTCTAATATCTAATATACATTGCTAATGTGGTAAATGACTATTCTAGCTGCAAATGTCTGGTTTTTGGTGCAATATCTACATAGGTGTATAGAGGCCCATTTCCAGCAACTACCACTCCAGTGTTCTAATGGTACAGTGTGTTTGCTCATTGCGTCAGAAGGCTAATGGATGATTAGAAAACCCTTGTGCAATCATGTTAGCACTGCTGAAAACAGTTTAGCTGGTTAGAGAAGTTATAAAACAGACCTTCCTTTGAGCAGGTTGAGTATCTGGAGCAGCCCCCAGCCCACGACAAATACAATGCTCTCAAAACCGCGTTGACCCGGCGCTACATGCTCTCGGACTGCGAGAGAGCGGAAAGGCTCTTGATGCGTTCCGAACTGGGAGACGAGTCGGCTGTCAAATTAATGGAGAAGATGTTGCCGTTGATGGGCACAGATGATGGGCATTTCCTCTTTGCCCACCTTTTCCTCTGGAACCTCCCGACGGCGGCTCGAGTGGTCCTTGCCAATTCACCGTTGCTGGCCATGCGCAATTACCGGGCACTAGCACAAGAGGCAGATTGGATTATCCTCACCACCAGAGCTTTCGCTGTGAACACAGTGGTGTTGGAACGCAGCGGTATCGGAACCCAGCGAGATGGCCAGCGGAGGAAAGAAGCCAACAATGGTGGCTGCAGCAGAGGCCAAGAAGCACTGGAGAGACACACTCTGCTTTTACCACCGCCATTTTGGAGAAGACGCATGCCGATGCGTGCCACTGTGCCAATTCAGAATCAGAATCAGAAACAGAATCAGATTTATTGCCATTGTTCATGTAGTACACAAACTAGGAATTTGTCTCGGTGCAATGCTGCAACATTAAAACATGATAAGATAAAGAGATAAACTAAAAAACTTAAAGACTAAAACCATGCAATAAGTGTAGAATAATAAGTAATAATAATAATAATAATAATAATAATAATAATAATAATAATAATAATAATAATAATAATAATATTAATGAGTAATACTAGTCACAGCAGTTTTAAATAAATTAGCAAGTAGCAGATGATGTGGAGTACCACATAGTGCAGTTGATAATGCAACAGAAAAACAGTGATGAATGACATGAGTCTGGTTGAGCTGCTGTATATAGTGCACAAGAGTCAATAAGTCACTTAATGTTCAGCAGTCTGATGGCAGAGGGGAAAAAGCTGTTCAAGTGCTCGGGAAGCACCAGGGCTGGCAGTCGGTAGCAGCTGCGACTGCCAGTGACACAAACAAGCTACTCTACTGTATGTGATAGGGTCGCGCTCGGGGATATGGTTCCTTGTGGACTCTGGCTCCCAAAAGAACCTCATCCTGTGGTCCTACACAGACCAGCTGGTGGGAAGTGGCGGCCCCGAGCTGGCTGCTCAGACCTTAAGACTTTTTTTGAGAGGACACTGACTATATCCTTGCACGGCCGTACATACCAATGGACATTCGTCATAGCGGCGTGTAGCTTCCCCATTTTGGGCGCTGATTTTTTTGTGTGCACACAGACCATTAGTCAATGTAGCTAACAGATGCCTGATTAATGCAATGTCTTTTGATTCTCTGCCCTGTACAGCTAGAGGAGCCGGGTCCACAACACTAGCCAATGTCACAGTTCCCCAACAGTTCCACACACCACTCACCCAGTTCCCAGCACTCACAGTTCCAACGTTTTCAAAGGCCGTCACTAAACATGGGGTGGAGCACTTCATTACCACCACGGGGCCACCCGTTTTCACATGACCTCGGTGCCTGGACGCAGCTAAACTGGCCATTGCGCACAAGGAGTTTGCCAACTTGGAAAGGTTGGGCAACATCAGACGCTCAAACAGCCCATGGGCATCCCCGCTTCATATGGTGCCTAAAGCCAAGGGATCGTGGTGACCATGCGGATATTTCCGCAGATTAAACAATGCCACAGCACACGATCACTATCCAATCCCCCAGGTCCGCTGTTAGCACCAGGTGCTGGTGTGCGCAGAGCACATACCTAAAACATCAGTAATAACCCTGTTTGGTCTTTTTGAGTTCTTACACATGCCTTTCGGTTTAAAAGGCGTGGCGCAGACATTCCAACGCATGATGGATGCAGGAAAGTTTTCCAGAGGTTGGAGAAGCACGGGTTAATAATCAACCAGGCGAAGTGCCAGTTCGGGGTGACGGGAATCGATTTTTTGGGCCATCGCATCTCACCAGAGGGTGCGATGCCTTTACCGGACAAAATGCGCACAGTAGCAGATTTTCCCCGGCCTCAGTCGGTCAGGGCACTGCAGGAGTTTTTGGGGATGGTTAACTTTTACAACCGTTTCCTCCCACGCGCAGCTCAGGTCATGCAGCCTTTGTATGCCACACTTAAGAAACAGAAACCGGCGGACAGAGTCGACTAGACTCCTGAGCGAGAGCAGGGGTTTTCCGAGGTTAAAACAGCTCTAGCGAATGCCGCACTATTGGCACACCTGGACCCGACTGCTTGGATAGCACTCACTACCGACGCATTGCACGTGGCCATAGTGGCCATAGTGGAGCAGTACGTCGCCAGTTCTTGGCAGCTGCTTGACTTTTTTAGAAGATCTTTGCGCGACAATGAGCGTAAATACAGCACGTTTGACTGGGAGTTACTGGCTCTCCACCTGGCCATACGTCACTTCCAGTTCTGGCTGGAAGGATGCACCTTCACTGCTTTTGTGGACCACAAGCCGCTAACGCCATGGCCAAGGTTTCGGAACCATGGTCGGCCCGGCAGCAGAGACAGCTGGCTGCGATCTCAGAGTTTATGACCGACATTCAACATGTGGTCGGTAAACTCAATGTGGTGGCAGACTGCCTCTTGTGCGCATTAGTGGCCCCAGTTGACATAGGGATAGATCATATGGCCATGGCCGCTGAGCAGATCAGAGATGCGGACATTTGCGCTCTCCAGTCTGGACCAACGGCTGGAGAGCAGGCTGGAGAGCAGAGGCTGGAGAGCAGAGTACTGCAAGATGCCAGAACTCAGAAAAAACTCAGAAAAGGATTTATTGCCAAGTACATTAACAGTAAACAACTGATAACATACGAGGGATTTGACTTGACACTGAAAACAACATGCATTTCCGGTGACGCGGCAGCATCGATGATGCGCCTGTCAGCAGACTAGGAACAGGAAGCATAGGGAAGAAAAGGATAAACACAATAGGAGAGAGCAAAAAAGCATTGATTGTCGGAATACCGGTCATAGATGGCTGCACGGTGGCGCAGTGGTTTAGCACTGTGGCAGCACAGTTTTACCCTCGGCCGGGGGACCGCCGGGATCTTGAGATCGTGGGTTCGATCCCAGCCCCCGACCAACAGTGAGCTGTGTGGAGTTTGCATGTTCTCCCTGTGTTGCGTGGGTTTACTCCGGGATTTCTCCGGTTTCCTCCCGCACACCAAAAACATGTAGGTTTAGGGCGCTCGCGCACGCAGCGACCAGCAGCCGGTGGCTTGTCACCAGACTGCAAACCAAGTCTACCTACGGGTACAAATAAGTAACAAAAAAAAAAAAAAAAAAAATAGATGATCAATATTATGATTACAAGAAAAAAAGCCCTCAATGCACAATTAGCAGACAATAGAATGTATACAAGGACACAAAGAGAGCAGTGAATGAATGATCTTCTCATCTTCTCATCTTCTCATCCAATCTGTGACGTCTCCAAAGGCAGCCCGTGCTTGGTGGTCCCACGCGCTTGGCGTCGCCGCATTTTTAAGTCGGTTCACTCCCTGGTGCACCCAGGAGTGCGCACGTCAGTCAAAATGGTGGGAGCAAAGTTCATCTGGCCAAGCCTCTTCAAACAGGTGAAAGAGTGGGCTGCAACCTGTGTAGCGTGCCAACAAGCCAAGGTGCACAGGCACACAAAGGCCCCCCCTTGAGCCGTTTCATGTCCCTGCTAAGAGGTTCAACCACGTTCACGTGGACCTCGTGGGTCCCCTCCCGCCATTGCAGGGGTTCACACACCTCCTGACAGTAGTGGACCATACCACACGGTGGCCTGAGGAGTCCGGCTAGCTTCTACCGCGTCCACAGAAGTTGCACGTGCTTTTTTGACAACATGGGTGGCACGTTTTGGCACCCCTTCGGATATTGCGTCCGAACAGGGCCCGCAGTTCGTTTTCGAAAACAAAGGTTTCCGACCTCTGGTCCTTGATGGCTCGGAGCCTGGGCATCACAATTCATTGCACGACTGTGTACAACCTCCAAGGCCAATGGGTTATGTGAGTGTAACACTACTTTAGGTGCAGTCTTGCACCCTTTTGGTAGTACTGGGTATGGCAATGTAGTTACCTTTAACCTTACCACCTGGACAGAAGGGACAATTGGGCCAGGTCAGATAGATTCCAGGATCGTAGGAGCCTGGGAGGTGCAACAACAGATGACACACACAGAAGTATGGGAACTTGCAAGTATATGTATTTTTCTTAGTGGTGTACACTTAAACAAACATGAAGCGCTCGTGACAAAAGTGGAAAATAAAATACAAATAAAATAAAATACCCCAAATGTATTTACAGTCTGTTCAGTCCTTTTGTATCTGTCCCAGTTGACCAGTTGGATCACCTCTACCAGTTAATCGGGTTTGGGCTTTGGCTCGCCATCCAGATCTGGAGATCCACGTTCTTCTGAATCCAGTCCAAACAAAAACCTGACCTACAGGATAGGCCAGACAAAAACTTAATCTATGATCTAAGTCAAGTGCATTGGCTTGCCATCCAGATCTGGAGACCTAGCTGGAATTAGCATCGGAGGTTAGCAATTTAAGCTAGCGGTTAGCATTTCACATACACAATGAATGGCACTCACCATGCCAAGCAACACGTGCTTCACAGGATTTCCGCGCTCACGTGAGTTCACAGCCTTTGGGTTCAAATCTTAAAATTTAACAAGAGAGGTATTAGAATTTGACAATACAGCAATACCTCGTTTCTTGTGTTGGTTTTGGCTTACCAATCTCAAGAGTTTTATCCGGGCAAAGGCTGTTACTAGCACGTTAGCTCACCCTCTCAGTAAGGGATCGCGCTCACTTGTTCGACGTCTCTGCTACGACTGAAGCGTTCTGCAGGTTACACCCAAGACCGAGCGAGGGAGCGCGTGACCCTACTGGCTGGCGTTACCCCATTGGCTGATGCTGCCAAACAAATGGCGCAGCCACTGGTTGCTCAATATACCAAATAAAAACACTAGGAACCCCATCAGAGCCCCTTAGAAATGTTTTTAACTAGTAATGGATATATTTTTTGAACTTATATTTATTTATATATTCATCTTCAAAATATCCATTCCCATTGTGAAATGAGTGTCCCCCCTCCCTTTTTTTTAAAGCAGTATCAATATTTATAATTTTATTTATGTTTTTAGCACGGGGTTACATGAGTGTTTCCATAGGTCACTTAAAGCAGCACTCAGGGCTTCGCTTACAGATGCAAATTGGGTGGACCGGTTGCCGTGGTTTCTTTTAGGGTTGTGTTCAGCTCTGAAGGAAGATTTGGCGGCCTCCCCAGCAGAGCTGTTTTTTTCCCAGCCGCTGCAGCTGTCATGTTCTGGGTCATCACCCCATCCATGACTTGTGGCTGTAGGGTTTAATTGTTGCTTATTAATTTCAGCTGGCGGATTGAACCTCGCTCTTCGCCAGTCCTACAGCCACGCCTCCTCCTCACCAGGCATCCACCAGCTGTATGGTTCACCACATACACACTTACACACTCATGCACGCACACACACTCAAGCACACATACACACACACACACACACACACACACACACACACACACACACACTCACACTCACACACATACACATAGTCCTATCAGTCACACACCTGTTGCCACATGGCTGGTCTACTCGCTGTCATTAGGGCTTTGTACAAATAGCAGGGCAGTACGACCAGCCGGCATGGCAGCTTAGCAAACCTTGGACATCCAGACTCGCTTCTGTTAGTTACCCCTGGACTGAATCGTGTTGTTCCCTCAGATTTTTTCCACTCCGACACTGTTGTAAGTCTTTCCTTGTGCCTTTTTCTCCTCTCCTGCCTAATTGGAGCATGTTAGGCATTCCCGTTCAACCAACTAAGTTTGTAGCTGGGTGTCTTGCCTTTTTCCATTGTGACTGTATTTGGACATTCTATACATTCACCCATTGTAAATAAACACGTTTCTTACTCTGCGTTTTGGGCTTACTGATAATTCATATGTTCACTGTGCAGTTTATGCAGTGAACATGACAGTAAACTGCCACCAGAAAGAGCCCAAGCAGTAAGTAACGTGTTACTCATTTTTGTGTTTTTTTTCACCCACCTGCTTGGAGCATCATGTCCTGGTCAAGCCGTTCCTACACCAGTTTTAGTGGATGGGCAGCAGGACAGCCCAGTGCAGAGGAGCAACGAGCAGCCTGGTGAATCTAGGAGCTTTTGGAGGAGGCGTACGACTCCATGGGACCCGGAGAATGTCTAGCCTGCCTTGACAGAGTTATCCGGATCCTGAAGACTCACTGGGGCCTCTGGAATTACCCCGAGTACTCCAAGCTGCTGTCCGGAGTCTTTGCGCTCGAGCAGGCTTTCCTCAACCTGAAGAGAAGGGCTATCCGGACGAAGCCCAAACAAACACGCCCTTCTCTGCCGGCGGCCATCTTCTCCTCTCCTCATTCCACCATTCCAAGATGGTGGCCACTAGGTCGGCGACGTCAGCATCACTCAGAATGCCGGAGGAACGATTCAGCCCTGCTAACTTCCCCAGCTATGACACCGAGCCCAGTCACCTCTGTATTGATATGTGAAGTTCATATGGAGTCACCACTAGAGGGCAGTATGACCCCGGCCAGGACCTGACTATAAAAGGAGATGTACATGTGCCACTGTGTGGTTAGTAGTTAGTTGCTGTTGAAGTGACAAGTAAAAAGTCCTAACTGACACCCGGTGTGTGCGCCTCGTCATTACATGTTCCAGGAGAACATTACATGGTACCAGGAGTAAATTACATGATACCAGGATATAAAACTACGAACTGACGACGAAGATGAACGCTCTTCGACAGCCGGACGAGTTAAAGTTGACCGGTAACGTCAACGAGAACTGGAAAGTATTCAAACAGAGTTTTGAACTTTATTCGCTTGCTATCGGTCTCCGTGACGAGGAGAGGAAAATAGCATTACTGCTAACGGTAGCAGGGCGAGCGGCGCTAAATGTGTTTAACACATTCATCTTCACGGAAGAAGAAAAAGGCAACTTCGACGCCGTGATGAAGAAATTTGACGATTATTGCACACAGAGAAAGAATGAAACGTACGAGAGGTATGTGTTCAGAAAAAGACTTCAGAAAGAGTCAGAGTCCATCGAGCTGTATGTCACAGACCTACGGTTGAAATGTCAGTCATGCAACTTTGGAACATTGAATGAGTCAATGATACGGGACCAAATTGTAATAGGGGTCCAAGACAACAAATTGCGGATGCAATTACTCAAAGAGACTAACTTAACGCTGGAGAAAGCGATACAGATTTGCCAAGCGTCTGAGAGTATAAAGGCACAATTAAAGACTTTTAGCAGCAAGGAAAAAGAGACTGCTGAGGTCGGTGCAGTGCTGCGCGCGAAGCCGAAAGGAACGTTGCAGGCAAGAAAAAGGGAGGCAAACCCAGAGCGCGCGCGCGGGAACTGTGAGCGGTGTGGAATGCAACATGCGCTGAAACAGTGTCCAGCATTCGGGAAGGAATGTCGCAAGTGTGGCGGAAAAAATCACTTCGCAAAGACTTGCTTCTCAAAGAGGAGGGTGCAACTCGTGGAAAAAAAGAGCGACAGCGAGGAGGATCAGTTTTACGTGGACGCCATCGAGGGAGAGACGAGCGCTGACGAATGGATAGTGTGCCTGGAGATGAATGGCACGGACATGTCACTGAAGCTCGACACAGGTGCGCAGGTAAACATCCTGCCAATGAAAGAATTTAAAAGACTGAAAAATAAGCCGAAAATAAGAGATAAAAAGATTAATCTGAGAACACATGACGATAAGCCAATACCCACTAAAGGAATGTGCAGGGTTACACTGTCAAACAAAGATAAGACAGTGAATGCATTGTTTGTACTTGTTGATGGAAATAGACAAGCAATTTTGGGTTTAAAAATATGCAATCAGCTAGGTCTGATCAAAAGGGTGAATGTCATTGATACAGACAAAGTGACAACACGAGAAAATACAGAGGCTACAACAAGTAAGCATAAACACACTGACTGGGTGAAAGAATACAAAGAGGTGTTCAAAGGAATAGGCCGCCTACCAGGCAAACAAAAAATTAGGCTGAAAGAGAATGCAGAGCCAGTCATACATGCAGCAAGAAAAGTGCCAATAGCTCTTAAAAAGAGGCTGAGAGAAACACTAGACTCACTGATAGCAGACGGAGTGGTCAGAAAAATAGAAGAACCAACTGAATGGGTTAACTCACTAGTTATAGTGGAGAAGCCAAATGGAGATTTGAGATTGTGCATAGATCCAAAAGATCTAAATAAAGTAATACAGCGGGAGCATTACAGGCTACCAACAAAATCTGACATAACCAGCACAATGAGTGGAGCAAGCTACTTCACAAAATTAGATGCCAAATCTGGGTTTTACCAAATAGTGCTCGACGAGGAAAGCGCTAAATTGTGCACATTTAATACGCCATTCGGAAGGCATTGCTTTCTACGAATGCCGTTCGGGATTAGCTCAGCCCCTGAAATTTTCCATAGAACAGTGCAGCAATTGTTTGACGGAATAGAAGGGGTGGGAGTTTTTCTTGATGATGTGGTAGTCTGGGGAAAAACAAAAGAGGAGCACGACGAAAGGTTGGCAAGAGTTCTCACACAGGCGCAAAAGTCAGGTATGAAACTGAATAAGAGTAAGTGCCAATTCGGGGTACGGGAGATTACATACCTGGGAGAAAAATTATCTGGGGCAGGCGTGCAACCAGATCCGGAAAAAGTGCGGGCCATAGGAGAGCTGCCAGTACCGCAGAACAAAAATGACTTGCAAAGAGCCCTAGGACTAGTCAATTACATGGGAAAATTTATCCCAAATTTATCAGCTAACACAATAGCTCTTAGAAGCTTGTTAGAGACCAATACAATGTGGCAGTGGATGGCAGAGCATGCCAGAGAATGGGAGTGGCTCAAAAGCAGTCTAATAAAGGAGCCAGTGTTAAAATTCTATGATCAGGACAAACTGCTAAAAGTGTCCACAGATGCGTCCAAAGCCGGCCTAGGAGCTGTGCTATTGCAAAAACATGACACAGAGTGGTATCCAGTCGCATACGCATCGCGCACCATGACAAGCGCAGAAAAAAATTATGCGCAAATAGAGAAAGAGACTCTAGGTGCAGTGTTTGGATGTGAGAAGTTTCATGAATATGTGTATGGACGGTCAGTAATACTAGAAACAGACCACAAACCACTGATTGCGATCTCACAGAAGCCACTGGGTGACGCACCACCGCGCATCCAGCGTCTAATGTTAAGATTACAGAAATATGACTTGAAATTTGAGTTTACACCAGGCAAGCAACTAATTGTAGCCGATGCGCTGAGTAGGGCTAGCTTGAGCAACACCAGCAGCACAACAGAAGAAGCAGTGCAAATACATGTAGACTCTATTAAGGCACACATGCCAGTGTCAGATGCAAAATGGACGAAGATAGTGAAAGAAACACAAAAAGATGAGAAACTAAAAAGAGTAATGGAACAGATACATCAGCCAGGACAGGTTATGATTGACAAGCCTTACCAACACTTTAAAGGTGAACTGTCTGTGTTAGATGGGGTTCGGTTAAAAGGTACAAGGATAGTCATACCTACCTCCATGAGATCAGAAATGGTTAAATTAGTGCATGAGGGGCATTTGGGTATTGAAAAGTGCAAAAGACGTGCACGTGATGTTTTGTATTGGCCCAACATGCACAAGGACATTGAGGCATATGTGCAGCGCTGTGACATTTGCCAGCGCCTCAGGTATCAACAGCCAAAGGAGCCTATGAGGCCCCATGAGAAGCCTCAAGGGCCATGGAGAAAAGTGGGCATGGATCTATTTCAGCTTAAGGGCAAGGACTATCTGTTAGTCATGGACTATCATTCCACCTACCCAGAGTTTGCAGGGTTGAGTGACACAACAGCAGAAAAGGTGATTGCACATACAAAGACAATGTTCGCACGCCATGGAATTCCAATGACTGTTGTGAGTGATAACGGACCACAATTCACGAGTCAGTGCTTCAAAGACTTTGCAGACACATATGGGTTCAAGCACGTGACCTCAAGCCCTCTGTACCCACAGTCGAATGGGTTAGCAGAGAAAGGGGTGCAAATAGTGAAGCGCATACTGAAAAAAGCTGCAGACAATGCAGAAGACCCACACCTGGCGATCCTGAATTACCGAGCATCACCACTGGAGAATGGACTGTCCCCAGCAGAAATGCTCATGAACAGAAAACTCAGAACGCGACTTCCATCAGCATCTCAGGTGATGGAAAAGAGAGATGTGAGGCGTGATGAGAGGCAAACTGAACTGTACAACAGAACAGCACGACCTCTGAGACCACTTGCACATGAGGACATTGTGCGAGTGAGATGTGATGGAGAATGGGGACCGCTGGCAAAAGTGGTTAAAGAAACAACTCCCAGATCATATGAAGTCATCACAGAGCATGGGAAAACAATGAGGCGAAACCGACGTCACTTACTGAAAGTGCCTCAGACAAAAATGAGAGTCACAGACAGTGAAATAAGCGACATGCTAATTTACAGCCAAACCGAACAACCAGAAATGGCTGAGAACCAAAAACTTAGAGACAGACAATAACGAACAGACTGAGGTGACACAAATCAGAAGATCACAAAGGCAAATTGTGAAACCGAAAAGATTGATTGAGGAAATGTAAGGAGTACTGAAAAAAAAAAAAAATGTGTTGATGTTGAATTGTAAACAGAGAAAAAAATGTGTTGATGTTGAATTGTAAACAGAGAAAAAATTGAACTTGTGATTCAGTGTACAAGGTGAAAGAAATGTAAATAGAAATGGAGTTTATTTTTTATATAGAAATTTGAGAAAAAGTTTATAGTTGGACATGACCTTTACTAGAAAAAAAAGGGAGATGTATTGATATGTGAAGTTCATATGGAGTCACCACTAGAGGGCAGTATGACCCCGGCCATGACCTGACTATAAAAGGAGATGTACATGTGCCACTGTGTGGTTAGTAGTTAGTTGCTGTTGAAGTGACAAGTAAAAAGTCCTAACTGACACCCGGTGTGTGCGCCTCGTCATTACATGTTCCAGGAGAACATTACAACCTCCGCTGTGGTTCATCAGTCCGAGCAGTCCCGTCTGCAGGATCTCCCTTTGCATCCGCTGTGAGGTCTTCCTCCTTGGTTTGTTTACCAGCAGCAGTGGGGCGCTTGCTTCCCTCACCGGGGTCTCCCGTTTCTGCGGTGAGAGGGGCGGCTCCCATATTTTCTATGGAGGAGCTAAGCACCGCCTTTCTCAGACGGACGGGTGAGGACATTCAAACAGCAGCAGCTGCAGTCAACACCATAAACCAGGAAAACAGGCAAGTATGTTTTCATTTGACTCACATTAATAATGAAATGTCTTGCCTTATTCCCGGTAGGGAGGCTCAGGAAAAGCAGTCCCCTGAGCTCTCCCCGCCTTCTGCTGTTAAAAACTGTTCACCAGCTCTCTCTCCTCTCCCCTTTGTGTGCCTGCCAGAACCAGAGCCGAGCAACCAGGATCAGGAGGAGCCAGAGGTCCGGGGTGGGGGTGGGGGGGGTCCTCCCGCAGCCATGGTGAACCAGGTCCCAGCCGTCATGTTGGTTCACCACATACACACTCATACACTCACATTCACACTCACACACACACATAGTCCTATCAGTCACGCACCTGTTGCCACACGGCTGGTCTACTTGCTGTCATTAGAGCTTTGTACAAATAGCAGGGCAGTACGACCAGCTGGCGTGGAAACTTAGCAATGTCAGCCTTGGACATCCAGACTCGCTTCTGCTGGTTACCCCTGGACTGAATTGTGTTGTTCCCTCAGAGTGAAAAATTTGCCTTTATTTTCTTTTGCTATTTTTCTTTTACGTGTAACACTGATACTGTGGAGGACCCAGTCAATATGTTCCCTAGTCAGACTGATTTGCAGGGCAGGAGGAGATGCATAAGAGAGGAGAAACGGATATGCATTCTCCTCCGGTTTGCATAATAATGCGCCGGCAGGCTGGGTGACAAAAGTGAATTGTCATGGGGGATGTATGTGTATTAATGCAAACAGTGACAAAGTGGATTGTCATGGTAAAGGTACGTATTCATGCTAATGCAGCACCACAGGTCGCAGGGCGTGTGGTATGGTATAAAAAGAGAGGTGCCCGAGATCTGGTTTATAGGCTTCTTATTCTTGTGAATGTTAGAGAGAGCTTAATAAAGTCTGCTCTGTTCTGGAACCGCCTTTCCTGATTATTCCTGTCTCTACAATACAAACAATAATTCCCCCCTTGCAGGACGACAAACATTAGGATGAGACTTAACATCGGAATGGGCCTTTGGTCCACAGTCTGAGAAATTGTCGAACTCGACGTAGAGACAAAGTTGATCATGCAATACTTATTTCCGTAGAAAAAAGCCCAACAAACACAATGCCCAATCTAAAAGCTAAATTTACCACATCTTGCTGTTTTCTTTAAAAAAAAACAAACTACTTAAAGTTCACGCAGATGCATTTTTTCTGTACACTTGAAGTTTTGACTGCATATGCCCATCAGTAAAATACTGTGTTTGTTGTTTTGTATCAAAAATAGTTTTTTTTTTTTTTTTTTTTGTGAGAATGAAGGTTGTTTCAAAATATTAACCAGAAACTACTCTGGAGCCTGGTGGCTGACCAAAAAATTCACGTTGTCTGTGCGGGTAACTTAATTGAACCCCATGCTGTGATAGACACAAGTTGCAAGTTTTGCTTTTGCACAAAATCAAAAAAGAAATCTACATTGCGAAGCTTAGTCCTTTGTGAAATGTGGTGCTGTCAGAGAAAGCATATTGTTTGGATCATCGGAAAAAAAACTTAAATAGCATGAAACTGTTCGAATGACTGACTGACGCTGAAAAGTGCAAGTGGCCTTCTGACTCCAGGAGACACTGTTATGATGCTGCTGAGTGAGCTGCGGACTGTTCATTTCTTTGCAAGGGGGTAAACTTACACGTTCAGCAGGGGATCAAATAATTATTTCCCCCACTGAAGAAAATGGATGAAGCCAACAGGACAACATCATCTGTTGTTTGCAGATGATGCTGTCCTGTTGGCTTCATCCAGCAATGACCTACAGCTCTTGCTGGGATGGTTTGCCGCTGAGTGTGAAGCGGCTGGGATAAGAATCAGCACCTCCAAGTCCGAGTACATGGTCCTCAGCCGGAAAAAGGTGGATTGTCCTCTCTGGGTTGGGGACAGGCTCCTGCCCCAAGTGGAGGAGTTTAAGTATCTTGAGGTCTTATTCACGAGTGAGGGGAAAATGGAGTGAGAGATTGACAGATGGATTGGAGCAGCATCTGCAGTGATGCGGACGTTGTACCGGTCTGTTGTGGTGAAGAAGGAGCTGAGTTCTAACGCAAAGCTGTCAATTTACCAGTCAATCTACGTTCCTACCCTCACCTATGGTCACGAGCTTTGGGTAATGACCGAAAGAACAAGATCGCGGATACAAGGGGCTGAAATGAGCTTTCTCCGTAGGATTGCTAGACTCACCCTCAGTGATAGGGTGAAGAGCTCAGCCATCCGGGAAAGGCTCAGAGTAGAATTGCTGCTCCTCCACATTGAGAGGTGTCAGTTGAGGTGGTTTGGGCATCTCAGAATCAGAATCAGAATCAGAATCAGCTTTATTGCCAAGTATATTTACAAGTAAACATACGAGGAATTTGACTTGACATTGGACGCGCACGTTAGGCGCATCCAATGACGCGGCGCCATGCAAGGCGCCTGTCATACAGTTGAGGTAAAGAGGGGAAGGGAGGGGGAGGAAAACACAATAGGAGAGAGAAAAAACATAGTTAATCAGAATAACGCTCATATAAGCTCATATAAAGCTCAAATGAGCCAAATTTTGACTACACAGAAAAAAACCCTCTATGCACAATTAGCAGACGCTATAGATCACACAAACAAGAGTTGAGAGAGGCAGTGTATGTATGAGTCAGTATATGTGTATCAGTTCGTGTAATGTTGTGTGCATTTGTGTAGTGTAGGTGTGACAGTTGCTAGTGAACAGCAGAGGGTGCCTCCAGGCAGTAGATAGATGTTATAGTCATGTGACTTATAAACAAGTCCGGAGTCTGTCTCTTCGCTTGCAGATAAAGGCACATGGACTGTCCTTGAGAAGTTCATCCACTGAAGACAGCAGCTGTCTGTCGATTGTTTGGGCTAGCAGCCACCACTACTGCTTATCTCATCAAGGAGGAATGTAAACAGGGCATCAAAACAAGGTCAAATCTACACAGCTCAGAGCCCACGGAGAATAGAAATTTCCTCTCTTCATGCGCTTGTGCTTCATAATTTTAATATTACAGGCTTAAACAGGCATTCCATTCCATGGAGAGCACGGGGCTCCAGATGTATTCCTTCACTGAATCACTGTCATTCAGTTCACCGTTTGCCGCTACACGTGCACTCCCCAACTGGTCAAATTTGATGAAGGAGCTTGCTGGGTCCGCTTTGATCACCTCTCTCACCTTCCTTCAATTTCTGATACATCAGGGAACTTCACAGCCAAAAATGGAAGTCCTGAGATCATATCCAATAATGTTTCCTGCCAAATCTCCACAGACGCATGACTTCCAATGTCCATGAGTCTCCTCTTGGGTTCCTCCTGACCCGATCTTCTTTTGAAGTGGTGACAATCACAGTTAAGCCACTTTCCAGATCCATAATTTCCATTTAGATTAAGATTCAGCAGAAGAGCGACTAAACACAGACAAAAACACAACATTGCAAGCTAGGATCAGAAGGGAAAGAGAGAGGATTAGAAAAGGCGTCTGCTCTCTCTCAGAAGCGGAAGTGAAAAAAGAAGGCATCTGATTAGGATGCCTTCTGGACACCTCCCACTTGAGGTGTTTCAGGCATGTCCCACTGGGAGGAGCCCCCGGGGCAGACCCAGGACTCGGTGGAGAGACTATGTCTCCCAGCTGGTCTGGGAACGCCTTGGTATCCTCTCTGAAGAGCTGGAGCAGGTGCCTGGGAAGAGGGAAGTCTGGGCTTCTCTGCTTGAACTGCTGCCTCCGCAACCCAGACCTCCGGAAAAGCAGCAGAAGATGGATGGATGGATGGATAGATGGACTGAAGAAAATCTCTGGGATAGCCATCAAAACTATATTTAATGATTCAAAGACTTATTTTTTTCCTCCCATGATTTTGGCATGTTTCTCTTTAACCTCAATACATTTCACCCCTGACACAGCTGTTTCGAGGGACAGTGTGTATGTGTGTGTGTGTGTGTGTCGGGGGGGGGGGGGGGGCTTTGCAATGGGAATGGCCACTGTGACTGATGTGTGTTTGCTTGTGTTTGTGTGAGAGAGAGTGAAAAAGAAGGGGGGGCAGCCAGAGGAATGTTAAATTTGCTAGGTGATATCAAACACACATATAAACACGTGCTGGTTGTTTCAAATATTGAATAAAAATAATTTAACTGTTGGTAAATATCACATGCAAGTTGTGGGGAGTTTTACAGAAATGTGCTTGTTAAGTTTGAAGTCTTTGAACCATACAGATTTGCACCTTTTCTCCTACTGACTCAGCAAACAGTTAATTCTTAACTCATCTGTTTTGACTGAGAGAATGGCTGCGTCTGTGATTTTTCTGACTAATGTGGGTGTGTGCTTTCGTGTTAAGATCAAAGACCCCACGTGTTTGGGCCGCTGTCGGTTTGATGAGGAGTTCAAAGCACTTGATTGACAACCTCATTACATAAAGTGACATATGGACAATAGATTAGAAACAAAGCTGTCGGTTTGACGAGAAGTTCAAAGCACTTGATTGACAACCTCATTACATGAAGTGACATTTGGTCAATAGATCAGAAACAAAGCCATCAGTTTGATGAGACAGTTCAAAGCACTTGATTGACAACCTCATTACACTAGGTCAAAGGTCATGCTTTCAATGCACTTTTGATTGACAACCTCATAATGTGAGGTGACAGGGGTGGGGTCAGGGTCAGGTCAGGTCAAAGGGGGTGTGGTACCTGTCAAAATGAGATTAGGGGTGTGTTAAAGTACACCCCCCTCTCTTTCAGAACATATCTTCAACACCATAACATTAACTGTAGCAGCACATCAGACACACCATAATCTCCCATTCATACCTAACCCGGGTCTCCCGAAGGCCCCCCTCTGGAGTATCCATCCCGTGGCCCACTCTCAGAGCATCTCCACCTACTCGTGACAGGAGAGGGGCTGCATTGACATCCTTTTCTGCTCAAGTGCCGCAGCTCGTTGGGATGCCGTCTCGACCCATCAGTCAAATTCAGGTACCCGTTGCCGTCAAACTGGATCACCCACAGATTATCCTGTCCAACTCTCAGTTCTCTCAAACTGCGCACCCGACCAAGCCAAGGCTCGTTCCTAGGGAGGACGTCATCACCCTTGCCCAGGGGAGTGCTCACTGGCTTCTTCCATCATCTACGTCATGATCTGGCACCCTTATGGCTCCTCAGTGGTCTGCCAAGTTGACTTGAGCCAAGTCCCTTGTTATTATTTTTGGCACGGCTAGGGTTCGGGCCATCTGATGTTACCCCGGTTGCTAGTTGTTGCATTGGAGCAGCACCAGCAACATGAGGCTCAACAGTGGTACCCAGTCGGCCACCGGAGCCCCGCTGCTCTTGCTCTCCAGACCGTTTCACCTTCGCGGGGGCTAAACCATGCCATTCGGGTCCACCATACTCGGGACCGCAAATATTGGCAAGGAGCCCCCGTCTTGTCGGCGTACTCTGATGCTGGCGGCATCCTTCTTCACCTGGAATGGACCACCTAACGTCTCACACTTCTTCGCCACTTCCCACATAAAATGGCTGGTCCCACAGACCACCACCTGCCCACTCCTCCATATCTCCGCAGGTGATCAGGTGATGGAGAAACCAAACCCGTAAAACAAGTCACAGCCCATCAGATTGTTACCTTCTCAAGACACCATGAACTCAGCTGTGCACATAGAGGCCTCCTTATACCTTACAGACAACCACACCGAGCCCACGATGTCAAGGGGATTATTACCATATCCATAACAGGCCATGTTCATCTTACTCACGTTGTAGTGGGGAAAACACTGTCTTACTGTTTCCAAGTTCAGAATTGAGACCGCTGATCCTGTGTCCACCAACAGCAGTATCGGTGTCCCATCCAGCAGAATGTTGCAAATGATTTGCCTGTCCATGTTGGGCAAGACAGTGTGGACCACCGTAGGCGCTTTCTTTTTCACACTGTCCTTTGCAAGTCTCCGTCCCTCCTTGTTGAAATTGTGGCCAACCCCGGCGAAGTGATAGAGCAAACCACACCCTCCATAACGCTTTCCCTTTGCTGTGTACTCCCTCGCTCTAAAGCGGTGCCTGCTGGATCTGCAACCATGGCAACTCAGCGTCCCCAGGACGGACTTTATTTTTATGATGGCCGCATACTCATCATCGCCGCCATCATCCGGATCCAAGGCCAGAGTATTCCACCATGCGTCGTTCCTGGGCAGGGCTTCGTCTTCACTGAGATTTCTCGTTAGTTGTTCCGCTGCCTTGTTTGGTTGTGCTAGCTCCATGGCTGTTAGCGGTGTTAGCTCATCAGTGTGAGTTAGCAGGCGAACTCTTGCCGAGGAATAGGCCACGTGTTCCTCTAACTGGTCACGGACCATCTCCCCCTCCAAAGTCCCAAGCCTGCACTCACCTGCCAGCCGCCGAAGTTCCACCACAAACTGTCAAACCGACTCTCCGGGTCGTTGGCTTCGCTTCTTGAACTGCATGTGCCATGTTATGATGTTTTCAGGGGCGCGAAAGTAGCCTGCCATGAGCCTCGCTACATTGCCGAATGAGTCACCTCCTCCAAGCGTGCTCAGGACCCTCCGGCTTTCCACACCCAGTTTATGGACCAGAATAGCCCCTGCACACAATTTGTCAAGGTTGCCGAGGTCTAACGCCAACAGATAGTTTTCAAAGGCCACATACCATCTGGCCCAAGGGACCAACGGCTCACCTGTAGCCTCCAAAATTGAACGAAGTGCGGTAGCAGCCCTCTCTATCTTCATATATCCTCGCTGCCAAATGTTGTGTCTGAATAAAGAGGAGTCGAGGTGATGTTTTATGGTTTTATTATAACATGAACTATACACACTGGAGTCCCTACCGTGAGTGCAGGAGCCACAGCGAAGAGACAATATGTCTCCTGCAGCTGGCTTATATACTACAGGTGACACCACCCCCCAGAGGCGGGATGTCACCCCTCCCTAGCCTAGGGCACCGCTCTAATAATATAATATATATAATATACGATTCTACACCAACCCCTGACTATGAGTGAAAGAAAAGTTTTTGTATTATCATTCGGATTCTCTGAAAAATGGCCAAAAATTTCAAATTCCAGCAGGGTATGTAAAGTTATGAGCACAACTGTAGTTTTTGAGTTATCTTGCTGGCATATTGTGAGAAGATAAAGCCTTGGTGGAGGTATGTGCTCTCACTCAGATCATCAACAAAATGAAATGGGTTCTTCTGCAGGCCAAGGACCATATCTTTTGAAAATTTCATCAAAATCCATCCAGTAGTTTTTGTGTAATCCTGCTGCACAAATTCAAACAAGGTCCTTGGCGGAGGTATGCACTCTCAAGATCATCACAAAAATCTACTGGGTTAATCTTTAAGCCAACGGCCATGTTTGGTAAAAAAAATTCATCCAAATCCATCCAGTAGTTTTTGCGTAATCGTAGAAACAGACAAACAAACAAGCAAACAAACAAACAAATACCAGCTAAAACATAACCTCCTTTGGTGGAGGTAATTACAATAATAAAGTACATTTGGGAGTTGATCAATATGTTCATTATTTAAGATCACAAAAAGATGTCACTTTTGTTTTAAATGGCTGGTTATCTTAATTTTGGCTAACAATATTAGAACCATAATCATCTCCAATGTTGTGGACCATCACCTCAAGTTAAACCATTTTGTGTATTAAATATCATTTGTTTTCATTAACTCATTATGTCTTTTGGTATGAGTATCGAATGCAAGAGGAGGAAGAAAGAAGTTGCTACCCGTCTAATTCTCCTCACGATTTTGCCTTGTAATCTCCTTTTAAACATAGAGCCAAAGCATTCTGAGAAAACACTTTTGGTTTTTAGAACACTCGTCTCTTTTGTTTTTGCCCATAAGCCAGTGAAATTCCAACACGAGGTGAATGGGGCAGGAGAAGGATGGAGGAAAACATGTTGGAATTTTCTCCTCTGCTCAGATCTTCAGGCTTTCTCAGCAGCAATTACACAGAAGTGTTACCAGATGCTTCTCCCAATTTTCGGGTACACACAAAAAAGTATCTGTACAAAGTTAACCTAGTTTGTAATATTATAATTTTTTTCAACAACTGTTCTTTCACTCTTCCTGAATCAGTTTTTAAATTTCAGTCTCCTTCTTCTTTTTTTTTAATGATAAACATGGATTGGAAAACATGGAAACATGGAAAACGTGGATTCTGATAAAGAAAAGCAAAGAATTTATTAACAGCAGTGGGGTTTGGTTTCTGCAATTCCATCCCATCCTTGAGCCCCTGATTCCCTGATCTTGACAATTAGCTTTGAAAAAAACAGTAGCGGCTCATGGGGGATCCCACTGAGGAGGAAAGCTACTCATGAACACACACACACACACACACACACCGATAGTTGTGAGGAACCCGAGTTCCAGGAGCAAAGGGGACACAAAAAAAAAGCCAAAATAATTAAATCAAATTAAAAGGAATGCATTACAATGGGTCACAAGTATTTGTAAAAGTGTCCCATATGTTGACTTGATGTCACTTGGTCCTGTTAGATATGATTTTATGTGTTATTTGGGAGTTATTTGGGAGCTGTGTGTCTCATTGGTTACGACTAGAATGGCCATTTCTCAATAAATATTAACATAAAAATGTTTTAACTGATTTCTGAGGGTGCTTGGTGGGCTTTTGGTGTCCCATAAAAATGAAAATGAAAATTAATGAAATCATATAAAATACATTCATTATTACAATGTATGAATCATTTCTTCTCTTTTACTTCTCAAATTTCTGAGGAAGCTCCACCACTGGAAAAAACAAGTCTTCATGGTTAGGACCAAGTGACTCTCTGTCTTGACACAGACAGGTGTGAATTTACAGTAAGAAT
The DNA here is from genome assembly GCA_020510985.1 of Pholidichthys leucotaenia. Taxonomy (NCBI): domain Eukaryota; kingdom Metazoa; phylum Chordata; class Actinopteri; order Cichliformes; family Pholidichthyidae; genus Pholidichthys; species Pholidichthys leucotaenia. The sequence continues at coordinate 428,552,760 of CM035838.1, read as the reverse complement.
GTCAAGACTTAACAAAATTCATTTTTTTTTCCAACATTCACACAACATACTTAAAGGCCAAATGTCACATAATAGGGTCCTTAAAATGTCTTGAAACTAGATATAAAAGGGAACCGATCCGTTCGGGTCTTGATGCATATGCTTCAGTAACGCTGGAACATTCGTTAATTTAAAACTGCCGCGCTTGGCCTGACGTTGCCACTCAGGGCTCCCGGAATCGCCTGGGGAAGAAGGCGGAAGTGACGAAACAGATTGTACCCTAGTTTGATGCTTGGGGTATCCCGATTGATTGTTTATATGGAGACTGGAAGATTGAAGTGAGCCACAAGAAAGAAAAAAATGGATATTTCACCCATACCGTAAAACGGGGCTATAAGGGACAGCTGGGTAATAAGGGACACTTTTCTGGGAAATGTTTTCATACCTGTCAAGTGATACGTTTTCGCCGTATTTTAATACCGGTGCGGGGAAAATGCAATTTTAGCAAATACGGGCGTATTACCATTTCTGTACGCCCAAAAGAAAAATATACGGTAAAAAAAATTAGTGAGTGTGTTGAGGAACACGTCGTGTGTGTGACCCCCACAGCTAGGGGGGCTGGCAGAGCGCTCAGCTTGAGCTATTCTCACTACAGTGAGAAGTAGACTGATGGCCTCAGTTTCTACTGTCTTGCGGCTCCAGAACAGAGAGGAATCGCCTTCCAAATCCAATGCATCACTAGCAGAAGTGATGGTTTGTCATTTTTTTGTGGCAGGGCACAATCTACCCCCATTGGTGGCAGATCATTTCTGATCTACCACCTGATCTGATCTGCCACTTCAGAAATGCTAGAGCAGGGGTCTCCAATCATGTGCCATGGAGGGCCAAGACCCTGCAGGTTTTCCCTCCAGCCAGTGTCTTCAACTGCAGATTTCACTGAACTTCTTCCCACTGATTGCTGATAAGTGAAAACACCTGCTGAAGAGACTGGGTAGAAGAGAAAACCTGCAGGGTCTTGGCCCTCCATGGCACATGATTGGAGACCCCTGTGCTAGAGTCAGCAAAGGCTGCTACTTGGAACTATAACAAGCAGCATCAGTGAACATTTTCTTGTTTCAAGTTCATCCAAGTGCATTAGTGGAACAAAGCTGACAAATAAAAACTCTTTAATTCCAAGTGTATATACAGTATCTAGCTGACAATTAAGAACTATATTCAGAATAATTCTTATTGTGTACTTTCAAATTAAGCAATCTACCTTGTGCTAATGTAAATTTGAAAAATATTTTTGTATTTTTTTTTATTTTATTTTTTTTTGTGCTACTTGGCTTATTATTTTCACATTACCGAAAAGTTGTGGCTCAAGATTGTGTCCATAAAAGTGTACATTTGAATAAATATGTTTGAAATAGGTCATATTGCAGTTTTTTTGTTTTTTTTTTTGGGGGGGGGGTCAGTTTTCTTTCATCTGCCAATAAATACAGTTTTTAAGTACTCAGTACAGGTGTGAAAGCCCCCCAATAAGGGAGGCATGAGGTATGCCTTGACAGGTATGTGTTTTAAGTGTAATTCTGCTTTTTTTATTTTGAGCAGGATGCAGAAAAGTGTCCCGTATTACCCAGGGTTATGGCCCTATACACACGATCCTGGGGATTTTAATACAAGTCATTTTCCACAATTACTTCCATTTCATCCTTGATTTTGTTGCTACAACTGAATGAGGAAAGAAAGGGTTCTACTGTAAGCTAGCGCCCCACTGTATCGTCATAATAATGGCTTCCGAAAAATCGATATTTATGGGGCACCCTCGACAGACCCCCTTCGGCTTCCCAATTTTTCCGGTGGTTATAATTAATTTAAACATCACAGATTTCTTTTGGCTTACCATTCAACATTCTGGAGGCGATTAATGTCCAATTCAATGACATTTTCCACTGGTTCTGCTCTCTGGTCATCGTCGGAACTGTTGTCATCAGACAAAGCATCTGATTCCGTCTCGGACGGCTCGAACCTGTAAGGTTCTTTGCCTCTGTCACTGTCTGAACCACTGTCATCAGTATCTGGGGTGTCGTCTTCCCTGAATTCCAAGTCCGATTCACCAGAGGACAAAACTAAACTAATTTGTTCACAATCGCTGTCACTTTCCGTCATGATTGTCCAATGTTGATAAATGTGAATGTGGATAGGCAGGGCAGCCAGGGTTAAATTTGTGACGTTAACAACATGGCCGCAGTCTGGATTGGCTGTCACACACTGACAGCCGCTAGGGAGGCCTTCGCCTGGTGTATTTTGTGCAATTATGTAAATACGGGTGGGTGATTTGGTCTCCGGTATGAATATTTGGTTTAAGCTATGTGTATTTTATCAAAATTCGTTGGCATTTGGAAAAAAAAATTACGTGACATTTGGCCTTTAATAATCACTTGTAATTAATTGCTCAGTGGCAGCTTGTTGGAACAGTGGTTAGTGTCATAACTCTGGCTCTCACGAGCCAGGAAAGGAGATACGAGGGCGACCAGTGAGTTAGCGTAGTTTATTAACAAAGCACACACTACAATAAATAACGAACAGAAAAGTAAAGAGCCACGTGGGGCTAAAACACACACAGAACTAAGGGTAACATACCACCCAGGGAGAAAGGCTAGAGAGGCGGCGAGGGAAAAATACACGCCGAGTCGCAACACTTACTTGGGGTGAAGCGCCGAGGAAACGGCGGACTGAAGCTAGTCGTAGGAGCTAACAGTCGTGGGAAACACAAGGAACGTCTTCCCATAGCGAGGTCGCAGCGACGAGTAACTCTCGGCTGCTCGCTTAAATGGGGGAGATGATTGGGAATGGGAGACAGCTGGCAATCAGCTGGGCGCTGTCAAAGAGCGGGCCATGGAAGACCCGGCACGGACTACCCCGGAGCAGGAGCGACACTGGACAACCTGAACGCAGAGAAAGAGCGTTCAGGGCGTGACAGTTAGCACTGTGGCAGCACAGCAAGAAGGTCACGGGATCGATTCCACCCCCTGACCTTCATTGACCCTTCTGTGTGGAGTTTGCATGTTCTTCCCATGTCTGCATGGGTTTACCCCAGGTACTCCGGTTTCCTCCCACAGGCCAAAAACATGGAGGTTAGGTTAATTGGAGACTCTAAAATGGCCCTAGGTATGAATGTTTTTCTGAATGGTGGAGCCGCACTGTGGCTGCCTCATCAATCCAGGTGGATGCCCTGTAATTTCCCTCTGGGGATCAATAAAGTGAAAACCAACACCTGCCAGGAACTAAATTCAGAGTTAATGGCTGCAAGACACTGTTTTCAAATTTTAACTCATTGGTTTTGCAGGTCATTTTGCAAACGATGCAGACAACAATTCTGCCGCTGTTTACATATGTTACCTTGTTTTTTCTATTTGGTGTTTTTTTCTTGATTATTTTTTCTTGAAAGTGTAGTGAAATTAAAGGGTTTTGTGGGTAATTTAATGTTGGTACACATATTAGTGTAAATATGAATGTGAGTAGGAATGACAATTTACTTTCATCACATTCAATTCCTTGTTAGGGCACCATCTGTTATGACCCGAGCGTCGGTTCTGATCGCGCTCGGGCTAAGCTATGTCTCGCTGCCGGCCTTGACAGCTGCGGGCGGTATTCTGGCCTCTCCGGGCTCTTATTGTGAAAGTGCTCGGTGGGGCTTCCGCCTGTCAACGGTCGGTCAGCTGTGTGTCATCATCGTCATTAGTGCTTTGCCAATTTAAGCCCAGCACTGGCGTCGGTAGGACGCAGCAGTGTCTGGTCGCCAACCTGGTCGCTTAACTGGTTACTAACCTGATCACTTACCTGTTCATCCACCGTCACGTTGCGGATGCCTGGACTGTTTTCACACCTCGGCTTCTTTGGGCTTGACCGTCTTTCACCGGTACCAGTAAGTGAGCTGTATTAGCCTTATTCCTCCCAGTGTGTATTGATCTGTAAGTCCCTGCCTTAGCAGCCCGTGTGCTATTATTTCCAAGCCTGCCTGTGTGTGACTGTCTCCTGCTCTGGACCTATAGTGTGCTGTATAGCCCTACGCCTCCTGTTCTGTGAAGACTCCTGTCATTATCTCAGCAGCTTGTGTTATCACCCTTTTCACCGTAAATAAACTCACTGAAAACTCACTGGTGACTCTGTGCGTCTTATGGCTGGCTCGTGAGGGCCAGCGCATGACACCATCCACTTTTTATAGAGGTGGAAACGCTTATGCACTAAGACTTCAGCTTAAGAATTTAGCAAATGGTAAATTAAGTCTTAGTTAATAATCCTATTGAAAATATTTGATCAGTCTCATAATAAACCCTTGTGTGAGTTCTTGTCTCTGATGATCAAGAAGATGGACATGAAATCAAACAATAACTCCCATATGTCTTTCAGTGATTTAATAAGAAATGTCTGAATAGGTTAACCTGTTTGCATAACTTTAAAACAGAGAATTTACATGTATCATGGGCATCATAGACTGTTACTGAGTTACTTATGAATCAAGCATTTGTGGAACCACATGAAGCATAGTTTAATTTGTCAGTATACTGGAAATTGGAAAATCATAAAATAAAATTGGTTGAGAAAAGTGGATGCAATTTTATGAAGAAAATGATAATTAACTTTATAAAAAAATTAGAAAATTTGTTGTACTCTGAAAAAAGAACATAGATTAGATAGATAGATAGATAGATAGATGTACTTTATTGATCCCAAACTGGGAAATTACAGTGTAACAGCAGCATGACAGTTGACAGCCAAACAACAGAAACACACACGACAGACAAAGGGATTACCCATGGAAAGTAAAAACTAACATGACTATAGAACCTATATACATCATAGCTTAATATATGATGACCCGTATAAACACATGAATCATCCCATTGCACAAAGAATCAGAATCAGAATCAGCTTTATTGACCAAGTATGCACAACACATACAAGGAATTTGACTGGCTAAAAACTTGCTCAGGAGACTAGGAGCAGAAGGACTATCAGGAGCAGAGTGAAATGTGAGGTACCAGTTAGCCTGTAAGGTGCAGTGTGGCAGCATAGCTATGACCAGAATACAACATCATAGTGATTTATTGTACAGTGAAATTGCATGTGGCAGGAAAGATTTCCTGTACCTGGCCGTTCAACAATGAAGCTGTAGTAGTCTACTGGAGAAAATGCTTCGCTGCCTATCTAGTGTGTGGTGGAGGGGGTGATCAGGACTGTCCATGATGGATCGCAGTTTATTTAGTGTTCTCCTCTCCACCACTGTCTCAAAGGTCTCCGGTCTGAGACCAGTTACAGAGCCAGCCCTCTTGATAATCTTGTCAAGTCTGTTGGTGTCTCTGGCCCTAATACTGCTACCCCAACAGACCGCAGCAAAGAAGATGGCGCTGGTAACAACAGTCTGATAGAAAAGCTCCAGCATCCTGCTGCACACGTTGAAGGATCTCAGCTTTCTCAGGAAGTAGAGTCTGCTAATCCCCTTCTTGTGTGCAGCATCGGTGTTGGATCTCCAGTCCAACCCGCTGCTGATCCTGACACCCAGATATTTGTAGTCCTCAACCACTCCCACATCCTCCCCCCTAATCTGCAGTGGCTGAAAAGGAGCCTTCTTCTTCTTGAAGTCAATCACCATCTCCCTGGTCTTGCTAACATTCAACCTCAGGTGATTCTGCTCCGTCCACTCCACAAATCTGTCTACCAGTGCCCTGTACTCCCCCTCTTCTCCTCCTCTTATACACCCCACAACAGCTGAGTCATCAGAGAATTTTTGCAGGTGGCTTGACTCGGTGTTGTACTGAAAGTCCGTGATGTATAAAGTAAAAAGAAAAGGAGAGAGCACAGTCCCCTGTGTCGCTCCCGTATCACTAGCCACCACTCCAGACAAGACACTGCCCAGCCTGACAAACAGCGGTCTGCCTGTCAGGTAGTCGGTAATCCAGGAGATCACAGAGCTGTCAACCCCCATCACTCGCAGCTTCTCACCCAGCAGCAGTGGCTGGATGGTGTTAAAGGCACTGGAGAAATTTAAAAAAAAAAAAAAAAGATTAAGATTAATGAAAGACAACATGCATTTTGAGATTCTGATGGGTGTTTGCATAAAATTAGGTTCAAAGAACTTATATCAGGAATATTTTGAAGACAAGTGCAAATAACATAACAGACCGTCAGCTGCAGAAACTTTGAATCCCAATGAGTAGCAGGTGGGTCCACTGGATTATGTTTCACTGGACCAGCATGGGTCTGTGGGGAGACTCCTTACCACTGTTATGGCCTTCTCCCGGGATCACAAAGGCTGGTCTCCAGCAGGCGGAGTGAGGTCTTCCCTGATGCACTGAAGAAGGAATTAGTTTGAGGTGCAAAGTCTCATCAGAAAATCAAATTACATCACAAACTAATTTCTTCCGATGTTGGTGGTTTAAATGAGTTGGTTTAAGCTTGAAAAAAAATTAAACAAAATCTTCTTACATGATGACTTAAAGAAAATGAAGAATAAAATTGGAAAAATCAATTTTAAAGAAAAGAAACAGGATTTACTCAGAGCATGACATGCTCTGGGCCCTTTTTAAAAAAAAAAAAAGATAGGAGAAAAATTGGAGGAGCAGATAAAGCTGCTCACAGCTTTTGCCAACCACACCCGAGCTGATTCTGAACAAAGAGCAATAAAACTTAAGTTTTGCACAGGGGAGCAGACTCGAGAGAGAAAAGGAGGTAAGAGCTTCTTACCTGGGAGAGTAGCTGAAGGTGAAGGAACTCACAGCGATGCATGAGAAGTCTAACGGCTTCAGGCCGAAGCTCAGGGCGAGGCGGCTTATATCCCTCGCCGCTGATGACGAGCAGGTGTGCGTGCAGGTGGCGCCGCTGATGAGCGGCGCGGCGTGACAGTACTCCCCCCTCTAGCAGCACCTCCTGGCGATGGCCTTTCTGGGTGCGCTCGGTGGAAATCAGTGATGAGCGATGGGTCCAACACAGAGGACGGGGGTACCCACTGTCGATGATCAGGCCCATAGCCCTCCCAGTCCACCAGGTACTGCAACCCACGACCCCGGCGCCAGGAGTCCAGGATGGAGGAGACGGGCCAGGCCGGATGGCCACCAATCATCCGGGGCGCGGGTTGCGCAGCAGGAGGAGGGCAAAGGGGATCGGAGACTGCCAGCTTCACCTTGGACACGTGGAAGGTGGGGTGGATGCGGAGGGAGGGGGGAATAGCTACACGCACAGCCACCGGGTTGACAATCTTGGTGATGGGATAGGGACCCACGAAGCGCTGTGCCAGCTTCCTCCTCTCGCCTTTTAGGGTAACGTCCCGGGTCGACACGTAGACTCGCTGCCCAACCCTGTACGCCAGGGCAGGTCTTCTGTGCCGGTCCGCCATGGCTCTGTTGCGCTCCGCCGTGCGTAAAAGCGCATTGCGCGCTGACGCCCAGATGGAGAGGAACTGCTTGAGATGCGCCTGTACTGAGGGGACAGTCACCTCACTCTCCTGCGCTGGGAACAGCGGGGGGTCGTAACCCAGGGACGCCTTGAAGGGGGACATCCCTGTGGCAGAAGAGCGAGCGGTATTATGGGCGTATTCAACCCAGGCAAGGTGGTTACTCCAGGACGTGGGTTTGGACGCCGTTACACAGCGGAGCGCAGCCTCCAGCTCCTGGTCGGTCCGCTCACACTGCCCGTTGGATTGGGGGTGATGGCCGGAGGAGAGGCTCACCTTGGCTCCTAAAGCGTTGCAAAACGACCTTTAAACCTCAGAGGAAAATTGGGGCCCTCGATCCGAGACCACGTCCACCGGAATCCCATGCAGCCTGACCACGTGTTGGATGAGGAGGTCCGCCGTCTCCAGGGCAGTGGGGAGACCTCGCAGGGGGACGAAGTGTGCCGCCTTGGAGAAGCGGTCCACGATGGTCAGGATGGTGTCGTAGGAGTTGGAGACTGGGAGTCCGGTGACGAAATCCAAAGCGATGTGCGACCAGGGCCTGCCAGGGACGGGCAGGGGCTGGAGCAGACCCGCTGGAGGGGCATTTCCCGACTTGTTGGTGGCACAAATAGGACAGGCCCGGGCGTAGCGGGCAACATCCCTCCGCAGGCCCGGCCACCAAAAGGACCGCTGGAGGAGGTTTATAATCCGGGAGGAGCCAGGGTGACAGGTGAGCTTGCAGGTATGCAGCCAGTGGATGACCTCTCCTCGAACCGCAGATGGCATGAACAGCCTCCCCTCCGGTCCGCCGCCAGGGTCAGGTTCCACTTCCTGTGCCTTCCGGATCTTGCTCTCAATGTCCCAGGAGATGGCTCCCACGACGCACGACCTGGGTAGGATAGTGTGGAGCGTGTCCTCCGACTCCTCAGGGGCGAATTGCCTAGAGAGGGCGTCGGGCAGGCCGTTCTTGGAGCCAGGCCTGAAGGTGATGGAAAACTGGAACCTGGCGAAGAACAAGGACCAGCGCGCCTGGCGGGCGTTCAGGCGCTTGGCAGATCGAAGGTACTCCAAGTTCTTGTGGTCCGTCAGGACCACGAACGGCAGGTCCGCCCCCTCTAGCCAGTGACGCCACTCTTGCAGCGCGAGCTTGATGGCCAGGAGCTCTCTGTCCCCCACGTCATAGTTCCTCTCCGCCGGGGACAAGCGCCGGGAGAAGAAGGCGCAGGGCCGTTTGGCGCCATCGTCAGGCGACCGCTGGGATAGCACCGCCCCCACTCCTGTGTCCGAAGCATCCACCTCCACGATGCACTGCAGCGCGGGGTCGACCTGGCGAAGGACCCGGGAGGAGGAGAACTCCGCCTTCAGCGCCTGAAAAGCAGCTGCGGCCTCTTCGGTCCACCGGAACAGGACCTTAGGGGACGTGAGGCGGGTCAGCGGTCCGACGATGGTGCTGAAATTTTGGACAAAGCGGCGGTAGAAATTCGTGAACCCAACGAACTGTTGCACCTGTTTCCTCGATGCAGGTGTAGGCCATTCTACCACCGCCTTCACCTTCTCTGGGTCTGGACGCACCTGGTCGTGAGAGATGATGAATCCCAGGAAGGATGTGGTCTTAGCATAAAATTCGCACTTTTCAGCCTTCACGTATAGCCGGTTCTCCAGCAGTCTTTGGAGGACCCGCCTCACATGGACCTGGTGCTCGTCCCTGGACTTGGAGAAGATGAGTATGTCGTCCAGGTAGACGAACACAAAGAGGCCGATGAAGTCCCGGAGGACGTCGTTGATGAGGCGCTGAAAGACGGCAGGAGCGTTGGTCAACCCGAACGGCATTACCAGGTATTCGAAGTGGCCGTTCGGGGTACGGAAGGTTGTCTTCCACTCATCTCCCTCCCGGATCCGGACGAGGTGGTATGCGCTGTGTAGATCCAGCTTGGTGAACCAGGTCGCCCCCTGGAGGGAGTGGAAAGCAGTGTCCATGAGGGGCAGGGTGTAACGATCCTTCTCTGTGATGTCATTTAGAGCCCGATAGTCTATGCAAGGACGGAGGGATCCGTCCTTCTTTCCGACGAAGAAGAACCCTGCCCCCACGGGTGATGACGATGGGCGGATTATCCCAGCACTCAGCGACTCCTTTAGGTAGGCGTTCATCGTCTCCTTCTCCGGCGCCGACAGACTGTAGAGCCGACCAGAAGGTAAGGGTGCCCCCTGGCGGAGGTTGATGGCGCAGTCGTAGGGCCGATGAGGAGGGAGAGACATGGCCTTGGTCTTGCTGAATACCATACCCAGGTCGTGAAATTCCAGGGGCACCAGAGACAGGTCCGGGGGTGCAGCGTCCATAGGGGGAAGAGAAGCGGATGGAGAGCAGGCAGCGGACTGAAGACAGGTGCCCATACAGAACGTGCTCCATGCCGACACCCCGGCTGACTTCCAATCCAGGACAGGGTTGTGGAGGCATAGCCAGGGATACCCCAGGATGACGGGCGACACAGAGTTGGGCAAGACGAGAAAGGTTATCTCCTCTCAGTGGTTACCAGAGATGATCACCGGGACTGGGATGGTCTGGTGCGTAACTCTCCCAAGGGAGGCACGAGAGAGGTTGACCAGGGAGATGGGGTTTCTGAGCGCCTGGCAGCGGATGCCCAATCGGGTTGCCAGGCTTTGTGAAATAAAGCTGCCTTCTGCGCCCGAATCCACCAGTGCGTGGGTGAGATGCCCGATGGGCTTGTGGCAGAAACGGATGGGCAGCTTTAATTGAGTGAGGGGATTTAACCGATTGACGTCCGCGAGGCCCCCTACAGTGACTCGCGGACCCCACCATTTGGCTTCTGTGGACAAAGCTCTACCGTGTGTTGACTATCTCCGCAATACATGCAGAGATTCAACGCACGGCGGCGTTGTCTCTCCGCCGGGGAGAGCTTTGTCCAGCCCGTCACCATCGGCTCCGACTCCTCGGGGTGCGATGGTGGCAGCGTCACCAGGGGGCGAGCTTGCAACTGGCGCGATGAGGCTCCGCGAGGGCGAGAAGAAGACGACTTCCACCCCGAGGAGCGCTCGCGCAGCCTGTTGTCCAAGCTGATGGCAAGGGAAGATAGCTCCACTAGCGTCTCAGGGAGGTCCCGCCCAGCCAGTTCATCCCTCAGATCATCATTGAGGCTGCGGAGGAAAAGACCGCAGAGGGAGCGTTCCTCCCAGCCTAATTCCTCCGCTGCTACCCGGAAGTCGACCGCATAGTCCGCAGCCAACCGGTTTCCCTGCTGGAGAGCGAGAAGCCGGTCGACCTGGACCGTCTCGGTACGCGAGTGGTCAAAGACCTCCAGGAAGCGCCTCACCAACTGGTCATAAGTGAGGGTGGCGTAACTGGGCCTCGCCATTACGGCGTAGGTCCAAGCCAACGCTCGCCCCTCCAGGAGATTCCCGATATAACCAATCCGACTATGATCCGAGGGAAAGTCTCCGGGCACACGATGGAACACGGACTCACACTGCATAATGAACCCCCGCGCTCCGCCGAGCTTTCCGCTAAAGCGGGCTGGGGTTGGAATGGGCGTGAGCCGAGTCGGTGCCGCCGGAGCCTGCTGGACGGCCACTGGAGCGGCAGGAGCCGCGCCACCCTGATGAGCCGGGGGGAACGGCTGCTGGGGGTCCAGGCGGTCCAATCGGTTATTAATGTTAATTAATTGGTTTAGGATCACCTGTTGCTGATAGGCTATCTGATCCACCCGAGCCTTGAGAGTGGTAAGCCGGTGTGCGAGCCCACCGTCTGCCGAGCCGCTCTGCTGAAGCCGTACTGACATAACGCACGGCTCAGGAGACGCACACACACAGGCTCAGAGAAGTTCAAATAGTTTATTAGCAACAGGAGTGAATGAATGTGTGTCTGCGGGATGTAAATGTGTTGGTGGCGGCGTCTGCTTCGGGCACAGAGGCAGGAGGCCGTACAGCCGGACAACCTTGGAGGGCACAGATGACTGGCACAGCAAAGGACGAGGTCCGGAAGACAGCCACCTGGAGTGCTCGGTGCAGCAGCGAGGAATGGGCGATGGAGAGGCGATGTCCGCCGCCGGGGAATCCACCTGTGCACAGGGGAGCAGACTCGAGAGAGAAAAAGGAGGTAAGAGCTTCTTACCCGGGAGAGTAGCTGAAGGTGAAGGAACTCACAGCGATGCATGAGAAGTCTAACGGCTTCAGGCCGAAGCTCAGGGCGAGGCGGCTTATATCCCTCGCCGCTGATGACGAGCAGGTGTGCGTGCAGGTGGCGCCGCTGATGAGCGGCACGGCGTGACAGTACATAGAATTCATGAACTCTGTAATTACATTTTGTTGATATGGATTTAGTAAATCAATATTGAAATCTCCACAAATTACTACCATTTTCTTGCTAGTAATATTATTGTACAGCTTGACTAATTTATCTCTGAATGTCTCAATGCAAGTTCCCGGCGTTCTATATATATACAACTTATAATTAGATTTTTTGTTTTATCTTGGTCAATCTCAACAGTAACACATTCCAAAATCCCTGGTAGTGCAAAGGACATTCCATTTACAAGCTTACACCTATACAGGTCATCAATATACAGTGCAACACCACCACCCTTTTTTTGAGATCTGTTAATATGAAACATCTGCTATCCCTCTATTGCCATCAGAGGAGCCTGCTCTTCATTAAGCCAAGTTTCAGAGACTGTGATAGCTGTAAATTTTTTGTCTAGCTGTTTTAAATAGTCCTGAATCTGTGGAAAGTTTTTGTTAAGACTTGTGCTGTTGAAGTGTATTATTGATAGTTTACCATCTAGTTGCACTTGACTTTTGAATTGTTTTTCAGAGTAATATTCACACTGGTTATGAATATTATTGAAAAAATGGTTATCAGGATCAATATCATTCTCCATCTCTTGTAGTTTATGTTCAGCATAATGGCATATTTTCAGAGTTTGAGTATCCTTACTCTGTGTCAAATGACTTCCTCTAACTGGGGATAATTGATGTCTACTCAAGTCAGTCATAAGTTTTTTTGTTTGTTTAGTTTATTTATTTTTTTTTAAAGTACATTGACATAGTATGTCAAAAGAACTATTCTTGCCGTGTGTGTGGATATGGATTATCATTGTCTCTTAATTTTCTTAACTCCTTGCACTCTGGTCAATTTCCCTAAAAATGCCAAAAAATAACGTGCCCAAAGTAAATCAAAAGCTGTTCTTCAACCCTTTGCAGCATCTTCATGGGGTTGGTCTCATTTAAAAGAAAACACTTTGAATTTTTTGGCAAAACAGTCATAATCTCTCTAAGTGCTCCGGCCACTGAGTTACAGTCATCTAAACATAGTGAACTTGAAGAAAATAAATTTGGCCTGGGTGTTTTTTTGGATACAAATGCTTGCAAATAACACACAGCTTCAGATCCGGGCTGGAAAATGCAACAGAAATGTAGAACCAAGTGTTATCCAGCTGAGGTCAAAATTTTGTAACAATGCCACAAAAAATGAATATATTACACAGCTTTGTTCTCAGGTTGTTCCCAGGCGTTTTTGAACTGTGCCAAATTGTGCCAAATGGCACAGTTTGGAAAAAACGTCTGTAACTTTTGAATGATTCAATATAGAAGCTTCATCTTGGGCTCTAATGAAAGGTGACACTCAGGGCTGTGTGTGTGTGTGTGTGTGGGGGGTTGCCCCCCCCCTCGCTACAGAGGACGGACATCGGCCATCGCTACATGACGGATTAGACTCATGTGGCGATGTGGCGACCGTGGCGCAGTCACCGCGGCCCCCCCCCCTCGCTACAGAAGAATAGCGGGGGGTGCGTTCACGGTCCGGACGCGGTGAACGAACCGTGTACAGCGGCGCACACACTTCGGACTTTGTGCGCCACACAGTTGTAATTTACCGATCGGTCAAAAGTCATTTTTTGATTACAATTTTCAGGAATAAAGAATAATTTAGCTTATAACACCTTACCTCTTCACAGCAGCAGTGTCCTCGTGAACTTCTCTTCCTCATTGTCAGATGAACGTGACGCTGGTCACTTGTTACGGACTCGTGGTTCTGGTCACGGCGACCCAGTCAAAACATAATTCCATTATTGCGGTTTTGTGCTTCCATGATTGCGGTTTTGGCGAATGATTTACGACCTTTGTCGTCGGCCTCCGTCGGTCTATGATGACCATGGAAGAAAATCCTAAACGTCTATTCTGCTCGAATAAAAAAAAAAAAAAAAAAAGCACCACCTGAGACTGAAGAGGCCGATGTGCGAATGGCTGTCCCTGTCACACAGGTAGCACTTGTGGGTGGTCTCCGTGCTGCTGGGTCTGTGAAGGTTCTTCCTGCAGGTCCTTTTTTTATCTGCTGCAGCGGTCTGTCTTCACCCAGCCTTACAAAAAACAGCTCGCAAACTTCTCTGCTTCAATTGGCTCACTGCATTCACAGCTTTGGTAGGCGGGTCCTTCTTGCTAGGTTTTCAGTCATTGGTTCTTCAAGGTTTCAGAAACCCAATTCAAGGCTCTTATTAGTCAAATGAGAGGTCAATCAGATGAACTAATCTGTTCGCGGCTGTGTCTGCAGTGGAAGAACGGAAATGCAGCTTTTATTTTCAGTGCGCGCTTGGACGCAGCTCCATCATGAGTCCTAGAGCGCACGAGGGCGCACGAGAGCGCCCTCGTGTGCTCTGGGACGCAGAGACTTGCCCGCCCGCGGTACAACGGAGTGCAAGAGGTTAATCAGTGTTCATCTGTATTTATTTAAGTCAGTAACATCTCTGATCATTATACTCTTTGCTTCCTCAGGTGTTCCATTTAGTTTGATCCAAACTCTACAGTTTCTTATCCATGTTGCCTGTATCTTATTTTGTCTTTTCAGCATCCGTGCTTGCCGTGCTATTTCAGCATTAGTTTTTGTTAGGTGTTCATTTAGGTCAGTGCTTCTCAATTATTTTTTGCAAAGCCCCCCCTAGGAAAGAGAAAATATTTCGCGCCCCCCCAACTCGCCGCAGTGACTATAAATAAGATCATTATCTATAAAAATTGTATAAGTATACCTAAAATTGTATCCTTTTTAACATTAACAAAAGAAAAAAAGCAATATAAATCAACTTTCAACAAATATTAACTTTATTTTGCCACACAGAAACCCTGTTATAGTCTAAAACAGAAAAAAAAAACTTAAAGTGCATCAAAGTGCCTGAAATAAAAAATATGTCAATCCTTATTTAAACTAGAAACATTTTTGACCAACTGAACCATTTGATGCTGAGAAAAATAATTCAATCAATAAATAATATTAAATGTAAATTGATCTGGAACATTAACACAGGAGTACCAATATATTTAACATTTTAGTCTGAAGAAAAAGGTAGAAAAAGGCAGTATCAACTCCTCTGCAATTGTGTGGGGTTTTTTGCACTGCACAATTTGGTGCGCCACTTTAAATGATGCTGAAAGTACTCGCTGGTTTACTGATGTAGCGTTCACAAAGCGGGATGATTGTTGGCCGTACTCCGCACGTTTTCGCTGAAAAAAATCAAGCGGCTTATCAACGTGTTGAGGATGTAATGTCTGTAGGTGACGTCTTAATTTATTTGGCTTCATGCTGTCCGCTGCCAGCACTTTCAGACACAGTGAACACACCGGTCTTTCCTCGTCTCCCACCGTAGTCAGAGTGAAGCCAAGCGCTAGATAAGCTTCGTCATATTTCCTCGTCTTAGCTTTTGGGAGACTTTCATTTGTCTCTTTACCTCTGTCTCTCTCCGCCTTTCTTTTCGTTACTGTTAAATATTTCTCCATGGTGTCTCTCGAGGGGTTTGTTGACAGCAATTTAAAAAGTTATAAACTCCCGCACAGACTTTGACAATGAGAGCGCCACTGCACCACCTGCTGCCGTGGATGTGCAATTACACTTTACACGGCAAAAGCAAAGCCTGTTCCCCGGGGTCACACGCGCCCCCCATCCGGCATCGCCCCACTATTTGAGAAGGACTGATTTAGGTAAACTTCTGTTCCCCGGAGCTTTCTGGCCTGCCTCAGTATGTCATTCTTTACCCTTCTGTTCACAAAGCGCATCACAATTGATTTCTTTGTTTTATTATCCTTTCTGGGTAAAGCATAACAGGCTGAAATTGCATTTGCTTCAACCTTTATATTTCTACTATCAAGGAACTGAAGCACCTGGTTTTCCAGGGAGACAGATTCACTTGTGGGAGCATCCTTACCTCTCAATCCTGTTGTAGCATGAGCATATGATTGATATTTGATGTCTAGTCCACTTATAATTAGATCATCCATACGAGAATATTGTTCAAGATCCTCGACACGTCGCTCCAAGTCCATAATTTTTTTGTCTTTTTCCTGAATTGTTAATTTTAATACTCGGACTTCTTCCATTAGCCCTAATATTTTGGCCTGCTGGCTAACCATTTTGGTCACTTCTTCTGACAAGAACTTCAGAGATTTTTTGATCTCTTCCATTTCCTCCTTCTTTGGTGGCATTTTTACTGACCTGTGGATAGTAAAACAATCTCTGCTGGTGTCGCCGATATCCGATCCGACCGATCTCGAATCCAGCTAGTCCTGCTGCTTACCGCCGCCGTAACCGAGCTCCTGTCCAGCGAGGATACCGGCAGCTCCTCCACCGAGTCCCACCACCCACCGCCACTGTAGCCGAGCTCCGATCCTGCTTCTGTCCGGCTGGGGTCCCGGTAGATCCTCCGCTGAGCCCCGCTACCTACCGCCGTCTGCCTCAGTAGTTCTTCCGCCGAGCACCGCCGCTACAACTGGGCTCCGACTCTGGCTGGGGCCCCGGTGGTCTTCCACTGGTCCCCGTCTCCCACCACGGCTGCACTTGAGCTCCGATCTGGCTCCCGTCCAACTGCTGCCTTGGCTTGTTCCTCCAGCGAGCCTCAATCACCGGGGACAGAGTCGCTTCTCTGTGTCGGTGCTAGGTGCTATGACTAGCTATGCCGTTAGCTATAGCGTTAGCCTAGCAAATGAAGAAATTGACATAGACAGACTCAAATCCTTCTTAGGTAAGGAGCGCAACCCTAAAAGACCCCAGGGCAGGCGGTCGACCCGATTTGCATCCATGAGCGAAGCTCTGAGCGCTGCTTTAAGCGACCTATGAAAACACTTGCATAAACCATTAGCCTGGGGGTTGTACACAGTAGTGCGGTGAATTTTGACTCCCAGGCTCTGGGCCATTGTGGACAAGAGTTCCGAAATTAATTACGGACCCCTCTTGGAAGTGATGTCCGATGGGGATCCAAACCATGCAAGCCAAGCTGACAAAAAAGCACGAGCCATTTCTTCTAATGAAAGAAAAACTCACAATGGTCACAGTAATAACTTAAACCACAATTCAAAAGCATTGTCTGATTTTCATTGGTTAATTTTCATAGAATTTTTATTTATTACCACTTTTGTCAGATTCAAGTTATTTCTGTGACCATTGTGGGTTTTTCTTTCGTTAACAGAGGGGTACCAACAATTTTGTCCGCATGTGTAAGAGGTGCGTGAAACCTTGCAATGGTGGGAGAGGTCCCACCAAATCCATGTGGACGTGGTCAAACCTCCTGGCCGGGATTTGGAACGGATCAAAGGGGACTCGCGTGTGCTTGTGCACTTTGGTCTGCTGGCATGCGACACAAGCTGCAGCCCACTCTTTCACGTCCCTGTGCAAGTGCTGCCAGACGAATTTCGCCACCACTAGCTTCATCGAAGCGTGCACTCCCGGATGCGAAAGGGAGTGGACCGACTCAAAAATGCGACGGCACCAAGAACTCAGAACCACCGGGCACGGGCGGCCAGTGGAGACGTCGCAGAGAAAGAGAGGGCATCCTTCTTGCACCACCCTGCACTCAAGCCTTAACCCAGTAGGCACAGACTGGAGCACCCAAATGTCCGTGTCCCTGGCAATTGGCCATAACATTGAGCTCACCAGCGACGTGTTGAATGTCGGTAGTAAACTCCAAAATCGCGGCCAAATGCTGTTGCTGTCAGGCCGACCACAGTTCCGAGACCTTGGCCATCGTGTACGTCAGTGACTTATGGTCCACAAACGTGGTGAACTCACGCCCCTCTAACCAAAACTGGAAATGGCGCGTCGCCAGGTGGAGAGCCAGCAATTCTCTATCGAATGTGCTGTATTTGCGTTCATTGTCACGCAAAGTCTGGCTGAAAAATGCAAGTGGCTGCCACGAACCTGAGATGTACTGCTCCACCACTGCCCCTATGGCAACATCAGACACGTCCATAGTGAGCACTATCCATGCTGACGGATTCGGGTGGGCTAACAACGCAGCATCCGCAAGCACTGTTTTGGCATTTGTAAAAGCCTGGACTCACTCGGGAGTCCAGTCAATGGCTTCCGAGGGCTTCTTTTTTTAAGCAAGGCATACAACGGCTGCATCAGCTGGGCTGCCTAGGGAAAGAAACAGTTATCAAAATTAACTATTCCCAAAAACTCCTGTAGTGCTCTCACAGTCTGCGGATGCAGAAAGTCTGACACAGCGTGCATCTTCTTCGGTAATGGAATCGGGCCCTCCGGTGAAATGTAGTGGCCAAAAAAAAAATCAATCTCTGGCACACCAAACTGGCACTTGGCCAGCTTAACCATCAGCTCGTGCACCTCCAACCTCTGAAAAACCGTCTTGAGATAGGCGATGTGCTCCTCCTCAGATGGACTAGCTACCAGAATGTCATCTAAGTAGACAAAAATGAAGGACAAGTTGCAAAGCACTGCATCCATCATCCTCTGGAAAGTCTGTATGGTGCCTTTTAATCTGAACAGCATGCGTAAAAACTCAAAAAGCCCAAAAGGAGTTATTACCGCTGTTTTTGGAACATCCTCTGCATGCACCGGGACCTGATGGTATCCACGGACCACATCCACTTTCGAAAAAACACGCGCCCCAGCCAGGTGCACAGAAAAATCCTGGATGTGTGGCATGAGATAACGATCGTGTTTCATGGTGTTATTCAAACACCAGAAATCGCCGCAGAGTCGCCACGACTCGTCGGCTTTAGGCACCATGTGTAGCGGGGATGCCCACGGGCTGTTGGAGTGCCTGACGATGCCCAACTGCTCTAAGTTGGGAAACTCCTCTTGCACCCTGGCCAATTTAGCTGCATCCAAATGTGGAGGCCGAACAAACACCGGCAGGCCTTTTGTTGTTATAAAGTGTTTGACCCCATGTTTCATTACCGTTGCCAAAAAAGTCAAGACCGTGAGTGCTGGGAACTGTGTGAGCAACTGTTGGTACTTATCCCCTGGAGCTATAACGTTAGCCAGTGTTGTCGACCCAGCTCCCCGAGCTGTACAGGGCAGTGAGCTAAAAGAGACACTAACCTTCTATTAGTAACATCGACTAACAACCCATATGCACTTAAAAAGTCTGTACCTAAAATGGGGCCAGAACATGCAGCTATCACAAAGTCCCACTGAAAGTTACGTCCATGTGAGCATATCGTCAGTGTCAGCTCGCCAAATGTCCTGATGGTGGATCCGTTGGCGGCTGTGAGCCCGTAACTGTTGCGTCCTGCCACCCTGTCTGCGTTGACGGGCAGGATGAGGCTCTTCTGGGAGCTAAAGTCCACCAAAAACCGTCTCCCCGAACGTGTGTCCATGACATAAAGCAGTCTGTTCCTGTCGCAATCGGTTGCAGCTGCCACTGAATGCCAAACATGCCGTCTTCCCAGCTTCTTGAATTGGCATGGCGAGAGGCAGCGTTGGGCATTCAAGCCAAAACAGCGATGATGAAAACAGATCATCTCGTTCCTCCGTCTCCTGGTGTCCATCCCGGCTACAACGAACGGCTCCTCTACCTCGCTGGAGTCCCTCATGGATGCCGTTTCCACTGTCTGTACGCTGTGAGTTCTGGTCACCAAAATGATGCCGTCCACTTCCTGTGCCAGGGCACACTAGTACTTAGCAACCAGCCATGGCGAGTTGGCCAGGATCGCCCTTGCTGCAGCTGGTAGGTTTCTGAGGAACAAGTGGGTGAACAGGAAAGATTCATCATTCTTCCCCCTCAGCGCCAACATGCTCTCCATGAGCTCCACTGCTGACGACAGTGAGCAGTGACTAGTTTGCGGACGACACCACGCTCATCGGGCTCATCTCCAATGGCGACGAGTCCGTCTACAGGAAAGAGGTGGCCCAGCTGGCATCCTGGTGCAACAACAACAACCTGCAGCTGAACGCTCTGAAGACAGTGGAGATGATTGTGGACTTCAGGAAAGTCACAACCCCTCTGCCCCCCCTCACCCTCACAGGCTCTCCCATCACCACTGCTGATTCCTTCCGCTTCCTAGGCACTACCATCACCAGGGACCTCAAGTGGGAGCCGACCATCAGCTCCCTCATCAAAAAGGCCCAGCAGAGGATGTTCTTCCTGCAGCAGCTGAGGAAGCTCAAGCTACCCACCAAGATGTTGGTGCAGTTCTACACAGCCATCATCGAGTCCATCCTCACCACCTCCATAACCGTGTGGTACACAGGAGCCACTGCCAGGGACAGACTAAGGCTGCAGCGCGTCGTGCGCACTGCTGAGAAGGTGATCGGCTGCAAGCTCCCATCTCTCCAGGATCTGTACATCTCCAGGATCCGGAGGCGTGCTGGCCGGATCATAGCCGATCCCTCACACCCTGGTCACGTACTGTTTGCCCCTCTCCCCTCAGGTAGAAGACTTCGGTCCATCCAGACTAAAACCTCCCGTCACATGAACAGCTTCTTCCCCTCTGCCATCAGACTGCTGAACACTAAGTGACTTATTGACTCTCGTGCACTACGTACAGCAGCTCAACCAGACTCATGTCAATCATCACTGTTTTCTTCCTGCATTACCGACTGCACTATATGGATCTCCACATTATCTGCTGCTCGCTAATATATTTAAACTGCTGACTAGTATTACTCACTCTTATTCTACACTTTATTGCATGTATAGTTTATTTCTTTTATTTTATCATGTTTAATGTTGCAGCATTGCACCGAGACAAGTTCCTAGTTTGTGTACTACATGAACAATGGCAATAAATCTGATTCTGATTCTGATTCTGATTTTGATTCTGATTCTGCTGATCTGCCCCCTAACTCCAAACACGTTAGGAGTCTCTCTGCCTTCTCACTGTCAGAAAGGATATAGTGCTGGAGAAGCATCCTCTTGACTGCTTCATATTTTCCTTTGGCCGGCGGCTCTTGGAGCTGGCTCGTCACCTGTTGCGTGGCGCGCACATCCAGTGCAGCGACCACATAGTAATACATTGTATCATCCTTTGTTATCCCGTGGAGTGAAAACTGGGCTTCTATGTGCAAGAACCACGCATTTGGGTTGTGAAGCCAGAAGTCTGGGGGCTTGACTGAGACAACACACGTGGTGCTGGTGCTATCCCTCCAGGTAGTCTCTGTGGCGGTGCTCAGCTCGCTTTCCATGGCATGTCTTAGGGTCACCAATGTGAAGAAAGGAAGCAGGTGAGGCAACAAGCTAGACGACACAGAAACTTTATTCCATCTCCAACATACACTACAGTAAAAGAGCTCCCGGCTCTCTGTGCATTCCTCTTTTATATCTTTAATACCATGCATTGAGACCCGGAACTTCCGACCATCATACATTGTGTTAAGAACAAAACCTGTGTGGCACATTAACATAACATAACACCGGCACCGCTCTCACACCGTTCTCCTTCCAGCGGCTCCGGCATTTACTCCTCTTCCCAAGGGGGTGCATCATCCTTACTGTCCAGTCTGATACCCGCCGGTGACACCTCCTCTTTCGGTCCATTGATCCCCCCCTTCCCCAGCTGCCTTCTTCTCTGGGTGGAGAAGTCCCACACCATGCCTCCACAGTATTAATGAAATGAACATTGTGACCAAAACATGAAATAGCCTAGGCTTACACCATTTGCAGTTAAAAAAAAAAACAAAACAAAAAAAAAAAAAAAGTTGAAGTAGAGAATCAACCAAGAATTGACTAATTGTGCTGAAGTAGAGCTATCACTGTATATTAGGAATGCAGGCTTGAAAACTATTTAAGAAAAGAGATTTCAATCAGGAAGATGTTTAATTCAATTCAACTTTATTTATAGCACCAACAATACAACAACAGCTGTCTCATAGCACTTTAAAACACACACACACACACACACACACACACACACACACACACACACACACACACACACACACACACACACACACACACACACACACACACCTTTTGGCTACACCTTATTCAGGGTTGCCATAGTGGATCATGGGTCTGCATATTTAATTTGGCAAGGACTTTTATACCAGATGCCCTTCTTGACACAACCCTTCTCATTTACCCAGGCTTGGGACCAGTACAAGGAGTACACTGGTTTTGTGCTTTCTGCTGTGACTGAATGACAAACTTTCCTTTACCATTCTATGATGCTGAGCACCAAGGTAGATGGTGGAAGATACCATTTTTTATGGTCTTTGGTATGACCCAGTTGGGGCTTGAGTCCACAATCTCCCACAATTTCACAAATGCACAAAGGCCCCAACAGTCAGGTCAATCCCCTGTGAGCAGCACTTGGTGACTGTGGATAGGAAAAACTTCCTTTTAGCAGGAAGAAACCTCAAGCAGAACCAGGTTTAGGGAGGGACAGTCATCTGCTGTGACTGGCTGGAGGGTGAGGGGAAAGAGAAAATGAAGAAAAGAATAGACATGTAGAGTGCAAATAGCATGACAGGGACTCAATCTATGGGAGAGAACAAACAGATGTTAATGACCAGCAAAAATATTACATTGAGAGTGTGTAAGGGTTCCTGTCTGATCTGCCTGCCTGCCTCTCTCTCTCCCAGCTGATTGAGCACATCTCCCGGTAGCTGCATCACCACCTGCAGCCAATCAGTGAGGCAGTATAAGTGGGATGCTCTCCCACCAATCTGTCTGGTTGTGTGTGAGCAACACCACACTGGTGTCTTGCCTGTGTCTGAACTGAATTAACCTTGTGCATTATTCTGCCGTGTTCTGACTTTTGCCTGTCCCTAGACCCTGTGCCTGTCTGTTGTTTGGCTTTGTCTGCCAATTCTAGTTTGTCGTGCTCTGACCCTTGTCTGCCCTTGTACTCTGGAAACTGCCTCACGGACTAAACTTGGATTTTCTAGTACTGTGCACATCATCATCTTCACACGTAAGTCGATTTACAAGCGTTTATCATTATTATCACCATTTCCCTGTTCCCAGCACTTGGGCCTGGTTAATCTTTCCCCTTGCCCGCTCACCTGCACTGAAGGACTCCTCCCCGGACTTCCACCATCATCAGGATCTGATGTGCATCCCCGCTACTCCTACCAGAAGAAACCTGTAAGCAGATAAACAATATTAATCTCCCTGTCAATATTTCATATACTCACCATTGACTCTGCTCTCTTCCCTGAAGGGTTGCCAGAACCTCATCACCATTTGCAATATTTCTACATTACTGTCAATAAAGATTATTGTTCACTGTAGCATCATACACTGGTTCCAAATTTATAAAATTACTCCTTGCTGAGGAGAAATTGTTTCACCCAAAGGTCTGATCATAAAACCCTCCTTTTCACCCAAGAACAGAGCTGTGAAGCTTTATGCCATTGGCCAAAAAGTGGATAAGTTACTCCCTGCTCAGGACTGGAGTCCTTTCCCCTCAAATCCATTTGCCAAAAGAATACCAAAGTGACATGGTTACGATGATGGTCCACAGACTCTTCACCAGCAAGATTCCTCTCATTAAAACTCAAAAGTCCAACATTGCCCTCCAATGGATAACAGGAATATTTCCCTTGATGACTGAATGTTTTCTCTCTAATGCTTAAAACTATTAATTGTGAACAATGAAATAACTTGTCATTCTCCACAGACAACATCCACTTTTGAAGAATATGGTGGGGACCCTGTGATGGACAATTATGGTTTGAAATGCTTTCATTGATGTGATTTGATATATGTCTCCTTACTTTCAGGAAGAATTAATTTTGCACGCCTACTGTAAAGAATTTATTATATTTACAATGCAGACACATTGTTTGTTCCTTTATTGTTAATGAAACAAACTCGATCCCAAAGAAATGGCGGACAGCAAAGGTCATTGCCATCCCAAAACCTGGCAAAGACCACAAACTACCAGCAAGCTACCGCCCAATCTCCCTACTCAGCGTTCCTTACAAAATCATGGAGCGCCTAATACTGCAACGCATTTCCCCAGAAATAGAGGATATTCTAAGTGTGGATCAAGCAGGTTTCCGCAAGGACCGCAGTACAGGAGAACAAGTACTGGCCCTAACCACCTTCATCGAAAATGGCTTCGAGAGCAGACTGAAGACAGGGGCTGTGTTTCTCGATCTTACAGCCGCCTATGATACGGTCTGGCACAAAGGCCTCCTCCTGAAACTTATAAAGGCGATCCCTGCTTGGGCAACAGAAATTATAAAAACCCTGCTGACCAACCGAAGGTTCAGAGTCCACCTCAGTCAGAACACAAGTGCATGGAGAATGCAGAAAAACGGACTCCCACAAGGCTCAGTTCTAGCTCCAACTCTGTTCAACCTCTACATAAACGACCTGCCTACTACAAAATCCCGCAAATTCATCTATGCAGACGACATCTGTTTGGCATTCCAAGCACCAGACTTTGAACCACTGGAACGGGTGCTCACGGAAGATCTTGCTAAACTGGACCAGTTCTGCAAAATCTGGCGCCTAAAACCAAGCCCAGCAAAAACCGTCTCCAGTGTATTTCATCTCCACAATGCAAAAGCTGCCAGAAAACTAAACATCCACCTGAGCGGACTCAAGCTTAAGCATGCCCCAAATCCAACTTATCTTGGAGTGACCCTTGATAGGACCTTATCCTTCAAGGAACATCTAAAGGGGACGGCTGCTAAGGTGAAAGTACGAAACAACCTGCTCTGCAAGCTTGCTGGTGCAAAATGGGGGGCGGCAGTCTCCACCCTGCGCACCTCAGCACTGGCCCTTTCATACTCTGTAGCAGAATATTGTGTCCCTGTCTGGTCCAGGTCATCTTACACACACCATGTAGACACCCAGCTCAACTCAACCATGAGAACTATAACTGGAACAATCCGCTCAACACCACTCCCCTGGCTCTCTGTACTGTCAAACATAGCCCCTCCACACATCCGGCGAGCAGCATTAACTCAAAGGATGCTCCAAAAAGTTAAAGATTTTCCTCACTTACCAATCCATGCAGATATCTACACCCCACCCACTGCCCGACTTTCATCCAGACGGCCGATTTGGAAAAACCCTCCCCCAGCTGACTTTACCATCCAGACAGCTTGGCAAGAGGAATGGGAGACCAAGGAGGTCCCAAACAAACAGCTGGTGATAAACCCCAACCAACAGGTCCCGGGCACCAACCTCCCAAGGAGACAGTGGTCTACACTCAATCGCTTCAGGACTGGACATGGCCCCTGCTTGGCCAGCCTTCACAGATGGGGCAGTAACCCTAGTCCACTGTGCGCATGTGGAGAGGAGCAAACTATGGAACACATCATAGAGGCTTGCCCGCTCCAAAGACTGGAAGGAGGATTACACACCCTCCATACAGCAAACCAGGAGGCAACTGCTTGGCTTAAGGACTTTGCATTTGCTAAATAAATAAATAAATTGTTAAAGAAGAATATCTTAGTCACTAAAGTTTTAAAGAATTTATGCTTTAATAGGCAGCATATATGTTTTAGGATGATTTCACTTCTCATATCAAATCCTGTCTTTTTCTCTGTGTGAAGCTCATATTCCAAAAACTGGGAACTGACCAGTCAGCTTCCAAGTCTCAATGCATCTACTTTTTAGTCAATTTTACAACCCTAGACCAAACAACGAAAGTCAGTGTAATTGCTCAAAGATTTATTCTTATGGGCAGACTCAGTCCTGATCTTTGAATGTAATTGGTCAGCCTCAGTTGAAAAACTTTCCCTCTGTTTTTCCAGTTGAGTCTTGAAGAAGTCTGGGAAGGTCAGGTTTGGCCCCCCTTCCTAAGTAGGCCCAGAGCATAAGCTCTGCATATTTTTTTTACTTTTTTTCTTTAAAATTCACCTTTTCGTATTTTATTCTTTTTTTTAAAAAAAACTGTGCTAAGAAGATTTTGTTTGATTTTCACCAAGCTTAAGTCAACTTTGTTCTGACCACAACACACCAGAAGAAACAGATTTGTGGTTTAATTTAATTTTTTTTTAATCAAATTTGATTTTCTGATCAGACTTTGAGCAATAAACAAATACTATCTGGAATTTCACAGCCTGGACAAACGTCAAATTCCTTTTTATGTGTATAAACTGAGACATCAACCAGTGTGATGAGCATCCAGCTTCTATGGTTGTAAGTAAAAGGAGCAGTGCCAGTACTGTGTTGTGGCAGAACCTGCCTGTCCTTTTCTCTCAACTTCATCAACTCAAATCCTGTCATGGTGCGTTCCTGGCGGACCACTAATGAGACACTATAGGCAACCAGTGAGTTTGTGTATTTATTAAAGGAAGGAACAAGGTACAAAATAATGAGTCATGTGGGGCAAAACACAAATAAAGACTGTGACTAGAACACACCAACGATAAACAGAGAACTAGGGAGACTGACGGGAGACAAGGATACAGCGCTTACATACGGATAGCGAGGGCAGAACCTAACACTGAAAGGAACTGGCTTCGGGTGTAGGGAAACCAGTCTGGAAAAGGTGAGGTCGCAGCCCGGAGTAACCTAAGCTGCTCCCTTAAATAGGCAAGAGGAATAATCAGCTGATGAGGATGTCATCAGCTGACAGCTGTCACTGAGGAACTCTGCTCTGACAGCCGGAAGCCCCACTGAGATGCTATCAAAATAAGAGCCTGGGAAGGCCATAAGGAAAACTGCTACAGAACGGGAGGAAAATACTGCATGACCCAAGAGCGGACGATATCGGCGCTCAGACCATGACAGTACTCCCCCCTGACCGACGCACTCTGAACGTGACATAACATCTAAACCTCCCCAGAAGACTATACCCCCCCCCCCCCCCGGGCGGGAGGAGGGGGAAAAAGAAAGGACAGGAGGGCGAGAGTCAAAAAAAAAAAAAAAAAGGCAAATGACAAGGGCCAATACTGAAAAAATAACATGGTGCAACAGATCATGGGAAAAAAACAAAACAAAAAAAAAACAGAACCACAAACATACTCCATAAAGCACAGATGAAAATACAGAAACTGGACAACGGATGCAAATAACAGATACTATGCCTAAAGGCCATGATACACAGGCACAAGAAAAAAGGTAACCACAGAGCGTCTCCCAAACAGAGGAGAAAATAAAAAACAAACACCCTAAACAGCGGCGAAATACAGATAGTTCAATAAATACAGGCATAAGCAACAAAAAGAGCCTCTCAAACAACAGAGGAGGGAGAAACTGAAATACAGGCACATACCAAAATTCAATGTACACTAATAATACTAGACAAAGGGGAAATGAAAAAACACGCTAAAGAGCGGTGAAATACACAGTATAATATAGTTCATAGAAAAAAAAAAACACAAGGTCGTCCCAAAACTACAGGGGAGGAAAAAAAAAACTACAGGGATGACAGCAGGCAGAGCACAAAGAAAACAAGAAAAAACAATTAGTTCTGGTGGTCTACCTACGTCTAGCATCCAGATCGCTAACAGGGGAAGAAGAATGAGTTTGGGCGGTCTACCCCAGTCCCAGGCCCGGAGAACCAGTACCTCTGGTGTCCGGACCAGGTCACCGAACAAAAAGTCCAGTTTGTCCGGTGGCGGACCCAGAACGCCAGACAGGCAAAGCAGTTTCCTAGGTGGCCGACCCGCATCATCCAGCCTCCAGGATCGCAGGGGAGAACTCAGAGGGGGCCTCCCTATTGAGAGGGATAGCGAGGGAGAGCCGCGTCAGATAAGGGAAATCCCAGCGGCACCAGATGGAGGGAAAAAGAGATCGGGGAAACGATGAGGGGCCAGTCCGGCGTCAATCGGCGGAGGATCTGCAGCTCCTTCTCTGAACCCCACATGGACTGGCACTGCGCTCACATTGGATCCCAAGTAGGACCGTGCTGCACCCACGACAGACCCTGACTGGGCCAGAACAGCGTCCATGACGGACCCCAATTGGGTCCGCGTTGCACCCACGTCGAACCCTGATTGGGTCAACGTTGCACCCACGACGGACCCCGACTGGGCCGGAACAGCACCAGGGATGACCTTCAGACCCGAACCCAGAACCTCCAAGGCGACGACAGGAGCAGGCTCGTCACTGGTGATGCTGGGAGAAGGCTCAAAGGAGAACAGAGAACTGGGATCACAATCACTGGCAGCAGCAGAGCCCAGCGAGACAAGCTCGGACGCAACAGACGGCTGCGCCAAGCTCATCTACCCGAGAGACAGGCAAAAATGCTCCAGAATAGAAGAAAGGAAGACAAAATAGAGCACTTGCCTGATCTTGGGCTCCACCACGGCCCAGGACTTCAACGATCCAGGTTCAGCGTGCTGAAGGTCCACTTCTGGTTCCAACTCGACTGCGGCGGGCTCTGCAGCCGGCATGATGGTGTCCTCAGTCTGGGGATTTCCTGACGCTAACGTCCATGCCAAAAACCCTCACGGCATGGTGGCAGGGGATCCTTGACCTGCTGGGTCGAACCACAATTCCGTGGAGACCCGGGGACACTTAGTCATCGGCGCAGGCTCCAATTGGCAGTCCGCCCTCCTCCTCTGCCCATGATGTGGCTGTGGCGGTGGAACCAGGCACTCCAGGGCCGCAGGCTCCTTCCTTGTCTGGCGGTGTAGTCCTGGCACCGGGGAACGCTCAGGGGAAGGAGACACACAGGTAGCAGGTTCACAATTAATGATTGCAGCAGGTGGAGGAAGCTCAGGGGACTGAGAACCCCGAACTTTACCCCCAGGGATCGAACAAGGCAATTCACCCATTTGAGGGAAAGAATGAAAAGCAACTTGCCTGATCTGCTGAGGGCCGATGGAAGCTGCTGTGGTGGGCTTCATTTTCTCCCTTCCCCTTGATGGTGATGGAGGGCCCCCCGGGAAGACAAGGAGGAGCCACTCGCACCGGATTGATGACAGGCACAGCCGGAGCAGGACTCGTGGAGTTCTCAGTCGCTGGAGAGAGCGTCGAGGAGGAGGGAGGAACCGCCGAGGTGGGCCGGGGATGAGACACATACAACCCAGAGGCGGCGGCGGCGGCTGTCTTAACCCTTCAATGAGACCCAGAGGCTGCAGCTGGCTGGGAGACAGAGTTTGTGCGGCTACCTGGAACTGGATCCGGACGGGGTTCTTGCTAAGGCTTGCAATAAGCATGAAGACAACGTTTACCAGCAGAGGGCGAGGCGAAGGTGAGATCTGGGAAACGCCGCTCCTGCGCAGAAACAGAGGCGAGCAGGTCAGCGTATTCGGGGCAATCATAAAGTTCCGGATTCCTCTCCACCAGCCTGACCGCTGCCATCATATGCTTCATTATCTGGGTTGGATGGGAGGCAGAGCGAGCTGCAGCCACTCGGTCCTGAATGGCAATACCTGTCCACTGTATATCCACCAAGGGAATCCCGACTGATGTCTCTCTCCGCTGGGGATGACCCCTGGGTGGTGCAAACTCCTGGACTGGATGAGGGGCAGGAATGAGATCCTGAAGTGAGAAGCGAGGATGCCTCCTCTTCGGCTTCCTGCCGGAGTTTCCCTCCAGTGCATGGAGCTTCTCCTGGTGAGCAGAGATGTCCGCCATCCTTGCCGTGATTTCAGGGTGGTCAGCATAGTGAGGATGGCAGTTAATAGTCACCTCAGCAAGGTCCAAGTACCAGCGTGAGGCACTGGGGACGGTGTGATGGCGAGTGCTGGAAATTATACCGTTGATCTCATTAGGGGCCATCACCAGCTCATAGCCCAGGCTCATGGCATAGCCCTTGAGCGGCGCCATCTCCCAGCACACTGGTACGAGAACAGGGGAAAACTACAAGCCCAATTAAGCAAACTCACGGTCACCGGCGTCTTGTTTGGCTGCGACCTCCTGTCATGGTGCGGTCCTGGCGGACCGCTAATGAGACACTATAGGCAACCAGTGAATTTGCGTATTTATTAAAGGAAGAAACAAGGTACAAAATAATGAGCCACATGGAGAAAAACACAAATAAAGACTGTGACTAGAACACACCGACGATAAACAGAGAACTAGGGAGACTGACAGGAGACAAGGATACAACACTTACATATAGATAGCGAGGGCAGAACCTAACACTGAAAGGAACTGGCTTCGGGTGTAGGAAAACCAGTCTGGAAAAGGCGAGGTCGCAGCCCGGAGTAACCTAAGCTGCTCCCTTAAATAGGCAAGAGGAATAATCAGCTGATGAGGATGTCATCAGCTGAAATGGCAAACAGCTGTCACTGAGGAACTCTGCTCTGACAGCCGGAAGCCCCACTGAGACACTATCAAAATAAGAGCCTGAGAAGGCCATAAGGAAAACTGCTACAAATGGGAGGAAAATACTGCATGACCCGAGCGCGGACGATATCGGCGCTCAGACCATGACAAATCCATCTGGACCAAGGTTGGTACCTGAAGGCCTGCTACCACCAGGAGAAACAATCTGACTCTGCTGTGCTGAAGGTCTGTTGTCCTTAAATTTAATTCTTCAGAATATTCCTTGTATACGTTCTATAATCCTAACTTCTTCAAACTCCTTTCAGAACTTCAAATACATTTATCTTTTCATTAATCTCCATTCCTTTTCAAAGTAACACAATTTTCCTTTTTATAAACAAGTTTTAATCATCATTTTCTTCTAAAATTGCATCCATCCATCCAGCTGGGGGGAGCACTGACTGTCAGCAGCAAATAGGATTAACATGGAATTTACCACCTGGCATGCATTGAAGAGAGAACGGACTCTCTTGGACATGTTTACCTATGTTTTGGTAGGTGGATAACATCTGAGGATCGCTGAGTGCTCTCCAGAGAATGATCTAAAGCATGATTCAAGCCTGTATGAAATTATGAAGCACAGAATCGAAGAGAGGGCAATTCTATTCTCTGAGTGCACTGTGCAGATTTGACCTTGTTTTGGTGCCCTTGTTTACATTCCTCCTTGATGAAGATAAGGCTGGAGAAGATGGCTTACCCAAACATTCGACAATTGTTATTGTTTCAGCAGACAGAGCTCCAAGGACAGCGTTATCATGTGTCTGGACTACAGAACACATGACTGAATAATATCTATCCGTTGCCAGAGGGTGCCCTCTCCTGTTCACTAGCAATGACACACCTACATTACACTGCATTCAACATTACATGAATGACTGATACATGTAAACTGACACAAATATACATACACTGACTCTCTCAATTCTCCTGCTTTGTTAATGTGTGATCTATTGTCTGCTAATTGTGCATAGAGGGTTTTTTTCTGTGTAATCAAAATTTGGCTCATTTGAGCTTTATATGAGCTTATACGAGCGTTATTCTGATTAACTATGTTTTTTCTCTCTGCCTATTGTGTTCCCCTCCCCCCCTTCCCTCTTTACCCCCACTGTATGACAGGCGCCTTGCATGGCTGCCGCGTCATTGGATGCGCCTAACGTGCACGCCCAATGTCAAGTCAAATTCCTCGTATGTTTACTTGTAAATATACTTGGCAATAAAGCTGATTCTGGTTCTGATTCTGATTCTGATCCATTTTTCTTAACCATTGCTATTTTATGGTTTGTCATTTTCCATTACAGTGCCAATTTAAGCTATGTTTTTCTTTGGTTCCACTAGTGTGCGATGAGACAAATTATGCTCAGTAATCCATTAAAGGTTTAATATGCTCATGATACATGTTGAATTCACAATCTTAAATCCATTTAAATGTGTTCTTCTATCTTGAAATTTCTTATTAAACTGTTAAAAAGGCATATTGGAGTTATTGTTTAATTTCACATCCATCTTCTTGAATAAAAGTGGAAAAGATTGATTCATTGCTGGTACAAATATTAAATTATTAATAAAACTGTCCATTTTTTTGGATTTCTTCCCCCCACCCCCAACAAGCTTATGTGCTAATGATGCAAAGAAATT
Source organism: Pholidichthys leucotaenia (assembly GCA_020510985.1). Taxonomy (NCBI): domain Eukaryota; kingdom Metazoa; phylum Chordata; class Actinopteri; order Cichliformes; family Pholidichthyidae; genus Pholidichthys; species Pholidichthys leucotaenia. Next base: position 428,521,311 of record CM035838.1, on the reverse strand, counting down.
TTCATTCCTACTCACATGTACAGTATATTTATATTAATATGTGTACCAATCCCTAACCATTACATTCACTAACCTTAAAATGTTGTCTTCCATGTCTGCTCCTGGGTCTGTTACATCATGTCAGAGTGAAGAAAGGAGTGAAGCCCAGTGCATCATTGGAGGTCGCTCGGCTGTCTAAACCTATTAGCAGCATAACTAAGAGAGGGTTCAGGGTCAGCTGATCCCACCCTAACTATAGGCTATGTCAAAAAGGAAAGTTTTACTCTATTCTTTAAAACAGAGATCGAGTGTGACTTCTTAATTGAGATTGGCAGCTGGTTCCAAAGGAGAGGAGCTTGATAACTGAAAGCTTGCCTCCCATTGTAATTTTAGGGATTCTAGGTATTACAAGTAAACCTGCATTTTGGGAGCCTAGTGCTTTGTTAGGATGATAAAGTTGTATCAGATCTTTTACATAACATGGGGCCTGATTATTTAGAGATGTAAGTGAGGTGAAGGATTTTAAACTTCCTTCTAGATCCTATAGGAAACCAATGAACGAAGGCCAGAACTGGAGAGATGTGATCTCTTTTTCTAGTACCTGTTAAAACTCTAGCTGCAGCATTGTGGATCAGCTAAAGACTTTTTAGAGATGTTTTAGGACAACCTGATAATAAAGAGTTACAATAATCTAATCTAGAGCTAACAAAAGCGTGGATTTGTTTCTCAGCATCACTCTGAGACAAGATGCACCTAATTTTAACAATATTACATTAAAAAAGATAAAAAGCAGTATTTGAGATAAGTGATAGGCCAATGAAAGGACAAATCTTGATCAAAAACAACTCCAAGTTTCCACACAGAACTGTTAAGAGAGGGAATAATACTATCTGAACTAAGTTTCTCATTTGGGAAAGAATTTCTGAGGTTTGGACCAACTTGAATGACTTCAGTCATCTGAGGTCACACACAGAAAAAAAAGTGATTCAGTTTATTGCAGTAAAGAACAGCTTCTTGTAAGCGGTGAACTTTCATTTATCTGTGCTTTCTGTTTTATTTTATCTCATTCAGTTATATGCTGTTGTGATATGCAACTATTTCATGGAAGTAAATCCTCTAAATATGTGTTTTTGATGGGCTGGTCCAGGGGTGTCAAACATATGGCTCGTGGGCCATAAACAGCCCACCAGGGGATCCAAAATTTTCTCTGTGAATTTACAGCTTTATTTCTAGTAAATTTCTGACTTTCTACTGATTACAATAGTTTGTGTAAATCTGAGACTTTTTTTTTCTGTAAGATGAGACTCTTTCTCATCAGTTTTCTTTTTCTTCTTTTTTCTGATGAGAACAAGGGGCCCTTGATCTTGCTGTGTGTGCAAGATGATTTAAGTATGCATTTTAAAGTAATGTAAATGTTACTTTTCCAAGCAACTAGTTACTTTAATCATGCAGTAACTCAAAAGTAACTCAGTTACTTTTGAAAAGAAGTAACTCTAACAAGTTACTATTTTTTAATAACTTGCCCAACACTGATCGTTACTAAATGTTAATTAAACAATATTACGCTCAAGGTCTACAGTATGAATGAATATAATAACTGCGGGTGTGATTCATCTAATGCCTGACGTGTAGCAGAGGGCATTAGATGTATCACACCCGTAGTTAGTATTGTAACGTGCTGCTCGACATGGCGACGTCCCACCGGGAGATTCGAACTCACGCCTCCCGCTCCGGAGTCCCGCACCCTACCTGTGTCGCCAATAGGGTCAACCCACTTGGCAAGCCAAGTAGGGTGCTCATATTGAGTTCGCTACACTACTCCCCTCTGGTTCTCGACATCGTCCCGATGTCAGCGCCCCATTACTGCTTTGGACAGGAGATCCCACTTCTGACACCAGTGTAACGTGCTGCTCGACATGGCGACGTCCCACCGGGAGATTCGAACTCACGCCTCCCGCTCCGGAGTCCCGCACCCTACCTGTGTCGCCAATAGGGTCAACCCACTTGGCAAGCCAAGTAGGGTGCTCATATTGAGTTTGCTACAGTATATTCATGGATGCCATATGATCTCAAATGGAATATTGCTTTTATACAACAGTTCCACAGGTACAATTTATTAAATGATAGCAATACTGGGCAAAATATTATGATTTGTTTGTTTAAGCAGTTATTTGCTGAGAAGAAAATAGTCCCTTCTAAATGTAGCCAGTAACTGTCACTAAGCACCTAAATACATACCAGTCACCTGTTGAATCGGTACTGCAGAGGGGCTGAGATCAATGCCGGTGGCTCGTTAGCTTGCTAGCGATTTGGCTTTATCACACTTTGCTCGCTTTTTCTTGCCATTTTCAGATGAAACAAAGAGTCCATCACCACAAAGGTATTGTGGTTTTCTTATCGAGTCAATAAATTCAACTCTAGTCTGTCTATTTTGTTTAACCAGACATAAAATATATTGCCGGATGTTTAAAAGGACAGGACTTCTGGATCGGAGATGGCTGAGACTGTAGTTGCTTTTCAAATAGTGCCTCACTGTGGAAATTAAGGTATCCAACACAGTAGTTTAATTTTCAAGCCTGTAGACTTGACAGTAAATTATTGTTAGTAATTAACAGTTACTAGACCACCTTTGGTGGGGAGTGACAGATATCCAGTGAAACTTTGGAGTGCAGTTATCATGGAATATAATAACTCCTGGAATCCCTATTGTCCAATCAAATTGCTCGATTGCAACTAACTGCTGTATAATGTAATCTTAATAATATAATGTTAATAATTAGACATTGAGGTTGTGCAATCAATTTGTGTATATGCATATCTGTGCATATTTATGTCCAAGCCTCTTGAATGTGTAAGGGTTTGGACATTACTGTGCTCATATCCTCGCATTATGTTTATATTTGTTTTTCTGTTATCTTCTGTCACGACTCGCCGCTCATCAGCGGCGCCAGCTGTGCGCACACCTGCACCTCGTCAGCGGCGAAGGATTTAAGCCGCCTCGCCCTGGGCTTCGGCCTGAAGCCGTCTGATCCCATCGGCTACTCTTGCTGCAAGGAACTCCCTTCGTCTAAGCAAGATAAGAAGTAAGCATATCTTACCTTTTCCTTCCAGTCTACTCCCCTGTGCACAGGTGGATTTCCCGGCGGCGGACAACGTTCTCCAGCCATCATCTCCTCGCTGCTGCATCAGGCACTCCAGGTCGCTGTCTATCGGGCTACGCCCTTGCTACGCCAGCCACCTGCCCAAACCAAGTAAGCCAACAGTCATTATCATATCTCCTGTGTTGGTGTGGTGCCCGTTACCATTCTCCCTCTGCTTCTCCCATAGGGTTGTCCGGCTGTACGGCTTCCTGCCCCCGTGCCTGACGCAGACGCCACCACCAATACATCCACATATCACGGACACGCAGCCACACACACACTTGTTGTTTAATAAACTGTTAAACCTATTCTGAGCCTGCGTGTGTGTCTCCTGAGCCATGCGTTATGTCACCTTTAGGACATGAGTTAAGCCATGTCCTCGTTTTTTGTTATTATATTTCTCTGTGCTGTGTTAATCATTTATATTTTTTGTCCCAGTGTGCTCTATCTGTTCAGGCCCGCCCATCCGGTGCTTCTCCGTTCTCCATTGCCGGGCTTATTCCTCGCTACGACCTCACCCTGTGCACAGACAGGAATCCCCTCCTGATTCCTGTTAATTTCTGCTCAGAACTCAGCCTCACCAGACTATTTGTAAGTTACCCTTCGTAGTTCTCATTTGTTGCCTTTTTCTGTAAGTTCCCCTTCGTAGTTTATTTCTGTTCATTATCATTAAACAGGCAAACTCACAGCAGGTGATAGGTGTCTTGATTTCTGCCCTTATTGGGCCAGTTATGACAGTAGGTCACAGCCAGTAGACGCCAGCAGCTGTGGGTTTGCTCTTTTTTTCTTTTTTCGTTCAATTTTTCCCTTTTTCTGTCTGGGTGTCCGCCTAACTGAGATGGCAGTGAACGGGTCAGGGTATCCAATGAGCCTGGGGTGGGAGCTGTGTCAGGCTTTAATAGACATTGATGGACTTATAGCCATAGCTCGTACATATTCCACCCCGAAGAACACTCTGTGGTACCTGAACCTCGCTGAGGCAGCCATATTGCATCATCCTCACCTCTTGGAGCATGCCGAAAGAAGATAGAAGATTTCCCTGATGACGGCTCTGCAGCGGGAGAACTGTGAGTTGGTGAAGAGTTCCACCAGGAAGCCTAGGTCTGCACCGATGGGGTGGCGTTCCTGAGCTGCAGTCCAATCGGCTCCTCACCAGGCTCCAGCTCTGGCTCAAGCTCTCGTTCCAAGACGCCGTCTTCTGGCCCAGACCTCCACTCCTCCGCAGGACTCAACCGTTCTGGATCGGATGGAGGAGATACACTGGGTGCAGACACCGCAGATCTCCCGCCATTATCAAGCTGCAAGCCGTCAGAGGAACTCCTCCGTCTCTCAGCCAGCAGCTTCCTGATTGCTGTGTCAAAAAGGTACCACAGCAGCTTCCTCCTCTAGGTTTCCTTGCCGGCTGTCTCTTCAGCTCCCTCTTCCTGGGTCGTCACTGCAGTCACCTTATGCACCACAGCATCTCCTCCCACTGCCGAGAGTCCAGTGATCTCCTCCCTGGCTCCGCCCACCCCCGTGTCTGCAGGGGTGGCTCCTCAACGTTCCTCTGAGGGGCCTACAACAACTATAGTCACTGAGAGGGCTGATTCCAAACCGGCTGCAGCAGAAAACATCGGGCCCCAGGAACACAGGCAAGTGTTTTTTCTTTCTCCATCATTAACACATGAATTACCTTGCCTGATTCCTGGTGGTGAGACTCTGTCATTGCAATCCTCTGAGTCCTCACTGCCAGCTGCAGCCATAAAAACTTCACCTGCTCTCTCTGTGTCTCCTCCTATTGCCCCTGAGTGTCCGCCAGTCCCAGGATTGAGCCGCCGGATGATGGAGGAGCATGCGGTCCAGGAGGACCTGGCCCCAGCCCCGCAGCCATGGCCTGGACGTGGGAAGAGTGCCGCCTGTGACCTGAAGCCTGCGACCTGGAGTCTGCGCTGACGACTGAGCATCCCTTGGCTTCAGCTACATGGGATGCTGCACCAGCGGTGAAACGACCTCCAGCTGCCATACCGGATGAACCACTTGAGTCAGTTTCTTCGTCTGGAGGTTCTGGGACGGCACTAACCAACATGACTGCTGTTGAGGCCATAGCAGCAGAGTCAAAGTTGGACCTCAAGAGGCCCTGGCACTAGACATCCCCGCCTGGATCGATGGAGTCCTGAATGGTGGTGGAGCTTGAGCTCAGGCAAGTGCTCCTCTTTGTTTTCACTTTTTCTTTATTGAAGATATCTTGCCTTGATCTTGGTGGGGAGGGCAAAGTTCAGCCGTCAGCTGCACCTGAGCTCACCTCGCTGGGCTCCACTGCAGCCGGTGATCCTGATTCTGTTCCTCTACCCATCCTGTCGGAGCCTTTCCTCGGAGTCACTGAGGGTCGTCCAACATTGCTCAAGGTCTCCGTGGGTGCTGCCCCTTCAGCTGATATCTTCGCGGGTGCAGCTGCATCCCTGTCCAGGTCTACTGTGGATGCAGCTACGCCTCAGTCCAAGGCCACAGGGGGTGCTGCTATGCCTCAGTCTGGGGTCACCGAGGGTTCTGCTATGCCTCAATCCGGGGCCACCGAGGGTGCTGCTGCTATGCCTCAGTCCAAGGGCACCGAGGGTGCTGCTGCTACGCCTCAGTCCGGGGCCACCAAGGGTGATGCTACTACGCCTCAGTCAGGGGCCACTGGGGGTGCTGCTATGCCTCTGTCCAGGGCCACCGAGGGTACTGCTAAGCCTCAGTCCAGGGCCACCGGGGGTGCTGCACCTACGACCAAGGTTGCTGCTGGTCCTCTGCCTGCATCCGGTTCCGTTGTGATTTGTTCTCCACCTGGGTTCATCGGTGACCATCCGTCTTCCTCATCTGGGTCATTTGTTGGTCCGCCATCCCCTTTGTCGGGTTCCCATCTCCTGGCTTCTGTGGTATGTAGTAAGCATGGGTTCGAACTGTCACCTCCAGGGGAAGGTACATGGTGTTCTGCAGCCTATTGACCCAGAGATTCAGGGAGATCTCCCAACAAACTCACTGGTTTGCTTGGGTGGCTTCAAAATTCAGCAAAGCGACCCAATGAACACTGTCCTCCATTTTGGGGTTTCGGGAGACCTGGTAGGCTGCCCAACCTTTTCCACCTGATGGTTGGGTGGAGCTGGAACTTTGGCAGACCACCTGACCTGTTCCCTTGTTCACCCAGTATTGCCAGGGTTTCTTAGTACCTTATTTGGTCAGTGTTGTTGGTCATGTGCGATTTTTGTTTGTTTTTGTGTCTAACTAACTAACTAACTAACTAACCTGCACTTATATAGCGCTTTTCTAGTCACAAAGACCACTCAAAGCGCTTTCATTAATACTAAACCTCTATTCTAAGGGCCTATAGGAAACAGATATCTAGGGACAATTTAGAACAGCCAATTAACCTAACATGCATGTTTTTGGCATGTGGGAGGAAACCGGAGAAATCCCGGAGTAAACCCACGCAACACGGGGAGAACATGCAAACTCCACACAGATCACTGTTGGTCGGGGGCTGGGATCGAACCCACGATCCCACGATCCCCACAATCCCCCGGCCAAGGGTAAACTGTGCTGCCGCAGTGCTAACCACTGCGCCACCGTGCAGCCCAAGGCCTGGATCCCCCACCACCCTTCCATGGTCTGTTTTCAAGGTTATTCCTGTTGGATGGGGGGGTACTTTTTGTCCTTTTTTGATGTTGTGTTAGGGTGTCTTGGATCCACCCCTTAAGGGAGGGGCACTGTTATGATTCTGAGTGTGGGTCACAGCCATGCTCGGGTCTCTAGGTTGCTGCTTATTTTCTGTATATGTATTTGTTCTTGATTTTCATCCATTATGGTTTGTGCTTCTATTTTGACACCACCATTATGTTACTTCCTTCTGTCAAAACTTTATGCGGGTTGCCACAGCTGTTTTGTTGTCCTGATTACTTTCTCACCCACACATCCACACCTGATCCACATTTGGTTGTCTCTCTTATTATTTAAGCTTGCTTGCAGGGTTCATTCCTTGCTGCAACCTCACTCTGTGCACAGACAGGAATCCCCGCCTGATTCTTGTTTATTCACTGCTCAGTTCTCAGCCTCGCCAAACTATTTGTAAGTTACCCTTTGTGGTTCTCATTTGTTGCCTTTTTCTGTAAGTTAGCCCTCATGGTTTATTTCTGTTCATTATTATTAAACATGCAAACTCACAGCAGGTGATTGGTGTCTTGATTTCTGCCCTTAAAGGGCCAATTATGACATTGGAGTCACCGCATTTCAGCTGCTGTTAGCTCCTGTGCTGAGGACCCCTCAGGTGCTCTTTCCACAACTAGAAACTCTTGTGTTATTAGCTCCGAAGCAGGAGACTCCAGTATTTTTTTCTGAGTTTCGAATCCCCATGTGGTTTTCTATGGAGCGAATGACTCCTATGTTGTTATCCCCGGAGCTTAAGAGCTCCACATTGTTGTTTCCAGTGTTTAAGGGTTCCATAGTTGCATCTGCTGAGTCTACAGATTTCTTGCTGTCACCTCTTGAGCATAAAGTTCCTATGTTAGCTCCTGGGTTAAAGGCTCCTGAGGGCAACGCCCCCACAGTGCTGTGTCCATCCATCTGGTGGCCCTGGGACTTTGGTAGGCCACCCGACATGCCGTGTCTCACCGTTTGATGGCCTATGGACTGAGGCAGGCCACCCAACACTCTGTATTATGCCCTTTGTGATCTTGGGATGCTGTCAGACCACCCGATCCGTTTTGTGACTTTGGACTTGGCATTGTCCCACAAGACTGTGTATTGGGGTTGGGGGGTCGGGGTGTAAACAATTGTTTTTTACCCGCCTGCCCTTGAACCCCCACCACCCACCTGGTGAGGACCTCTCTTTTTGTTTTGTTGTCATCACCTTATTTTGAAGGTTTGTGTCACGATGGCCCTCACGGACCATCACAAGACGCCTCAGTCACCAGTGAGTTTGCAGTGATGTTTATTTACAGCGCAGGATTAGACAGGCATAAGAATACACACAAGGAATGAGCACGTCTGAGCCGGGGAGCGCCCGATGCACCAGACGAATAACGATGAAGGTTAGTCACACAGAACGTATAATAACAAGACTAACAAAGCAGTACACATATTAGCAAAAACAAATTGACATCAGGTGGAGGGAAAAGAACCACCAAACACAGAAACAACGTAGTGAGCCACAAAAACGCAAATCAATCCCCCCCCCCCCCCCCCCGCACACCCCAACAGTCCCACAGACGAAATCAGAAACCCGGGGAGGGTGCAGTCCTGACCCGGAGGGATGGGGGCAAAAGGTTCGGGGGGTCGTCCGGCATCAAAAGGCCACAGAACAGGGAGGGGAAAAGAGGGCAGTTCGGGTGGCCTACCCCAGTCCCATGCTCGGAAGCAGAGAGTTTCAGGCGGCCGGAGCAGGTCGCCACACAGGAAGTCAAAAATGTTGGGGGGCCGGCCCAGAGAACCAAACCGGCGAGACAGTCCTTCAGGCGGCCGCCCCGCAACACCAGCCCACCAGAACCATTGGGAAGAAGCAGCCGGCAGTCCCGCTGAAAAGGGGAGAGATGAGGGGAAACCGGGAGGAGCGTTCGGGACCCCAACGGCCCCAGGTGGAGATGGGTAGTGCTCCTCAGGGAGATGAGGAGGATGACGGTGGTGATGAGGGTGACGAGGGAAATGAGCCTGTCCAGCATCCGGTGGCCGGGGGTCGCTCCCTCACCGAATCCAGGACCTGCTGCTGCAGCACCCACGTCAGACCCCGACTGGGCCTCCGGAACCGAACCCACGGTGGACCCCGATTGGGCCTCCGGAACCAAACCCGCGACGGACCCCGACTGGGTCGGCGTGGCACCAGACTCGACCTCCAGGCGAGAGCAGCCCCTCGCTGGCGACCCTGGGAGAAGGCTCACAAGAGAGAGAAAACCCGGGATCAGGATCACCGGCAGCGCCAGAACCCGGCGAGATAAGCTCGGACGCAGTGGGCGGCTGCACACGGCTCATCTCCCCTTGAGACAGGCAAAAATGCTCTAAGAGGTGAAGAAGAAAGATAAAACAGAGCACTTGCCTGAGCTCGGGTTCTGACGCTGTCCAGGACGGCTCAGATGTCAGGAGGTCGTCCTCAGGCTCCCACTCAGCTGCGTCGGGCTCCGCAGCAGGCGTGATGGTGTGCGCAGCTTGAGAGTCCTCCGGCAACGATGTCCACGCCGATGGCCCGCACGGACAGGAGAACAGGAGAACCTCCACCCGCCAGACCGGACTGCTCCTCCGTGGAACCTCGGGGACACTTTCTCATCGGCGATGGCTCCACGCTGCAGTCTGCTCTCCTCCTCCGCCCACGGCGTGGCTGCGGAACCGGAACCAGGCTCTCCAGAACCGCAGGCCCCCTCCTCATCCAGCGACGTTGGCCTGGCGTCGAGGACCGCTTAGCGGAGGGAGACACAGAGGAAGCAGGGTTAACACTTTCATCCACAGCAGGTGGAGGAAGCTCGGGGGGCTGCATACCCTGAACTCCACCCCCAGGAGTCAGACAAGGCAAAACAATATCGGAACGAGAGAAATTATCATGCACTTGCCTTTCTCCCGAGGGTAAGATGGTTCCCGCTGTGGGGGACGTCATTCCTCCCTTTCCCCGCTGGATGGCGACAGAGGGCCCTCTAGGAAGACGAGGTGAGGCCACTCGAGACGGTTCCGGGATGGGGCTCACCGAAACGGAGCTCCCGAGGCACACAGCAGCCAGGATAGGCGACGAGGAGGAGGGGGCGACAGCCGGGGTCAGTCGGGCATGGAACGCTGACGGGACAGCAGGCGAGGGCCCGGGAGAAGACGAGGCTGCGGGGATTCCCCTCTGACGAGGCGCAGGAGTGACAGCTGTGTGGGGGGTTGAGCCCTTGCGACGACCCGGAACAGCATCCAGACGGGGTTCTAGCCGAAGTTGGGAGCCGGTGTGACGACGGTTCCTTGTAGGGGGTGAGGCGAAGGTGAGATTCGGAAATCGCCGTTCCTGAGCAGAAACCGAGGCGAGCAGGTCGGCAAACTCAGGAAACTCACACAACTCTGGACTCCTCTCCACCAGTCTAACCGCCGCCACCACATGCTTCATAATTGCTGCTGGATGCACAGCGGAGCGAGCAGCAGTCACCCGGTCCCAGATCTTGACTGCTGTCAGCTGCAGCTTCTCTGGGGGAATCCCGAGTGACGACATGCCTGATGGAGAAAAACCTCCGGATGGTGCGAACTCCCGGGCCGGAGCGGAGGCAGGAACGGGATCCCGAAGCGAGGGGCGACGTCTCCTCCGCTTCGGCTTCCTGCCGGGATGTCCCTCCAGCCCAAGGAGTATCTCGCGCTGTGCAGCGAGTTCCTCCCACCTCGCTGTCACCTCCGGGTGATCGTCATACTCGAGGGGGAGATTGAGCAGAAACTCCTCAGCGTAGTCCAGATGTCTACGAATGTCACTGGGAGCGTCCAACAGCGTAGCGGTGAAGATGGTGCTGTCTATATCTTCTAGAGCTTCCGCTAGCTGCCTGCCCAGGCGCTTGCTACGGCTCCTGGATGACGGCATACTCCCAGCAGCAGACACTCAGACAGGTAGGAACAAACAGTCCACTACTGCAAACTGCACGGTGAATGGTGTCTCAATACAACGCCTCCTCTCCAGGCGTTTGGCGGCAGTCTACTGTCATGGCAGTCTACTGTCATGGCCCTCACGGACCATCACAAGACGCCTCAGTCACCAATGAGTTTGCAGTGATGTTTATTTACAGTGCAGGATTAGACAGGCATAGGAATACACACAAGGAATGAGCACATCTGAGCCGGGGAGTGCCCGATGCGCCAGACGAATAACGATGAAGGTTAGTCACACAGAACGTACCTTACAAACAGGACTGTTAACAGGCGGGTAACAGGGGATTCCCAAGTCCGTTAACCACGATGAGCAAGGAGAACAGGAACATAACAGAAACAAAACAGAGATTAACAGAGACTGCCGCATTGGAGGACATTCAGAACCAGCTTATATCTCTAGTGGTTAATGACCCCAATGCGGCACAGCTGCTTGCCATGACAGCAGCGCAGCAGCTGACTTTGACAGCAGGGAGCTCCCCCGGGCGCCTTCACAATAAGAGCCCGAGGAGCTGGAAGGAATCCTCTGCTGCCAAAGCCAGGGAAATATGATATGAGACCCGAGTGTGGACAGAACCGACACTCGGGTTATGACAGTTTGCTTCTCTCTCTTTGATGACGTGGAAGTATTGTGTTGAGGTTCATTAATTTTTGATTTTGCTATCTATAATATATTTTTTGCATTAGTGCCAGAGGATAGAAGTTTATTACTTGTTCCTTTATGACTAAGTGCCTAATACTGACTTACTCTTGTTTGCATTACACTGCACCACTTAAACTGAATTATTTGATGTTAATTGGTCCTACTGCTATTTTTCAAATTTTGCAATATTCAGCTTTTTTTGCAAATAGTTAAATTGATTTAGAGTGGCTTTGACCAAAAAATAAGAGTTGTTTACTTATAAGAAAGAGCCGCAGTTTTCTCAGAAGGGAAAAAAAAAGATATAAAGAAAGAACATTGCAAGTGATCATTAGGAAGAAGTCTTAAATTTGCAGAGAGAATATTTCAAATTTACATGAAAATAGTACCAAATTATTTGAAAAGGTACAAATTTCTGAGGAAAAGGTATTTTACTAGAGAGAAGAAGCTGTCGTGATTAATAAAGCTCAACAGCACACGTGCATAATGCCAAAGCACAGGAGGAACCAAACAGAGGGGCACATTTGAAAGTTTTATTAAATATTAAAAACCAAAGTGCACAGCTGCAGAAACAGTCACTCGCCAGAGGAATAGCCCTGTGGAGAGAAGACGAGAGCTGTGAGCAGAGGAAAGGAGTAAGGGGAAATGGGCGAGCCACATTACCACTTACTTGGGAAATCCAGGGATGACCGGCAGGACCCAGTTAGGAACAGGCGAACCAGTAGGGTAAGGGGGGAAGATAAGCTGATGGTGCCTGACCGGGTGGAGTAGGAAGCTGAGGATGGTGAGATGTGGCAGGAGAGCGCGTGCAGTCCAAGAGACACACCTACACGGTGGCAGCAACCCGAGGTGAAAGGAGAAATAAGGTGAGACAGCGTGTCCACACTTATAACTTGCACTTGCTTGCCTATTTACGGGCAGTATACCCAGACAAGCCGGCGTTGACTGCGCGGAATGAGCCTCCTTAAGTATGCTGGCTGATGAGCGGGTGCAGGTGTGTCTTCTGCCTCAGGTGCAGTGATGAGTTGGTGAATGTGAGGCAGGATGGGAGGGGCACTCTCTCGCTGCCCATGACAAGAAGCTGCATATTTCTGTGAGATTTTTTTTTTCTTCTAATTTATGTAAAAGGAAAAAGAAAAGTTCACAAAATCTTATGGAAACATTTGCAAGGGTACAAGAATAGAAACTTGTACGATCATGGGAGTCACAGATTTCTGAAGGAAAGGACCTGCAAATTTATGATTGATAAGTTACACACTACTTAAGGGAAAAAAGAAAAAAGAGATAAGAAAAAGAGAGAGGCAAATTTACCAATTACTGAAAAGTGATGAATTCACACGCAAATTTATGAGGAAGAGGTTTCGAATTTACAAGAAAGTTACAAATTTATGAGAAAAAAAAGGAAAACTGTAAATTATAACAAACAAAGGAATGAACAAATGTACAGAAGGGACGTTGGGTTTTTGCAAGAGATGCTTGATTTTGTTGGTGGGAAATTTGCAGTGGGGGTTGTGCTATTTGTAATGAAGCCGAGGGATGTTTTTTTCAAGTTATTTTCAGTTTTTGACTCATTTTCACTTGAGGATATGCAGGTTCTGTTGGCTGGGCTCTGGGGCTGTCTCATAGGTGTTCTCATGTCTGGACTTTATTTCATTTTTGTTGATGTTTTTCTATGGGTTGTCTGGTTTTTGACCCTTTAGAGGGGGGTACTATAAGGGTTTGGACATGACTGTGCTCATGTCCTCGCTTAATGTTTATATTTGTCTTTCTGTTGTCTTTAGGACATGAGTTAAGCCTGACATAATGCACGGCTCAGGAGACACACACACGCAGGCTCAGGGTAGATTCAATAGCTTTATTAACAACAAGTGTGTATGAGTCCGTGTATGTGAGATGGTAATGTATCTTTTTTTCCAAGATGGCGCCCACAGTGGTCGACATGGTGCTACGCTGCCCTTTAATTTGTTTAATTTGTTTGTTTTTGTTCGTCGATTGTGTGTCTGCCAGCTCATACACCCGTGAAGAGTTATTAAAATATCAGGACTCTTACTCCCACGGACCTTCTCCCAGTATTTTTAGCTCCTGCCGCCAATCTGATTCATTGTTTGGCTCAAAGAGTAAGACGGCGAAAAAGAGGAAAGCGAGGGGGGATTCTCGCTCGGCTGCGAAGGAGAGGCACACGAGCAGCCTTGCCTGGCATATTTCTATCCAATGCCAATTCTCTCTTGAACAAGGTAGAAGAATTAAGACTGCTGATGCGATTTAAGGACCTCACTTCCTCATCTGTCATCTGTTTCTCTGAGACCTGGCTTAAAAGGAGCATACCGGACAGCGCAATCAGCCTCGAGGGATTTCAGCTGTTTCGTGCTGATCACGTCACAGAGCTCTCCGGTAAGTCTATTGGAGGAGGAGTGTGCTTCTACATTAACAGCAGCTGGTGCTCTGATGTTACGGTGGTTTCACAACACTGTTCTACCGATCTAGAATTTCTCTCTGTTAACTGCAAGCCATTTTATTCCCCGCGGGAGTTCGCATCATTTGTTTTGATCGCTGTGTACGCCCCTCCCGACGCGGACGCGTGCGAGGCCCAGCGCGCGCTCGCAGATCACGTCCTACATGTGGAGCGGAATTTTCCAGACTCCCTGGTTATTGTGGTAGGCGACTTTAACCAGAGCAATCTGAGTCACGAGCTCCCCTGATACAGACAGTTTATTAAATGTCCAACCAGAGGAAAAAACACGCTGGATCACTGTTACACTACAGTGAAGGACGCATATCGCGCTGTTCCCCGCGCTGCGCTCGGACTATCTGATCACGTGATGGTCCACCTCATTCCCACATACAGATAGAGACTGAAACTCACTAAACCTGTTGTGACCACCACGAAGAAATTGACCAGTGAAGCTGGAGAGAAACTGAACACATGCATGGAAATAACTGACTGGGACATGTTTAAAGGAGCCACACATGATCTTAATGAGTACACAGACACTGTGAACTCCTATATCAACTTTTGTGAGGAGAGCATTCTTCCATCGCGCACCAGGGTGAGGTACTCTAATGATAAGCCCTGGTTCACTGCTAAGCTCAGACAGATCAGAAAGGAGAAGGAAGCTGCGTTGAAAAGTGGAGACAGAGACTGCTACAGGGAGGTTAAATATCGGTTTAACAGAGAGCTGAGGAGAGCTAAATCTGTGTATTCTGAGAGACTCCAGCAGCAGTTCACTGCTAATGACTCGGCTTCTGTGTGGAGAGGACTGAGACAAATCACCAACTATCAGCCTCAGGCTTCCAAAGGTCAGGATGACAAAGCCCTTTGTCAAAAACTGTCCCAACATTACGCCCGTTTTGACACCTCGTCAGCTGTGTCCAACTCCCCCACTCCACCAAGCTCCACTGCCTCCTCGGCCCCTAATTCATCAAAAGCAGTCCCTCCCTCCTCCTCCTCCCCCTCTGCCCTTGTCATCAGTGAGCAGGACGTGCACAGACAATTCTCCAGACTGAACCCGCGCAAGGCCCCCGGGCCGGACGGTGTGTCTCCCTCCACCCTGAGACACTGTGCGAAAGAGCTGCCTCCTGTCTTCACAGACATTTTTAACACCTCCCTTAAGTTATGCCACGTGCCGACCTGCCTCAAATCCTCCACCATCATCCCTGTCCCCAAGAAGCCATGGATTACTGGACTTAACGACTACAGACCTGTAGTGCTCACCTCTGTAGTCATGAAGTCCTTTGAGCGCCTGGTCCTGTCTCACCTCAAGTCCATCACCACTCCCCTCCTGGACCCGCTGCAGTTTGCCTACCGTGCCAACAGGTCTGTGGACGACGCAGTCAACCTGGCCCTCCACTCCATCCTGCAGCACCTGGACTCCCCGGGAACCTACGCCAGGATCCTGTTTGTGGACTTCAGCTCTGCATTGAACACCATCCGCCCCGCTCTGCTCCAGGACAAGCTGTCCCTGCTCGGCGTGCCTGACTCCCTCTGCAGGTGGATCACCGACTTCCTGACGGACCGGAGGCAGCATGTGCAGTTGGGGAAGTCTGTCTCAGACTCTGTTAGCATCAGCATCGGATCACCCCAGGGCTGTGTACTTTCCCCCCTACTCTTCTCCCTTTATACCAACTCCTGCACCTCCTCCCACCAGTCTGTTAAGCTGATCAAATTTGCGGACGACACCACCCTCATTGGGCTCATCTCCAACGGCGACGAGTCCGTCTACAGGAAAGAGGTGGCCCAGCTGGTGTCCTGGTGCAGCCACAACAACCTGCAGCTGAACGCTCTGAAGACAGCGGAGATGATTGTGGACTTCAGGAAAGTCACAACCCCCCTGCCCCCCCTCACCATCACAGGCTCTCCCATCACCATTGCAGATTCCTTCCGCTTCTTGGGCACCACCATCACCCGGGACCTCAAATGGGAGCCAACCATCAGCTCCCTCATCAAAAAGGCCCAGCAGAGGATATTCTTTCTGCGGCAGCTGAGGAAGCTCAAGCTACCCACCAAGATGTTAGTGCAGTTCTACACGGCCATCATCGAGTCCATCCTCACCTCCTCCATAACCGTGTGGTATGCAGGAGCCACTGCCAGGGACAGACTAAGGCTGCAGCGCGTCGTGCGCACTGCTGAGAAGGTGATCGGCTGCAATCTCCCATCTCTCCAGGACCTGTACATCTCCAGGACCCGGGGGCGTGCAGGCCAGATCATAGCCGATCCTTCACACCCTGGTCACGTACTGTTTGCCCCCCTCCCCTCAGGTAGAAGACTTCGGTCCATTCAAACTAAAACCTCCCGGCACATGAACAGCTTTTTCCCCTCTGCCATCAGACTGCTGAACATTAAGTGACTTATTGACTCTCGTGCACTATATACAGCAGCTCATATCGTTCATCACTGTTTGTCTGTGGCATTATCGACTGCACTGTGGTACCCCATATTATCTGCTACTTGCTAATTTATTTAAAACTGCCTTGACTAGTATTACTCATTATTATTATTATTATTATTATTATTATTATTATTATTATTACTTATTATTCTACACTTATTGCATGTTTTTAGTCTTTTAGTTTTTTAGTTTATCTCTTTATCTCATCATGTTTTTAATGTTGCAGCATGGCACCGAGACAAATTCCTAGTTTGTGTACTACATGAACAATGGCAATAAATCTGATTCTGATTCTGATTCTGATTCTATTGGTGGTGGCGTCTGCATCAGGCACGGGAACAGGAAACCGTACAGCCGGACAACCCTATGGGAGAAGCAGAGGGAGAAGGGTAACGGGCACCACACCAACACAGGAGATGAGATAATGGCTACTGGCTTACTTGGTTCGGGCAGGTGACTGGCGTAGCAAGGGCGTAGCCCAGTAGACAGCAACCTGGAGCGCCTGAAGCAGCAGCGAGGAGGAGATGGCTGGGGAATGTAGTCCGCCGCCGGGGAATCCACCTGTGCACAGGGGAGTAGAACTGGAAGAAGAAGGTAAGAGATGCTTACTTGCGATCTTGCTTGATGAAGGGGGTTCCTTGCAGCAAGAGTAGCCGATGAGAACAGACGGCTTCAGGCTGAAGCCCAGGGCGAGGCGGCTTAAATCCCTCGCCGCTGACGAGGCGCAGGTGTGCGTGCAGCTGGCGCCGCTGATGAGCGGCGAGATGTGACAGTACTCCCCCCTCTAGCAGCGCCTCCTGGCGATAGTTTCTCCGGGTGTGCTCGGTGGAAATCAGTGATGAGAGATGGATCCAACACAAATGACGAGGGCACCCATTGCCTATGTTCAGGTCCATAGCCCTCCCAATCCACTAAGTACTGTAACCAGCGACCCCGGCACCGGGAGTCCAGGATGGAAGAGACTGGCCAGGCCGGATGACCATCAATCATCCGGGGAGCGGGCTGCGCAGCAGTGGGAGGGCAAAGGGGGTCGGAGACTGCCAGCTTCACCTTGGAAACGTGGAAGGTGGGATGGATGCGGAGGGAGGGGGGAATAGCCACACGCACAGCCACCGGGTTGATAATCCTGGTGATGGGGTATGGGCCCATGAAACGCTGTGCCAACTTCCTCCTCTCACCCTTTAAAATGACGTCCTGGGTAGACACGTAGACACGTTGGCCTACCTGGTAGGCTGGGGCAGGTCTTCTGTGCCGGTCCGCCGTAGACTTGTTGCGCTCCGCCGTGCGTAAAAGCGCATTGCGCGCCGACGCCCAGATGGAGCAGCACCGCCTGAGGTGCGCCCGAACTGAGGGGACAGTTACCTCACTCTCCTGCGTAGGGAACAGAGGGGGGTCGTAGCTTAGGGACGCCTTAAATGGGGACATCCCAGTGGCAGAAGAGCGGGCGGTATTATGGGCGTACTCCACCCAGGCGAGATGAGTGCTCCAGGACGCAAGCTTGGATGTTGTGACACAGCGGAGCGCAGCCTCCAGCTCCTGATTGGTCCGCTCACACTGCCCGTTGGATTGGGGGTGATGGCCGGAGGAGAGGCTTACCTTGGCTCCCAGGGCGTTGCAGAAGGACCTCCAAACCTCTGAGGAAAACTGGGGGCCCCGGTCCAAGACCACGTCCACCGGAATCCCGTGCAGCCTGACCACGTGCTGGATAAGAAGGTCCGCCGTCTCCAAGGCAGATGGAAGCCCTCGTAATGGGATGAAGTGAGCAGCCTTGGAGAAACGATCTACGATGGTCAGGACTGTGTCAAAGGTGTTAGAGACCGGGAGACCGGTGACGAAGTCCAGGGCGATATGCGACCAGGGCCTGCCAGGGATGGGCAGGGGCTGGAGCAGGCCCACTGGAGGGGCATTACCTGATTTACTGGTGGCGCAGATGGAGCAGGCCCGGGCGTAGCGGGCAGCGTCCTTCCGCAGGCCCGGCCACCAGAAGGATCGTTGGAGTAAGTCAATCATCCGGGAGGAACCAGGGTGGCAGGTGAGCTTAGATGTGTGCAGCCAGTGGATGACCTCCCCCCGGACCGTGGACAGCACAAAAAGCCTCCCCTCCGGTCCGCCGCCAGGGTCTGGTTCCGATTCCTGCGCCTTCCGGATCTTACTTTCGATGTCCCAAGTGACGGCTCCCACGATGTACGACCTGGGCAAGATGGTGTGGGCTGCGTCCTCAGACGCCTCAGGGGCAAATTGCCTAGAGAGGGCGTCAGGCAGGCCGTTCTTGGAGCCAGGCCTAAAGGTGATGTTGAAGCAGAACCTGGCGAAGAACAAGGGCCAACGCGCCTGGCGGGCGTTCAGACGCTTGGCAGATCTTAAATACTCCAAGTTCTGGTGGTCGGTTAGAACCACGAACGGCGGGGCCGCCCCCTCTAGCCAGTGACACCACTCCTGCAGCGCGAGCTTGATGGCGAGGAGCTCTCTGTCCCCCACGTCGTAATTTCGTTCCGCTGGGGACAAGCGCCGAGAGAAGAAGGCGCAGGGCCGTTTGATCCCGTCGTCAGGTGACCGCTGAGATAACACCGCCCCCACCCCCGTGTCCGAAGCGTCCACCTCCACGATGCATTGCAGCGAGGGATCGACTTCGCTGAGGACCCGGGAGGAGGAGAACTCCACCTTCAGCACCTGGAAAGCAGCTGCGGCCTCTTCAGTCCACCGGAATGGGACCTTAGGAGACGTGAGGCGGGTCAGAGGGCCGACGATGGTACCAAAGTTTGGGACAAAGCGGCGGTAGAAGTTTGCAAACCCAATAAACTGTTGTACCTGTTTTCTTGACGTAGGAGTGGGCCATTCCACCACCGCTTTCACCTTCGCTGGGTCCGGAAGCACCTGGTCGTGGGAGATGACGAACCCGAGGAAGGACGTAGTCTTAGCGTAAGACTCACACTTCTCAGCCTTGACATATAACCGGTTCTCCAGCAGCCTCTGGAGGACCCGCCTCACATGGACCCGGTGCTCGTCCCTGGATCTGGAGAAGATGAGGATGTCATCCAGGTAGACGAACACAAACAGGCCGATGAAGTCCCGGAGGACGTCGTTTATAAGGCGCTGAAAGACGGCTGGAGCGTTGGTCAACCCGGACGGCATGACCAGGTACTCGAAATGGCCGTTCGGGGTACGGAAGGCTGTCTTCCACTCGTCTCCCTCCCGGATCCGGACGAGGTGGTATGCGCTGCGAAAATCCAGCTTGGTGAACCAAGTCGCCCCCTGGAGGGAGTGGAAGGCGGTGTCCATTAGGGGCAAGGTGTAGCGGGCTGCACGGTGGCGCAGTGGTTAGCACTGCGGCAGCACAGTTTACCCTTGGCCGGGGGATTGTGGGGATCGTGGGATCGTGGGTTCGATCCCAGCCCCCGACCAACAGTGATCTGTGTGGAGTTTGCATGTTCTCCCCGTGTTGCGTGGGTTTACTCCGGGATTTCTCCGGTTTCCTCCCACATGCCAAAAACATGCATGTTAGGTTAATTGGCTGTTCTAAATTGTCCCTAGATATCTGTTTCCTATAGGCCCTTAGAATAGAGGGTTAGTGTTAATGAAAGCGCTTTGAGTGGTCTTTGTGACTAGAAAAGCGCTATATAAGTGCAGGTTAGTTAGTAGTAGTAGTTAGTTAGTTCTCCGTGATGTCATTCAGGGCGCGATAGTCAATATAAGGACGGAGGGAGCCGTCCTTCTTGCCCACGAAGAAGAACCCAGCGCCTAATGGTGATGACGAGGGACGGATGATTCCAGCACTCAGTGATTCCTTGAGATAAGAATTCATAGCCTCCTTCTCCGGCGCAGACAGGCTGTAGAGTCGCCCCGAGGGTAAGGGTGCCCCCTGGCGGATGTTAATAGCACAGTCATAGGGTCTGTGCGGGGGAAGAGACATTGCCTTGGATTTGCTGAATACCATACCCAGGTCGTGAAACTCCGATGGCACCAGGGTGAGATCCGGAGGCGCGGCATCCTTGGGAGTTGAAGGCGAGGACGGGGCGCAGGCAGCGGATTGGAGGCAGGTGCTCATGCAGAAGGAGCTCCAGGCAGACACTCTGCCAGACCTCCAGTCCAGGACAGGGCTGTGGAGGCGGAGCCAGGGGTATCCGAGGATGACGGGAGATACTGAGTTAGGTAGGACATAGAAGGTGATCTCCTCCCGATGATTTCCAGAAATAATAACAGGGACGGGGATGGTCTGGTGTGTTACTTTTCCCAGGGAAATACGGGAGAGATTTACTAGGGCGAGAGGAGTCTTGAGGGTATGGCAACGGATGCCCAATCGGGTTGCCAGGCTCTGTGAAATAAAGCGCCCTCCGCGCCTGAGTCCACCAGTGCATGGGTGAGGTGCCCTGTGGAGTTATGACAGAAACAAATGGGCAGCGTCAATTGAGTGAGGGGAGTTAACCGATTAGCATCCGCAAGGCCCCCTACAGTAACTCGCGGACCTCCCCGTTTGGCTTCTGTGGACAAAGCTCCACCGTGTGTTGGCTGTCTCCGCAATACATACAGAGACCTAACTCACGGCGGCGTTGTTTCTCCGCTGGGGGGAGCTTTGTCCAGCCTGTCACCATTGGCTCCGACTCCTCGGAGTACGACGGTGACGGCAACGCCAGGGGGCGAGCTTGGGACAGGCGCGATGAGGCACCTCGAGGGCGAGAAGACAACTTCCGCTCCGAGGCCCGCTCGCGCAGCCTGTTATCCAAGCTGATGGCTAGGGAAATTAGCTCCGCTAACGTCTCCGGGATATCCCGTCCAGCCAGTTCATCCCTCAGACCAGCGCTGAGACTGCGAAGGAAGATGCCGCAGAGCGATCGTTCGCCCCAGCCAACCTCCTCCACAGCGACCCGGAAGTCGATTGTGTAGTCAGCTGCCGACCGGCTTCCCTGCTGAAGGCAGAGAAGACGATTGACCTGAACGCTCTCTGTACGTGAATGATCGAACACTTCCAGAAACAGTCTCACGAATTGGCCATAGGTGAGGGTGCTTACATAGGTGAGGGTGGCTTGCTTACCTTCGCTCTTCCCTCCAGGAGATTCCCTATGTAGCCAATTCGGCTGGGGTCTGATGGAAAATCTCCGGGCACACGGTGAAACACAGACTCACACTGCATGATAAACCCCCACGCTCCACCGAGCTTACCGCTAAAGCGGGCGGGGGTCGGAATGGGTGGGAGCCGTGCCGGTGCCACCGGAGCTGGCTGAACGGCCGCTGGAGCAGCAGGAGCCGCGCCACCCTGACGAGCCGGGGGGAACGGTTGTTGGGAGTCCAAGCGGTCCAATCGGTTAGTTATTGTACACAATTGTGTTAAAATCACCTGTTGTTGATGGGCTATTAGATCCACCCGAGCCTCGAGGGTGGAAAGACGGCGTGCGAGCCCGCTGTCTGCCGAGCCGCTCTGCTGAAGCCGTACTGACATAATGCATGGCTCAGGAGACACACATGCAGGCTCAGGGTAGATTCAATAGCTTTATTAACAACAAGTGTGTATGAGTGCGTGTATGTGAGATGGTAATGTACTGGTGGTGGTGTCTGCGTCAGGCACGGGAACAGGAAACCGTACAGCCGGACAACCCTATGGGAGAAGCAGAAGGAGAAGGGTAACGGGCACCACACCAACACAGGAGATGAAATAATGGCTACTGGCTTACTTGGTTTGGGCAGGTGACTGGCGTAGCAAGGGCGTAGCCCGGTAGACAGCAACCTGGAGCGCCTGAAGCAGCAGCGAGGAGGAGATGGCTGGGGAACGTAGTCCGCCGCCGGGGAATCCACCTGTGCACAGGGGAGTAGAACTGGAAGAAGAAGGTAAGAGATGCTTACTTGCGATCTTGCTTGATGAAGGGGGTTCCTTGCATCAAGAGTAGTCGATGAGAACAGACGGCTTCAGGCCGAAGCCCAGGGCGAGGCGGCTTAAATCCCTTGCCGCTGACGAGGCGCAGGTGTGCGTGCAGCTGGCGCCGCTGATGAGCGGCGAGATGTGACAAAGCCATGTCCTCGTTTTTTGTCATTATCTTTCTCTGTGCTGTGTTTATCATTTATATTTTTGGTCCCAGTGTGCTCTGTCTGTTCAGCCCCACCCGTCCGGTGCTTCTCTGTTACCCTTGATTGTTTCCCACCTGTCATGTGTTATCCTGATTATTCCTCTCTCTACATATCCATTTCACAGTCTGTGTCAGGTGTGGTGTCATTTTTGTTTCTTCCTTATCCCTATCAGTTTGTCAGCCCGGTTTGAGTTCTCAGTCCTTGTGCTGTTATTTCTTTAGTCTATGTTCGATTTAATAAATCCTCATTTTTGCACTGAACTTCTGCTTGCATTTGAGCCTGTGTTACCCACCTTGACAGATTGTAATTTCTATACACAACAGCAGATCTAATGAAAGATCCCCTCTACAGTCAGTTTAACCTTAATCCTCCAATCACTGGGCATGCTTAGAACAACAGTCCTCTTCCACTAAACAAGGCTAGTATAAGACTGTGATTATTATGAAATTCAGGTGTGTCACTTACACTAAATGATGTTTTACTGGCCTAACCTTAGAATGTATAGGTTTTCAAGTGGGAGGGAACTATGAGCTATTTCTAAAGAGGAAACCAAATACCTTGTGGGAAAATTAGGGGATTAGAGGACTTTCATTTTCGTGTGAAGTTATACTTTCTGACACTGTCGGGCTGGTGTTTCAGTCCAGATATGAAACACACTAAAGTATGCCACAGATTTCTCTTCATGTAGAGCACACACAAGCACTCTTACACATTCAAAGAGAACCTTTCTATGCTCTCAGTTTCTCCCAGTCTCTCAGGGGACAGGGTAATTGCTGCGGAAGCTGAGCACTACTGAGCACCAGCCATCTGCTACGTTGATAGCGATCGGTGGGCAAAGCAGAACTCTCCATAAGCTTTACAGCAATTTCTCATTTTATTCTTCTTTTCTTCCTGGAGGTTTAAATTAATTTACTAATAAGATCCCTATCTGAATACATAATGAGGCCAAATATTAATAGAATGTATTATATTATATTATAATTCTATATTCTATGTTATTCTATATTATTTTATTCATACGTTCTTTCCATGTTAGCCTGTCATCGATGACAATGCCCAGAAGCTTGGCCTCATGCACTTACCTTACAAAAACACCTTCTATTTTCAAATTCAGTTGTGGATTACATATGATAAAGTAATTTGAATGAAGAACCATGCAATTTGTCTTTGTTGCATTTAAAACCAACTGATTTTGTCTCACCCGCTCAACTATAGATTTCAGTTCAGTCTCTAAGACCCTCTTCAGTTCATTAATTGCAAATGCAGATGTGTATAATGTTGAGTCATCTGCATATATTGCCTTTTTAGTATTTTTAAGATAAAAGATAAGTCACTGGCAAAAATACTGTACAGTAGTGGTACAAGCCAACTTCCATGGGACACACCATACATCACGGCCCTGACATCAGAGTGACAGCCACTGAAAAAGACTGTCTGTGTTCTATTGAATAGATAGCATTGGAACTATTGTAACATAGATTGTTCAAAACCATAACATTGAAGTTTTTTACTTAATAATTCACTGTTAATATCATCAAATGTCACAGGGAAATCCAACATTATGGAACCCACTCATTTACAGTATTTTCATGTAGTTCTCTTAACCAGTCATTAGTCATCTGATTTAGGGCTGTGGCTGTAGAGTGCTCTTTTCTATAAGCATGTTGAAAATCAGTAATCAAATTATTTGTCAAGAAATACTGTGGTTTTTTGTAAACAATATTTTCCATAATTATGCTTAACAAAGGTAATACAGAAATTTCTTATACTTTGAAAGTGGTATGATTTTAGCTATTTTCTATTGCTGTGGACACAGACCGGTAAAACATAAATATATTATGTAACAAATAGCAGGGGCAACTCAATCAACAAATAGTTTCAGAAAATTGTTGTCAAGACTATTAATACCACGTGATGTATTTTTTTAGAGCTCTAATATTTCCTATATCACTGTTTATAAATTTGTGAAACAAAAACACAATTTTTATTCTTCATAGTTTCATGTATTATAAAGAAATAAGATATGTTATTGTCTATACGTAGCGTTGTCTTAATTCATCTACTTTATCTAAGAAATAGTTATTGAAATAATTGATGGTATCTACAGGATTAGTAAGAAATTTTCCATTATCTGTCATAAAAGCCTCTGGCAGGCAGGGAATAATGGACTCAATTGCAAGCTTGGCTCAAGTGCAAAAACAGGAGTTATTTACAATGATGAAAATAAAGACAACATGTTAAAGAAAATAAAGACAACATGCTCTTTTTTGAAAACACAAAAGAGCTATAAAGGCAAATAATGTGCTCATGAGGAACAATCCAGAGGGGAATAACTGACAATGACACCACAAAAAAACAAAACAAAAACAAACAAACAAACAAACAAACAAAAAAAACCTCATGCTGACATATATAAGGGGAACAGATAATCAACAAAAATGCAACAGGTGGAGACAATGAAGGGCTGAACAGTAACACATGAGGGGAAACTGGCTATAGACATGGGAAACATGAGGGACTGGGAACAACAGGTAAACAAGATCACACTGAGGATGGACACATTGCATCACACCAGACCAGGGAAAGCACAGACAGCAATACAACGACAATAATATTCACAGAGAAACCAAAAATAAACACAAAGCGTGGGCATGGCCCAGACCATGACAGCCCCCCCTCCCCCAGGTCAGAGGAAATGTGGGTGCCCATGAACCTAAAGGGGGTGACAGTTTTAATGTGGTCTCCATTTATGAAGGGGGGGGGGGGGTTGTGTGGTCCTGTCTGTTTGTCCTTAAGTCAGCAATGAGTTCTTTGGTTTTGTGTTTTTTTCCTTGTTTAGCATTGTTGTATTATTGTACCATTTTCGATTGTTTCCTCTGTTATTTAATAAATACACAAAACCATTCAGCCCTTTGGTTCATCTCTCTCCTGCCTTGTAGAGGCGAACATAACAGCAGGGGCTCAAAACACAAAAGAGCTATAAAGGCAAATAATGTACTCATGAGGAACAAACCAGGGGGGAATAACTGACAATGATGCCACAAAAAACACAAACTCAGACTGATTTATTCAAGGGGAACAGATTATTTTAGTATAATGTTTATTTGAAAAGGATAATACATACTAATGAACATTAATACAAATGTAAGTATCCCAGATTTTGCAATACTGATAATTTGCATCTGTAGTCCACCGGTGGATCACAAAAACACACAAACAATCATACACGGGCAGAAAAACTGCAATGAAACTGTACAAAGTGCAAGAGTAAAGGTGTTACAAAACAAAATATTCAATTGTCACACACGTGAAATGCTGTGTATGCTTACAAACACATGCACCCAAGCACCTTATAGCAACAACAGACAGCAACAAACAGGAGGCGGGTCATATGTGTGTGACATACGGACACATATATATGCTTAAAGAATTAAGCAGAAGAAGATAGATGGATGGATGGATGGATGGATGGATGGATGGATGGACGGATGGATGGATGGATGGATGGATGCTGCAAAGCAACCACTAGATATGGGTACAGTTTTGGCTTTTTAAAAGCCAATTTTTTACAATGCATCTTAAAAGTGTTGATAATCAACAAACACCAGACAGGTGGAGACAGTCAAGGGCTAAACAGTAATACATGAGGGAAACTGAATATAGACATGGGAAACACAAAGGACTGGGAACAATAGATAACAAGAACACACAGAGGATTGACACACTACATCACACCAGACCAGGGGAAACACACATGCACAATTAATTTTATTGACCAGATTTCCTATTTTATGGCAAATTTCCAAGTCTAACTATCAAAATTATCTCTTTGTTTCAAATATTTTATTTCATTGTCTGACCATGGTGATCTAGTATTTCTGACAACAAACTTCTAGTGGTGCATGTTTGTTTGACAAGGGTATAAAGATATCATTGAATGCATGCAGAGCATCCTCAGGATGAGTTTTGGATAATACCTTCAACCAGCAAATGCTCTTAATATTGTCTATAAATTTGTCTTGATTAAATGTTTTGTAAGAGCTTTTATGTGATTTTTGGTCCAAACTTTTTTTACTTTAGTGTTTCCTACAATCATTATCAAGTTATGATCATTACAACTTGTAGGAATAGATAATGCTTTCAAACATAGCCCAGGAGTATTAGTGAATATATGATCAATGCATATAGAAGTGACTCTACCATCTGTTCTTAAACATGTTCTAGTAGGTTAATTTACAACCTGACATAGTCCACAGTTGTCAGTGACCATTGTAAGACCCTAAACTTGTACTCCAGTAAGGAGGACAAGTTTACTAGCTATCCATTCAACGGGTTTTGTTTCAGTCTCAAGAGAATTAACCCTATAGGGAATTCTGAACACTATTTAAGCCCGGTGGTGAGGACCTTAGCCCAGCTACCCGGTGTTTAGGGTTCAGACCAAGTGACCTATTTAACCTGAAACCCCAAACACCCATACAATTTTATAACAGTTTCCTCATTGTCTAATTGCTTTTGGTAAATCTTCGTAAATGTTTGAGATCAGGAATTTGACCTTTAAGGGACCTATTTATAATGCCTTCAGCAAAGAGCAACCTTTAAATTTTTTACTGATTCACCCCTTTGAATATAATCAATGATTGCAAAAGAAGAACTCAAGAAACACAAATCACTAACTCCTCCCCCAGTTTATTATATAAATTATCAGTATTTTTTTTTTTTGTTACTTATTTGTACCCGTAGGTAGATTTGGTTTGCACTTTGGTGACAAGCCACCGGCTGCCGGTCGCTGCGTGCGTGAGCGCCCTAAACCTACATGTTTTTGGTATGCGGGAGGAAACCGGAGAAATCCCGGAGTAAACCCACGCAACACGGGGAGAACATGCAAACTCCACACAGATCACTGTTGGTCGGGGGCTGGGATCGAACCCACAATCTCATGATCCCCGCAATCCCCCGGCCGAGGCTAAACTGTGCTGCCACAGTGCTAAACCACTGTGCCACTGTGCAGCCTAACCACCATTTGCTACCTATTCACCACACAAAATTTGGTTGAAATCAGACAATGTATACCAGTTATAGCCATTGGAAGGGTGATGGCAATACCGCAAACTTGGCCACACCCCTTCCGCCAAACCATCAGGCATTTGGAAAAAGTTTCAACAGCTATTGATGGCATATGGGTATAGATGATTGTCACCAGAAATGGTACCAATCAGACTATCTATTTCAGAGATATTGAAGAAAACTTTAGGTGTAAACTTCATGTCTCCAAGAGAGGGTGTTATTGCTACTCATAAATATTTATAGTTATAATTGCTCAGAGGTATACCCGTATACATCATACCTATCTTGATGCCAATCTGACATTCCATTCCCGAGGTATTAAAAAAACAACATGATGCAAACTTTCTGATGCAAAACTTTCTTCCTCCTATAGGTGGTGCTATAGATTTCTATGAATACAGTGATCCCTCGCTACTTCGCGCTTCACCTTTCGCGCCCTCAGTGCATTGCGGATTTTTCAAAAATATTCATCAAAAATTCAAAATTGAGAAATAATGGGCGGGCGCTAGCAGAAGGCAGGGAGACTACATTAGACCATCAGGTATCAACACGGAGAGCCGCACAACTCAAAAAATCCACCTCTCTGTTCGCTGTTCTCGTGTTGGCTCGGCTCGGAAATCTCGCAAGCTGATTGGCCAAGACGTTTCACCCCGCAAGCTGACTGGCTGAGACGTTTCACCCACCTCCTCTCCCTGCCGAGCGCCCATGAAGGGAAGGAAGACCACATTCATTGCTCTTTATCGCTCGTGTTACTTAGTCTCGCCGCGTGGAACTTTTTGCTGTTCTCTTGTGCCATTTTGTGCGAAATAGTCTTCCCGTCGAGCCACTACGCCGCCTCCTGCAGCTTCTCCAGCTCTATCGGAAGCTGCCCTCGATGATCCTGCGCCTCTAGCACCTGACGATGAGGCGTCACCTGAGGAGCAGTAAAGCTCTCATTAACCTGTGCAGTAAATCATCTTCATCTTTAGTTACGTATCTTGTTATAAGAATAAAAGAGTTCTATAAACATATTTATGTACACTTTATTTACATCTACGTATGTATGTACACGTACACACACACACACACGTATCATATGAGAGAGAGAGAGTGAGAGAATGAACGTACGTATTATTTATGGATGACGTCATTAGGGGTGACGCTACTTCGCGGTTTTTCACTTTTCGCGGTCGGTTCTGGAACCCATTAACCGCGATAAATGAGGGATCACTGTATTGTTCTATAGGACTATTTGGAGTTGGACTAATATCTATAATACTGAATTTGGTTGAAATCAGACAATGCATACCGGGGTTATTGCCATCAGAAAGGTCATGGAATGGTCATGGAGAGGCATCAAACTTTATCACACCCCTACGGCCAAACCATCAAGTTTTTGGAAAAGTTTTCAATAACTTTTAATGGCACATGGGAATAGATGATTGTCACCACAAATGAGCTCAATCAGACTAAAACCCCAGGACGAGTTTGATCAAATGCGTGAGGTGGAAATCAGGTCACCGCCACTTCCTGCCAAAATGGCCAACTTCTTGTTGGATGTAGACCATCACTTCTTTGAAGTTTTTTGCATATCTTGACATGATAAACATCTCACCCGATTTTCATCTTTCTACGCCAAAGTAAGCATGCACTGCTCTCCATTGACTTCACATGTTAGGTGGCGCTCCCACTCCACACCGGAGTGGTGGCCTAGTTGATAGAGCATCTGTCCCACAACTGGGAAGTTGTGGGTTCAAAGTCCCGGCTGGGTCATACCAAAGACCATATAAAAATGGTACTTTCTGCCTTCTAGCTTGGTGCTCAGCATAATAGAATGGGGGGAGAAGAAGTTGTTGGTGGCGGCGCCTTGCATGGCAGCAACCCTTCTGCTTCTAGATGTGATTAACATTGTAGATAGGAGAAATGTAATTTTGTTCTACTGTACATGATTGGCTGTATTGAATGAATGACAGTAGAGATGGCTTCTGGCTTCTTATTGGCTTTTAATATGCTGTGACTCTTCATTAAAATTTATTAAAGCATAGTAGTCAGGATATAACTTTGTATTATAATCAGTCATAAATCAAATGAAAATCAATCACAAACTCATAATGATGATCTTCTTCTTCTCGTTCATCAGATGGACACTCCCTCCTTTTCTATGAAGGCGGCAGTACGCTGCAGATCCCCCAACTCATCTTAGAAGTTTCAGGTCACTGGGATTGGGGTGGGCCAGGTCCTCTCTCTGAGTGCTGTTTCCTCCCACAGCCTGCCCAAGTGAAGCTCAAAGGCTTGGTTGCCTGGGACACAGCTTCCTCTTCTTCTTGATGTTCTTTCTTCAGCTGGAGTCTATTTTTTGAGGACAGTTAAGCGCAAGTTATGCATCTGTGTCGACAAAACGCAGCTGTGATGGCGTTGATGCAACAGTGATGTGTGTTCCTATTGCGTCACGTGACGCGCACCTCTACAGTGAAGGAGAGATGCACGTCGATGACGCAGGCTGTAAGTAAGCTGTGATTGGTCTGCTTTGTCTCCTCCTTCACATTTCTTGGTTCTGGCTGCTGCTTCGCTCTGCCTGTTCACGGCGGCACAACTTCCAAGGCGAGTTTGCTTAACAGCCGTCCAAATTCAAAAGAATATTGAGCTAGTAAGCACATACAGAACATTTTCTGGCTCGTCATAACCCCAGTAATTACACAGATTGTATATGGTTGCACGCACTGTTTTCTACGACTTCTCTTTTTCTCTGTGCAATGATCATATTAAAAGTTGCTTTTTCTTTTTTTCTTTCAATCTGCTCTTGTCTGTTGCTATTTCATAAACAAAAACATACGATGAACAAAAATCACTATACACATCGGCTGAAATTAGTTTTGGTAATGGAACAAAGCATTTGACCCAACACACAAGAAAAAATAGCCGATCACTGTGTCTGGGACGGATGTTGGTAATGGTGTTGATGTGATGTGGGTGCATAAATCCAGCTTCATGTGTAAACCAATCTATGTTTAAATCACCCATAAAATATGTTTCATTACCCAAAGAAATACTGTACTTCAGCTTTTCACAGATTGAATCCAAATAAATTCAATTCAATTCAATTCAATTCAGCTTTATTTATACAGCGCCACATCACAACAAAGGTAATCTCATAGCGCTACAAAATGCAGAGAAAACCCCACAATTTCAGAAAGACCCAGCAATCAGACGATCCCCTATGAGCAAGCACTTAGCGACGGTGGAGACTCCCATTTAACAGGAAGAAACCTCTAGCAGAGCCGGGCTCAAGGAGGGGCAGTCATCTGCTGCAACTGGCTGGGGGTGAGGGGTAGAGAGGATGAAGAGAACAGACATAAAGAACATGAAACAGTGAGAAACCAAATACATTATTGGCGGTCATCCAGCAGTCTGTATCTATTAACAGCAGAACAGAAGCGGGGTTAAGAGACACAGAATCCCTCCTTAATCGTAGGCTATATTGAAAAGGAAGGATTTTTCCCTGTTCTTAAAAACAGAGACTGAGTCTGACTCCTGGACCCAGAGTGGTAACTGGTTCCACAGAGAAGGAGCTTGATAGCAGAAGGATCTTCCTCTTAATGTACTTCTGGAGATGCTGGGCACCACAATCAAGCCAGCATTTTGAGAGCGAAGTGCTCTATTAGGATGATAGGGTAATATCAGATGTTTTATATATAAGGGGGCCTGATTATTAAGAGCTTTGAAAGTAAGAAGAAGGATTTTAAACTTAATTCTAAACTCTATGGGAAGCCAATGAATGATTTGGCCGACAGCCAGCCGATGAGTTTGCATGTTTATTAACAAAAGACAACGATGACAAAATAATGAGCCACGTGGGGCAAAAACACAACTATGACTATAACTCAGACTATGGACAAAGGAAAACAGACTCTGAACGAATACACTTACTGTGAGGAGAACGTATCGTGAATCTAAGACGGAGGTTTGATGAGGTCGCAGCCTGGAGTAACCTCGGCTGGTCCCTTAAATAGGGCTTAGAGGAATCAAGTGATTAAGACTCATTAGTGGAAAGACTAAGGCTCTGACAGCCGGAAGCCCCGCTGAGACGCTGTCAGAATAAAAGCCCAGAGGCCATAAGGACTAACAGAATGGGAGGAAAATACTGCATGACCTGAGCGTGGACAAAATCAAAATCAGCGCTCAGACCATGACAGTACTCCCCCCCAAACGGCGCACTCTGGGCGCAGCGTAACATCCAAGCCTCCCCCCACCCAGAAGGCTATGAAGGACCACCCAGGGTGGGTGGAGGGGGAAAAAAGGCTAGGAGGGTGAGAACCAGAAAAAAAAAACAAACAAACAAAACATCAAGGAAGGGAACTGGGAAAAAATGACAAGGGCGAATATAGAAACAAACAGAGCATGGGAAAAAAACAAAACCACAAATATACTCCATAATGCACAGGTGAAAATACAGAGACAGAACACAGTGATACTATGCCTAAAGGCCATGATCAACAGGCAAAAGAAACAGAAGGCACCCACAGAGC
This sequence comes from Pholidichthys leucotaenia, assembly GCA_020510985.1. NCBI lineage: Eukaryota > Metazoa > Chordata > Actinopteri > Cichliformes > Pholidichthyidae > Pholidichthys > Pholidichthys leucotaenia. The sequence goes on along the minus strand of CM035838.1, from coordinate 428,489,444 downwards.
ATCTCTCATACAATCGAGGAAGGAAAAAAAACACGCTAATGAGCGGCAAAATACAGACAGTTCAATAAAATCCCAATAAACGGGTATAAGGAACCAAAAGAGCATATCTCTCCGACTACAGAGGAAAAAAAAAAAACACACGCTAAAGAGCGGCAAAATACAGGCAGTTCAGATAAGTACAAATAAACAGGCATAGGCAACAACAGAACATATCTCTCAGACTACAAGAACAACTGAAATAAAGACACATCACAAAACACAGAGTACCCAATAACCAGAGGGGAAAAAAAAAACACATGCAACAAAGCGGCGATATCCACAGTTCAAAGTAGTCCAAATAACAAACATAAGAGCATCCCTAAAATTGCAGAGGAGAGGAAAAAAAATACACTACAGGAATGTCGGTAGGCAAAGCACAAAGAACCCAAAAACAAATAGTTCTGGAGGTCTCCGTACATCCAGCGTCCAGATCGCTAGCAGGGGGGGGGAAACATACGCTCGGGTGGTCTACCCCAGTCCCAGGCCTGGAAACACAGTACCTCTGGCAGCCAGACCAGGTCGCCGAACAAAGAGTCCAGTCCGTCGGATGGCCAATCCAGAATGCCTAACCGGCGAAGCAGTTTCCTAGGCGGCCGACCCGTGCGAAGGGAAGAACTCGGAGACGGCCTCCCTACTGAGAGGGATAGCGAGGGAAAGCTGAGCCGAATAAGGGAAATCCCAGCGGCACCAAGTGGAGGGAAAAAGGGATTGGGGAAAAGATGAGGGACCAGTCTGGCGTTGAACGGCGGAGGATCTGTAGCTCCTTCTCCGAACTCCACGCGAACTGGCACTGTGCTCTTGCTGGATCTCAAGCGGGACCGTGCAGCACCCACGACGGACCCCGATTGGGCCAGCGTTGCACCCACGATGGACCCCAACTGGGCCAGAACAATACCCATGACGGACCATGACGGACCCCGATTAGGTCAGAACAGCGCCCATGACGGACCCCGACTGGGCCGGAACAATACCCACGATGGACCCTGACTGGGTCAGAGCTGCACCCATGATGGACCACAACTGGGTCAGAGCTGCACCCACGATGGACCCCGACTGGGCTGGCAGAGCACCAGGGGTTAACCTCCAAACACGAACCCGGACCCTCAACGATGGCCGGGATTGACTCGTCACTGGTGACCTTGGGAGAAGGCGCAGAGGAACAGAACAGAAAACCAGGATCAGGATCACCGGCAGCAGCAAAGCCCGGTGAGACAAGCCCAGATGCAGCGATCGGCTGCACCCGGCTTGTTTCCCCGAGAGACAGGCAATGATGCTCCAGTATAGAGACAAGAAAGACAAAATAGACCACTTGCCTGATCTCGGGCTCTACCGCCGCCCAGGACTTTGGTGATCCAGGTTCAGCAAGTTGAAGGTCCACCCCTGGTTCCCACTCAACTGCGGCAGGCTCCACAGCCGGCATGATGGTGTCCACAGTCTGGGGATTCCCTGATGCTGACGTCCACACCAAAGGCGTGAAGACCCGGGGACGTCCCGCTCCTCCGTGAAGACCCGGGGGACGCTTGATTGTCGGCGCAGGCTCCAATTGGTGGTCCGCCCTCCTCCTCTGCCCATGACGTGGCTGTGGGGCTGGAAGCTGGCTCTCCAGGGCCACAGGCTCCTTCCTCGTCCGGCAGTGTAGTCCTGGCACTGGGGAACGCTCAGGGGAAGGAGGCACAGAGGTTGCATGTTCATAATTAATGACTGCAGCAGGTGGAGGGAGCTCCGGGGACTCCAAACCCCGAACTCCACCCCCAGGGATCAGACAAGACAATTCACCCAGTGAAGGAAAAGAATGAAAAGACGCTTGCCTGCTCCGCTGAGGACCGATGGAAGCTGTTGCAGTGGGCTTGGTTTTCTCCTCTCCCCTTTGGATGATGATGGAGGGTCCCCCGGGAAGACGAGGAGGAACCGCTTGCACAGGATTGATGATGGGCACAGCTGGAGCAGGACTCGTGGAGTTCTCAGCAGCTGGAGAGAGCATCGGGGAGGAGAGCGGAGCAGCCCAGGCAGTCCGGGGACGAGAAGCTGACGGAAAAGCCGAGACAGATGATCCGGAGGTGGAGGCTGCTGTGTTTTCCTCCTGTCGTGACGCAGGAGCAACAGCTGGCTGGGAGCCAGAGTTCTTTTGGTGACCCGGAACTGGATCCGGATGGGGTCCTTGCTGAGGCTGGGCACGAGCAGGGTGATGGCATTTACTGGCAGAGGGCGAGTCAAAGGTTTGGTGCTGGTCAGGAAAGCGCCGCTGCTGAGCAGAAACGGAGGCTAGCAGCTCGATGTACTCAGGATAACAATGAAGCTCAGGATTAATCTTCACCAGTCTTGCTGCCACCACCACATGCTTTTGGACGTCACTGGGATGGGAGGAAGAGCAAGCTTCAGCCAAGCGGCCCCTGATGAGCTCAGATACCCACTGAGTCTCTTCAAGGGGGTCCCGGCTGTTCTCCTCCGCTGTGGATGGGAACCTCGTGGAAGAGTGGCCCGCACAGGAGACTTCCCCCTCGTTGGGACGACCGTGTCCCGGAGAGGAAGTGGAGGCTTCTCGGCCGCCCTCTCTATTTGTTCCCGTAGCGCCACTATCAAAGTCACTGTCACAGTCTCCTTCCCCTCTGGAAAGGAGGACAGATGATAGCTTAATAGTGTCCTCTGCACGAGATCCAGGTGCTCGTATGCAGCGCAGGTGGGCATAAGGAGATGGGCATCGGCCAGGTAGCCATCCACCTCCCACAACCACTCGGGGCAATACCCATGCTCGAAAGCAGACATACTAACAAAATACTAGCACCCAGAGAAGGAAAAACTCAAGCCCCACAATGCAAACTCTCAGTGACCGGCGTCTCGTTCTGGCTGCGACCTACTGTCAGCGATGGCCCTCGCGGCCATCAATAAGACACCAACAGCCAGCCGATGAGTTTGCATGTTTATTAACAAAAGACAACGATGACAAAATAATGAGCCACGTGGGGCAAAAACAAAACTATGACTATAACTCAGACTATGGACAAAGGAAATCAGACTCTGAAGGAATACACTTACTGTGATGAGAACGTATCGTGAATCTAAGACGGAGGTTTGACGAGGTCGCAGCCCGGAGTAACCTCAGCTGGTCCCTTAAATAGGGCTTAGAGAAATCAAGTGATTAAGACTCATTAGTGGAACGAAATCCAACTGTCACCGCGGAGCTCGGCTCTGACAGTCGGAAGCCCCGCCAAGACGCTGTCAGAATAAAAGCCCAGAGGCCATAAGGACTAACAGAATGGGAGGAAAATACTGCATGACCTGAGCGTGGACAAAATCAGTGCTCAGACCATGACAGGATGGAGTCTATCTCAGCATCTCTGGGTGAGAAGCAGGGTCTACCCTGGACAGAACGCCAGCCCATCACAGGCCAACACAGAGACAGAGAAAACCATTCACTCTCACAGTCACACCTAAGGACAATTTAGAACCATAACATACAGTACTTGAGAAAAATATTAACAGCAAGGTAAAGACTAAAATGCCCCCAAAAACAGATCTGTGGACAGCACAGGGTTTGACACTCACCATGTCCTGGGGCAGGAGTTAGCAATCTCTTGTCATTAACTGAGCACTGGAGGTTTCCGCCATGCTCAGTTTCATGGCTTTTCTCTATATTTGCATATTTGTTGTATTTTGTGCCTTTTGGTTTTTGTATTTTTCAAACTGTTTCCTTTTTTCTCGTTTATGTTATAGTTTTGTTATTCTCTTATTTTGTATTAGATTGCATTTATTTCTCAGTCTGTATTTGTTGATATTTTATTCTTTATATCCTTTACTGTTGTGTTCTCCCTCTGGGTTGACAGCTGTCGGTGGCATTTTGGGGTTTTTGCTCCATGTGGGCGGTGTCCCTGTCAGCTGTCAGCCCTGGTCTCTCCCATCTCATTTCTCCCAGCTGGTCCAGATTATTAATCATTGTTTTCTCCTGCCCGCTCTGATATCCACACCTGTGTTCTATTGTACTATGCCTTATTTAAAACTGCTGCTCTTTGCATTCCTCGCTGCAGTCTTGACTGATGTCTGTACACCCAGAAGTAAGTTTGATGAGGTGTTTTCTCTTTGTTTCCAGGTTTATCGCTCTCTGGCTTTTGAGTTATTTTGTGCACTTTATGTTTGTAATAAATTATCACAAGCTCACAGTCCAGTGCGTGGGTCTCTTCTCTGCCCCGGGGGAGGGGGGGAGGGGTGGGTGGGGGGTGGGCATTTATGATGCCTCTACTGTGCAAAGAGTCAAAAAATCTGACTGGCGCCACAACAATTTCTCAGTCTGAAAAAAATGACCTCAGCTCTTTCAATGTTCACATCAGTGTTGCCAGATGTACAACAATTATCGTATTTGTATGATAATTTTGCCCTCTGTATGATATACGATCAATAATTTCAAAAATTCTATAATGTACAAAAATTTTAACCATTTCATTACATGGCTATGTTAATATATTAGCAAACAGTATCAGAATACAGATCCCGTGCATACATACTACGTTTGTTTTTACGCATCATCTCACATGCACCGGCTGCGTGGAAAAGAAGACGAAAAACTTGAGTTGCAGTAGCAGAGAGGGAGCCTTGGGTGGAGGTGATGGGTTCTACAGTTCACTGAAATGTGCCGAGTCAAACTAAAAAGATTCGTTACAAATAGTTGTACACCGAATCAGTGCTGTACTGGAGCTCCAACTGTCTACCACTGAACTGAGAGTTGGCTGAACCGAGCAGGCAGGGCTCATTTGCTGCTTAGGCGGGGGATTCAGCTGGTGATCTCTGGCTTCCACTACAGCTCCGGTGAGTGATTCAGTACAATACGTTCACCCATAAAAACTAGCACACTCAATCAAATCATTTGTATATGTTACAGCACTAATGCAGACATGGCGGACTCGACAATAAAGCAACATCACCAGCAGGTTGAGAAATGAATTTGGGGGGAGCAGGAGGGTGAGCGGGGAGGGGGACAGACCTCAGTTTTACTGGGTGGGTCAAACCTGTTGTTGGAATTAGTACTAAAGTTTTCTGTCACTGCTGTAACATGCAAATGTCTTTAAAAATGTCACAGAATTGTAGTTCTCAATATAACTGAAACATGTTTCTGCTTCAGTTATCAGAGGCATTTTAGCAGTAGCTAAGGTGGATTGATTGGTTATTCCTAATGTATAAACAGAGTACTTAAAATATGTATGAGGCAAGACCTTGATCTTAAAGAGTGACTTCAGGAGCCTTCTGTCCACTCTTATGAACTGTAGCAGATGTGTGTTTATCTCTGGGCCTTTTGCCCCTTTCAGGCGAGGTTGTAAGTATTTTAGCAGAACTCTCAGTCTTAATACTTGGTTGTATTAAGACCTATGTCCTACTTTTACCATTGGTTTTGTTAACAATTTCAATCTGTTTTGGAACCGCCCATCACTTATGAGGCCAGATGGCATCCATCCAAATAGACTTGATGCACGTGTTTTAAGGGGCAATCTGTTCTATTCCATTCAGCGTTTGTAAATACAGTGACTGAAATTTGGTGTGTTAACTCACTCCAAAGTTCCTGGGTCTGCCAGCCAGCCCTTTTTTGTTCCCACTTCTCATATTAATCCTATTAATCCACATAATCCTCACTGTTTAGATCAGTCTTCAATTTGTAACCCCATAGAGATTGTGTCTGTCTCCCGTTACCCAAAATACTATAACCCAAGACAAATACAACACAACTTGATAAATACACGTCTTTCTGCAGCTTCTCCTCACCCCCCCCCCCCCAACTTTGCCCCATCTTCTCGCTTAGAGAACCTTTATCTACTCCAACTAAAGTTAATAAAAATACAATGCATAAACATCCCAAAGTGATTAAACAAAGTGTTGGTAAAACCCAAATCAAAATTCAAGTCTCTAAATTTAATAATTTGGCCTCTGCTCCTCCTCATAATTTAAAAATTAAATGTGGTTTGTTAAATATTAGGTCTCCAACTCCCAAGTCTCTACTAGTTCATGATCTATTAATTGATCATCAGATCGATTTAATATCCCTTACAGAGACTTGGCTAGGGCAAGATGATTTTGTTGATTTGAATGAATCATCTCCCTCTGGTTATCTAAACTATCATAATCCCAGAAGTTCTGGTCATGGAGGTGGAGTAGCGGCAATTTTCCATTCTAAATTACTTGTTAATGTAAAGCAAAAATCATGTTTTAATTCCTTTGAGGGCCTGGTCCTCAGTGTGGGGCATATTGGCTATCTTGGCTTGAACCCATTTTTTTTTTTGCCATAGTTTACCCTCCTCCCTCGGCCTACTATGAGTTTTTATCCAAATTTGCTGAAGTTTTAGCTGATTTAGTGCTGAAATCAGATAGAATAATTATAGTAGGGCATTTTAATATAAATGTTGATGTAGTTAGTGACTGTCTTAATAAGGCATTCAATTCAATTTTAGACTCAAAGGGTTTTCCCAGAATGTAGAAAATTCTACCCATTATCTCCACCACACATTGAACCTTGTTCTGACTTATGGTATAGAAATAGAAAATCTGGTAGTGTCTCCTCATAATCCTGTACTGTCAGACCATTGTCTGTTAACCCCTTGCACTCCGGTCAATTTTCCTAAAAACGCCAAAAAATAATGTGCCCAAAGTAAATCAAAAGATGTTCTTCAACCCTTTGCAGCATCTTCATGGGGTTGGTCTCATTTAAAAGAAAACACTTTGAATTTTTTGGCAAAAAAACATGATCTCTCTAAGTGCTCCGGCCACTGAGTTACAGTCATCTAAACATAGTGAACTTGAAGAAAATAAATTTGGCCTGGGTGTTTTTTTGGATGCAAATGCTTGCAAATAACACACAGCTTCAGATCCGGGCTGGAAAATGCAACAGAAATGTAGAACCAAGTGTAATCCAGCTGAGGTCCAAATTTTGTAACAATACCACAAAAAATGAATATATTACACAGCTTTTTCCTCAGGTAGTGCCCAGGCATTTTGGAACTGTGCCAAATTGTGCCAAATGGCACAGTTTGGAAAAACGTCTAACTTTTGAATGATTCAATATAGAAGCTTCATTTTGGGCTCAAATGAAAGGTCACACTCAGGGCTGTCTGTGTGTGTGTGTGGAGGGGGGGTTGTCCCCCCCCCCCGCTCGCTACAGAGGATGGACTTCGGCCATCGCTACACAACGGATTAGCCTCATGTGGTGATGTGGGACAGCAACGCAATCACCGCGGCTTCCCCCCCCTCACTGCAGAAGAATAGCGGGGGTGGGGGAGGTGTTCACAGCCTGTACGCGGCGAACAACCCCTTGTACAGCGGCGCACGAACTGCGCCACGAAGCACAGTTGTAATTTACCGATCGGTCAAAAGTCATTTTTTGATTACAATTTTCAGGGATAAATAAATGTTTAAACGTTATAACACCTTACCTCTTCACAGCCACATTGTCCTGGCGAACTTCTCTTCCCCATTGTCAGACGAATGCGACGCTGGTCCGCTCATGGATCCCGGTCAAAACATAATTCCATTATTGCGGTTTTGGCGAATGATTTACGACCTTTGTCGTCGGCCTCCGTCGGTCTATGATGACGGAAGAGAATCCTAAACGTCTATTCTGCTGGAATGAGTGCAGGTCGCAGTTGTGGGTGGCCTCCGTGCTGCGGGGTCTGCAGCAGGTTCTTCCTGCATCCTTTTTTTTCATCTGTGGCAGCAGTAAATCTCTCTTCACCCAGCCCGAACTTCTGTGCTTCAATTGGCTCCTGCATTCACAGTAGGCGGGTCCTCCTTCCTAGGTTTTCATTCATTGGTTCTTCAAGGTTTCAGAAACCCAATTCAAGGCTCTTATTAGTCGAATGAGAGGTCAATCAGATGAACTAATCTGTTGGCGGCTGTGTCTGCAGCTTTTATTTTCAGTGCGCGCTTGGACGCCATACACCACCTACATCAAAATCTCCATCAGGATCTCCATCATGCGTCCGAGAGCGCCTAGGACACAGAGACTTGCCCGCCCGCGGTACAACGGAGCGCAAGAGGTTAACCTTTGATTTCACTATTTCTGATTATCTGACTCCAAAAGAAAAATATTAATACAGCAGATGTCTTTCAGATGATGTTGTTAACAAATTTTTGCATTGTCTTCTCTATACTATGGGTCAATACAATGGAAATAAAAGATGGAGAGCCTGGTCCTTCAGTAATTGATAGCATGCTAGATAGTGTTACAGCTTCTCTGCATCAGACTCTAGATTTGGTGGCCCCTTCAAAAAAGAAAAAGTCTAACCAGAGATTTCTAACCCCTTGGGTTAACACAGAAGCTCGTAGCTTAAAACAGAAGACTCGTCAATTAGAAAGAAAATGGTGACAACTCCTTCAATTGATATCTGTTAAGATAAGTTTACTCCAACTGACCTTTTAGAGTTAGATAAAATTGTCTCCTCATCCAAGCCTTCATCCTGTTTTTTAGACCCTATCCCTACCAGTTTATTTAAAATAGTCTTCCCAATTATTGGTAGCTGTTACGATCCGAGCGCCGGTCCTGTCCGCGCTCGGGCTATGTATATTCGCTGCCGGCTTTGACAGCTGTGGGTTATATTCTGGCTTCACCGGGCTCTTATTGTGAAGGCGCTCAGTTGGGTTTCCGGCTGTCAAAATCGGTCAGCTGTCTGTCATCACTGCTTGTTAGTGTTCACCTTTATAAGGCGGGCACTGACAGCAGTTAGGTTGCAGGAGTATCTTCAGACATCGTCTAAACCTCGTCAACCAATCCTCGTGAGGCCTCGTTAGACCTTCATGTTAGGTTCGTGTTCTTTCTTGTCTTGTCATAGTTTAGCTCGTAGTGGCTGGGGTTAGCCCTACGAGCCCTTGTATCGCCTAGTGTGTGTTTTTGCCCTTAGCGGCTCATAGCCTTGTGTCTTGTCTTGTTCTGTTAATAAATTACCATCATTGCAAAACTCACCGGTGGACTCGGCGTCTTATGGTGATCCGCGAGGGTCACCGCATGACAGTAGCCATATTCTTCATATAATTAATTCTTCTTTAACCACTTGCGCTCCGTTGTTCCGCGCGCAGGCAAGTCTCTGCGTCCTAGGACGCACAAGGGCGCAGGAGTGCGCCCTCGTGCGCACTCGGACGAATAGTCCAGATTGTGGTGATGTAGGTGGTGATGGTGATGTAGTGGCGTGCAAGCGCAACTAAAAAAAAAAACTGCAGACACAGCCGCGAACAGATTAGTTCATCTGATTGACCTCTCATTCGACTAATAAGAGCCTTGAATTGGGTTTCTGAAACCTTGAAGAGCCAATGTGTCACGCCGCGCCATTCATCAGCGGCGCCACCTGCTCACGCACCTGCTACTCGTCAGCGGCGAAGGATAAAAGCCGCCTCGCCCTGAGCGTCGGCCTGAAGCCGTAGACTTCATTTCCTTGTATGGACTTCTACCACATTCTCTTCAGCATCCTCATCTCCGGTAAGAAGTTCACTTACCTCATCTCTCCAGTCTGCTCCCCTGTGCACAGGTGGATTCCTCGGCGGCGGACAATCCCGTCCCTCGTCTCTCCTCGCTGCTGCACCGAGCCCTGCAGGTGGCTGTCTCCCGGGCTTCCATCCTTGAAGCGCCAGTCATCTGCCCAAACAAGTAAGCTTCTCTCCCTCGCCTATTCTCCTCCCGTGTTGGTGTGTGCTCATCACCCTGTGTCTGATTTCTCCCATAGGGTTGCCGGCTGAACGGTCTCCTGCCTCTGGGTCCGAAGCAGACGCCACCACCAACACATTAACATTCCGCAGACACGCACCCAAACATCCCTGTTGTTAATAAACAGTTTGAACTACTCTGAGCCTGTGTGTGTGCGTCTCCTGAGCCGAACGTTATGTCAGTACGGCTTCAGCAGAGCGGCTCGGCGGACGGCGGGCTCGCACACCGGTTTACCATCCTCGAGGCTCGGGTGGATCAGATTGTTTATCAGCAACAGGTGGTTCTTCATCAATTATTAGAGCTGACTAACCGATTGAACCGCTTGGACCCCCAACAGCCGTTCCTCCCGACTCACCAGGGTGGCGCGGCTCCTGCTGTTCCAGCGGCCGTCCAGCCGGCTCCAGTGGCACCGGTTCGGCTCACGCCGATTCCGACCCCCGCCCGCTTTAGCGGTAAGCTCGGCGGAGCGCGGGGGTTTATTATGCAGTGTGAGTCCGTGTTCCACCGTGTGCCCGGAGATTTTCCCTCGGATCACAGCCGAATTGGTTACATAGGGAATCTTCTGGAGGGGCGTGCGTTAACCTGGACCTACGCCGTAATGGCGAGGCCCAGTTATGCCACCCTCACCTATGACCAATTCGTGAGGCGCTTTCTGGAGGTCTTTGACCACTCACAAACCGAAACGGTCCAGGTCGATCGGCTTCTCGCTCTCCAGCAGGGAAGCCGGTCGGCAGCGGACCACTCGGTCGACTTCCGGGTAGCGGCGGAGGAATTGGGCTGGGAGGAACGCTCCCTCTGTGGCCTGTTCCTCCGCAGCCTCAATAGTGATCTGAGGGATGAACTGGCTGGTCGGGATATCCCTGGGACGCTAGCGGAGCTGACATCCTTAGCGATAAGTTTGGATAACAGGCTGCGCGAGCGCTCCTCGGGGCGGAGGTCTTCTTCTTCTCGCCCTCGTGGAGCCTCGCCGCACCTGTTCCAAGCTCGCCCCCTGGCGGCGCCGCCAGCATCGCGCCCCGAGGAGTCGGAGCCGATGGTGACGGGCTGGACTAAACTTTCCCCTGTGGAGAAACAACGCCGCCGTGAGTTGGGCCTCTGCATGTATTGCGGAGGCGACCAACACACCGTGGAGCGTTGTCCACGGAAAGCCAGTCGGTGGGGTCCGCGAGTCACTGTTGGAAGCCTCGCGGATGTCAATCGGTTAGGATCACCTTCTCAATTGAAGCTGCCCATCCGTTTCTGCCATAACCCTACTGGGCACCTCACCCACGCACTGGTGGATTCGGGCGCAGAAGGCAGCTTCATTTCACAAAGCCTGGCAACCCGATTGGGCATCCGCTGCCAGGCACTCAACACTCCCATCTCCCTAATCCACCTCTCCCGTGCCACCCTCGGGAGAGTGACACATCAAACTGTTCCCCTACCGGTCATCATCTCGGGAAACCACCGGGAGGAAATGACCTTTTACGTCCTTCCCAACTCTGTGTCGCCCGTCATCCTGGGGTATCCCTGGCTCCGCCTTCACAATCCGGTCCTGGATTGGAAATCAGCTGGGATCTCGGCATGGAGTACGTTCTGTATGGGCACCTGCCTTCAGTCCGCTGCCTGCTCTCCGTCCGCTCCTCCCCCTGCTACGGACGCTGCACCCCCGGACCTGTCTCTGGTGCCCCCAGAATTTCACGACCTGGGTATGGTGTTCAGCAAAGCGAAAGCTATGTCTCTTCCCCCTCATCGGCCCTATGACTGCGCCATCAACCTCCGCCAGGGGGCTCCCTTACCCTCTGGTCGCCTTTACAGCCTGTCTGCGCCGGAGAAGGAGACGATGAACGCCTACCTGAAGGAATCATTGAGTGCTGGGATTATCCGCCCATCATCGTCACCCGTGGGGGCAGGGTTCTTCTTCGTGGGGAAAAAGGATGGGTCCCTCCGCCCTTGTATCGACTACCGGGCCCTCAACAATATCACGGAGAGGGACCGTTACACCCTGCCTCTCATGGACACTGCCTTCCACTCCCTCCAGGGGGCGACCTGGTTCACCAAGCTGGACCTACGCAGCGCTTACCACCTCGTCCGGATCCGGGAGGGAGATGAGTGGAAAACGGCCTTCCGTACCCCGAACGGCCACTTTGAATATCTGGTGATGCCGTTCGGGTTGACCAACGCTCCTGCAGTCTTCCAGCGCCTCATTAATGACGTCCTCCGGGACTTCATTGGCCTTTTCGTGTTCGTCTACCTGGACGATATTCTCATCTTCTCCAAGTCCAGGGATGAGCACCAGGTCCACGTGAGGCGGGTCCTCCAAAGGCTGCTGGAGAATCGTCTGTACGTTAAGGCGGAAAAGTGTGAATTTTACGCCAGGAGCACATCCTTCCTGGGGTTCATCATCGCCCACGATAAGGTGCTCCCCGACCCAGAGAAGGTAAAGGCGGTGGTGGAATGGCCCACACCTGCATCTCGGAAACAGGTGCAGCAATTTGTTGGCTTCGCCAATTTCTACCGCCGCTTTGTCCCCAACTTCAGTGCCATCGTGGGACCACTGACCCGCCTCACGTCCCCGAAGGTCCCGTTCCGGTGGACCGAAGAGGTCGCTGCCGCCTTTGAGGCGCTGAAGGCGGAATTCTCCTCCTCCCGGGTCCTTCGCCAGGTCGACCCCGCGCTGCAGTGCATTGTAGAGGTAGACGCCTCGGACACGGGAGTGGGAGCAGTGCTGTCCCAGCGGTCACCGGACGATGGCGCCAAGCGACCGTGCGCTTTCTTCTCCCGGCGCTTGTCCCCGGCGGAGAGAAACTACGATGTGGGGGACAGAGAGCTCTTGGCCATCAAGCTCGCCCTGCAGGAGTGGCGCCACTGGTTGGAGGGGGCAAGCCTGCCGTTTGTGGTCCTCACGGACCACAGGAACCTGGAATACTTACGGTCTGCCAAGCGCCTGAACGCCCGCCAGGCGCGCTGGTCTCTGTTCTTCGCCAGGTTCCAATTTTCCATCACCTTCAGGCCTGGCTCTAAGAACGTCCTGCCTGACGCCCTCTCCAGGCAGTTCGCCCCCGTGGAGTCGGAGGAGGCGCCCCACTCCATCCTGCCCAGGTCGTGCGTCGTGGGAGCCATCTCGTGGGACATTGAGAGCAAGATCCGGAAGGCACAGGAGGTGGAACCTGACCCTGGCGGCGGACCGGAGGGGAGGCTGTTCGTGCCATCCGCGGTCCGAGGAGAGGTCATCCACTGGCTCCACACCTCCAAGCTCACCTGTCACCCTGGCACCTCCCGGATGATAGATCTCCTCCAACGGTCCTTTTGGTGGCCAGGCCTGCGGAGGGATGCAGCCCGCTACGCCCGGGCTTGCCCAATCTGTGCCACCTGCAAGTCGGGAAATGCCCCTCCAGCGGGTCTGCTCCAGCCCCTGCCCGTCCCTGGCAGGCCCTGGTCGCACATCGCTCTGGATTTCGTCACCGGACTCCCCATCTCCAACTCCTATGACACCATCCTGACCATCGTGGACCGCTTCTCCAAGGCCGTGCACTTCGTCCCCCTGCGAGGCCTCCCTACTGCCCTGGAGACGGCGGACCTCCTCGTCCAACACGTGGTCAGGCTGCATGGGATTCCGGTGGACGTGGTCTCGGACCGGGGCCCCCAGTTTTCATCTGAGGTTTGGAGGTCTTTCTGCAACGCCATCGGAGCCAAGGTGAGCCTCTCCTCCGGCCATCACCCCCAATCCAACGGGCAGTGTGAGAGGACCAACCAGGAGCTGGAGGCTGCGCTCCGCTGTGTGTCCAGATCCAAACCCGCGTCCTGGAGCAACCATCTTGCCTGGGTTGAATATGCCCACAACACCGCTCGCTCTTCTGCTACAGGGATGTCCCCCTTCAAAGCGTCCCTGGGTTACGACCCCCCGCTGTTTCCGGAGCAGGAGAGTGAGGTAACTGTCCCGTCAGTTAGGGCCCATCTCAGGCAGTTCCGCTCCACCTGGGCTGCCGCGCGCCATGCGCTATTGCGCACAGCGGAGCGCAACAGGACTGTGGCGGACCGGCGTAGGAGACCTGCCCCGGCGTACAGAGTTGGGCAGCTTGTTTACATTTCCACCCAGGACGTCACTCTAAAAGGCGAGAGGAGAAAGCTGGCACAGCGCTTCATGGGTCCCTACCCCATCACCCGGATCATCAACCCGGTGGCTGTGCGCGTGGCTATTCCCCCCTCCCTCCGCATTCATCCTACTTTCCACGTGTCGAAGGTGAAACTGGCGGTTACTGACCCCCTTTGCCCTCCTCCTGCAGCGCAACCCGCGCCCCGGATGATTGGTGGCCATCCGGCCTGGTCCGCCTCCTCCATCCTGGACTCCCGGCGCCGGGGTCGTGGGTTGCAATACTTGGTGGACTGGGAGGGCTATGGGCCCGAGCATCGACAGTGGGTGCCCCCGTCGTTTGTGTTGGACCCATCGCTCATCGCGGACTTCCACCGAGCGCACCCGGATAAGCCATTGCCAGGAGGCGCTGCTAGAGGGGGGAGTACTGTCACGCCGCGCCATTCATCAGCGGCGCCACCTGCTCACGCACCTGCTACTCGTCAGCGGCGAAGGATAAAAGCCGCCTCGCCCTGAGCGTCGGCCTGAAGCCGTAGACTTCATTTCCTTGTATGGACTTCTACCACATTCTCTTCAGCATCCTCATCTCCGGTAAGAAGTTCACTTACCTCATCTCTCCAGTCTGCTCCCCTGTGCACAGGTGGATTCCTCGGCGGCGGACAATCCCGTCCCTCGTCTCTCCTCGCTGCTGCACCGAGCCCTGCAGGTGGCTGTCTCCCGGGCTTCCATCCTTGAAGCGCCAGTCATCTGCCCAAACAAGTAAGCTTCTCTCCCTCGCCTATTCTCCTCCCGTGTTGGTGTGTGCTCATCACCCTGTGTCTGATTTCTCCCATAGGGTTGCCGGCTGAACGGTCTCCTGCCTCTGGGTCCGAAGCAGACGCCACCACCAACACATTAACATTCCGCAGACACGCACCCAAACATCCCTGTTGTTAATAAACAGTTTGAACTACTCTGAGCCTGTGTGTGTGCGTCTCCTGAGCCGAACGTTATGTCACAATGAATGAAAACCTAGGAAGGAGGACCCGCCTACTGTGAATGCAGGAGACAATTGAAGCACAGAAATTCAGGCTGGGTGAAGAGAGACTTACTGCTGCAGCTGATAAAAACAAAGGACGCTGAACGAATCTGCTACAGACCCAGCAGCATGGAGAACACCCACAAGTGGGACCTGCACTCATTCCAGCAGAATAGATGTTTAGGATTCTCTTCCGTCATCATAGACCGACGGAGGCCGACGACAAAAGTCGTAAATCATTCATCAAAACCGCAATATTGGAATTATGTTTTGATCGGGATCCACGAGCGGAGCAGCGTCGCGTTCATCTGACAGTGAGGAAGAGAAGTTTGCCAGGACTCTACTGCTGTGAAGAGGTAAGGTGTTATAAGCTAAATTATTATTTCTCCCTGAAAACTGTAATCCAAAAATGACTTTTGACCGATCGGTAAATTACAACTGTACTGCGCACAAAGTACGAAGTGCATGCACCGCGATAAACGGTTCATTTGCCGTGTTCGGACTGTGAACGCCCCCCGCTGCAGAAGAGGAGCGGGGGGGGGGGTGCGTTCACAGTCCGAACGCCCCCCGGTCCGCGGGGGGAAGCATATGAGTCTATTCCTTCATGCAGCGATGGCCGTCTTCTGTAGCGAGGGGGGGGGGAACAACCCCCCCCCCCACACACACACACACAGTAGCAAGGGGGGGGGGAGCCGCTGTGAAAACATGCAAGGAGTGTAATCCATCATGTAACGAGGGCCGAACTCCGTCTTTTGTAGCACACACACAGACACAGCCCAGAGTGTGACCTTTCATTAGAGCCCAAAATGAAGATTCTACATTGAATTATTCAAAAGTTACAGACGTTTTTCCAAACTGTGCCATTTGGCACAATTTGGCACAGTTCCAAAACGCCTGGGAACAGCCTGAGAACAAAGCTGTGTAAAATATTCATTTTTTGTGGTATTGTTACCAGATTTGGATATCAGCTGGATAACACTTGGTTCTACATTTCTGTTGCATTTTCCAGCCTGATCGGACAGCTGTGTGTTATTTGCAAGCATTTGTGTCCAAAAAAACACTGTGTCCAAATTTATTTTCTTCAAGTTCAGTATGTTTAGATGACTGTAACTCAGTGGCCGGAGCACTTAGAGAGATTATGTTTTTTTTTGCCAAAAAATTCAAAGTGTTTTCTTTTAAATGAGACCAACCCCATGAAGATGCTGCAAAGGGTTGAATAACAGCTTTCGATTTACTTTGGGCACGTTATTTTTTGGCATTTTTAGGAATTTTTTACCTCTCAAAAATGCAACTTTTACCAGTAAAGTTGGGGCGGCAGTGGCTCAGGAGGAAGAGCAGGTCGTCTAATAACCCGATGGTTGGCGGTTCGAATCCCGCTCTCCCCAGATATCCTGCCGTTGTGTCCCTGGGCAAGACACTTCACCCGCATTGCCTCCAGTGCCCATAACACTGGGTATGAATGTGTATAAATGTTTGGTGGTGGCCGGAGAGGCCGCTGGCGCGGCTTGGCAGCCACGTTTCCATCAGCCTGCCCCAGGGCAGCTGTGGCTACAGTAGTAGCTTGCTACTACCATTGTCTGTCTGGAGTGAATGAATAATGTATTGTCATTGTGTGAATAATGAATAATGTATTGTCAATAATGTCTACTTGTAAAGCGTCTTTGAGTGTCTATGATAAGGCACTATATAAATTTGATGCATTATTATTATTATTATTAAAGTTTTGGCATTTGCAGAAATTTGGTGACCTTTTTTGTTGTAAATTTTTGAGGTGTTTTCTTTTTTAAATTGCACTTTTTCCAAAATCTGTCAAATTTTCAGCTTTTCCGTCCATAACTGTCATTTTTCTTTAAAAATTTGTTTCACTTTTATCATAAAATGGCAGGCCGTTTCACTTTGTGACATTTTTTTCTTATGACATTGCACCCCCCCCCCCCCAGAAATTTTAAAAGCACTCAAATCCTTGAGAATTCTGTATCCCAAACTCCATGTTTGCCTTAAAAGGAACTGCAATTATATTGGCGTGTTAGCTCTATATGCCTTATTTTGATGTTAGTAACATAACTATAATATAATTTTTTTGAAAATAATTCCCAGTTTTATATATTTTTAAAAAAACTTTATTACGATGTAAATCGCCATTTTTGTTTATGTCGCAATGCATTCTGGGTAGTGACGTAGATTGGTTGTGGCCAGTATCAGCAGCGGTCTGTAAACAGCCTTTTCAGTTCGAATCAGTGCGAAGCCAAAGCAATAAAGATAATGACGAAGACACACAAAGTGAAAATGGACTTGAGAATGAAGACAGCAGCCACGAGGAAGCTAGAGCTGGTCATGTTGGATGGTGTTTTTGTGGCAAATGTTCGCCAATGCCGACAGAGAAGTGTTGGAAAGACAACACTTCTCTTTGCTGGAAAGAGCTCCACTTCATTTCTGCTGCTGTCCCTGGTACCTGATGCTATAAATGTATCTTGTTTGGTCACTTGTTAAAGTGGTATAACAGGATGCATGCCTGCTTTACAGATCTGTCCTGTATCACAGCACATCAAAGGTTTGATGCCGTTTGCATAAAAGTCGTCGTTTGTAGCCAGACACACCTGTGAGCTCTTTCATGAGCTGGGGGCGACGAAAATCCTCAAAATCCTCAGGGCTAAAGTGATGAGAGCAATAATAATAATAATAATGCATCAGAGTTATATAGCTCTTTATCATAGACACTCAAAGCGCTCAAAGCGCATGCTCAAGCGTGTGCTTTGAGTGCTATCGCTTTATCATAGACAGTCAAAGCGCACGCTCAAGCGTGCGTTCAAGCGTGTGCTCAAGTGTGTGCTTTGAGCGCTATATCGCTTTATCATAGACACTCAAAGAGTGACGGAAACGTGCCAACGGCCTCTCCGGCCACCACCGAACATTTAAACATTTTTACGCATTCATACCCAGTGTTATGGGCACTGGAGGCAATACGGGTGAAGTGTCTTGCCCAGGGACACAACGGCAGGATATCTGGGGAGAGTGTGATGCGAACCGCCAACCATCGGGTTATTAGACGACCTGCTCTACCTGCTGAGCCGCTGCCTCCCCACTTTTTCCTCCACTTTCCCTCTTTAGGAAAGCTATGGAGGCTCACTCCGCTCTCTTTATTTCCCTTTGATTGAAAATTACATCCAAAAGCCGCGCAATGTGGCATTTTCACTGACAAATGGCAGTAGTTAGGAGCTTCGCTTCTTGGCTTGTATAAGACAGAAAAAACAGCTGCAACCATTTGACGTCACTACCCAGAATGCATTGCGATGTAAACAAAAATGGTGATTTACATCGTAATAAAGTTTTTTAAAAATATATAAAACTGGGAATTATTTTCAAAAAAATTATAGTTATGTTACTAACATCAAAATAAAGCATATAGAGCTAACATGCCAATATAATTGGAGTTCCTTTTAAAGTTGCTGTATGATTCTAAGAGGGGTAACATCAGTGTATTTGTACAAGTGTTTGACATTGGGAATGGTGGATCAGCCAAAAACTCAATGTGTGGTAGTGGTGTTATTCTGGCAGGTGGAAGTGATGCTAACCCTGTGACAAACATCAACAGATCCTCTAGAGACACATCAGTCACTTCTTCTGAAAGGGTAAAAAAATAAGTTATCATTGTGGGTATATTGTTTTGTGTCTCTGGGTTATCAAAAACCGCATTTACTAAAGCATTTGTCTTGAATTTCACAGTGTGATAAAATCTGTTACAGAAAAGGGATGACAAACCTTCATAGTCAAGAAGATAATCAACCCAAAATCCAAGTGTTTTGCCCTCTTTCTAGCTGTTGCCTTGTTTCCTGAGGTCTGGTGGGAACATGGTCTCCATGTCTGCAGCAGTCAGCTTCTTAGAAGAATGGCACAAGACAGGAACCAACACACTGGGAGAAACTGCAAGCTTGCAAGTCCATCTTTGAATCTATTAGTAGTAATAATTAAGTAGTAAATGCTTTACTGATTAGATAAAAATTGCATTTTTTTTAAGCAAAAGTTACAAACTTGCAAGAGGAAAAAAATCTGAGAAAAAGTAAATTATGAGATGAGAAAAAGTTATAACTTTTAAAAGAAGAAGTTATAAATTTATGTAAAAGAAAGGTATAAATATGTTTTTAAAATTGAGTAAAAAATTCAGAAAAAGCCTGACAATTTACAAGAAAAAAATGCATGTTATATGTTCATTCCTCTCATTTAACTTTCTGCAGTGTTAATAGGCAAAAACAGAACCTACAGATTCTGAAAATTAAATGAGGATTTCACCTCAAATGCAAGAAAATATAGCGATAGTATTTAAGACCTTTGCAAGGCAGATTTAAGGATTAACTGCAATTTTGTAAAAAAAAAAAGGCCTTAACATTGTATGAACAAATTTAAGACTTCAAGATATGAAAAATTGCAAACTTTACCCTAACTAACTCTTTCATGTTCACAGATGACATTGTGATCTGTAGTAGAGTAGGGAACAAATTTAAGACTTCAAGATATGAAAAATTGCAAACTTTACCCTAACTAACTCTTTCATGTTCACAGATGACATTGTGATCTGTACTAGAGTAGGGAACAGGTGGAGGTATGCTCTGGAGATAAAAGGAATGAAGGTCAATGTAGAGTTTACCTCCGGCCACTAGGGGCCACAAAGGAATATATTATGGAACGATAGAGGATAGTCATCCATTTTGTTTGTTGTTCTGTCTCATGCTTCCCCATTGTTCATGACACAACCTCTGCATCAAGTTACCGACTTTGTTACTGTAAGTTTCTCTGCTTCATTACTTATTCTGTTAGTTATATTCAGTTATGTTGGTTTCTTTATTACATATTTCCGCATTTAGTTGCCGCGGTCATTTTATATTTGTATATTTGTATCCCTGCAGGGCTCCTTCATCTTTGTCATTAAAATAAAAATTGACATCGAGGAGTGTATTTCTTCATGAAGGAGCCATGGTCGTCGTTGAATGCACTGTCCCTGGTTGTGATTTCAAGACGGGCGACGTGTCTGAAGCCCTCGCCATTGCTTTGCTGACAAATCATGGATTTAATCATCAGTGTGACGGCAGCAGCTGTGTTTGTTTGATCTATGTGAGAAACATGGCAATTCTTGTGACTGTTGTAATTTCCCTGCTATATATGTCAACAGTGACATCCTTTCCAGTATTTGACCTTTGGTTGTACAGCAATGCCTCCCAAAGATTTGTTTTGGCAAGTATATATACTCACAGCCTGGCTCTGTGTGCCAGTCAAAAGTTGTTTACTTTGTGTCTGGGGGAACCCCCAACATGGAAATGACCTTGACCTCTGGGGAATCCCTTGGGAACTCCCTACCTTTTTTTTATTCCCTCCATATTTTTTTAAAAAAAACCTAGGTTTGGAAATTTGTCCTTTGAGATTTAAAAATTATTGAAATAATTTGTCATCAAAAATACATGAGGTATAAGTATTATTCACAACAGGAAGTAGACGATTTTGAGACTTCCTGCCCAGCAGAATATGGCAACAGATGGATTGAGCATGGCTGGCTAAAACAAAAATCCAAGCCATCCAGCTGCTTACCTCAGCCCAGGTAGGGTGAAACTGTCATAATGATGAAATAATCCCTCATATCCAATTATCTACCCAATATTCTGTAGGTTGTTTGAGAGATGATGATATTTTTGAAGTTTGTTGAAGTGTGACTAGACCATGTGACTGTCAGTGGTAATCCATGCCTATGTATCCCTTCACCTAGTCTCCATGCATGTGCAAAGACTTTAATAGTTGTGAAAAAGTAATTTTTGAAGCTTCATTTTGTGAATAGGGATGTATTTTTGACTTGAAGTAAATGCAGTATTATTCTAGTCAGTCACTGCTACAATTCCCAGCCTGCATGGCCTTGGTAGTTTTTAGAAGTGCAAATCTGGCAATCCTTCATTATTTACTGGATGCCTAGTTCTAGTCAATTTTATTGTTATGTTTTTGAATTGACATCTTGACTTTAAATTAGCTGAAATACCAATTTACAAGGTATTTATTCTGGGCTATTAATTGCAGACAAAATGTGAGACCCTGCAAGGAATTTCTGCCCTCGGAAGGCTGCGACCCGGCAAAGTGGTTAGTGAAATGTTTGACTCTGTTGAAGTTTAATGATGGTTGTTTGAATATGCACATGTCCAAAGAATAGAAACTTTTTGTGTGTGTTTCTAATATGAAAATCTGATGTGCACAAGCCATACAATTTTTAAATGTGGATTTGATAATCTGTTGTATTTGTTTACAGTAAATGCTGCATAATTTTTGCTGGTAGCTTTCTTGCAACAACTCAGTAAACCTAAAAAATCTATCAATTTGAGATCATAAATGTTTACATTTGTGTGTATGCAGTATGATTTAATTTCTGCAATACTAGAATTTTGTGTCCACAGCTGAAATAATATTTCTTGTGTTTGATATGTTTCAGTCTTTACGGTGTTTGATGCATTAAAGTCGAAAGCAAGGACATTAAAGATGTGTCAGACCCAGTTATTGCACGCCAAAATGCAGCTCATAATCCGGGGCCAGAACAGTAAAGACACTACCTCATACTCGTCTGTACCAAGTCATCGTGGACGAGCATGGGTGTGCAAGCAAAGAACGCTGCAGATTCAAGAGGTTGGGTCGTGCCGTGTCATCGAGATCGTGATGGTGACATCCTGTCGGTGCCACTCACCAGTGTGCTAGTGCTAGTATATGACAATTGAGTAAGAGATATTCACTTTTCTGCTACAGCCTGCAAGTGAGGGACATGTATCCAGTGATTGAACCATGAGGACACATTTTAAGTCAAGTCAAGTCAAGTTTGTGTTTCTCAAGTGCAAAGTCAAGTTTATTAGTCACTGAATACTGTGTTTATTTTGTGCTGATGTTGAGAGAAGTGTTTGCATTATTCTGTTTTCATTGTACATGTACTGCTTGTGCACATCCTGTTGCTAGCATATTTCAATCAGTATTTTTGAACATCAATTTAAATCAGGCTAGTAAGATCAAGTAAGATCAAGGGCTGAGGTAAGGGCTGGTTGAGCTTCAATTCAATGATATAAGTATATTTCAAGATTCCTCAAATTTAATTCAATTTTGAATTAATCAAATCAAGTACAAGTTCAAAGTATTTAGGGAATCATATACCCCAAAGATAAGAATTCCCTAATTCAAATATAGTTTCCATTCAGTTATTTTGAGTGGAAATTTCGAGGTAAACATAAAAAACACATTGTGTTTCAGGTTTGCATAATATTTTTTATCTCCAGGTTTTCACTCAAGAAATCTGGTTGGTGAAAATCCCAATTACTAAGCCTGGCTAGCATTGTCTGTCAGACCATCCAGATTTACTAAACATTTTTTTTACGGTCATTAGATTGCCAAAACGACTGTCAGGTGGCATATGCTGTCACAAAGAGTTCACCAACTCACTGAAACAGTTGACAGTGTATGTAATACTGCCGGCAATCGAAACTCACTTTATTCAAAGAGGTAATATAAATTACCATTTCATTTTTTGTCCCATTTCCTCACTATTTTCCATAAACACTGTACTGCAACAAAATGGCTGCAGCTGCCAAAAATGCAACTGAGCAAGAATTGCGAGAGCAGATCACAGCTGCCAAAGAGCAATTACAAGCCATAAATGCTGACTTGGCAGTTGAAACCTTGTCTGAGGAAGAGCGAGCTCAACTCAACACTGATGCAAAAACAGTACATGATGAAATAGAAACTCTTGAAATGGAGATGGCTACAATCAGTGAACAAGAAAAGAATAATGGTGACAAGAAGCGACCAGAAGAAGAGAATGCAGTGGCTGGAGTTCAAGAAAAAGAAGATGCAAGTGATCCAAAAGATGGCGCCACTGGCAAGACTAACCAGAACACTGCACAAACAAAACTCAGGCATGTCCCACTTCATGAGCTGAAGCAAAGACGAGAGACATGCATGAAGAGACTGAAAGAAGTCAGGCGGTTAGTGAAAACAAAGGGAGAGGATAAGTCTGTCTCACCAGAGATTTCTGCTGAATACGACAGCCTCAATGACAGAGTTGCGACTTTAGATGCTGTCATCAGTAAAAAAGAAGAACAAGAAGCACAGGTAGACAGAGCAAACAAAAAGTTTATGCAAACATACGGTAAAGTAAAGAAGGCTGTGTTCACTTTTTTTTATGCATACAAAGATGAGGTCTTGGACACAACTGAAGATGACTTGGAAGACCTGATTCGCCTGGACAAAGAAATGACAGCTACATATGAAGCCTATCGAGATTTGTGCCCGCCAGACAACGAGATGCGGCGCAGAGTCGACAGCGCTAAGCAAATGTGCTCAGACATGGCGAAAATCTTGAAACAAATTGGAGAGAATCCAGTGATGGCAGACAAGGAGAGAAAAAGCCTTCTCAAGACTACTTGGGGAATGGATTATTCCAGGTCTCTCTTTGGAAGCAAGTTAGACTATGAGTCTGATATTTCTGCCAAGTCTAAAGTCTCCATTCAGTCAAAGGTATCTGTAAGTACACAGATTTCAGAATCTTCAACAGGCTCTTCAACAGGATCAAGTAATGCCTCAGAAAAGGCCAGGAAGCTGGCTGAATTGAGCGCTAAGCGAAAGTGTGCAGAACTTCACGCAAAGATAAGGAAATACAAGGTGGCCTTGGAAAGTTGTCATGAACAATTAGAAATAGCAGAAGAAGAGGAAAGAGTCCAAAAGTCAGATGACATCTCTTGTTGCAGTGACAAGCCTAGTAAAGGTTATCTGAATCCAGAGGCACCTGCTTTTTCTTCTGAGGCCAAATCACCAAAAGCTGAAGATTGCGCGAGCCAAGCAGAGTCACAGTTGGCCTTCATCGCCCAAACCTTCTCAGATAGCGTCAGCAAATCAAGGCTGCCTGTTCCCACACCTCCTGTGTTTGATGGTGACCCACTCAAGTTCATCAACTTTCGCAAAAGTTTTGTGACACTTGTTGAGAACAAGGGAATTCCACCATCAGACAAGCTGTATTATCTGCAGCAGTACCTTGCAGGAGAAGCCAGAGCGGCAGTAGAAGGTTGTTTTTTCGGAAGTGATGAAGCTGCCTACAACCGTGCATGGACCACGTTGGAAGAGCGATTCGGACACCCCTTCACCGTTCAACTCTCCTTGAGAAACAAGTTGAGAGACTGGCCCAAAGTAACAGGCAAAGATAAGAAAGGTCTTCAAGATTTCAGCGATTTCCTGAGCACCCTCAAAGAAGCTATCCCCTACGTGAAAGGTCTTGAAGTTTTGAACGATTGCGTCCAAATCCAGGAAACAGCAACCAAGTTACCCGAATATTGCAACGCGTGTTACAGAAGACATAGATGTTGGAAAGGGCTACCCTTCGTTTCAAGAATTTGTCGACTTCGTAGCCAGAGAAGCCAGAGTGGCTACCAACCCTATATGCGTGGTCGCTCAAAACCAAGACAAGTTGCCAACCACGAATAGAGGAAACGAGTCTAGGGCAAAGACAAAACGAGCACCTGGCATTACTCATGCCACCAACACCAACACCAGTGCTGAAAAAGAAACCCCTAAAAGTGGAGCCAAAAATTCTCCAGTTTGCACCTACTGCGACAAAGATCACCTCATCTACAAGTGCAATGCTTTCAAAGAGTTGCCTTATGATGACAAAATACAAAGCATTCGAAGCAAGGCCCTTTGCTTCAAATGTCTCAGACGTGGCCACACATCAAAGAAGTGTCTAGTTAAAGTGTCCTGCAACACGTGCAAAGGCAAACACCAAACTCTGCTGCACTTAGACAAGAAGAAAGCAGACACAAAGCTTACAGAGTCAGAAGCCGACAAAGATGAAAACACATTTGAATCTATTTCAAACAAAACCAACCAAGATTACATGAAGAGTTATACTTCAATGATCGTACCTGTTTGGGTCAAGACAGGCCAAGCTGGCTCGCAAGAAGTATTGGTTTATGCACTGATTGATTCCCAAAGCGACAGCTCCTATATCACAGAGGATCTGGCAGCCAAGCTGTGCATGCCACATGAAACAACAAGAATGAAGATAACAACTATGACATCTTCATCGGTGGTCTATTGTAAGAAGTTCTCAGACATTAAACTGAGAGGATACGACTCGACTGTCGAAGTCCGAGTCAAGTCGTGCTACACAAGAGACCACATCCCTCACAACAGGGAGCACATTCCTTCAAAGGTAGCGGCAAGTATGATGCCTCATTTGGCTCGAATAGCCCCCTTCATTCCTCCTATTCAAGACTGTGAAGTGGGACTGCTCATTGGATACTCCTGCCCACAAGCACTCAGACCGGTGGAGATAGTCTCCGGAAATCCTGAAGAAGCCTTTGCTGTGAAAACAGACTTGGGATGGAGCATCATTGGAGGCCCTTGTTATGAACAAGGCAACAATGGTGTATGCCATAGGATTGTTGCCAAAGAATTGATAGTGTCACCACCCTGTGAGATCCTGAAGGTTCTCGACCAAGATTTCAGCGACACCAAAGATGAAGCATGCTATTCCCAGGATGATCTCGCGTTTCTGCAAATCATGGAAGAAAACATCCAAATCAATGAAAATGGAAGAATCTCCATGCCATTGCCGATCAAGTCTACCACGAAGTTGCCCAACAACTACGGGATGGCCATGTCTAGGCTAAATTCTCTGAAAAGGAAATTGAGCAAGGATGACAAGTTTAGAAACCACTACTGCGACTTCATGGACCAGATGATTCAAAAGGGCTATGCAGAGTGTGTTGAACCTCCTTCACCAAATCAAGTCATCAATTACATACCACATCAAGGTGTATACCACCCACAAAAACCAGACAAGATAAGAGTGGTTTTCGACGGTTCGGCCAAGTACCAAGGTTTGTGCCTGAACGACATGCTGCTGAAGGGTCCGGACTTGATGAATGGCTTGCTTGGCGTGCTATTGAGGTTTCGTCAGGACAAAATTGCAGTGACCTGTGACATCGAACAGATGTTTTACAACTTCGATGTTCTGCCACAGTACAGAGATCTACTGAGATACTTATGGTGGCCCGATGGGGACTTGACACTCCCGCCAGCGGAGTACAGGCTCACTGTACACTTATTCGGGGCCGCATCATCACCAGGATGTGCCAACTATGGCATAAAGTACTTGGCAAAGACGCACAAAGAGAGCTTTCTTGAAGGAGCAAAATTCCTCACAAGGAACCTTTACGTGGATGATGGTTTGAGCAGCCTGTCTACCGTGGGTGAAGCGAAGGAGCTAATCTGCCAGGCCACTGAAATATGCAAAAAGGGCAAAGTTAGACTCCATAAGTTCCTGTCAAACAGCATAGATGTCCTGGAATCTATACCACCTTAAGAAAGAGCCACTACTGTCTCCGAAATAAACTTGGAACTGGAACCTCTCCCGGTTGAGCGCACACTTGGAACAAGATGGGATGTTCAAAATGACTGCTTCAGGTTCAAGATAACACTACAGGATAAACCCAACACAAGAAGAGGCATCCTCTCTACAGTCATGTCCGTCTATGACCCAAATGGATTTGTTAGCCCTGTGGTGTTGCAAGGGAGAAAGATCCTGCAAGAACTGTGTAAGCAAAAGAAATCCTGGGACGAACCTGTCGAGCCTGACATAATTGAACGGCGGGAGAGCTGGAAAGCAGATATTCAGGAACCGGAGGATCTGAAAATACCCAGATATTTCAAGCCTGACAAGGAAGTGAAATCTTTTGAGTTGCATCATTTCAGTGATGCCAGCACTCAAGGTTATGGGCAGTGCTCGTATGTCAGAATGTGTGACCAAGATGGAAACATAGACTGCGCCTTGCTCATGAGCAAAGCGAGAGTGGCACCATCAAAAGTTGTCTCCATTCCTCGGCTTGAATTGACAGCAGCAACAATGTCAGTGAAAATCAGCAAGTTCCTCAGAAGAGAGCTCGAGATCCAGGTCACCAAGGAATATTTTTGGACAGACAGCAAGGTCGTGCTGGGATACATCGCCAACAGTGCAAAGTGGTTTCACGTGTTCATCAGCAACCGTGTACAGTACATTTGGGAGAACACTGAAGTGCAACAATGGCACCACGTACCGACCAAGTCGAATCCAGCCGATCTAGCTTCGAGAGGCGTGTCGGCCAAAGAACTGGGCACCTCTATGTGGCTGAAAGGCCCAGAATTTCTCTACAAAGCAGAGCTACCACTGACTTCGCCAGACGATACTCTCAACCTTGGCGACCCTGAAGTAAAAGCACAGTGTCTCGGGGCATCTAGCGTTGTTCTACCAACAGGACTGTTGGATGTACTACAAAGGATTTCAAAGTGGCAGACCATGATCAACATCTTGGGAACTATGATAAGAAGAGTGTCTTCGAAGACAAGCCGTCTACTCCAAGACAGAAAAGCACGTAATCTAGCCATCAAGTGGTTACAAGCCAAAGAGTTTCCTGAAGAGATCACAACCCTGGGGAAAGGTGGAAACGTAGCAACGTCAAGCTGCTTGAAGACTCTAGATCCCATGTTGGATGAAGAAGGCCTGCTAAGGGTTGGGGGAAGAGTTCGTGAAGCAGAAGACATCACCAAGGAAGAATGTCACCCCATTATCCTTCCAAGAAAATCACATGTCACCGAGGCCATCATCAGGCATGTACATCAAAAGACCAATCATGGAGGTCGCAGCTCAACTTTGAATGAACTACGATCTCAAGGATATTACGTACAAAGGGGCTCCAAGACAGTGGCTCAAGTGATACGCAACTGTATCATGTGTCGCAAGCAAAGAAGACCAGCGGAGAGTCAGAAGATGGCTGACTTGCCACAAGAACGTACAGAAGCGCATCCTCCATTCTACAAGTCTGGAATGGATGTCTTTGGCCCGTATCTCATCAAACGCGGAAGATCAGAAATCAAGTGCTACGGACTGCTGTGCACGTGTCTGTACAGTCGTGCAATTCACCTGGAGCTTCTAGACGACCTCTCAACTGACTGTTTCATCAATGCCCTAAGATGCTTCTTGGCATTGTGAGGTGTGGTTAGAAGCATACTCTGTGATCAAGGTTCCAACTTCATCGGTGCTGACAATGAACTGAAACAAGCTCTCGCCGAATTGGATCATGACAAGCTGGAGACAGTTCTAGCAAACAAGCAAGTGGAGTTCAAGTTCAATGCTCCTCATGCTAGTGAGCAAGGTGGCGTATGGGAAAGACAGATCCGCACAGTGAGGAAGACGCTGAAGTCGGTGATAGACTTTGCGAACACACGACTAGACGACGCCTCCTTAAGAACACTGTTCTATGAGGCAGCATACATCGTGAACAGTCGTCCATTGTCTCCAATGTCTTTGAATGACCCACTCGCTGAACCTCCCATAACGCCAAACGCTCTACTTCATGGCAAGCTTGAGGGAGTCTTACCTCCACCAGGAGTCTTCTGCGCCCAGGACGTTTATGCACAGAAACGCTGGAGGCGTGTTCAACACCTGAGTCAGCTCTTTCGAAGTAGATGGAAACAAGAATACTTACTGAATCTCCAACATCGCCAAAAGTGGTGCAAACCACAAAGAAACCTCCAAACAGGAGACATTGCTCTCATGATGGATGAAGGGTTGGCGAGAAACCAGTGGCCACTTGGACTTGTGACGAGTGCAATGGCCGACAAGGACGGACTTGTCCGAAAAGTGAGGCTGAGAATTTCGAACGCCAGAAGTGTGGCTCGTGGGGAGAAGATTAAGCCAGTCTCCGAACTGGAAAGACCAGTGCAAAAGGTTGTGCTCTTGCTGTCGGTTGAAGATTAGGTGACATTGTGAAAATTTTATGTTGGCATTACTTTATAGTCTTCCATCATAAAGATTTTGGTGGGAGTGTGACGGCAGCAGCTGTGTTTGTTTGATCCATGTGAGAAACATGGCAATTCTTGTGACTGTTGTAATTTCCCTGCTATATATGTCAACAGTGACATCCTTTCCAGTATTTGACCTTTGGTTGTACAGCAATGCCTCCCAAAGATTTGTTTTGGCAAGTATATATACTCACAGCCTGGCTCTGTGTGCCAGTCAAAAGTTGTTTACTTTGTGTCTGGGGGAACCCCCAACATGGAAATGACCTTGACCTCTGGGGAATCCCTTGGGAACTCCCTACCTTTTTTTTATTCCCTCCATATTTTTTTAAAAAAAACCTAGGTTTGGAAATTTGTCCTTTGAGATTTAAAAATTATTGAAATAATTTGTCATCAAAAATACATGAGGTATAAGTATTATTCACAACAGGAAGTAGACAATTTTGAGACTTCCTGCCCAGCAGAATATGGCAACAGATGGATTGAGCATGGCTGGCTAAAACAAAAATCCAAGCCATCCAGCTGCTTACCTCAGCCCAGGTAGGGTGAAACTGTCATAATGATGAAATAATCCCTCATATCCAATTATCTACCCAATATTCTGTAGGTTGTTTGAGAGATGATGATATTTTTGAAGTTTGTTGAAGTGTGACTAGACCATGTGACTGTCAGTGGTAATCCATGCCTATGTATCCCTTCACCTAGTCTCCATGCATGTGCAAAGACTGTAATAGTTGTGAAAAAGTAATTTTTGAAGCTTCATTTTGTGAATAGGGATGTATTTTTGACTTGAAGTAAATGCAGTATTATTCTAGTCAGTCACTGCTACAATTCCCAGCCTGCATGGCCTTGGTAGTTTTTAGAAGTGCAAATCTGGCAATCCTTCATTATTTACTGGATGCCTAGTTCTAGTCAATTTTATTGTTATGTTTTTGAATTGACATCTTGACTTTAAATTAGCTGAAATACCAATTTACAAGGTATTTATTCTGGGCTATTAATTGCAGACAAAATGTGAGAGCCTGCAAGGAATTTCTGCCGTCGGAAGGCTGCGACCCGGCAAAGTGGTTAGTGAAATGTTTGACTCTGTTGAAGTTTAATGATGATTGTTTGAATATGCACATGTCCAAAGAATAGAAACTTTTTGTGTGTGTTTCTAATATGAAAATCTGATGTGCACAAGCCATACAATTTTTAAATGTGGATTTGATAATCTGTTGTATTTGTTTACAGTAAATGCTGCATAATTTTTGCTGGTAGCTTTCTTGCAACAACTCAGTAAACCTAAAAAATCTATCAATTTGAGATCATAAATGTTTACATTTGTGTGTATGCAGTATGATTTAATTTCTGCAATACTAGAATTTTGTGTCCACAGCTGAAATAATATTTCTTGTGTTTGATATGTTTCAGTCTTTACGGTGTTTGATGCATTAAAGTCGAAAGCAAGGACATTAAAGATGTGTCAGACCCAGTTATTGCACGCCAAAATGCAGCTCATAATCCGGGGCCAGAACAATCAGAGCCCTTCTATCCAGGCGCCCGTCCAACCCCCATCTTTTCATGGTCCGAAGTTAGATCGCCCTAGAGTTGACGTGGGCATATCGGCAGAGGAATGGAATATATTCACTCGTCGTTGGGATGTTTCCCGCACCGGTTCGAGCATAGAGGATGCACAAGCTCCTTTCCAGCTGTTCCAGTGCGCCGGTCCAGAGCTTGGGGACAACCTGTTGAAAGCCAATCCCAGCGCAGCTTCCGGACCCCTGCCAGATCTTTTCGCCGCCATGCGCTCCCTGGCTGTCATTCGTGTAGCCACCTCTGTCCTACGCACTGAGCTGCTTCAGCTACACCAGAAACGTGATGAAGCGTTTCGCGCGTTCTCTGCCAGAGTGCGGGGCAAGGCGGAGACGTGCACCTACAACGCGGTATGTGAGTGTGGCAAAAATGTGAACTACGCCGACCATGTCATCCGCGATGTTTTGGTTAATGGTATATATGACTCGGACATACGCCGCGAGACACTGGGGACACCAGACGTACTGTGCAAGCCAGTGAATGATGTGATTGTGCTTGTCAAAAACAAGGAAATGGCCCGCAACGCTCTTCCATCACCTACCCTATCAGCTGTGTCTTCATTCCAGTGCCTGAGGAAAAGTCCACCATTGGGTGCCACCTCATCCCCAGTTGACAAGGCCAGACAAGCCGTGTGCCTGGACTGCAAATGCTCCTTCAAGGCCTTTACTGAGGGATCCCGCGGATGGAACACTAAGCCCCACCGAGTTTGTATTGACTGCTACAAGGTCCGCCAGCGTAGGAATCGTAACACACCTGCTATAGACAGTCAGCACGCCGCCATCGAGTGTGAGCCAATCTCCCAGATTTCTTTGGTTCATGCTGGGGCTCGTACCGGCCGACACCCTATCCCGAAGACTCGTGTCAGTGTCCCCTCACCCTCACCCGTTAAACTCGGGCACCACATTTTTTCGAGGGGTGAGTGGCGGCGTGCCAGGCTAAGAGACCACCCCCGTGTGTCGATCATTGTCGTTGTTGATGAGCTGGATGGACAGGGCGGCGGCACCAGCACCCATGATTCAGTTAACGAGGCAAGGATATCTGCCATCGCGGACACTGGCGCGCAGTCCGACCTCTGGTCCCTGCAGGAGTTCCTGGCTTGTGGATTCCCACGCGATGTCTTGCACCCTGTCGATCTTAGCCTGTCTGCTGCCAACCTTTTTGCAAGGCTCTCAACAGCCCCCAGCTGTGGTGTGGGATCGTCCTGCCGATCCATGATATATGTGAGTAGCTCTGTCCAAGCCATGTACCTCTCCCATGAGTCATTACTCAACCTTGGCCTCTTGCCTTTGGACTTCCTGTTAGGTAGCCGTGGGGTGGAACATGATGGTACACGGGGTTCTGACAACCCTGGCACGTGTGACCAGCCCTCGTCCTCTAATGCTACACGGTCCACGATCAGTGGCTGTATGGGTCCGGCTAGTCCTCAGAGCGCTCAGTGTTCGTGTCCCCAGCGTACGGTACCCCCACCACGCCCTACAGAGCTACCGTTCCCCTGCACCCCAGAGAATAATGGTCTGATGAAAGAATAGCTGCTCAAAAGATATGCTTCGTCTACATTCAATACATGCCCTCATCAAGCATTGCCGTGCATGGAAGGGCCACCCATCGAAATACATGTGGACCTGGCTGCCACACCGAGAGTGTGCCACACAGCTGCTGTCGTCCCAATACACTGGCAGCAGAGGGTCTATGATGACCTCCTTCGGGATGAGGCCCTTGGTGTCATTGAGCGTGTCCCATACGGTGAGCCGGTGACTTGGTGCCATCGTATGGTAGTCACTCGTAAACATGACGGCTCCCCGCGGAGGATGGTGGACCTCTCACCTCTTAACAAGTTTTGTCAACAGGAGACCTTCGCCACTGAATCCCCATTCCAACTCGCGCGACGTATCCCGAAAGACACCTGGAAGACTGTCACCGATGCCTGGAATGGCTACCACAGTGTACCCCTACGTGAATCTGACCGTCACCTTACCACCTTTATCACACCCTTCAGACGATGGCGGTACACCAGGGCACCACAAGGTTTTCTGTCATCGGGGGAGGGGTACAACCGGCGTTTCGATGCTGTCCTCTCGGACTTTGAGCGCAAAGAACGTTGTGTGGATGATACTGTCCACTATGACACTGACCTAGCGCAGCACTGGTGGAGGACCATTGACTTTCTCACATGTGTTGGCCGATCAGGCATCATTTTGAATGCAGACAAGTTCCAGTTTGCGGAGAGGGCCGTCGACTTTGCCGGTTTCAGGGTCTCAGACACCACTATCGAGCCGCTCCCGAAGTATTTGGATGCTATCAGAGACTTCCCCACCCCGGAATCCACGACAGATATTAGGAGCTGGTTTGGCCTCGTCAACCAAGTGACCAACTATGCTCAGCTACGTGACGCGATGGCGCCATTCAAACCGTTCCTCAGCCCACGTTGTAAGTTTTCATGGTTGTCTGAACTGGAGGAGGCCTTCCAGAAATCCAAAGAAGCCATTGTTGGTGCCATCTGCAAGGGCGTGGAGATCTACGACATGGAGAAACATACCTGTCTCCGCCCAGACTGGTCCAGGCGAGGTATTGGTTACTTCCTTCTACAACAACATTGTAGCTGTACCTCTGGCGCACCGGACTGTTGCTTGGGGGGTTGGAGGATTACCCTGGCTGGTTCCCGATTCCTGTCCTCAGCGGAACAACGTTATGCTGCCATCGAGGGTGAGGCCCTGGCGGTGGCCTGGGGCCTTGAGCAGACAAGGTACTTCACACAGGGCTGTGACAACCTCGTCGTGGTCACCGACCACAAGTCGCTAGTGAAGATTTTCGGTGACCGTACGCTGGATGAGATCACAAACTCTCGTCTCTTCAGACTCAAGCAACGTACCCTTCCGTGGCGCTTCGACATAGTGCACCTGCCTGGCAAGAGTAACCATGCTGCTGATGCCACCTCAAGGCATCTCTCGCCCTCGGGATCGGCGGACGTGCTCTCGTTAGGGTCATGGAGCGTGCCCGATGCCGTGGAATCAGCGTTGATTGCTTCCATCCGTGATGACGCTCAGGAACTTGGAGCAATCTCCTGGCCTCTCCTAGCACAAGAGACGGCTGCGGACACATGCTTTGCCCGGCTACTACACCTCATTGAACACGATGGTGTGGTCGATGCAAATGACCCTGCCCTGGCGGACCTATCTCCAGTGTGTGAGGCCATCTATGCTCATGATGGTGTGCTGCTGTATCGTGACCGTGTGGTGGTCCCTCTATCCCTCCGGGACAGAATCCTTCGGCACCTTCATGCGGCTCACCAAGGCATTTCTGCTATGGAAAACCGTGCCCGTGCTATAGTCTATTGGCCTGGAATGTCCAAAGACATTCAGGCCACCAGATATGGATGTGCTGACTGCAATCGGAATGCCCCTTCGCAGGCGGCTACGCCCCCCCTGCCGTCCCCACCTCCATCCACACCTTTCGAGGCGGTGTTCGCTGACTTTTTTGACTATGGGGGCCGCCACTACTTGGTTGTTGGCGATCGACTGTCAGGTTGGGTGGAAGTTCTTAGCTCTTCAGCTGGCACAGACCTGGGAGGCTCGGCAGGCCTAGTTCGCCACCTCCCCTCCTTCTTTGCTACCTTTGGCGTTCCTGAGGAACTTTCCAGCGATGGTGGTCCAGAATTTATGGCAGTCCACACAGAGAACTTCCTGCGCTTATGGCATGTCAGGCATCGTGTCTCTTCAGTTGGTTTTCCACAGTCGAATGGGAGAGCGGAGGTTGCTGTGAAGACTGCTAAGTGTCTTTTGATGTCCAATACTGGCCCGACAGGCAGCCTCGATCCCGACCGCTTTCTGCGTGCTATATTGCAATTGCACAACACGCCCGACCCTGACTGCTGCCACCTCTCCCCGGCGCAAATCATTTTTGGTCGCCCCCTTCGCGATTCCCTCCCCTTTGTCAACCGGCTGGAGAAGTTCTCTAACCCGTATGTCCGACCACTCTGGCGCCAGGCGTGGATGGCAAAGGAGGATGCCCTCCGGACCCGCCTGTCCCGTACGACTGAGGCCCTACAGACACACTCGAGATCACTCCGACCACTGGCACTTGGCGAGTCAGTGTTCCTCCAGAATCAGTTGGGTCCGAGCCCTAACAAGTGGGACAGGTCAGGAGTGGTGGTGGAGTCCGTGGGTCATGATCAGTATCGCGTCAAGGTTGACGCGTGCCTTCACACCAGCGACCCCCCATCCCCATGTGCAACCGGCTGCCCCATTGCCGACACCCTATGCCCTGGCGGGAGAGTATCCACATATCCGCCAGGGCTCGCATTCTAGTTCATGTTTCCGATGAACTCCCTGCGCCTGCGCTTGTGGTCCCTCATAACCAGAGGGGGGTGATGATTGTTCATGCCCATGATCTCCCAACTGCAGGACACAAAGGTGTCAAAGCGACGTACAATGTGCTCAAACAAGTGGCATATTGGCCATACATGTGAAAGGATGTAGCGGACTACATCAAGGGATGTCTCGTATGTTGCCAGTTTCAACCAACCAACCCGATTCTTCGAGCACCCCTACAGAAAAGAGGCATTTCATTCCCTTGGTCTGACCTCCAAATTGACTGGGTAGGCCCCCTTCCACGGTCAGCCAGAGGAAACAAATACTTCCTCACAGTCACATGTGCTTTCACCAAATGGGTCGAGTGCCTGCCTGCTCCTAATGACACGGCAGAAATCACGGCCTACTTGTTGATGAACCATGTATTCTCTAGATTTGGTCTGCCAAGCCAAATCAACTCTGACCGCGGCACTCATTTCACCGCCGAAGTAATGCGACAACTGTGGGAAACCTTGGGAGTTAAAGCTAACTTCCATATTAGCCACCACCCACAATCCTCCGGACAGGTTGAAAGAACCCACCGAACCGTGATCAACATACTGAAGAAGTATGTTTCACCACACCAAAAAGACTGGGATGTAAAACTCCCGCTGGTCTTAATGGCCATCCAAGCCACACCCCTTGAAGCTATGGGGGTGTCACCTTTTGAAATGATGACAGGCCGGCAAATGACTTTTTCCCTGCATTTACTCTACCAACCTGGAGAAGCCAGTGTTGCTACAGCTTACACTACTCACCAGTACATGACTGACCTGACCAAACATCTCCAACAGACTTTTGCCTTTGCCCAAAAACATTTGGACCAATCAGCTGAAGGACGCAAAGCCTACTACGATCAGAAAGCCTCACATGATGAACTCCAAGTAGGAGACAAGGTTTTCTATTATGCTTTCATTCCTCAGACAGGACAGACCAATGCACGAGCAGGAAAACTCGCTCGGAAGTTCCTCCCCAGGTGGACAGGTCCACACACGATCACAGATAAACTCTCTCCGGTCGTTTACCAAATCAAAATAAGCAAAGGTCGCCAGGACCCCATCTCCAAATGGGTCCATCGTAATCAAATCAAAGCTTACAAAAACCCCATGGGACTCGTCGGGGACAACACTGTTCCATTAAGTCAGTAAACAAACCTAAAATCTTGTTTACGCCCGATAGATAACTGTTAGCTGACTATCAGCCTCAGGCACGCTCGGTCGCATTTCTCTTCCTCAATCAGGTAACTGCATTAAACCTTCAAAAGAAAAGTTAACCCAAACTTACTTCCTTAAAATCTAACTTCAAAAGATCCTGCAAAATTTCATTCAGTGTCAACAAGTTACTATTTCAAAATAGTACACACAAAATCTCCAACATCACTAATTTAAGTCAATAATCACAAAACCCTCTAAAGGTGATAAACACTAATAGCCTAGAGCTCAGTCTCTAACAAAGTTGTTCCACCTCTAAGAATAACTTTCACCTACCACTCAGGTACCTCAAGGAAAGGAAAACCATCAAGAAGCTCAAGATTAAAATGACTCACGTCTATTCGTTTGCCAGGACGATGGCCCTCCTGTTTTTCAGTTTAGCCTTCTACCTAGCACTCTGACCTCAGAAGCCATTCTTATCCTAGTAAATGTTTTTCTCATTTTTTTATGACTTTTCACCCATTAAAGTGGACCTTTAATTTTCCTAATTTAAAGTGAACAGAGACTGTGTTTTGGGGACTCTCTTTCCGGCCTCATACCCGCCTGACTGAGAAGTTTCTCCTTCAGTTTTTTGGTCTATCCTGCTTTAAGAGACCTCAAATTCGGACTCTTTTCCAAGGACTTGTCACGCCGCTCGGTGACAGACCATCCACTGCTGCCACTGTCTGGAGAGCCCCCAGCTGAGTTTACACTTCCACCGCTGTGAGGAAGCCTTGCAGCAGCCGCTTCCTCCGACGTCCTAACTCCCAACTCGGCCAGTATCGACCCGCTGAAACGTGGACCTACAGCTGTTTTTGTAAGTGAAACTCCTACTTCTCCTATCTGCTGGGTTTAAAACGTGATGTCCAAACAATTAAATTACAATTGAATATAGCCCGTATTTCAGGGCTCAATTAGTCTCTCAGCCACAGGGTAAAGCTGTAAACTGAAGGAAGACTCTTAGTCATTTTTAAGTAACTGCCCTTAATTTTTGTAGATTAATTCAGAAGTCCTTTTTAGATAATTAACTTATGAATTTTCTCCATAAAATTGTGTTTTGTTTTGTTGGACATTTTAGCCTCATTTACCGTTGAAACATAAGTCTGGTTCCTCCTTGGTTATACAAAGGTGTAACGCTGGATTTTATGTTCAGGAATCCAATAACAGTGGATGTGATATCTTACGCTGTTATCATTTGAATCTGTTTATCCATCATTTGAACGCCATATCATGTAACCTGAATGAGTTTAATAAAAGGGTGAATGAGAGAAGTTGAAGTGCTTTCCTTTCGCATATATCTGTTTCCCAATCACGGCAGGAAAAGAACTCACTTAAATTTTGAGACTGATTCATTAAGTAATTGAAGGTACAAAATTAATTAAAATTAAAGTTAA
The DNA here is from genome assembly GCA_020510985.1 of Pholidichthys leucotaenia. Classification (NCBI taxonomy): domain Eukaryota; kingdom Metazoa; phylum Chordata; class Actinopteri; order Cichliformes; family Pholidichthyidae; genus Pholidichthys; species Pholidichthys leucotaenia. The sequence goes on along the minus strand of CM035838.1, from coordinate 428,452,307 downwards.
TATTATTGTCCATTGTGACTGGTGCCCCTTTTACGAGTACTTTTATTTAATTTAGCAGGTGTAGAAGTGACGGTTTAACTCCGCCCCCCTTCACACCCCCTATTAAATAAAATAAATAATTCCTGTACCTTATGACAAATATTTTATTATATAATTCCATTACATTGGTGTGTGGGCCATTGCATGCTTGATGGAGCATACTGAACATGCGGCTCATGTTTTGTCTAGCTGCTGAAACCAAGCACTTGGCTTTTTCTGACCAGTACTGTATCTCTTTGTCCTCTCCGATGGCCACACTGTGTAGATGGTTTAATCTGAGGTACTCCATCAGATCCCCTTGGAGGCGGACCTCTTGGCAACGGTTGATGATGTCCAGAGTCCAGTGAAAGATCCAAGGTCATTTTGGGGAAGACTGTGAATATCCCAGGGCATTGCAGGCATATTGGATGATGTTTTTCTTGAAAATCTCCCAGTCACTGACTTTGTTGGTGGCCAGGGCACTGAAGCGGTTGTTGATAGAACATCAGAACTCAGTGGCGATGTTGGGATCGCAGAGCTGGGAGGTGTCCGGGTGGGACTGATACTTGGCAGAAGTATCGGCCCGTAGCTTCAGCTTAAGCTGTGTGACCAGCAGGCGATAGTCAGTGTTACCAAACTTTGCTCCTCTGAACACACGGCAGTTTGTCACAAATGACTTCCAGCAGCGGGAGATGATGATGTGAGGGCCTTTTGGGTGCTGTCATCTAGGCTTTACCAAGTCCAGTGAAGGATGAATTTTCGAGGAAACCAGGTGTTGGCTATACAGAGATTGTGGGAGTGACAGAGCAAAAGGATACGGCTACCATTTTCGTTCATAGATGGGTCGGCAAAGATGGTACCGACAGGTGGACCGGGAGACTGGGCTGGGAGCACATCTCTGGACAAGAGGATAGTGTTGGCATTGGTAAGAATGATGGTGATGTCGTGTGGTGGAACCTGTCCAACAACTTGATGAAGCTGGTCCACCGCCATGTGATTCCACCACATGACATCACCATCATTCTTACGGTTAATAGGCTGAGATCCTGAAGCAACTTGGACAGAGACAAAAACAGGTTCAATAACAATGATTTTTTGAAATAATTGTGGGGAAGGTGCGATGGAGGGAATAGTGCATCAAGGATCTGGCAACCCTGTGGGGAAGGAGCAGAGGTAGTTATTAATATATGGTGAATTATCACAATGAGCAATTAATATCAATTGTCCTTACAGGCTCAGCTGGGAGATGACAGGAACTGGGTAGAGAACCTCCTAGCCGAGGAGCTGTTTGTCACTGGTGAGGGGGATAGTGGAACTGCTGGACAGAGCTGTGGGGGAGTGAAGGAAACAGGCTGGCCAAACCTGGGAGATTGGGGACAAAGGAGAGAGGGGCAATGGACAATACCGTTGGTAAGTCGACTTACTGTGAAAGGGGGAGAAGTGCACAGTCCAGGGGTTCCAAATTCAGTATGGAATCCAATTCCAAGTCCTAATCCAAAATCATTTTCAAAGGACAACAGTGGTCAGAGCATGGAAGGCAAGACAGGGCAGAAAGGATCTAGCACGCTAGGCACTCAGCAGGGTCTAGGGCAAGCAATGGTCAAAACATGACAGGCAAGACAAGAATACAAACAATGCAGCTAGGCAAGGGTGTTAGTAGGTTGTGAGTCTAAGGCAACAAGGCCGAGCAATGAAAGAAGCTCCCTTATAAAGGGCAGGCCAAACTGGCAACAGGTGAGATCAGGGATGCGGGTAGAGCGCCAGTCAGAGGGGAGAGAGAAAGAAGTGCACAGAGCAAGCAGGAACCCTTACATCCACACTGTTTTCAGTTTCCACATTATGAAGATCTTTAATCACATCATCATCATCATCATCATCATAGCAGTCTGTCGTGGGCGACAATGACTGTTTCATTTAGGTCTGATCAGATTCCTCCACACAGCTCTGTCCTTAGCCTTCCGCTGCCAGGAACTCCTGTCTACGTCCAACTTCTTCAAGTTTCTTTTTACAGTGTCTTTAAGTCTGAGCCTTGGTCTACCCATTTGCCCTTGCATAACTGTGAGTAGAGTAACTGCCGAGGGAGATGCTGGTGATCCATCCTCTCAACATGTCCGAGCCATCTCAGGTTCATCTGTATTAGCATGTCCTCCATTGATGGTAGACCAGCTTGTTTCAACACTTCTATGTTGGTTAACTTGTCTTTCCATGAGATGTTCATTATGGCTCGAAGGTGTCTCATCATGTACGCGGGGAGTTTCTTCACCTGCACTCTGTAGACAGTCCAAGATTCAGCACCGTACAATAGAGTAGCCAGTACTGCTGCTCTGTACACTTTGCATTTCACATGGATAGACACATGTCGATTGTTCCACAGTCTCTCCCTCAAGTTTCCAAACACAGCGCTCACTCTTCCCATTCTGAGAGATAGTTCATCCTCCAGCCTAGCATTCTCTGAAACAGTACTCCTTAGATACTTGAAAGTCTTGCACTTGACTAGTGGCTCTGTACCAATGCTGATCTCTTCTGGTAGTGATGTTGATAATTGGAACGTTGGTGATTGATAAAGGCACTCTGTCTTCTTGATGTTGATTTGGAGGCTGAATTGGCTAGCTGCTCTTGCAAATTTCTCCACTAAAGATTGCATATCTTCCACGATGTGTGCAACTAGAGCACTGTCGTCAGCAAAGAGCATTTCCTTGTTTGAATGTATACTCGTTCTGAAGTGTCTTTGAAGGCCACCTCCAGCATGGCTGCCAGATATAGCGAGAAGAGTGTAGGTGCCAGCACACACCCTTATTTCACCTCATTGCTTACTGAAAAGTCTTTAGATACTGAACCACTCATTGCCACATTTGCTTGCATACCTGTATGGAGAGCCTTGATCAGGCTGACAAACTTCTCTGTACAACCATATTTCTTGAGTACCTGCCAAAGTCCTTGTCGCGAAACAGTATCGAAGGCTTTACTGAAATCTATGAAGACTACATAAAGCAGCATGTTCTGTTCGATACACTTTTCTTGAACCTGTTTCAAGCAGAAAATCATGTCCATTGTGCTTCTTCCACTTCTATAGCCGCACTGGGTTTCCGGTAGTACATTCTGCGAGATGTGTTCATTGAGTCTGTCCAGTAGTACACGTGAGAGAATCTTACCAACAGTGGCTAGCAGTGATATACCTCAGTAATTTCCACAATCTTTCCTGTCACCTTTCTTGAACAAAGGCACACTACTTGCATCCTTCCAGTCTTGAGGTACTTTCTGGGCATCCCATATCTCTTGGATGAGCTTGTGCAGGCAGTTGGTCAGCTGAACACCACCAAATTTTCACACTTCTGCTGGAATTCCATCCATTTCTGGAGCTTTACCATCCAGTGTTGTCCTGATAGCTGCCATTAGTTCACCAAAATTTGGTGGTTCATCCAGAATTGATACAGCTGGTCACTGCACTAGAGCTTCTTTAGCCTCTTCAGTGAGATCTCCAGGGTCGTTTAGTAGTTGGTCATAGTGGTCTGCAAATCTGGCCAGGATCTTGTCTTTCTTCTGCAAAACCGTTTCACCATCCATAGCCTTTAGTTGGATCAATCCTCTTGGTTTAGGGTCGTATATTTCTCTCAGACCTGTGAAGAATGTTTTCATGTCAGACTTCATCTCTCTGGTGTACTTCTGTAGCTCTCTCTGAGCCTTTGAGTATTTCTTCTTCTTCAACCTTGTGTTACACTGTAGGTTTTCCTGCCTAGCTGTATTTCTCGCTTCTAGTAGTTTCTTCAGGTGTCCATCATGCTCATCAAACCAATCTTGATGTTTCCTCTCAGGGTAGCCTAATACATCACTTGCAGTCTGATACACCCATTTCTCTTCTATGTCATTCTTTGAGTTGTTGCTGTCCCAGTCTTTCAAGTTTTTATCCATTTCCTGTGTAAGTTCTTCCTGCTTCTTTTGGCCTTTCAGTGCACTAGTGTTTAGCTTCCGTGGTGGCTTTGCACCCGTCCTGCAGTGCTGATATCATCTCCAAATCCTTAATCCAGATCTCAGCATAACATGATCAGTACCACAGTCCATGCCTCTCATTGCTGTGGTGTTCAATACATCCCTTACGTCTCTCTTCCTGACTATGATGTAGTCTAATAAGTGCCAGTGCTTGGATCTTGGGTGCATCCATGTCTTCTTGTGTGTGTCCTTGTGCTTAAATAGAGTGTTGGTTATCACCAGGTTGTACTCTGAACATAGTGCAAGTAGAAGTCTCCATTAGCATTGCACTTGCCTACTCCATGACTGCCTAGCACTCCTTTCCATTTCTCAGTGTCTGAACCAACTCTTGCATTAAAATCTCCAACGAGTATCAGCCTGTCATCAGTCGGTGCACATCTGATAGTCTCATTTAAATCACTGTAGAACTCTTCCTTCACCTCCTCTGTGTTGGTCATTGTTGGGGCATATACACTGATGAGTGTGGCAAACATCTTCCGCTGTAGTGGGAGTCTCATAGTCATTATCCTGTCATTGATTGGCACCGGTTCCTCATCAAGCATTGCTGCTATCTCCTTTCTAACTGCAAAGCCCACTCCTTCTTCTCTCCTTTCTTGAGTTGATCTCCCACTCCAAAAGAAGATGTACCCATGGTCTTCCAAGCTGTCATATCCAGGCAATCTTGTTTCACTAAGTGCAGCTATGTCTACATTGTACCTGTTCATTTCCAGGCCCACAAGTGCGGTCTGTCTTTCTGGGTGCTGTGATGTTGTTCTGTCCGACAGAGTGCATACATTCCATTCTGCTACACACAAGGCTGCTGTTTTCCTCTTCTTTTTTCTTCCTGCTTCTAGCTTACTTTTCGCTGCCTGTCAGAGTGTGAACAGATCAGCACGGTCCTTGTAAGCCCGGGTGACGTCCGAGCCGGTATGAGTTGCTTTCTGATTGACCATTTCATGAAACTGCTTGCAAAGTCTTTGAGTACTGCTAGCTTTTGCTGGACTAGCAGCACATTCTTGGCAGTTAAAGGTATTATGAGTGGCAAGGACTGGCAAAGACAAACTGACTCCAGTATATGTTGCAATGACTGATCAGATGATTTGTTTATCTCTGATCTTTGTGTAGTGCATGTCACAATGCACTGACTGGCACAGTCCACCACAGACCTTGGGACAGATGTGTTTATCTGCCAGGATGTCCAGTCTCACCCTGTGTAACTGGGAGTGGTCCACCACAGACCTGTGGCAGATATTGATTTTAGTTTTGCCAGGATGCCCTGTTTGTACCCTCCATGCCCTCGGAAGGGTGGGGATGCTGGTTGAGTCACCGACGGCCCGACCCATGAGAAAGGTAGTACCGGTTTTCATGGTTATCCGGTAGCAAGCAAGCCAATGCCTGACCTGACAAAAAAAAAAGGGGGGGATGTAAGTCTCAGTTAAAAGCTGACAATTTCTGACCAAAAAAAAAGTGGAATTTCATGGGTAAGATGCTGCAACTTTAGCAAAAAGCTGAAAAAGGTGTAAACTTCCAATTTCTTACAACCTAAAACGCTGCAGATATAAGATTTGAGTAAAATGCTGCAAGTTTAAGCTTTTTTTTTTTAAACTGCAAATTCAAGAGTAAGAAAAGTTCTAAATTCATGAGGAAAAAGCTGCAAAATTATGAATAATAAAAAGCTTCAAATTTTCAACTGAGAAGCTGCACATTTCTAAGTAAAATGGCTCTAACTCTGCAGGAAAATCCTGCAAATTAATGAGAAAAATCCTCACATTTACAAAAGAATGTTTGTGATTTACATGAAAAAGGATGTGATAAATTGGTGTGTGTTGGCCATTTTTTTAACAGACAGCCGTGAGGAGGAACTAAGCGGTGGTGTTCGGAGGTGTTAAATCCCGCAGATAAGATAAGATAAGATAAGCCTTTATTAGTCCCACAATGGGGAAATTCCAGGATTGCAACAGCACAGGGATAGCAACACTCAGAGCAACAATCAGAAGGCAAGAAAAAAACAAGAGCAGCTAGTATACATATGTACATATTAATATATATATATATATATATATATATATATATATATATATATATATATATATATATATATATATATATATATATATATATATATATACTGTATATATATATATAGTATATACGTATATACTGTATATCGTGCCCAAATGCCAAGTCACGTTTCGTTACCTTGTATTCATACATGTGTAATGACAATAAAGTTGAATCTCATCTCATCTCATCTCATATATATATATATATATATATATATATATATATATATATATATATAGACACACAGTGCGGAGCATTGTGGTTGGTGGATGTGCAGTAGAAAGTCTAAGCTCTCTCCGCGGATGCGGCAGGCCAGCTGGATGTCTTTGGGCATGATGGTTACCCTCTTGGTGTGGTTGGTGCACAGGTTGGTGTCCTCAAAGAGACCCACCAGGTAGGCCTCGCTGGCCTCCTGCAGAGCCATGACGGCGGAGCTCTGGAAGTGCAGGTCGGTCTTGAAGTCCTGAGCGAGCTCCCTCACCAGGCGCTGGAAGGGCAACTTACGGATGAGCAGCTCCATGGATTTCTGGTAGCGACGGATCTCTCTCAGAGCCACGGTACTGGGCCTGTAACGGTGAGGCTTCTTCACTCCGCCGGTGGCCGGAGCGCTTTTCCGAGCAGCCTTGGTAGCCAGCTGCTTCTGGGGGATTTTCCTCCAGTAGATTTACGGGCGGTCTGCTTGGTTCTTGCCATCGCTCTTTATTATTCTGTCTTATATTTCTTGCACGCCGCCTAAACTCCAGCCCGGCATCCGCGTCGTTTTCGCGTCAGTTCCCCGGTATGTCGAGTTTCTCCGTTAGCACCGGGTGGCGGTTGAGTGCTAGCTAGCTCTTCCCTGCTGTATCGTCTCCTGCTGTAAACAGTGGCTCCGTCCGCCGACTCGGGAGACCTTTGGGGCGATCTGTGTGTCCGTGATATATATAGAGTGAAAGGTGTACCAGATCAGAAAGTTATCACCGGATCAGAAAGAAGAAGGAAGATAAAAAGACTCAGAATTGAGCCGCTGTTGCAAAAGGCAGCCAACTCGTGTGGCGCCGGAACTGCTTCTGCATTAATCAGCAGGGAAAAGGAGAAGAAGAGGAATAGGTGATCCCCAGCAGCAGAAATAATCCAGTTAACCCAGGAAGAGTAAACACATGACACCCCATGACAACCAACAGATCACCCCCCATGACATCAGTGGGAACAGCTGGGCCAAACTTCACACCTCTGTTGATTTACATGTTCCCTTCTGAGGACAATTCAAACAGAGCTGCTGCTGAGATGGAAACCAAAGGTTTAAAGGGTGACGTGGCTTTATCAGCAGCACTGGCCCCCCACCCCCACCCCCAACTGACCTGCTGGACAGGAACTAACAACTCCTCAGGCCTGTTAACACAATTTTAACAACAAAAGGACATGCAAAAGAGTGAAGATTCTTTTTGATTTAACAGGATAACAGCGTGAATTTTGTGGTCTGTGAATGAACAGAGCAGCCATGAGTGTTTCACGGAGTCACTTATTGAATTATAATGATTAATCTTAGTCACAATTCCAGGAAACATAAACTTCAGTGGAAACTTAAACCATTGTTTTAAATTTTGCTGATTTTTCTTTTTTTTCTGCTTCTCTTCCAGTCCTTATGGCCACTTTCTCCTTCTTTTGAGTTTTTAAAACTTCATTTTAAGAATAATGTTAACTGACTTAAAGTACATTTCTACCTACACTATGTCATACAATATGCCATTTAACATACAATTTCATTTGATCGCATTTAGATCTTATTTCAAACAAGCAGAGTATTTGCAACCAACTTATGTCACACTCACACAGCCCAGCATGGAGGGGGAGGTACTGTCACACTCGCCGTTCTTACCGGCGCTCAGGCCATATTCCTCCTCAGCCCAGCTCTTATTGTGACAGCGTCTCAGCGGGCTTCCAGCTGTCAAGCTCTATGGGACGGCTGGAGCCCAATTACCTCTCATCAGCTGAGGCGCTGTCAACCATTATAAAAGGGAGCAGCTCTGATCACTCGGGGCTGTGACCTCGCGCACGATTATCCACACTGTTCTCCGGCGTGGGTAAGGCTGGAACCCCTACATCTGGCGCCAGCCATCCTTCTGTCATTCTGCATCGTGTGTAAGTGTTTACCCTTGTGTCATCGTTTGTGTTTTGGTCCCACGAGGCCCTGTTCCTTTGTTCCTTTCCCCTTGTTGCAATAAATAACGCAAACTCACTGGTCTGCCCTTGGCTCTCATTGTATGGCTCACGAGAGCCATACGTAACAGTAGGTCACAGCCAAGCGAGTTGCCGGCGGCCATGAGTTTGCAGTATTGGACTTTGTTCTTCCCAGTCTGGGTGTCAACTCTTGGAGCATGCTGTCTCCCAGGAGCCGCGCTCAGCGCTTGGACAATGAGCTAGCCAGCGCCCTGGAGTACGTCAACGGGACGCTCTTCACCGCTAGTCTCGACGACGACCCAAACCAGATTCGCTGGCACCTAGACTACGCTGAAGAGGAGGCATCCCCGCTCCTCACGTCCGGATCCCATTCCTGCCTCCACTCCAGTCCATGAGTTTGCTCTGCCCAGGGGTGATCCCCACCAGAGAGCTTCGTCATTCGGGAATCCCCTGAAGAAGCTCCAGCTCGCAGCTGCTTCCATCTGGGACCACGTGGCGGTATCTTGTTCAGCAACAAATCCCTCTCTGGCTTTTGATCATGTGACAGCGGCAGTCAGACTGGTGGAGAGGAATCCTAGATTAAGGGACTTCCCGGAGTTTGCCGACCTCCTCGCCTCGGTCTCGGCACAGGAGCAGCAATTCCCAAACCTTACCTTCGCCGCGCCCCCTGCAAGTAGCCGTTGTCACACCGGTTGTCGACCTCAGCACGAATCCTGTCCGGATCAAGTTCTGGGTCACCGTAAGGTCTCAATTCCCCACACAGCTGTCACTCCTGCACCTCATCAGAGGGGAAACCCCGCAGCCTCGTCTCCCGAGACATCTTCCCCCGCTGTTACGTCAGCGCTCCGGGCCCGGCTCATCTCAGCTGTTACCCCCTCCACCTCGACGCATTCCCCAGCTGCTGTGTGCACCCAGAGTCCTGACTTGGCGAGCTCCATCCCGGAACCATCGCGAGCGGCTCCCCGACGTCCTCCCAGGGGGTCCTCCATTACCGTTCGGCGGGGAAAGGGAGGAGCAACGTCCACCACAGCGGTCACCACCCAGCCTCCAGGAGACAGGCAAGTCCCAGTTAATTCATCCACTCATTGTGATTTGCTCTGTCAGACTCCTGGAGGTGGAGTTCGGGATTCGCAGCTCCCCGAGCTCTCACCACCTGCTGTGGCTGTAATTATTAATCCCGCATCCTTTGTGTCTCCCTCCGCTGAGCAGTCCTCGACGCCAGGCCAACGTCATGGGATGAGGAGGGGGCCTGCGGTTCTGGAGAGCCTGGTTCCGGTTCCGCAGCTACGCCGTGGGCGGAGGAGGAGAGCGGACTGCAGCTTGGAACCTGTGCCGACGATGAAGCGTCCCTGGGTCTCCACGGAGGAGCGGTCCGGTCCAGCGGGATGAGGTTCTCCTGCCACCACGCCGTGTGGGCCATCAGCGTGGGAACCAGTGCTGGAGGAATCGCAAGCTGCGCGCACCATCATGCCAGCTGCGGAGCCCGACGCAGCTGAGTGGGAGCCTGAAGACAACCTCCTGCTGTCTGAACCTGGATCTTCACAGTCCTGGACAGCGTCAGAACCCAAGATCAGGCAAGTGCTCTACTTTGTCTTTCTCCTTCTTATATTAGAGCATTTTAGCCTGTCTCTAGGGGAGATGAGCCGGGTGCAGCCGCCTGCTGCGTCCGAGTTTACCTTGGCGGGTTCTGGCGCTGCCGGTGATCCCCGGTTCTTCTCTCTCTCCTGAGCCTTCCCCCAGGGTTGCCTGCAAGGAGCTGCTATCGCCCGCTGTGCCAGAGGTTCCAGGTTCGGGATTGGAGGTCGGTTCTGGTGCGGCTCCAACCCAATCGGGGTCTGACACAGGTGCTACCGAGACCCAATCGGAGTCCGTCGCGGGAGCAGCCGCGACTCAATCGGGGTCCAATGAGGGTGCAGCACCAGGGGTATCCAGGTCCGGTGAGGGAGTAGCAGATCCCCAGCCACTGGACCGGCTCATCATAATCTTCATTCCCCTTTTCACCATCGTCACCTGAGTCGCTCTCATCTTCCCCCCAAGCCTTCTCCACCAGGGCCCATATGGACCGCTCACTGTAGGCCCGGCTCGCCCTCACTATCTCTCTCCACAGGGAAGCCGTTGCCCCTCTCTCCTCTATGGGCCTGGTGGCTGGGCGATGCGGGTCGGCCGCCAGAGGGACTGCCGTGCCCATTCCGCTCTTTGGTTCAGCCGCCCGACCTATTGGACTTTCTGTTTGGTGATCTGGTCCGGCCCCCCGAGATACTATGTTTTCTGGCATGGGATTCGGGTAGGCCGCCTGAACATTTCCCTTCACCCCTGTTGGCAGTTTGGACGCTGGGTTTACTTCCGCCCTCCCAAGAGAGCAGACGCTTTTTTCTTCTCTCCTGCTGATTTTTTCCTCCCCTCCTACTGATCCCAGCTTGCTGTTGTCTGTCTGCGTCTGACTGCGACCGCCGAAAAGAAATTATGGAGTTAATAAGCTGGGCTTTGAACACAATTGACACTATTTTTTCAACAAGGAAAAGTGCTCCGGGGGAAGCTGTTTGCCCCGCTGGAACGGCTCCAGTGGGCTGTCTATGTGACACAGGTATTTGGAAAATGCTGTGTCTCTCTAATCTCTCTATCGAAGATATTGAAGATTTGTTTATCTTCGTAATCTTGGTGATTGGGATAATTCTGATTGGGACGGGAATTGTCTTGGTTTACCGCAAATTGCTGAAGATGGATTCAACCTATCAAAATGCTGGCCAGGCGAGGTGCATCCAACAAATTGAGAAACTGGAGAAGACCCTGATAGCGACTACTGGAGAACTGTCTCGTAAGGTGGATTACATCATGGGTTCGCTCAGGTCTTTCCACGACGAGTTCAAAGCTGCGCAATGAAGGATTAATGTACTGAATCTACAGAAGAAATACAAGTCTTCTCTGTGATCAGTCCTATTTGGCATTATTATTCCCCATGAATATTCCTCCTGGCTGTCTGCAGACTGTGTTTTTTTTCAAAATCATGAGCACAAGGCCTTGGACAGCCAGCTGCAGCGCCAGATAAGACTGGGCGCCAGACAGACAAAACATCTTCTGCCAAGGGTCCTTGGGTCTCTCTTATTATCATCAACACTGCTCAACACCGCACACACATTGATTCATGAACTGATTAAAGATATACTGTACACTGCTCTCTTGTGTCTCGTGAATTCTGAGTTGTTGCTCTGTGCTATTGAGAGATTTTTTTTTCATTGTAATCACAATCTGCTTAAAAATAAGCTGTATTTTGATAACGAAGTTTTTTTTCTCCTCCCCCCTTGTGTCGTTCCCTCCCTTCCCCTCCCTTTCTTATCTATCTCTGTTTGATGAGGCGCCTTTATGGCTGCCGTGTCGTTGTGTCGCGCGCATGCGCACCAATGTCAAGTCAAGTTCCTCGTGTGTTTTTTTACATGCTTGGCAATAAAGTTTATTCTGATTCTGATTCTGATTCTGATTCTGATTCTGGGTGTGGGAAGAAATCCCAAACTGAATTATCTCTGCTATGCCTAGTCTTTTGTGTTTTTGTGTGGGTGCAGCCATGTAAATTCTCGTAACTGTTTCGCGATTAGCATGCCTTTTTTTTTTCCTTCTCCTCCTGTTTGAGGGATGCCATGTATCTGTTAGTTTTCGCCTTAGGAGCCTCTGCTCTCGTTTTAAGGTCTCCTGGGTTGTTTTTCTTTGTGTCTGTCTTTATTTTATTATGGGCATTTCATGGAGTATTGTGGTTTTTTTCCCGTTCCTCATTCTCTGTAATTGCCACGTTTGTCCTCTGCCTAAGTAGTGTTTTTTTTTTTCCCGTCCGCATATTGTTGCCCATGGAGTATTGTGTGTTCTTTTTTTCCTCATACTCTGTATTGCTTCATTGTTCCCTGCTAATATTGTAGTTTTTTTTCTTCCTTTTTTTTTTCTGATTCTCACCCTCCTGGCCTGCGCCCCATCCGCCCACCCTAAGTGTGTGTGTGTGTGTGGGGGGGGGGGGCTTGGGTGTCACTGGCCGTTCTGAGCCCAGCATGGAGGGGGAGGTACTGTCACACTCGCCGTTCTTACCGGCGCTCAGGCCATATTCCTCCTCAGCCCAGCTCTTATTGTGACAGCGTCTCAGCGGGCTTCCAGCTGTCAAGCTCTACGGGACGGCTGGAGCCCAATTACCTCTCATCAGCTGAGGCGCTGTCAACCATTATAAAAAGGAGCAGCTCCGATCACTCGGGTCTGTGACCTCGCGCACAATTATCCACACTCTTCTCCGGCGTGGATAAGGCTGGAACCCCTACATCCGGCACCAGCCATTCTTCTTTCATTCTGCATTGTGTGTAAGTGTTTACCCTTGTGTCATCGTTTGTGTTTTGGCCCCACGAGGCCCTGTTCCTTTGTTCCTTTCCCCTTGTTGCAATAAATAACGCAAACTCACTGGCCTGCCCTTGGCTCTCATTGTATGGCTCGCGAGAGCCATACGTAACAACTTAATTAAGACTTGAACAAAAACAATCAATCTGAATACAACTGGGAGCTTTTAAGAATAAAAATCTTTGGATTCCTTAATGAAGTTCTGCCTGCAGATCACCTGCACTCAAACATTCCAAGTACCACTCATGGGATGGACCAGATTCAATACAAAATGTTAAAAATTTTACTTTGGCTTTGTCTTTAAGGAGTTGCTGTTCCAGTTAAAAGTCTCAAGTGTTGGAGAGTCCATCTTTGTATTAAACGGCCAAGTCAGTTTACCACAAAAGGCTCAAAATCGCTAAGCTAATCCAGAGGTTAAACTGGTTGTTAATGTCATTTCAGCCCTTCATGGCTTTGACAAAGTGGAACCGGCATTTCACTTTGAAATGGATGGCTCGAGTTATTGCAAATGAGCAAGTTTAAAACACACAACACTAAAGTTAAGAGTACTGCAAGAAGGAAAATAGTTTAATATAAAACACAGTTGTCTTACCTTGAAATACCCTTTACAAATGAAGAGACTCAAACTGAAGAAAAACGTAATTCAAACCACCAACCCTCTGGTTACTGGACAACTTGCCCTGCGCACTCCGGGGAAAACCGAAGCCCACTCGCTGGTGCCGCTCGCTGCCTTGGACACCTCGCTGTACCACACAGTGCCTTCTTCCAAGGCGCATGGAACTCCGGCACTGAGAGACTGCCTGACCTCCGTGGCACACGGCTGCTGCTGCTCACTCCCGGGGTCCACAGCATCGCTCTGGTCAGCGTCGTTCTCAAGGTCAGGAGGTTAACAAGGTCAGGAGTTCTTGGCAGCGGAGGGCAAAGGACTGAGCTGCATGGAGAAATCTGATCAGACCTAAATGAAACAGTCATCATCGCCCCCGACAGACTGCTATGATGATGATGATGATGATGATGATGATGGTGGTCTCTTCCACATGTCAGTTGTATGGTTTGTTTCCAGAGATTTATAAAGTGATTCATAATTTCCTGAAAGAACCTGACTGACTTGCAGGCTGCCATGGCCAAGGACAATGTCACTGATGAACATACCTGGTTAAGTTGGTTACTCTCTTCATGGAGAAGTCTCATCATGAGCCTGTAAATAATTTTTGTGGTATTATGAGCGCCTTGGATGAGGGTGCTGAGAGCAGCGATAAAGCGCCTGGGTCTAAGATCTTTTATCAGACAGAGAGAAATAGAACATTAGACCATAGAAAACTATGAAGTCTATTTTTTCTCTTTATTTCTTTGCATGTTAAGGTTTGACAACAAATAAAGCTGTTTAATGTGGCGACAGATATAAAGTAGTCATAAAAATGATTATTTGATATTAAATGATTAGTTTTATGGAAGAAAAAAATTAAAGCTGTAACACCTGGAGGAAAAGACAAAAACATCACTTTCTGAAGTAGGACATATTAAAATACAAAAGACAATCAAATGCCTTAGAATCACCCAGAATGTGAATGTCAACAACGAAATATCACGTAAAATCGAAGAGACCCCAGTCATATTAAAACTGCTGGAAATCTGCATCATCTGAGTAATCACTGAGCCGACATGTGGAGCCCAAACTAATCTGAAAAGGGAAAAAAAGGAATAGTAGCATAATTTATAAGTAGTCCTTACCTGTTGCAAAGTGGTCAGAACAGACGGTGGGTCACATCAACCTTTCATTACTCCCCAGGCCTTTGGTATCCATTTGTCCACAACGTCCTTTTTTTCATCCTCTTTGCTGGCTGATGGGAATTCTAAAAACGTATATTTCTGGCAGTCATTCTCATCTTTCATCAAATGATGATGTCTGCATGAGTCTATGCTGCAACTTTGGGGATTTTCCCGTTTTAAAGTGAGATTTAGCAGCTAGTCATTTCAGGCTTGTTTGAAAATTGTGGCTCACTGCTCCCATTACAATTTCCGGCTGTGACCGACAGAATAAAACGAAAACAACACCAAACGGAATCAGATCCGTTATGTCGTTTTTGCTCAATTTTGAGTTTATTGTGACAAGGCCAGAACAATGTAACGAGTATTTCCGATGTTTTCGTTTTCATTTCACATACAAAATATTAAAAGAACGAAGAGTACACGGATTCACTGGCTATGGACAAAAGAGCCAAATGTGGCCCCAGAGCTGCAGATTGCAGACTCCTGGGCAATTCTCAAGTTCCCTGTTAAGTTTTTAACTTCTCTGGATAGACACATGCCCTTTGTCAGCTTTTACATATACAATACCTTATATCTGCATATTGTATATACCCAATTGTATTGTAAAAAAAAAAAAAAAAAAAAAAATCAATGCATAATAAGTATGTGATCAATCTATAACAACTGACCAGAACCCGGAGAGCTACAGCATGGTCATAGTAATTCAGATTTTTTAAATATTATGAACTTTCACCATCTCACTTAGGTTAACTATGATATTTCACTATATTAAACCTTTATTCACATACGTATATCATTTTACTCCACATAGTAATTAGTAAGTGGCCTGCTTACATGCTTCATTTTTATGTCACTGTCATCCTATTCCCCTTTGACGGAGGGGGATTTTGTCCACATATTACCTTTGCTGTAACATACAGTGATCGTTGAGCTTTAGCACAGACCCTGGGTGGTTTCAGAGGGAGCGACATAAACAAACCTTTCAGAGAGATTTGATTTCCACCACAGTGGGCGGATCGCTGCCTCGAGGTGGACAACATGTTTTGAGTTCTGAAGCTAAATTGAAGAGAAGATTAGTTGAATCTGCTCTAACAACAGAGCGACTGCGAAATACTAACATTTACTCAGATACACAAACAGACACAAACACACACAAGTGCCCAGACACAGACTGACACAGTACGTGTCCACACTGTTGCATGAGAGAAAAGGATACTTTAACACATCCACAAGACGATGTGGTACACGGTTGCAGCACCGGGAAGATGTCAACATTTACAGAGGAAAAAAATATGCAAACACACACAACACAGATGGTGGCAGTGGGGGAGACCCCCTAGTTTGTACACATATGGCTGCAATTGACCAGCAAGGGTGAGTGGATAAATGGCAGCCGACCAACTGGTGGTATAATCATCTGACCAGCCTCTTTATGTAGCCCT
Source organism: Pholidichthys leucotaenia (assembly GCA_020510985.1). NCBI lineage: Eukaryota > Metazoa > Chordata > Actinopteri > Cichliformes > Pholidichthyidae > Pholidichthys > Pholidichthys leucotaenia. The sequence goes on along the minus strand of CM035838.1, from coordinate 428,436,525 downwards.
AAATAGCAGTCTTGTTTGCACTAAAAATAAACTGTCATTTCAGCCCATCGACATTTTGACCCCTGACCCCTGACCCTGTGTCAGAGAAGGACAAAAGCTGGCCATTTTGGATATAGTACTAAATATAGCAGCCAGTCCTTCCTTCACACTTGAACGTGAATCAGAAAGGCTCAAAGAGAGGACCAGAAAGCATTACTACTATTATTGTGAATATTCTGAGACTATAAAATAAAGATAAATAATAAATGCTGCTCAGTCATATGGATTAGCTATTGTATAGTACCGCATTTTATTTTATTTCCTTACAGCATTGCAAGCTAGTCAAGGTAATTTTCTGATCTTGCAGTTTCTCAATTTGAAGACATTTTTCTGGTGATATCAAATGACTTTTTAGTTGAGGAAAAGAGAGGGAGGAAGTAGGAGAAAGCCCTTATTTACAAATCTGATAAATTATTAAAAAAGGGGTCATAGACTGAAAAAAATGGTGTGTTTGTAGTTTTTAACTGTCTGAAATATCTCTATTTGGCATGTAATTATACAAAAAAAAAATCAAAACAGTCCATTCTCTTAAAAACACACAGCCTTTATCTTGTTTTTCTCTTGCAGAAATACCAGAAACATTTTTAAGTATTCCAGGTAAATCGTATACATCATGATTTGATAAAGCTAACCCACTGCTGTCTAAGTGTCTTTCATGTCTATCTTTGTCTCTCAGAAAGCTGGCTACAAAGGAACATAGACACTAATATGATCGATATTGTGGGTTATCAGTGTTTTAGAAAAGACAGGCAGGTAGGGAGGAGAGGAGGTGTTTTAATTTACATCAAAGAGAAATTTAAATGTCAATTGGTTGATTTGAATACTTCACTTGAATGTTTAGTTGTTAATGTATGTCTCTCACCGGTAATGAATTTCAACATTGCAGTATTGTACAACCCACCCTCACACAATTCTTCTTTTTATAATGAATTAAGCGATCTGGTTAAACAACTTGAGAGGAGCAGAGAAACAATATTTTATGGTGACTTTAATATCAACTGGTCTGATAAAAAGGACAAACAGAAACTGAAAAGCCTCATGACTAAATTTAATTACCAACAAATGATCAAAGGACCCACCAGGATAACCAAACAATCTAGAACACTTATTGACATGGTATTTGCTAATAAACCAGAACGAATAACCAGAACCTATAATCTTGTAACTGGTCTCTCAGATCATAACATGGTTCTTGCTGTCAGAAAACTTACTAAAAAGCGACTACAGTATTTTGGGGGAGTCGATATTGACAAATCAAATTTTATTATTCCCAAATCAAAAAATGAGGAGTTTGAACATTACTTAGAGAATCAAAATTGGGAGCAGCTCATGTCAATATATGAAGTAGATGATTGTTGTAATTTTATACCTGCAACAATTACAAAGTCCATAGAAAAATTTACAAAGCAAATTAAAAGTAGACAACAGAAGATTAACCTACCATGGTAAAATAATGAAATAAGAAAACTTATGAAGAGGCGAGACTCTGCATTGAAAACATCATTAACCTCTAAACTGCAAAATGATCACCTTGTGTACAAAAGTTTAAGAAATAAAGTGGTACAAGAGCTGCGAAAATCAAAAGTATCTTATTACAATAAACTGATAGATCATGCAAAGGGTAACAACAGTTCCCTATGGAGGCATTTAAATAACTTAACTAATAAAAAAAAACGATCAGAAGGGGGTAAAGGAACTTAGAATCAATGGCAAGACCGTCAGTGACAAGGCTACATTGGCAAATGAATTTAATTCATATTTTGTGGACTCTGTGGAAGACTTAACAAAAAACTTTGTGCTGCCAAATGTGCTCAACAACACAAAATCAATACTTACAACAGATTCTTTTCACATCGATGAGGTAAATGAGGAGTTAATTGCTGGTATTGTCAAACTCAAAAACTAATGATATCTACAATATGAGCACTTCCTTTCTCAAAACGCACAGCAAAATATTAATCAAACCACTGACTCATCTAATTAATCTCTCCATTAGGTCTAGTACATTTCCATCTGGTTGGAAAAAAGCTGTCGTCATACCAGTTCATAAATCAGGCAGTAAAGACGATATATGCAATTACCGCCCAATCTCTATTTTACCAGTCCTGTCTAAGGTTCTTGAAAAAGTTGTAGCTACACAGCTGATAGACTATTTACAAGACAGTCAACTTCTTCATCCACATCAATTTGGTTTTAGACCAGGATACTCAACAGAAACAGCAAATTGTTGCCTTATTGAAAATGTCAAACAGTCTTTGGACAGGGGTAATGTGGTAGGGGCTGTTTTTCTAGATCTCAAAAAGGCTTTCGATACTGTAAACCACAGTCTGCTTTTATCCAAAATGGTATCTTTTAACTTCTCTCCAGATACATTAGAATGGTTTGCATCTTATCTCCAGAATAGAGAACAGTGAGAAAGTTCACCAGGATAAGTCCTCATTTTTAAACAACCGCATGGGTATCCCACAAGAGTCCATTCTTGGTCCTTTACTTTTCAGCATTTTTATGGCCCAGTGTAGGTGGTATGTACACTGGGACCCAGGTGGCCAGCTCCCCCACCATCCTCCGGGGCTCTGCTCCGCTCTCACGGGCAGCGTAGGGAACCCGCCTCATGATGGGGGGTCCCCCAACTGGCCGTGGGAGTGGAGCAGAGTCCTGCAGAGTGAGTTCTGGGCCAGGTCAGTTGCGGTGATTGGGGGGCCACCCAGTGTGTGGTGCTAGTGATTTGTTGTGGAATCACGGGAAAATTATTGGGAGATGGGCCGGAGTGACGTGAGATACACCACAGACTGTGGATCAGTGAACCAGCACCTCTAGAAGGAGTTGTGAGGAGGTGTGCGCTGTTAAAATGTGGAAAATGTGCAGTCAATGACCCCTTTAAATGTATTTAAATATTTCTAAATGCAGATTTTTTAAAAAAAAGTAACATTTTGTAAAGTTAAAGGTGATAGAGAAAACATTCTGACCTCCTGACCAGAAGATGTTGTATTAAATCTTGGCCCAACTGGTTGGTAGAGACACATTACATTAACCCATGAGTGGGGTTAATGCACCCATGAGTGGGCCATCATTATGTTTTGCAACATAATGATGGCAATGGTTACAGGCACATTTCTAAACTGCTGAATGTTCCAGTGAGCACTGTTGGAGCCATTGTTCAAAAGTGGAAAGAACATCATTTTACCATAAACCAGCCACGACCAGGAGCTCCTCACAAGATTTCTCACAGAAGAATCAAAAGAATTATTAGAGGTGTAATGGTTCCTGTGTGTACTGTGTATGCCTGCCTCTCTCTCCCCCTCTGATTAGGCTCACTCCCTGCAGCCCTGATGTCCCTCTGCTGCCAATTAAATGAGCCTTTAAATAGGATGTTTTCCCTTCACTCTGCCTGGCCACGTTGTGTGCCGTACTGAACCATCCGTCAATCTGAAGCAAGCTGGTCCCAGTTGCGCTACGATCCTCAAAGGCATCCATTGTCTCATAGAAAGTGACTTTATTGGCTGCAAACCCAGCTGATCATCTGTGCATACTCGCAGCCAGTCCATCACCTGAAGAAGCGCTTTGCTCGGTCTCACATGCCCTTGAAGTCGCGGTGATGCTACATTTACAGTACTTCCATCATTATCGTGTTGGTCACCGACTCTTCATCCAAACACCCCCACAGCAGTCTCTGGAGGCCAAAGCTGGTCATGGGTACTGAAGACATCCGGCATCATTCCTGTGTCGCTTACCGTAATGGACCCCTCACCCATGGGCTCAGGCACAGCTCCCGTAGACTGGTGCTGAGCGAGGGTACTGAAGAGATCCGGTTCATCTTCACCCTTGCGTGATGTGCTTTGTTGTTGTTGTTCCGTGTCTTGGATAATGTCCTTGCCCGGTTGTTGTGTCCTGAGGTTTCCTGTGTGCACGGGCTCTCTCTCCTGCAACTCCGCAACAGCCTCCATAGTTTCCGGCTGGGTGAGGAGTTGAAGCAAGTCTGGCTGCTGCCCCCCCTCCAGGCAGCTCTCCTCCTGTGTGCACAGAATGGCTTGTTTGGTGTCGGTGTCGCCCTTTGTAAACTCGTCCCACACCACACCGTCATCGTCAATGTACGCCGCGCTCTAGTTACCATAACTGGACAAGGTGAACCCAGTATTGTCACGGATAGTGAAACCCAATCGGTACAGCAGGTCACATCCCATAATGTTTTTGCCATGCATAGTCACTTGAAACTCGAAGTCATAAACAATCCTCAACCTGTAGTTGGCTGTGAGCATGATGATACTCACATGTGCCCATAACACTGGGTATGAATGTGTATAAATGTATAAAAATATTTAAATGTTCGGTGGTGGCCGGAGAGGCCGTTGGCATGGATTGGCTGCCACGTTTCCGTCAGCCTGCCCCAGGGCAGCTGCTACAGTAGTAGCTTGCCACTACCATTGTCTGTCTGGAGTGAATGAATAATGTATCTACTTGTAAAGCGTCTTTGAGTGTCTATGATAAAGTGCTATATAAATCTGATGCATTATTATTATTATTATTATTATTATTATTATTATTATTATTATTATTACATTGCTAGCTCTGTGACCGTTGTATCCATACAACTCCGCTGGGTTCTTTTTAATTGGGTAGTTGGGGAAAATTTTCTTCACCGTGGCCCAGTTTAGCATTGACCTAATCGCCACAGTGTCGAGCAGAGCAGTATAGCCACGCCGTCCAACTCAACCATGCCATATGCGCAGGAATCAATTTCGGGGCTTACTGTGTGGATGGTGGTCGCTGGCAGGCGGTTTTGCTTGCTTGGTGGGCCCCACGGCATCGGTGACTGGCACACTTTGGTGAAATGATTGTACCTTCCACACTTGGTACACTGTTGTCCTCTTGCTGTGCAAAAACATTCCCTCTCGTGCGTTGGGGAACCACAGTTACCACACTAGAGCCTCTCAGGGCTGTCCTCTGAGTCACAGCGTTCCTCTCGAACTCCACTGTTGTGTCTTCGTGTTCTTCCATGCCCACTGCATTGGCTAACGTTGTCTGTCCTGACTGTCTCTCTTGTTGGCGCACACCTAGCTCCGATGCTAACCGGTCCACTGACTCAAGCTGGAATGCTAGCTCTATCGTACTAGCTAGCATCATGTCGTTTGGCACCATTAGCATCTTAGCCCTTAGCCTTGGGTTGTTTGTGTGCTCAGTCAATTGGTTCTGCACCATCTTGTCCTCCAACATTCCAAATCCGAACATGCTAGCCAGATGTCTCAAATAAGAGATGAATTGCTGGGTGGACTCACCAATTCCCTGTCGCCTCTGGCGGAATCGTATATGGGTTGCCAGCATGTTGTTTGGCATAGTAGCTAGCTAGTAGTTCCACAGCGTCTCCATACAAGTCCGTCGGACGAAGTATGTGAAAAATCCTCTGACCTTCTATGCCCAGGTTGTGAAAAAACAGTATCCACTTCCTTCCTTTATCCAGCTTTCCTAGGTCCAATGCTGTAACGTAGGTCTCGAACGCATCCAGCCAACATGGCCACAGTACGAGCAGTTCACCTGGGAGCTCAAGGAAAGGCCTCAGCGGTCTTAGGCATGCTTCCATGGTTCACCAGTTTTCATCGCCAAATGTTACGTCCACATACATGGGAATGAGTACGGATGAGAGGGCCGTGCTGGAACTTGAACTTTATTACAATAATGGTGCACATGGTACAAGCATGTGAGCACTCAGTGCCTAGCTATACTTATGAGGGCGAGTCAGCAAAAGCGGCCATGAGATGGCCGACCCTCTCTTATAAAGGTTGGCGTGATGACGACACCAGCCATCCACATCATCACGCTGCTCACTACCCTAAATCCCTTCACAACAAAACCTTTTTCAAAAACATTACAAGTAAGAAAAAATAGTGATATGATGAGACGTCAGACGGTAGCCACATCTCATCATTTGCACAGCACAAAACTGGATTTGAAACACTGGCAGCTCAACGGTGATTTGTGATTCAACAAAGGTAGGCATCCTTCTTGGTTATAATTTTGAAGATTATTTTTCTATATAAGGTTGCATCTATTGTGTAAAAAAACAGTTTTAAAGATATGTTGCGTCCGGAAAGAATTCACAGCGCTTCACTTTTTTCACATTTTGTTATGTTACAGCCTTATTCCAAAAGGGATTAAAATCATTTTTTTACTCAAAATTCTACACACAATACCCCGTAACAACAATGTGAAAAAAAAAGATTTTTTTTGAGATTTTTGCAAATTTATTAAAACTAAAAAACTAAGAAATCACATGTACATAAGTATTCACAGCCTTTGCCATGAAGCTCAAAATGGAGCTCAGGTTCATCCTGTTTCCACTTATCATCCTTGAGATGTTTCTACAGCTTAATTGGAGTCCACCTGTGGTAATTTCAGTTGATTGGACATGATTTGGAAAGACACACACCTGTCTATATAAGGTCCCACAGTTGACAGTGCATGTCAGAGCACAAACCAAGCGTGAAGTCAAAGGAATTGTCTGTAGACCTCCGAGACAGGATTGTCTTGAGGCACAAATCTGGGGAAGGGTACACAAAAAATTCTGCTGCTTTGAAGGTCCCATTGAGCACAGTGGCCTCCATCATCCTTTAATGGAAGAAGTTTGGAACCACCCGGACTCCTCCTAGAGCTGGCCGGCAATCTAAACTGAGTGACTGGGGGAGAGGGGCCTTAGTCAGGGAAGTGACCAAGAACCCGATGGTCACTCTGTCAGAGCTCCAGCATTGCTCTGTGAAAAGAGGAGAGCCTTCCAGAAAGACAACCATCTCTGCAGCAATCTTCCAATCAGGCCTGTATGGTGGAGTGGCCAGATGGAAGCCACTCCTTAGTAACAGGCACATGGGAGCCCACCTGGAGTTTGCCAAAAGGCACCTGAAGGACTCAAAGACCATGAGAAACAAAATTCTCTTGTCTGATGAGACAAAGATTGAACTCTTTGCCATGAATGCCAGGTGTCATATTTGGATGAAACCAGGCACCGTTCATAACCACGCCAATGTTGGTAGCAGCATCATGATGTGGGGATGTTTTTCAGTGGCACAAACTGGGAGACTTGTCAGGATAGAGGGAAAGATGAATGCAGCAATGTACAGTCATCCTGGATGAAAACCTGCTCCACACCGCTCTTGATCTCAGATTGGGGCAATGGTTCATCTTTCAGCAGGACAACAACCCTAAGCACACATCCAAGATATTAAAGGAGTGGCTTGGCCCAGCCAGAGCGCAGGCTTGAATCCAATTGAACATCTTTGGAGAGATCTGAAAATGGTTGTACACCGACGCTTCCCATTCAACCTGATGGAGCTTGAGAGGTGCTGCAAAGAGGAATGGGTGAAACTGCCCAGAGATAGGTGTGCCAAGCTTGTGGCATCATATTCAAAAAGATTTGAGGCTGTAATTGCTGCCAAAGGTACATCAACAAAGTATTGAGCAAAGGCTGTCAATACTTATGTACATGGGTGGTGCTGTGACGCAGTAGTTAGCAGTGTGGCAGCACAGCCATGGGCCATGGAATCCCGGGTTCGATCCCAGCCCCTGACCAACAGTGATCTGTGTGAAGTTTGTATGTTCTCCCCATGTCTGCGTGGGTTTACTCCAGGATTTCTCCGGTTTCCTCCCACAGGCCAAAAACACGCAGGTTAGGTTAATTGGAGACTCCTAAGTGGCCCTGGGTGTGAATGTGTGTGAAGGGATAGCGCCGTACCGTAGCTGCTTCATCCATCCATTTGGATGACCTGAATTTCCCCTCTGGGGATCAATAACGTACAAAAAATAAAAATAAAAATAAATAAATAAATAAATAAATAAATAAATAAATAAATAAATAAATATCCTAGTTTATTTTATTTTTTAAAAAAATTACAAAAATTAAAAAAAAAACTTTTTTTCATATTGTCATTATGGGGTATTGTGTGTAGAATTTTGAGGAAAAAAACTGAATTTAATCCCTTTTGGAATAAGGTTGTAACATAACAAAATGTGGAAAAAGTGACACGCTGTGAATACTTTCTGGATGCACTGTACCATTAATAGCCCATTGTTAACCTGCTCCTACCTATAAACACATCAGGCTTAAAGTTTAATCATGAAGCTTGTATTTCTGTGAGAAATACAGAAAGCTCCATATTTGTATTTCTCTGTGAGAAATAAATGCTCCTTGACGTATGGATTGGCTGAAATCTGTTGTAACTGGGGCTGTACGTCTTTATTTCCGTAGATACGGACACGCTTAATAAACATCACCAGGAAATCTCTCCACACTGGAGGCTGGTTTCAAATCTCTTCACTTTCACCGGTGTAGTTTGCATGGACATCTAAACTGGAGACGAACTTTCACAGATTGGCCGCCGGGTGGGGGGAGAGTTTACCCATAGCTTAAACTCCAGTCTCCACGAGGAGCCCACTCGCCTTTGGGAAGAGACCAAGTCGCTCAACGTGTTAATCTCCCTGGTCATAAAATTTGACAACAGACTTCGTCAACGCTCAAGAGAACAGCAAGACAGCTCCCGCACCTCGGCTCGCGCTTCACCACCTCATCCACAGCTCTTAGCTCATCCCTTGTCTGATGCACCCGAGCCCATGGCTGTGGGTCGTTCCAAACTTGCCCCAGCCAAGCAGCAGCAGCGTCCCAGCGAGCATCTGTGTCTATATTGTGGGCAGGCTGGTCACATTGCCACTCAATGTCCCGTGAAGCCAAACAACACAGTCCACCAGTCACAGTGGCGGGCAGTGCATCTGGATCCCTGCAAACACATTTTCTATTGCCTGTTTGACTTTTGCTCAAGTCCACCAAGCATGTCAGCTCACCCCTAATTGAGTCTGGAGCTTAGCAGAACTTCATTTCCAAGAGTCTGGCAACGTATTTACAACTCCCCTGCAAGGAGTTACAGTGGCCCTTAGATCTTATTGCTCTTTCGGGCCAATCCCTAGGCAAAGTTTTTAAAGAAACACCCACCATAGCCATGCTATCATTAGGGAGCCATTGAGAACATTTAGCTTTTTTGTCCTCCCTGCTTCCTCTTCACCCATTGTCGTAGGATATCCTTGGTTAAAATTCCACAATCCAGCTATAGATTGGTGCAAGTGGGTGATTAGTTCTTGGAGCCCCTTTTGCATGTCTGCATGTCTCCAGTTGGCTTCCTGCTCAATCTCTATTCCTTTTCAACTCCCCACTGCTGAGCCCCCCAATTTGGCCAAAGTGCCGTTTATTTATCTGGCCCCCGTGTTTAGTAAAGCCAAGGCTCTCTCTCTTCCCCCACATTGGTCCTATGATTGTGCCATTGAGTTCCAGCAGGGGGTGTGATTACCCTCTTGCCACCTGTGTAACTTATCTGTCCCTGAGAAGGATGCCATGGATAAATATATCAAGGAGTCCCTAAGTGTGGGCATTAGTCGTCCTTCATCTTCCACAGTCGGTGCAGGGTTCCTCTTTGTCAGTAAAAAGGATGGCACACTTCGCCCATACATCAACTACCATGAACTCAATATTACTACCATCAAGGACAAATATGCACTACCACTCATTAACTCCACTTTTGACCAGCTTCAGGGTTCTACCATCTATACCAAATTGGATCTCCGAAATGCATACCACCTAGTCCAAATCCGAGAAAGCAATGAATGTAAAACAGGGTTCTGTTCGCTGATGGGTCGCTTTGAATATCTCGTCATGCCCTTTGGTCTCACCAACACCCCTGCCTCATCAATGATGTACTGCGTGATTTCCTGAACTCCTTTGTCTTTGTTTACTTGGATAGCATTTTGATGTTTTCTCACTCCCTTGCAGAACACAAGGCCCATGTGCAGATGGTGCTTCAGTGCCTCCTGGAAAACCAACTTTTTGTGAAGACTGAGAAATGTGAGCTTCACACAACCACAACCTCTTTTCTCGGTTTCATAATTTCAGAGAGACAAATCAAACCAGACCCTAAGAAAATTCAGGCGGTTTCAGATGGGCCCACACCCACCTCCAGAAAGCAACTCCAAAAATTCCTAAGCTTCACCAATTTTTATCAGAGATTCATCCATAATGACAGTGTCCTTGAATTTCCATTAACTTCTCTTGACATCTACCAAGGTCCCTTTCACCTGGTCAGATGAAGCCACCACAGCCTTCACCCAACTCAAGAAGAAGTTCACTGAGGCACCCATCCTGGCACAGCCCGATCCTGAATGGCAGTTCATTGTGGAGGTGGATGCCTCAGACATCGGAGTCGGGGCTGTCCTTTCTCAGCACTCGGTCACTGATCATAAGATCCATCCCTGCTCATTTTTCTCTCTGCGCCTTTCCCCCGCTGTTCTTCATTTGGACGGACCATAAGGACTTGGAATATATTAAGATGGCCAAACATCTGAACTCACGCCAGGCTAAGTGGGGTTGTTTTTTGACCAATTCTGATTTACGCTGACATACAGGCCAGGTTCAGAAAATATCAAACCTGATCTTCTCTCTAGGCAGTTCGCCCCTGACCCAGTGACACCAGTGGAGGACACCATTTTCCGGAGATCCTCCATCTTGGGTGCACTCACATGAGGGATCAAGCGGAGGGTGAGAGAGGCTAAGACCAGGCCAGATGTTTGTTCCTGCAGCAGTGAAGGGGGAGATCATCCACTGGCTGCACACAGCAAAGTTCTCTTGTCATCCAGGGGTAGCAGGACCCTCACTGCACTTCACCGCATCTTCTAGTGGCTGACCATGGAACGCGACATAAGGGAGTACATCAAGGCATGCCCACAGTGCTCCACAGGCAAGTCCCTGACCACTCCCCCCCCCCCCCCCGCAGGGTTGCTTCCTCCCCTCCCCATCCCCAGCTGCACCTGGTCAAGCATTGCCCTGGACTTTGTCATCGGATTGTCGCCCTCCAACGGCCACACAGTCATCATGACAATTGTGGAAAGGTTCTCGAAGGCAGCACACTTCATACCCCTATGTAAGCTACCATCCACCTTGAAGACCACCAACCTGTTAATCAACCATGTCAAAATCAAATCAAATCAACCTTTATTGTCATATTGTTGTACATACAACTGTAGTGCAGGCAAGATGAAATTGTGTTTCTCTCGGCATCCATATAAGTAAAAAGAACATAATTTAAGACACACTCACACACACCCTCACCCCCCCCCACCCCAACACAGCCATTCACACTTCCCTGAGACATACCAGAAAACTAACCAGAACTATAATATACAAATAATATACATAATGTCCTTAAGGTACAGTAGTATGTATGAAAGATTCCAGATCAACTGTTCAGCATCCTAACAGCTTGTGGAAGGAAGCTGTTAATCAGTCTGGTGGTTCTGCCTCTGATGCTCCGGAATCGTTTGCCAGATGGCAGAATTTCTAAGTGTTTATGCAGAGGGTGAGAGTGGTCCCTGACAATGTTGAATGTTCAGTCATCAGGCTGCACGGAATACTAGGAGACATGGTGTCGGACTGTGGCCCCCAATTTCTATCGCAAGTATGGCGGACCTTCTGCAAATTAATCGGGGCTACGGTCAGCCTGTCCTCCAGCTACCACTCACAGTTCAGTGGGCAGTGTGAGCGTTCCAACCAGGAGATGGAGGCCCTTCTACGGTGTGTCACCTCATTTGCCCCTGCATCCTGGAGCACTCACCTTTGCAGGGTGGAGTATGCCCACGACACTGCTACCTCTGCTGCCACAGGATGGTCCCCTTTAGAAGTATTACTGGGCTGAAATTCTCCTGTCCTTTCCATGATGGAGGAGGAGATTGCATTGCCCTTTGTCGCCGACCACATGGCCAGATGATCTAGAGGGACACCAAAGCAGCACTGCACCACTCCATGGAGGAAAATGTCAAGTAGGCTAACCAGAGGAGGACCCCTGCCCTGTCTGCACGGTAGTGGACAAGGTATGCCTCTCAACCAAGAACTTCCCTCTGAAAACTGACAGTAAGAAGTTGGCTCCCCGTTTTGTTGTTCCCTTTTCTGTCACTGCCATTGTCAACCCTGCTTCTGTCTAGCTCAGCCTTCTTCCCTCTCCCCATATCAAACCAGTATTCCACGTGTCCCAGGTCAAGCCGGTATTCACCAGCTCCCTCTGCCCGCCATCGAAACCCCAATCACCACCCAAGATGGTTGATGGAGGCCTTGTACAGTGGTCTAAAAAAGTGTTTGTCACCTTTCTGATTTCTCATTTTTTGTATGTTTGTCACACTTAAATGTTTCAGATCATCAAACAAATTTAAATATTAGACAAAGATAACACAAGTAAACACAAAATGCACTTTTTAAATAAATGGGTTTATTATTAAGGGTGGAAAAAAAATCCAAACCTACATGACCCTGTGTGAAAAAGTGATTGCATCCTAAGCTTAATAACTGGTTGGGCCACCCTTAGCAGCAACAGCTGCAATCAAGGATTTGCAATAACTGACAATGAGTCTTTTACAGCGCTGTGGAGGAATTTTGGCTCATCTTTGAAGAATTGTTGTAATTCAGCCACATTGGAGGGTTTTCGAGCATGAACCACCTTTTTAAGGTCATGTCACAGCATCTCAATCAGATTCAGGTCAGGACTTTGACTATGCCACTCCCAGGTCTTCTTTTTGTTTTTCTTAAGCCATTCAGAGGTGGACTTGTTGATGTGTTTTGGATCATTGTACTGCTGCAAAACCCAAGTGCGCTTCAGCTTGAGGTCACAAATAGATGGCCAGAAATTCTCCTTAAGGATTTTTTTAGTAGACAGCAGAATTCATAGTTCATTTTAACACAGCAAATCTTCCAGGTCCTGAAGCAGCAAAACACCCCCAGGCCATCATACTACCACCACCATATTTTACTGTTGTTATGATGTTCCTTTTCTGAAATGCTGTGCTACTTTTATGCCGATGTAACGGGATACACACTTTCTAAAAAGTTAAACTTTTGTCTCCTCAGTCCAAGGAGTATTGTCCCAAAAGTCTTGGAGATCATCAAGATGTTTTCTGGCAAAATTGACAAAACTGAGACGAGCCTTCACGGTCTTTTTGCTCAGCAGGGGTTTTTGTCTTGGAACTCTGCCATGCAGGCCATTTTTGCCCAGTGTCTTTCTTATTCAATTCAATTCAATTCAATTCAATTTTATTTTATTTATATACCACCAAATCACAACATAGGTCATCTCAAGGCACTTTACAAAGAAGAGTTGGTTTAGGCCACGATCTCAAATTTATAAAACCCAGCAGAGACCCCTAAGAGCAAGCACTGCGGCGACACAGGCGAGGAAAGACTTCCCTTTAATGGGCAGAAACCTCAAGTGGAACCATAGCTCATAGAGGACGGCCATCCACCTCGACCAGCTGGGTTGAAAAAGAAATAAAAAGTAAGAGGCCTGGCAGTAACTACATTCAAAACAAACTTAACAAATACTATTAAACATTAACATTCAAAGCCAGACCTTCCAGTATCAAGCCAGGTTAGGCTCCACATGCGTGTGAAGGCCTGGCAGTGGCAACATTTTTAACTATAGGCCTTATCAAAGAGAAAAGATTTCAACTTACTCTTGAATAAAGAGAGAGTGTCTGCCTCCCAAACTGAACTGGGAACATGGTTCCACAGGAGGGGAGCTTGATAACTAAAAGTGCTACTTCCCAATCTACTTCTGGAGATCTTGGGGACCACCAGTAGTTTGGATTTTTGGGAGCGCAGAGTTCTGGTTGGATAATAAGGAACTATGAGTTCTTGCAGGTAGGAAGGAGCCATACCATTAAGGGCTTTATAAGTTAGTAGTAATATCTTGAATTCATTTATATATTTTATTGGGAGGCAGTGTAAAGAAGCTAAAACTGGGTTCATGTGATCTCTTCTCCCTATTCTCGTCAGGATATGTGCAGCTGCATTCTGAATGAGTTGGAGAAACTTTATGGACTTATTACGACAACCTGATAAAAATGAATTACAATAGTCTAGCCTAGAGGTGATAAAGATGTGGGGTCCTCCGAGATGTGGGTCCCCACATCTCGGAGGACCTGTCCTGGTCAGTTAACACCACCAGCCTGATCAAGAAGGCCCATCAGCGCCTCTTCTTCTTGAGGACACTGAAGAAGAACCATCTGTCAACTGACATCCTGGGCAACTTCTACCGCTTCGTGATAGAGAGTACCCTGACCAACTGTGTCACAGTCTGGTATAGGAGCTGCTCTGTCGCTGACCGTAAGGCGCTGCAGCGGGTGGTGAAAACTGCCCAACGCATCACAGGGACTCCACTTCCAGTTATAGAGGACGTCTACAGGAAAAGATGTCTGCGCCAGGCACGCAGCATTCTTAGGGACTCCAACCATCCTGCTCATGGACTGTTCCAGCTTCTCCCCTCCAGAAGGCATTTCAGAAGCCTTCGGACTAGAACCAGCAGGTTTAGGGACAGTTTCTTTCCAACAGCTGTCACGTTATTGAACTTAGTTCCCCGCTGACTCTCTTACCATCATCTCTTACCATCCTCACCTGTACATAACTGCCCATCTAACTTATTGTACATTATTTGCACATAACAGTACTCTTAACTTTCTGCACTGCTGCATATATTTGCTTAAATTGCACATACTGTTAATTACCATATATACTGCACTGCTGTCCTTTGCACTTCTGATTGGATGCTAAACTGTGTTTTGTTACCTTGTATTCATACATGTGTAATGACAATAAAGTTGAAACTAATCTAATCTAATCTAAAGGAATGGACAAGTTTCTCTGCATCTTTATGACAGGATGGACCGAATTTTAGAGATAGTATGCAGATAGAAGAAGGCAGTCTTAATGGTTTTCTCTATATGAGAGTTGAAAGACATATCTTGGTCAAAGACAATTCCAAGATTCCTAACAGAAAACTTAGAAGCCAGTGCAATGCCACCTAGTGTTGTTATCTTACTAGAAAGAGTACTTCTAGCAGGTTTGGGGCCAAGAACAATGACTTCACTTTTATCTGTATTCAGCAATAGAAAGTTGTAGTTCATCCAGGTTTTAATATCCTTAAGACACTGCTGGAGTGAACCTAAATGGCTGGGATCATCTGAATTGATGGATAAATATAATTGAGTGTCATCAGCATAACAATGAAATGAATAGAATATTTTCTCATAATGTCTCCCAAAGGCAGCATGTAGAATGTAAACAGTATTGGTCCAAGTACCGATCCCTGCGGGACTCCATAGCTAACTGTGGTCTGGATAGAGGACTTGTTATGGACATAGACAAACTGGGAACAGTCTGATAAATAAGACTGGAACCATCTTAGCGTTGTTCCTTTCAAACCAATTTGCTGTTAAAGTCTCTAGCAGAATATGGTGGTTGATGGTGTTGAAGGCAGTGCTAAGGTCCAATAAGACAAGGACAGAGACAAGCCCTTTGTCAAATGCCATAAGGAGGTCATCAGTAACTTTCACTAAGGCTGTCTCTGTGCTGTGGTGTTTCCTAAAACATGATTGAAATTTCTCAAATATAGAATTATTTTCTAAAAAAGTGCACAGTTGATTGGCGACTACGTTTTCGAGGATCTTGGAAAGGTAGGGGAGGTTAGATTTTGGTCTATAATTTGCCAAAATCACAGAATCAAGCAAAGGTTTTTAAGCAGAGGCTTAATTACTGCCACTTTAAAATACTGTGGTAGATGTCCTGTCAATAGGGGCATATTAATTATCTTTAAAAAAGGTTGACTAATCAGAGATAGTGACTTCTTTAGGAGTCTAGCAAGGATTGGGTCTAAGAGACATGGTGGAGTCATAAACACTGACCTTAACTGTGGCAAGTGAGGCCTTCAATACTTTGGATGTTGTTGTGGGGTCTCTTGTGACCTCTTGGAAGAGTTGTCACTGTGCTCTTGGGGTAATTTTGGGGTAATTTTGGTCGGCTGGCCACTCTTGGGAAGGTTCACCACTGTTCCATGTTTTTGCCATTTGTGGATAATGGCTCTCACTGTGGTTCGCTGGAGTCCAAAAGATTTAGAAATGGCTTCATATCTTTTCCAGACTGATAGATCTCAATTACTTTGTTTCTCATTTGTTCCTGAATTTCTTTGAATCGCAGCATGATGTCTAGCTTTTGAGGATCCTTCACTTTGTCAGGAAGGTTCTATTTAAGTGATGTCTTGATTGAGAACAGGTGTGGCAGCAATCAGGTGTGTGTGTGTGGCTAGAGAAACTGAACTCAGCTTTCCAAAGATGTGATAAACCACAGTTAATTTATGTTTTAACGGGGGGGGGGGGGGGGGTGTCACTTTTTTCACACAGTGACATGTGGATTCTTTTTACCCTTAATAATAAACACCTTCATTTAAAAACTGCATTTTGTGTTTACTTGTGTTATCTTTTTCTAATATTTATATTTGTTTGATGATCTGAAACATTTATGTGTGACAAACGTTCACAAAAATGAGAAATCAGGAAGGGGGCAAACACTTTTTCACACCACTGTATATACTGCAAACCGCAACATTGATGCTTGTCGCCGGGGCCGTGGGATACAGTACTTGGTCTTCATTATGGACGACTCCCTCATCAACTCCTTCCACCAGCAACACCTGGAAAAGCCCAGAGTGACACAGGAAGTGTCTGTTGAGGGGGAAGTACTGTAATGGTTCCTGTGTGTACTCTGTATGCCTTCCTCTCTCTTCCCCTCTGATTAGGCTCACTCCCTGGAGCCCATATGTCCACCTGCTGCCATTTAAAAGAGCCCTTAAACAGTATGCTCTCACTTCACTCTGCCAGGCCGTATCATCGTTAGCACCAGCCTATATCATGCCTCAGCTTTGAATTCTTGACTTTGTCTTGTTTTGGTGTGCTTTTGATCATGTGTTTGACCTAGACCCCGAATATGCCTGTTGCCTTAGTACCCCTTCCTAAACTGTTTGATTGCTCTGCTTTGATCCCCTGCCTGCCCTGGACTAACAAGCTCACCTCTCAGATTGAATGTGGAAATTACCGGATTGTGTGCACCAACCCACTCCCCAAGTAAGTCGACTTATTTCTGTCTATCTTCACTGCTCCTCACGCCCTCTTCCCAGCACACAGGCCTGGCCAGCCTGTCTCCAGCAAACCCCCGGACGCCCCCCAGCAGCACCTCAGCACCTTCATCCATGGCAACTTGCTCTCCAGTGTGGAGGATCTTCATCTGCTCACTGCTGCTCTCCCCTGCAGAAACTGTAAACACAAAAACCCAACATTAAGACTGCGTGTCCATCAAACACATTTTTTTTCCACTCTGGGCAGCTATTTTCCATTCATTCCCTGTGTAGTCCAGCATTTACAGTGCTGAGCGCCCTCGGCGCACAAACGCTCTCGGTGGTGGTCATTTTTTTTTTTTTTTTCGCAGCACTCAGGGCGTTCAGAGTTGAAAAAAGTTCAGTTTTTCAGACTGCATCTGAGCTTGTCAATGTCAGACCTTAACCAACCAATCAGAACTGCTGGGTGGGCGGGACATAGGATGCCGGTACTTGTCTGTACTCAGACTCTTGCTTTCCGTGTCATCATATTTCACATCCAGAGCTGCTAAAACACATTTCTTGTCTATTGTTATTCAGAGGTTGCTATCAAAAAATCAGTAGAAAGTCTTACCATAGGGAAGTGAAAGTTCTGAGCTGAAAGTGACAAGCTGTTGCTGGGATACAGGGAAAAGGGAAAAGGGTTTTTTCCCCCAGAGCACCGCGCCTAAACGCTGAAAAAAAAAATGCTCAGGGCAGTCTGGCGACAAAAACAGCGTTTGGTGGACATGCAGCCTAAAAGCCTTGCTACTGTCTAATCATTTATACTTACTCATTTCTCTGTTCTTTCCTCAGAGGGTTTCCAGATCCTTGCTGATTTCTTCTTCGCACATTATTGTAAATGGTATATGGTTTTCACTTATATAATGCTTTTTCTTATCTCTAGATGAGATAAGAGATTGTGTGTCTCAATGACTGGTGTGATGCGCAAGAAGTGTGGTGGCCCTGTGCCCCTAAAGCTGACTAACACCGCCACTTGCAGCTCTGCTGCCTGCAGCACTGCGAAAAGGAGAGCCGTGGGTGTAAGTCTCTCTCTGTCAGTTCAGCCTCTCCACCAGTAAGCCCTATGTAGTACCTCCTCGTGGTGATACATGGTAATTGGGTACCTCGAGGCCCCAAGTGAAACTACAAGGGACTCGGAGGAGACCTGGCCCCTAGACATGCAGCATGCAGGCCCGCCGGTGTGTGGACACCCCCTGGTGCTCACGAACCAGATCCCCAACTATGGATTAAATAGTTACACTGCCTTGTGTACGGCTTGGGAGAGCCCAAGGCTAAGGGAGTAAACCCCGTCAGAAAAACCGGAGTGGAGCCCCATAGGTGGTTGTTTGAGCTTTGCGACTCAACCTGCAGTCGCGCTCAACCTGCTCAACCTGCAACTGCAGTCGTGCTAACACCGACTGTATCGGCTCACCTTTCCATCGGACTCTGTCAGCAACACCGAGAGGGGGATCCTGGCAACTGTGCACTCCAGGATCTCCTTATCACCCGCCCAGGCCTGCACCTGGAGAGGTTACTCCAGCGCCGCTGTTCTAGCGGCTAAGCCAACACGGGAGACAGCAGTCATGAGTGATAAGCTCAGAGCGTATTGGCGTAAGCTCGGGCGCTACGGGTTGTCTCCGATGGTGGGAGGGATCATCGTATCTCACTAGTAAACTACCACCCGCCTTAAGCTGGGCAGCCGCCAGCCAGTTAGGTGTTGACTCGCCACAGGCTGCCTGCTCCAATGGGTGCTTGGGGCTTAGGGCAAAACCCGAAAAGCAGACTGCAAACCTCGCACCTGGTAAACATAATATCAAGAAACCGCCAGCCCTACGGCTGGCGACCTGGAACATCAGAACAATGTGTCCTGGCCTCTCTGATGATCTCCAGTTAGTTGACGATGCCAGGAAAACCGCCATCATCGATCGCAAGCTTTCTAAGCTCAACATCGACATCGCAGCCCTTCAGGAGACACGTCTTCCCTCCAGCGGCAGGCTTAAGGAGAAGGAGTACACCTTCTTCTGGCAGGGATTGGAGCTAGACGAGCACCGTCTACATGGGACTGGCTTCGCAGTGCGCAACTCCCTCCTCTCATCAGTAGAGCCTCCTTCCCGAGGGACTGAGCGCATCCTCTCTCACCGCCTCGTGACCTCCATGGGACCAGCAAACATCTTTAGCATTTACGTCCCCACACTCTGCTCCACAGCAGAGGCCAAAGAAGAATTCTACAGTGAGCTCGAGGCTAGGATCAGAGAGATTCTATCGAATGAAAATCTGCTCCTGCTCGGTGACTTCAATGCCTGAGTGGGTGCAGACCACAACTCCTGGCCACATCGCTTGGGGCATTTTGGAGTCAGCAAGCTCAATGAAAATCATCAGCGTCTACTCGAGATGTGCTCCTTTCACAACCTGTGCATCACCAACCCCTTCTTCTCCACTAAGCTCCACCACAGAGTGTCTTGGAGACACCCCAGATCAAAGCACTGGCACCTACTGGACTTTGTCATCGCCAGGAGAACCTTGCTGAACAACATCCTTATCACTCGCACTTACCATAGTGCTGACTGTGACGCTGACCACTCTCTGGTCAGCTGTAAGGTACGTCTTCGGCCCAAACGAATCCATCGTGCAAAGCAGAAGGGTCGTCTTCGGATCAATGCAGCCAGTGCATTAAAACCAGAACTTGTCAATAGCTTCGGCGAAGCTATTGACAAGGCCCTCAAGGATTGCCCTACAGGCAGTGCTACGGCTCGCTGGGACTTTATCCATGATGCTGTGTACGAAGTTGCATTGGACACCTTCGGGAAGAGAGTGATGAAGAGTGAGGATTGGTTTGAGGCCGGGATAGAGGAGATGGAGCCTGTCATCACAGCAAAGCGTGCTGCACTACTTGAGTACAAGAGGCAGCCTTCTGAGAAGACACTGGCCGTCTACAGAGAAGCCAGAAACAGTGCCAAGCGGATTGCTCGTAAGCGCGCAAATGACTACTGGCTGAAGCTGTGCAGCAACATCCAGACCTCTGCTGACTGTGGTGACATCCGTGCCATGTACGAGAGTATGAAGAAAGCTTTTGGTCCTAGTGCCATCAAGATCACTCCCCTCAAGTCCACCTCGGGTGATATCATCACGGATCGCAGCAAGCAGATGGAGAGATGGGCTGAGCACTATCAAGAGCTGTACGCAAGAGAGAACGTTGTTACCAACATCGCGATTGAGAGCATCACTCCTCTGCCCATCGTGGAGGAGCTTGATACACCACCTACCATCGGCGAACTCAGGAAGGCCATCAACACCCTGGCCTGTGGGAAAGCACCAGGTAATGATGGTATTCCACCAGAGGTCATCAAGGTGGGGAAGGAGAGCGCCCTTCTGGGTCACCTCCATGACCTCCTGCTACAATGCTGGGAAGAGGGTACCATTCCCCAAGACATGCGGGGTGCAAAGATCATCACTCTCTACACAAATAAAGGCGACCGTTGTGACTGCAATAACTATTGCGGAATCTCCCTCCTAAACATTGTGGAGAAAGCTTTCACTCGTGTCATCATCAATCGCCTCCAACTATTGGCAGAGTGTGTGTACCCAGAGTCCCAGTGCGGGTTTCGAGTAAAGCGGTTGACGATCAACATGGTGTTCTCTCTCAGGCAGTTGCAGGAGAAGTGCCGGGAACAGAGACGCCCCTTGTATCTGGCCTTCATCGACTTGACCAAGGCCTTTGACCTGATCAGTCGGTCGGGCCTCTTCACCCTCTTACACAGGATTGGTTGCCCCCCCAAGCTCCTGAGGATGATCACTTCCTTTCATAACAACATGACTGGCACAGTTCAGCATGACGGATCATCTTCGGACCCCTTCCCAATCAAAAGCGGTGTGAAACAAGGCTGTGTCCTGGCCCCAACACTCTTTGGCATCTTCTTCTCCCTGCTCTTGTGCTACGCCTTCCGCGAGTCAGACGATGGTGTCTTCCTCCACACCCAGAGTGATGGGAACTTGTTTAACCTCGCCCGCCTCAAAGCCAAGACAAAGGTGCATAGAGTCCTGATCAGGGAGATGCTCTTCGCAGATGACGCTGCCCTTATCGCTCACACTGAGAATGCCCTGCAGCGACTCATCACCAGCTTCATCGAGGCATGCAATGAGTTTGGCCTCACCATCAGCCTCAAAAAGACAAACATCATGGGATAGGATGTCAGCATCATCCCTGCAATCA
Source organism: Pholidichthys leucotaenia (assembly GCA_020510985.1). NCBI lineage: Eukaryota > Metazoa > Chordata > Actinopteri > Cichliformes > Pholidichthyidae > Pholidichthys > Pholidichthys leucotaenia. Next base: position 428,415,306 of record CM035838.1, on the reverse strand, counting down.
CCATCAGTGACCACACTCTGGAGGTGGTTGAAAACTTTACTTACTTGGGTTCCACCATCTCCAGCAACCTTTCCTTGGATGCTGAACTTAACACGAGGATAGGCAAAGCAGCAACCACCATGGCTCGCCTTGCAAAGAGAGTGTGGGACAACAACTTGCTGACACTCAACGCCAAGATAAAGGTGTACCAAGCATGTGTGCTGAGTATCTTACTGTATGGTAACGAAGCCTGGACTCTTTACTCCCACCAAGAGCAAAGACTGAATGCCTTTCACCTTTGTTGCCTCAGACGACTTCTGGGCATCACCTGGCGTGATCGCGTCACAAATAAAAGCGTGCTTTCCCAGGCAGGTGCCAAGTATGTTCGCCATCCTCACTCAGAGACGCCTGCGATGGATTGGCCATGTGTGCAGGATGGACGATGGTCGCATCCCCAAAGATGTCCTATATGGGGAGCTTGCCACAGGAAAGCGACTGACCGGAAGGCCGGTTCTGCGCTTCAAGGACACCTGCAAACATGACCTGAAGGTCTGTGGCATCAACCCAGCAAACCTCGAGCAAATGACCTCAAACCGCATACAGTGGCACTCCACTACCAAGGCTGGAGTCCAGCGGGCTGAGGAGGAGAAAGAGATTCAACATGAGGAGAAGAGGACCCGCCGGCAGCAGAAGTTCCAGTCCGTCCCCACTGTCCCCATTGTCCCCACTGCCCCCACTGCCCTCACTACCGACTACATCTGCAGCAAGTGTCAACGAAGCTGCCGATCCCGCATCGGACTTTACAGCCACAGCCAGCGCTGCAAAACAACTACTGACTGACATGTGTGCAGATTCCATCGTCTCCCAAGACAAAAGGATGCCAACAACAGATGACCAAAGTCCTTTACATATCCTGCTATCCACCCATTCACACACACACTGATTGGGGCAGAGCTGCCATACACAGGTGCTGGCCTGACCCACCAGGAACAATTGGGGCTTCAGTGTCTTGCTTAAGGACACTTCGACATGCAGACTGCAGACAGAGCGGGAATAGACACCTTTTCCATTATTTCCATCTGGGCCTGCTTTTGAGTCAAATATCTGTGAACCCTGACAAGAAGAGTTATCCAAGAGCCAAAGACCATTCTTGGAGAGCTCCAGAAATACCTGGAGTTAGCAGGTACTGCTGTTTCAAAGAAAACAAAAAGTAATGCTTTCAACCAACATGGGCTCTATATCCCCTCACCTCGCAAGACTCCATTACTGAAGGAAAAGCATTTTGAAGCTCCTTCAAAGTTTGCTGCACAACATTTGGGCAAGCCAGTTAAATACTGGGAGAATATAGTGTGGTCAGATGAGACCAAAATTTAACTTTTTGGATGCCACAACACACAACATGTTTGGAGGAGAAATGGCACTGTACACCATCCCAGCAGTGAAATTTGGAGATGGGAGCATCATGGTGTGGGGTGTTTTTCAGCACGTGATACAGGCAGACTTCATATTATTGAAGGAAAGATGAATGTACAAATGTACAGAGACATGCTCAATAAGAACCTGTTGCCTTCTGATAAGATGCTGAAGATGAAATGAGGGTGGACATTTCAACAAGACGATGGCCCCAAAAAGCCAAGAAAACTCTCAACTGGCTTGAGAGAAGGAAAATAAAGCTTTGAGAATTGCCCAGTCAGTCACCTGATCTGAATCCAATTGAAAATCTATGGAATGAACTGAAGATCAGAGCTCATAGAGGACACCAACGGAACCTTCAAGATTTGAAAACAGTTTGTGTGGAAGAATGGGCTAAACTCACTGCTGAGCAATGTCTGCACGTAGTTTTTCCATACAGGAGGCATCTGCAAACTGTTATTACCAACAAAGGCTTTTCTGCTAGATATTAAATTAATTTCACAAAGCGTGTTCAGTACTTATTCCCGGTGTCATTCCACCTCATTAACTATAACTTGTGTTGCCAACACAGTTGCCTTGATTTCTTTGTATGTATGGATTACTTGGGTTGTCACTGATATCTGGTTAAACTCTCAGATCAGTGCTTCCATTAGAAATATGTTTAATGAGAAAAATGTTGACATGTTCAATACTTATTTTCCCCGCTGTGTATGTGCGTGTGTGTGTCTATCTATCTATCTATCTATCTATCTATCTATCTATCTATCTATCTATCTATCTCTCTCTCTCTCTCTCTCTCTCTCTCTCTCTCTATATATATATATATATATATATATATATATATAGAGAGAGAGAGAGAGAGAGAGAGAGAGAGAGAGAGAGAGAGAGAGAGAGAGAGAGAGACAGATTGATTTTGATTTTTCAACACACCTTTATTGTCACAAGTTCAACAGAAAAACACAACAACTAAAACAACTAAAAGAAGCAATGGAAAAGTAAAATGACTCACTGACAAGAAATCAAAGACACAAGTAACCAAACCAGGAAAACTACAACAAAAACTTGCTTCTTACATCAGGACCATACTATAGGTAATTTTCCCCTCCTTAACACAACACAGGATATGCTTAAAGCACCACATAGCCGCAAAAGTTTCAACATTTTGCATCAGATGATAGTAATTGTAATCAATCATTATTTGAGCCTTGATCATGTCAACCAGCATGTCTTTTATATTACAATCCAGCATTTGTTCAATTTTTCTTTTCCTACTAACATTAATAGCCATTTTAGCCTGGCCCAGGATGAAATTTAAAAGTTCACTCTTTTTCTTACTTCTCTGTCTATATGGGAAACCCAAGATAAAAATCTGCAGGGAAAAGACTTCTCCAAACAGATAAAACAGCTTCCCCAAAAAAACAAACAACAATTGCAGTCTGTTACAGTCCAGAAAACAATGGAACACAGTCTCTTTCTGAGGACAAAATGGACAAACCTCAATAACATTTGGGTTTAAAATAGAGATAAAAGCATTTACAGCCACAGCACCATGTAAAACTCGCCATTGTAGGTCTCCAACCTTCTTAGTTAATGGTGGTTTATAGAGTGCTCTCCAGGCAGGCCTCACCTCTGAACCCAAACCCAAGTGTTTCCTCCATGGTGTATCACCTCGACCTTTTAACTTATTCACATTTAGAATTTTCACCAAAAGTCCATACATTTTTTTTACCAGGAGAGTCACAAATGTTAATGTGTTCAGAGTTTAAAAACACACCAGTGCCATCTTTAAAATCAGGAGATAAAACACTAAAAGGAAAAGGTTCATCAGCAGTTCGCACAGAGTTTTCGCAGTGTAAAACAATAGCAGAGTGTTCTTCTGCGGACAGGCAGTCTCTCCAATCTTTCAGCAAGTTCATTATAGTTCTGACTGAAGAAACGCCAAGAGCCGAGCACAGGGCAACAGCATTGCCCAAGTTAGGACCACATAAATTTACCAAATGTCCCAGCGTTGTAACCTTTGCAGAAATGAACTTTTTTAAAAGAGAAGGTCCTAAAACATTGCCCACATCAAAACGGGTCCCGAACACAAGTGGCTCCTTTAAAAGCCAGAAAAGGCGACAAGGAAGCCTGGGCAGAGTTCTTTTTAAAAAGTCCCCAGATTTTAAAAGCACTTTGGTAAAACTGGGGAAGTTCTGGGAGTTTTTGGCTCCTTAAATCCATTAAAAACAGCAACTCCTCTAGTCCAAGCCCTCCACAGCGAACCAGGACAGCCCTGGCAATAGGTCTCCACACAAGGTCGAGGGGGCCACTCAGCAGTCTCTGAATGAACTGCAGGCGAAAGGCAGCCCCCCTGCTGGCCAGATGGATGAGCCCTTGACGACCTTCTTCCCTCGGTAAAAACAGGATGCTCTGTGGAACTCAGTGAAAACGGTCCCAGAAAAAGTCCATGACTATAGATTGCGCTCTGGCCAGCAAATTGGGTGGAGGGTCCAGACAAGACAGTCGATGCCACAGCATTGAAGCAATCAAGTTGTTGATAATTAAAACACGACCTCTGAAGGACAAGTTTGGCAGAATCCATTTCCATTTTTTTAGTCTTCCTTCAACTTTTTCTAAGAAACACTCCCAATTTTTCTCAATAAAAGTCTGATTTCCTAAAAACACACCAAGATATTTAAAACCACCTTGTGTCCACGAAAGGCCACCAGGTAGGGAAATTTTTTGTGGTCTCCCCCCCCACCACAACAGCTTCACTCTTACCCCAATTCACTCTAGCTGAGGAGCACTCACCAAAAAGATTAACAGTTCTTAAAAGGTAGTCTACATCATTTTGATTTCTTTTAAAAACAACAACATCATCAGCATAGGCAGACACTTTAAAAACAGAGTCAGAGTTGGGGACTTTAAAAACCAGTGAGGCCTTGCCTTAGTTTACAAAGGAGGGGCTCGATGGCAAGAGAGTACAGCATACCTGAGAGGGGGCAGCCCTGTCGGACACCCCTCTCAACTTTGAAAGGAGCACTCAAACCACCATTAATCTTAAGAATACTCTCAATGTCTCTATACAAAGCCTGGATCTTGGCGATGAACCCTGAGCTGAAACCAAAGGCCTCTAGTGTCTGCCAAAGGTATGGATGTTCAACTCGGTCAAACGCCTTTTCTTGGTCTATTGAAATAAGACCAAGTTCTTTGACCAATGAGCTGGAGAGGTCCAAAACATCACGAATTAAAAAAATATTGTCTGTAACCATCCTACCAGGTACACAGTAGGTCTGGTCTACATGTATGACCTGCTCCATCACCGTCCTCAGTCTGGTAGCCAACACTTTGGAGAGAATTTTGTAGTCAGTACAGAGGAGGGCCACCGGACACCAGTTTTTAATGTCTTTCAAGTCGCCTTTCTTGGGAAGGAGGGTGAGGACTGCTCTCCTACAACTTAGGGGCAGGTGACCCTTCCGCAGACTGTCAGACAGTACTTCCAGCAAGTCCTCACAGATCTCAGACCAGAACGCCTTGTAGAACTCCGATGGTAGACCATCTATCCCTGGGGCTTTTCCACACTGAAGAGACTGGACAGCCACTGCTAGTTCTTGCAGAGTGATCCCGCTCTCCAGCTCCGCATTCATGCTAGCCATCACCTTTGGCAAGTCCGTCAAAAAATGACTCAGCGCATGTGGATTCTCAACAAATTCTTTCTTAAAGAGATCTTTGTAGAAAGCAGCTGCAAAGCAACGGATCTGCACAGACTCATGGATCGGCCGCCCGTCCTCGGAGCTGAGAGTGGATCATCCTCCTCTGACCATTCTTCCTCTCCAAACCAAAGAAAAAATGAGATGGAGCGTCCATTAGTGCGATGTTCTGGAACCTACTGCGTACTACAGCGCCCCTGGTGGCCACACCCAGTAGGTCAGTTAAAACAGACTTTTTGCCATTGAGGGCCTCAAAATGTCCTCTTTCTCCTGTGGAGCCTGCCAAAGACTGCAGCTCCACTACTTCTCTCTCCAGGTCCCTGACAGACCTGGTCAAGTCTCCAGAGACATTGCGAGTATACTGTAGGCACAGATTCTTTATTTGGCTCTTCCCTACATCCCACCACTGCTGCAAAGAACTAAAACTTGATTTTGTTAATTTAAAATTACTCCAAAAAAACATAAAAGTAGTTTTAAAACTGTTATCCGATAAAAGTGATGTGTTAAAATGCCAGTATGCACTACTGCACTTTATATTCTTGATAAAAACACAACACTGAACCAGAGAGTGATCTGTAAAGCAAACAGGGACTATAAAAGCACTTTTAAAAATGCTAAAATGGTGCTAAAAACTGTAAACCCTATCCAGTCTAGCTAAGGACAGAATATTGTCCTTTCTATGGCTCCACGTGTACTGTCTAGCCTTGCCATGAAAATTTCTCCACACATCACACAGATCATGAGCTTCTATGAGACCTTTTAAACTTCTCTTGGATGCAGCATGTGGCTCTGGGTGATTCCTATCCATAAGAGGATTTTCTGTGCAACTAAAATCACCTCCCACAAATAAAAAGTCATCATTACTGCAATTTTTGATTGTGTCATCTAAAATATTTAAAAAGGCCAATCTTTCTGTGCCTACGGTTGGAGCATACACTTTTATAAAAAACAACTTTCACATTCTCAAAAACAGCTCGAACTTTTAAAATGTGGCCTGCAATTACCTCATCAATGTCATAAGAAAGTGGAATAAAACCTCGAGAAAATAAAATACCCACTCCACCACTGCTGCTGTTTTTATGACTGAGAATAATTTCCCCTCGAAATTCCCTCCTCCAGTCAGCAGCATTGTCCTCAGAACTATGAGTCTCCTGAACAAACAGAACCTTAATTTTCTTGCATTCTGCAAGACTAAAAACACACGCTCGCTTGGACATTTGTCTTGCTCCATTGATGTTGAGTGTGCCAAAATTAAAACTGCACATGCATGTAAGAGTGCAAAGCCAATACAAAAACAGAAAAGAAAGAATGAGCGATAAAAGACTAATCATCCTGGGCAATTTGGTTCTTAACTTTTAGTACAAGCTTTTTTAGTCTGTAGACCTCCTGATCAGTGAAACTTTCCTGCTCAAGCTTTCCCCTATTTTTCATGTAGGCCCGAGCAGAGTCAACAAAACGTTTTAAATCGGGGAAGAAGTTTTCAACTCTAACCATTCTGGATCCCTTAGTGTCCTGCAAAAACTTCTGTATTTTTGTGAAGGGGTAACCGCCTCCACTGGCCACATCATCACTGCTTTCACCATCACTCTCTATCTCAGACCCAGCATAAGAATCTGGTTGAGATAGAAAAACCTCAGAACTTTCTTTGACAACCCTTTTTACTTTGCTTCTCTGCTGTTTGGTTTCCAAGTTCTTCCGCTTGATTGAGATTTTAGATAACTCTTCATCTATTTCAATGTCATCCTCATCCTCCAACACTGACTCAGCCACCCTGGTAGCTGTCTCTTCTTGCTTCTCGCTCACCCTGTGCTGTGGTTTTATATTCATCTTTCTAGTCCCACCATCTACCTGTGCCTCATTTGGCTCATCTGTCTGATCCTCAGCGTGATCCCTCTCGGTAATCTCACCCTTGTCCACAATATTGGTCTGTGCAGCAGCCCTGCGATGTACTTTAACTTTTGTTGCTGTTTCATTTATGATCGACAGGCCGCCTGCGGAGGGCGGCAAAGCCGCCCTGCCGCCAGACGGCCTCGCAGCCTCGGCCGAAGCGTCGCCACCAGACGGCCCCGCGGCCTCGGTCGAAGCACCTGATGGCGTGGCAGCGCCAGCAGCCTCGGAGGACGGCAAAGCCGCTCCGTCGCCGGACGGCCCCGTGGCCGTGGCGCCCGACTGCGATGCCGCACTAGCGGCCTCCCCTGAGTGATCACCCCCCACTCCCTGAGGGCATGATCGAATCAAGTGTCCCTCCATTCCGCAGCCGAAACACTTCATATTATCGGAGGTGACGTGGATGGTGTAATCAAAGCCGTCAATCCAGTATTTAAATACGAGGTTGAGGCTTTCCTCAATATTCTTTAAAATCATAAGCACCTGTCGCCTAAAAGACATGACATGCTTTAAATTCGGGGACTTACAACCAAGAGGGATGTGCTTAATGGGGGACAAAAGCTGCCCGTGTTGCGACAGCTCCTTCTCCAACAGCTCATTCTTTAAAAATGGTGGGACATTTGATATTGTGATTCTCTTCACAGGATTTACCAGAGACAGAACAGGAACCAGTGTGTCTTTAATCACAACCCCGCTCTCCACTACCTGGTTAACATTTTCAACACTATCCAGGAAGATTACCACGGCATGATTCATTCTAGAAGCCAACCTAACGCTTTCATAACCGACCACCTCCCCCACAGCCAGACTACATTCCTCCACTGAGCAGCTGACAGCCGGAGCCAGTTTGACAGCATGCCGGCATGTCAGCTTCTCAAACCCGGAGCCTCGCTCCAAAACCATGCTGATCAGCAACGCTGGCAGCAGAAACCCCCCTCCCAGAACGCCTACCCCACCCCAGCTACAGAAAACAACAAAAATTAAGATTATTTAGCAGAAAAAACACCTTAAACACAAAAAGATAGAGAAAAGTTTGAGATAATTCACTCACGCTGTCACACACTCCCAGCTCACACTCACGACCACACCCACTCAGAGAGATTTGATTTTTAAAAGATCTTTAATAAACACATTTGTCCATCAGTCAATACAATTTCTATGTCATGCTATATTACACAGAAAATTAATCCCCCCAAAAACGCCCCAAAAAAAGCTGTCCATCACAAACTGAACAGAGGACATTCTCCAGGGACCAGAGGGTCCTGAAACCTTCCACATCCCCATTCCCCATAAAAAACTGAAAGTCCAGCCTGATTCTGGCTTTAAGTAGCCTCACAAATAAAATTTTGGCATCAACATCATTCTCAACATTCTCAAGTTTTCTTCTCCGGCTTACATAGATAGCCAACTTTGCCTGCCCTAAAACAAAGTTCAGTAGTTGACACTTCTGCTTAAAACGACGATTGTACATAAAACCACAAATGAAAACCTGCTTAGAGAAAACTTCCTTAAAAATATGAAAAAGTTCTGTGAGAAGTTCAAAGAGGCCACTCAGGCGCTGACATTCAATAAAACAATGAAAAACAGTCTCCCTAGAGGAACAAAAAACACACTGATCACTGACACTGCTGTTAATCACAGAAACAAAAGCACTGACTGCTATAATACCATGCAGGACCCTCCACTGTAAGTCTCCATGCCTCTTAGGGAGAGGGGCTTTATAAAGAGCCCTCCAGGCAGGCCGATGCCCTTTTCCTAGTTTAAAATAGGCTCTCCAAGGAGTGTCCACACAGGTGTTCAATCTGTCCTTGTTGAGTGCCATCACCACCAGTCTGTAGAGTGCCTTACCACTGGCTCCTCCAAAGTCCACACCAGTGGGAGCACAGAATGCCAGTAAGGAGCAAGGAGCGACGTCAAAGTCCATATAGAGCGTGAGAGAGGGAAAGGGGTCCGTGCTTTCCGGCTGCAGCGTGCCATTGCTAAAGTCCACGAGTAGGGAGTGCTCAAGTCCATGAAGCTCCTGTTTCCAGTGTGCAAGAAGACCATCGATGAAACGATTCGACCTGACACCAAGATGAGCTGCTAAAGCTGAGGCGTTGTTGAGGCCAGTACCAGCCAGTTCCACCACTTGCTTCAGAGTGAGAACGTTCCTGGAACACAGCCTATCAAGGAAGGTCCTTCCAACTCCCGGCAGGACACCAAGGCGACCACCAAAAACCAGCGGCTCCCTCAACAACCAGTAGAGGGAATCGCATGGCCCTCTTTGTTTTTTAAAAAGAGTCCACACTGAAAAGAGACTGCGGTAAAAACTGGGTAAAGACAGTGCATTAGAGTTCTTAAAATCCATTAAAAACACAGGGAGGTCTAGCCCAAGCCCAAGGACTCTCTGTAAAATAACACAGGCCAAAGGCCTCCATACCAGGTCCTGGGGGCCCGTCAGCAGTCTCTGTATGAAAGTCAGTCTAAAAGCAACACCTCTAATAGCTAAATGAATCACTCCTTGCCCCCCCTCCTCTTTGGGAAGAAATAACAGGGCTTGAGGAACCCAGTGGAGTCCACCCCCCCCAAAAAAAGTCCACCAAAACAGACTGAATTTTGGACAACAAACCGGCAGGGGGGTCCATGCACATGAGGCGGTGCCACAGGGATGAGGAAACAAGATTATTTAAAATGAGCACTCTTCCTCTAAAAGATATTCTTGGCATTAGCCACTTCCACTTGTTTAGTCTCCCGTTAATTTTCTCTATGACCCCATCCCAATTTTTTTGCTCAAACTGCTGATTTCCAATAAAGACACCAAGATACTTAAAACCTCCTTTTTTCCAAATCAACCCACCAGGCAGCGTAAGCTGATTTTCTAGTTTCTCCCCCACCATCAGAGCCTCGCTTTTTCCCCAGTTTATTTTTGCAGAGGAAAATTGGCCAAAAAGATTGACACTCCTAACCAGAACGTCAATGTCACTCTGCTTATTTAGCAGAATGACTACATCATCTGCATAGGCCGACAGCTTGAACGTGGTGTCACAGCCAGGAAAAGTAACTCCTGATAGATCCCTTCTCAGGCAGTGAAGCAAAGGCTCTATGGCGAGGGAGTACAGCATCCCTGAGAGAGGGCAGCCCTGCCGAACCCCCCTCTGGACTTTTAAAGGGGCAGACAGGCCCCCATTTATCTTCAGCACACTCTCAATGTCACTGTACAAGACCCGTATCCTGGCTATGAAGCCTGGGCTGAACCCAAAAGCTGTTAAAACTGTCCATAAATATTGGTGTTCAACCCGATCAAACGCCTTTTCCTGGTCAATTGAAATCAAACCAGTTTCTACCGCCAATGAACCAGAGACCTCCAAAATATCCCGAATTAAAGTGACGTCGTCACTAATCAGCCTGCCAGGCACACAGTAAGTCTGGTCTACATGAATGAGCTCGCTCATCACCTTTCTCAGTCTTCGGGCCAGAGCTTTTGAGAGAATCTTATAGTCTGTGCAGAGCAGAGAGACTGGCCTCCAGTTCTTTAGGCTCTGGAGGTCCCCCTTTTTCGGCAACAGTGTGATGATGGCCCTCCTGCAGGTCGTGGGTAGGGTCCCCCTTTCCAAGCTATCTTGGAGAACCTCCAGCAGGTCTGGACCAAGCAGGGGCCAGAATTCCTTAAAAAAGTCCACAGAGAGACCATCTATGCCTGGTGATTTTCCATTCTGGAGGCTCATTAGCGCCGTATGCAGCTCAGACAGAGACAGTGGAGCATCCAAGCCGGCAACAAGGTCCTCTGAGAGCACTGGAAGACCATCAAGGAAAACCTGGCCCAGTGACGTGTCCTCCCTCCACTCTGCTCTAAACAATTCACTGTAAAAGCTAGCAGCGTGTTTCCTGATCTCTGCTGCTGTGGAGATTGTTCTCAA